>OY728152.1:285619678-286869678 GCA_963277665.1 Viscum album
TCATGTATCATAGATATGAATAAAATGTTCACAGCAATTTCATCAAATGAAATTATTCAAGAATTATATATTTTATAAATTAATCTATTGACTTAAACTCCTTATCATTTTGTTTTATTTATAGTTATATGTATTGAAACACCATATTTTCAAAAAAACCATATGTTTCATGTAATACAATTTCACTGAAAAAAATTCATTTAAAATTACTATTCTAGGATATATCTCTATTAATCATCCACTTGAAATAAATCATAGTAAACATTAAATCATTTCACATTATATTTTATCATATAAAATAACTTTTCAATCCATATCTGAAAGTCCTTTTATATATTTTCAAAAATATTTTTTTGAATTATATCAATAAAATCATCTTTTATAACACCATATCTAAAGCCTAATGATGTAAATCTGAAAAAAAAATTAATTCAAAAATAATATAGTATCCCTCTGATTCAAACTTAACCCAATTCAGCTAACCAAAATATGGAATATCATGGGAATTTAAAACATTAACAAAAACTGTGACTAAATGGATCAATATATGTTCAAAATAAGTACCCAATATAAAAGAAATTATAATACTCTAGAAATATATATATAATTTTAAATATATATTAAACACATATATATTCAAAAATGTTCTCACTATTCAATATTATATCAAAATTTTCATTCACAACTTATCCATTTTTGGAAGACATAGAGCAACTATGAAACATGACTGATGTCATTCCCTATAGCCAACTAATATGTTCCAAATTAATTGACAATATACTAATATAATTAATGATAAAATCTCTAGTTATTCATAATTATGGATAAAAATAACACATTTCCCTTATGAGTATATATATCTTGTATCATCTTGTTTCCCACTATAATGTATTTATCATCTCTATTTTTGTTTATCTGATTAATTGGGTGTGTTTTGGGACTACTGTGTATAGAGAAAATTTAATGGGAAATGACCAAATGATTAGGGATATAGGTAAAATGAAATTTGGGATTGTCCATGATTTCAGGGAAAATAATATTAGCTTTTGATTTCAAGAAGAATTTAGTGTTCTTTTATTTGATGGGTGATTACATTCAATGTAATGATTATATGTATTCACTATTTTCTAGGATATGTAAAGTATTCAGATTGGGTACAAGTTTCCATGAATATGTTATAATGTGGGTTTAGGGAATGAGGATTTTACCCATTGTGTAAATATTTCAATCCATAAAATAGTAATAATATAGATTTTTCATATGACATGATTTCCTTTTTGGTGTTTTTGGGTTCTTGGATTACAAAATGTGAAATGGTGTTTCATGTTATGTAATTATTGTGGAATTTTCTCTTAAGTAACTACCCGTCTATTTTTTTAATTCATTAGTATGTTGCCTATTCCATATCACCCTATGAGATCTCCAAAGAAATTCTACAGAACAGTATTCCTTTTATATCAACCCGTTTGGGGATTGATCTCTATTCTATTTTCATTTCACTTCTATATGTGAGTAATCCTCCAACTTCGTAAATTTTTTAGATCATTGTTGCATAGTTCTGTTGTGTTTTTGCTTTTTTTGATCTCTAAAAACAATCTTGTTTATACATTATTGAACTATTGTGGGATCTTTCTCTTGAGGGTAACCATTGTTTAGCGTGTTGTTCATTGTGTGAGATTCTTCATGGTACGTTGTATTATATACTTCCCACTGAGAAAATTTATTTCTGAATTGATTATGAGATGTGAGGATTGATTCTATGACCGATTTTGTTGTATTTTTCTAATTTGTCATGACTAAATCATGTTGCACACATGAAAAACCTTTGTTTTAGGTATGTGGTTTCATCTCCTGACTATTATGGATGAACTATTTTATTATAGTTTTATTAGTTGGTTTAGAAATTAATTTTCATGATTGGTTTTTGGAGTGGAATTTGTTTTGGAGAATGTATAGTTTTCCTCTTATCTATGTAAATGAAATGGTATTTTCGTAGAATTATGAAATGTTTTTCAAAAAATGGTTCTAATTAAATGGTTTGAAAATTATAGATCATGTTAGTCCATGGGTACATATGTGAATGGTGTAGTAATAAACCTTATTATGTTTTGGGGGGTTCGGTAATGGGGTCTTATACTTCTCCCTAGGATCATATTAAATTGAATTAATAGACTTTATGGGTGTTCAATTTTGTGGTTTTCCAATTATCTCTATTTTTTTCTGAGACCTGATGTTTGTGATTGCCTATGATTAGTTATGTTTTTTTCCAAATAGTTTATCTATTAATGATCCTTGATGTTATGTTACAATTTATTGGGATATTTTAGATATTTTTTATTTCACTATTTTAGTTTTTAAAAATTCATATTTTATATGATATGAGATACATTCATTGGTTTTATTTTATATATGTTAAGTATATGAAAGGTATTGGATCATTTTATCATTGAGTATTTGAAAATGTGTTAAAGGGGTAAATTAAATTTCTTCCATGATTTTGATATAAATCTATTTAACTGTATATAATTCCTTATTTTCATTATGGTTATGTATTATCCTTATTGTTATATAGAGAATAGACTTGTAACAGTTGTCTGGGTTCCTACTAAGCATGATCATGTCACACCCTACATTGCCCTTCAGAAGTGCATTGAACATAGTATGTGTTTTGTGGTAGATAATGGAAAGATGTTTCAATGATGTCGATATGTTTATATTTGTCTAGGTAGAAGGTGTAGAGATAGTGGGAGATTCTCCCTTCAATGACATTGAGTATTCAGTATTATATTACCATTTTCCTTTGAAGATGGACTTGTACATTGGGATGTTCTTCCTAAATTTGAGTTGTATCATCCCTACTATCTTCTTTTAGTTATTTATTATTTTAATCTATTTAACTATTTCTATCTATTATGTGAGTGTTTCATGTTATCTCTTCATGTTGGAAAAAATATATCCCACTAGATGTCTAATTCACATGCTCTAGTTTCCGGCCACTCGGTACTGAGAATTCCATTTGGTGATATAGATAGTCAATTCATGTACATGTTTAAGAGGGTAACTGGTCATGTTTCTGATACATAGGTATTTTTGTAGTATTACACATGATTCATTTCCTTCGTATGTTTGGTTGATTGGAGATTGGATTGTTGAGGCATGAGCTGTTGGTTTTGATGTGTTCATAAACATATCATTTCATGATGAGACTTAATTTAACATGGGTTTTTGGGATGTGTGTATCCTATTTTTTATTATTGATCTTAATTTATTTTTTTCTAATATTTCTATGGTTTGAATTGGTCTTGTTCTATTGTTTGATTGTTTATTTGGTTTTTAATGGATTTCCATCAAGACATCTTCCACGAGTTCCTCTATAGTGTAAAATGGATTCTCTTTAAGGTAATCATCCTATATAAGAAAATATTATTAAGGATATCCTGTCAAAATATCAATCTATGAAGCAGAATGAATCTTGGGTTTGGAATATAATTATTTTGATAAAACCATGATCTTTAGGGGATATTGATTGATAATGGGAGTTATTATGAAATAATATACCATTCGTTGAAGGTATTAATGAATTTAAATATTCTTCGGAATGAATAAATAAGATAAATCATATCAGAAACATCCATTATACACCATAGATTTTCCAAGTGAATTTTTTGAATTCATGCATGAGGGTCCTTGAAATTGATGGTAGGATTCAATGGAACAGGATGTTAAGCTTGTGGAATTAGACTAGAAGTGTTTCAAGACTCTCATGTTTCAGTAGTAATTTTTTGAGATCTTGATAATAGATAAGTCTCTTGATTTTCACTCTTTTTAACTGGGATTGAATTCAAATCAGAGTAATCCTATTTGTTTTATAAGAATTTTTTTCTCCATTTGTAGTGATAAATTACCTTGTTAAGGATCCAATGTACATGTGGGGTTTGAGGCCATATATTAGATCTTTGGTATTTATGATGAATATTTTAAACAGTATCTATTTGGGGTCATCATTGGTATGGAATGGGTAGAAAATAATCATAATAAGGTTGATTATTATCTTTGATGTGTCTAATTTCTTATTTTTGATAAGAGTTAATAGGTGTTTCGAGGATTGTGGGATCTAACGTCTGGTCATATAGATCTATCATCCCTGTAAATGAGGAGTTTTTTATTTACTAATGTAATTAATCAATTAAAAAATTCTGATGTTTTTTATCTTCAATCTATTGTTTTGGAAATTCCTATCATTGTCAGATATGATTTCTCTAGTCCTATTCTAGAGTGGTAGGCAGAGTTTATTATTGATACAGTGTTGGGTATATAGAGTATTTCAATACTTTCATTTCACATAAAACAATTAATGTTGAAGGATATTAATATATAATTAGAAGAGTTTGTGGAGAAAGTTTTTGTTCTCCCTAGTGTTTTACCTTGCACAACCCTTGATCTAATTTCCATGAAGGCATATGGTATTATCCTATTTTCTTTAACCATTGAAATTTTAACTCGATAACTATTAAGAAAATGAATCCCTTGTATCAAGTGGATAATTTTTTTGATAATTTAAGTGAATTTTTTTTTATATATTGATCATTCTTCTGGTTAACATCTGATCAATTTTTAGGAATTTGATGTACTGATGATGGATTACAGGACTAGGTATAGTCCAAATAATATCCTTTAATGCTATTTGGTTTGACTAAATCTCTTATAGTTTTAATGTATTTGGTGAATCAAATAATCAATGAGTATCTCAACACCTTTTGGTAGTGCTTGTGGATGATATTTTGGATTATTGGTGATCCAAGAAAGATCAGAAATACAATTTTAGTATTTTTGGGGAAATATTAAGGATTCCTTATTTGTATAGAGATCATTCAAATTGAAATTTGAATATTTTACATAGTGGATTTCATGGGGAATGTGATTTATGGGAATGAAATATCAGTTAACACTAACAGGGTGATGTTTATTTTGTCTTTGGATGATCCAAGAAATATAATTGTGATTCAGATCTTCCCTGGTCTTTGTATATATTATCAATTGTCCATCAAATATTTCTCAATGTTACCTTCACCTTTTGTAGATTTTACAATGAATGGGAATAAATTCATATAGGATGAAAAGTTGCAGTCATCATTTGATGAGAGAAAATGACTAATGAATATTGTTCTAATTTTGATCGCACCATATTCATGTAAGGGGTATGTGGTTTTATGTAATTCTTATATTATGGGTTTTTGTACAAGAATATAAAGGATGAAAATTTAGATACTAAAAGTTCTCGGTTAGTTTGAATACTTTAGAATAATTAGCAGACTCATGATTTAGAGGTTTATATGGATATGAATAATCTTAATTGTTGGAGGAACCATATTTTTTAAAAGAGTTCGATGGTATATTATGACCATAAGAGTTTGAGATATATATTTTCAATGAAATACTTTAATCTCAAACATAGAAATTGGATGTAATACCTTTATATAATTTAATTCCATATCAAAAACTTCTTTTGGGGAGGGGATTGTCATTATAGGTTCTGTTAGAAAAAATAAATGATCATAAATTATTGTGAAATGGAATAAAGGGTAGAAAAATATGGGGCTCTTTTCTAAGTTTAATATGGATTCTCTAGATGAATTTTTAGGTATTTTTTATAGTACTGTTTAGTTATCATCATCTATAAATACTACAAAACATATATTACCCAGTACATGGTTTTTAATAGTGGTAGATAAAAGTGCTGTTAAAAATCCCCATTGTTTCTGCAAAAAAATTGTTGTTCAAAGGGTTCTTTAAGAGATCTGATTTTTTGATTCTAAAGGTGTCATTAATAGTTCCAAAAAGATATATTAATGGGGTCTCTACACCAGTGATTTCAAAAAGTGATAATAAAGGCCTCCAATATCAGTTCTACTAATAATGCACTAATAAAAAGGGGTATTTATCATTGATTTTAAAAAAAGTGATGAAGAAGTGGTGTCTTTATCAACTCCTATTAACAAAGCTAATATGGGGTATTTATCATCAATTTTTTAGAATGGTTGATAATGATCTGTAGTTTATTCGTGAATTTTTATGTGTACTGATAAAGAGATATATTTCCATAAAGAAATTATATTTATTTAAATTTATATAAATTTATATTTTTATTGATATAAATATAATATATATTTTTTTAATTATGTATTACGTAAGTCTAAAGAGGTATTTACGCATAAAATATAAGATATTTAGTGAAAATGTATTATAAAATAAATAATGATTTATTAAATATTCAATTTTTTAATAATTATTGTGTAATACTCATTTAATAAAAAGTTTAAGAATGAAAAATTAAAAAAAATTAATGAATGATCTAAATTAGGTTAAAAACATAACTCAGACTTCAAACATGCATAAATTTTAATCCATGAGTCTATTTGGGATCTACCACATATCAACTAAATTTCTGTATTAAGTTATACAACCTAGTTATAGAGGCTAGACCAACATCACATTTTTTATAGAAAGAAGGCCTTGAAGACCTCTAAAACTATATTTTTAATTTGGTCACCCAAATATTTTACCATTCGATATATTTTGAGCCTCTTTTATGAATGTATTTTTTCAGTTTTCTGTGGGTACTAAATTAATTCCCAATGATAAAATTCATTTTCGTTATATGGCTTTGAAATTTTATCATTTCCCACAATGTATTGTTATTTATAGTCAAATATATAACTATATATATGTATTTTTTATATATTCATACATAAAAATTTAATTTTATAAATCAATATTAAAACATATTTAAATATAAAAAATATTTATCGATATATAAAACTTATAAAAATGTAACCTAATATCGATTTTAATTATAAAAACCAATATATGAATATTTATATACCAATATAATTAATATATATATATATATATATTTATGTGTGTGTTGACAAACATATATATATTTATCTATATATTCTAATATATTTATAGAAATTTTAATATAAAACATATATAAAAAAATATAAACATGTATAATTATATTTATAGATGTATATATATATATATATTATTTATGTTATTTTGTATGAATTATTTTATATATGTATTTATATCTATATAAACATATACATATATAAAAGCAAAAAATTTGTAACAAAATATATATATATATATATATAATACAATTTATAAATAATAGGATATGGTAGGGGAAGAGGAACTTGTTTATAAGATGGTGGTCTCTAGTTTGAATCATGATAGATGTATGGGTGCACACAGGAGGGTGGGATTATCTACTATGTTTTTTATATATGATAAAAAAAATTCCATTTTTCAGACAAAAGAAGTATTTTTTTTAAAATACACTTTTACTGCCTTATGATGGAGAACCCTTTTTAAATCATGTTTTTGATAATTTTATAAGATTTATTGGACATTTTAAACTTCATATTTGGATGTGGGATATAAAAACTTTCTAAGGTGGAAATTTTGGATTTTTTTGAAATTCATATAACAATTAATACTGAAAAATGTGGAATTTTAATTCAAAACATTATTTTCGTATAATATAATTTTATAAATTGATTGTGTTTTTAATTCTTTGTAATGATTAACTAGATTTTTTTTGTCAATAAATTCAATTTTGGTCATTGAAAGTAATTTCACATTTAAATTCTATATATACACATGTGAATTTTTTTTAGTTTTAACATCATAAAACCCCGCTATCTAGTTTTGAAAACAATAATTAATTTATAATAAATTAATGAATTTTATTTTTTTTGTATTTTGATAATTTTATTCCTTATTTTGAATCATTGGGTACAAATTAATTGAATCAGTTACTTTTATATTTTTGGATACTATGAATAGTAAATAATTTATTTTTTATTTACCACAGTTTAAATTAAATCAGGTAAATTGGGGTAACAAACTATATGATAAAATAATAAAAATTACCTAAAACCTTCCAAAATCCTATTGGATGAAATAACGTAAACCAGTATCACAAATTTGTATTAATAGATATATTTAATGGAATTTTTTTTACGAATGTGATGTAATATATATATATATACTGATCTTGGCTTACTATATGCCACGTGTCACCTTCTCATTTATCCACCTTAGGGTTTCAATATGTATCCCTTCTCCAATTCTACAAATAACGTAAACCACATACAACCTCCCTCCAATATCGCAATTTTGATCCCGCAATCATACGACCTTCTGTATTCGCTCCAAGCTAGGGTTGCTGTGCAGCTTCTCTTCTCAAAAAAATCAGCACCAACTTCCTGACCTAGGTTTCCCGATGTGTCTTTATCCATCTACAATCTACCGCCATCCTCCTCAATCAACTCCACTCTTATTGGGGTTCATTATTTTAATTCATTTCACTTATTCCATTGGTTCCCATGCCTCTGATTTTCACGTCAATGTCGACCAAGTAATCCTCTTGTTTCTTCCATAGATCTCTGTCGATCACATCCCTACCCCTCCGTCTCTCGAGTTCCATTGCCTTCTCATATGGTTTTCAGTTACTATATTTTCCCTTCAAAACACCTTCATCTTGCAAGTTCTATATCTTGTATCTAAAAAAACCCTACAATTGGAGTGGATTCACCTCAATGTAATGTAAGACTATCCTCATGAATCCACTCCTCTCCTACTTGGGTTCATGATCGCAATCCCTATCACCTCCTACAACAGTTCCCGCGCCTCTGATTTTAACTTCAATGTCAACCAGTTAATCCGCCTCTTTCTACCACCATTCTATATTGATCCAATCCCTACCCCCTGCTCATGTTCCATTTCCTTCTCATCTGGTTTTCAGTTACTATCTTGTGCCTTCAAAAGATTTTCTGCTTACGTGTTCTATATCTTGTATCTTCATAAACCTATCATTTACAGTGGATTCACCTCATGAACTGTAAAACCACCTCACTCTCACGATTACAGTTCCATCTAGCTACGGTAACCCCTAAAAAAATCATTTTTCTGTATTAATTTATTTCACTTTAAAAACTCAATACCTTTGTCTTTGAATCCTTGTAATTTTTTTAATACAAATGCATGACCCTTACACATTTGTATGACTCTATGTAAACTTCGAGTGTCTTAATGACTTCCAATGTTCCTTTTATTGTATTTTTTAGATGCAGCTGAATGCAGTTTTATGAACTAGCTCTAGTAACCCCTAATCAAATCATTTTTCTATATTATTTTGTTCCACTTTATAAAATCAATACTTTTAGCTTTTAGTACTTGTAATTTTATTAAATGTAAATGTCTGACCATTAAAAATAGTCAACAATGCATATAAACATAGATTCTCTCAAATCCTTCCAGTGATCCTTTTTTTTGTATTTTTTAGAAGCAGTTTAAGGAATATTTACGAACTAGGAAGTTGAAATGGAATTAGTATATTTCAATCACATGACATTTAAAAATATGAAATCCTATAGTCAGAAAAAAGGTCTATATACACCTTTCTCTTTGACTACAACTACTGAAATTAGGGTTTCATTGCAGTACCTCATGTCATACGTATCCTATCGAAATTATAACTTCATAAGTCACAAATTTGATAAAATAACATGTATGATCATGTTATTAATATAAGAAATCATGTTAAACTACTACAGTCTTCCATATTATTTTCCGTTGTATTTTTTTCACTGGTTAAATAGTCTGATCATGAAAAAGAAATTGGTGTAATGAAGAATGTTAATTAAAAATGTATAGAGTTTGAAATGTATTGAGAATTCATTTGAACATTCCAATTCCCCGAAGCATGACATTCATGATGGGAACTGATATTCAGAGCATAGAAAGTAATCGGGGAAACAATTTTTATACAGCTTTGATTTCTTTTTTCCTTCTGTTGTTTTTTGACTATGTAACTATATGTTCAAGAAATTTTTTAATCTAACTTATGATTAGAGATTTGAATGTGTTTGTTTCCATGACTAAAGGATGTTATTTAACACTAGGATGAAGGTATATGATTCCATGGATCATTCTTTCTTGAACGAATATTTCATTTATTCGAATCTCATGGGACCCATTTGATACAAAACAATTTTTTTTGGTGTCTATTTTCACATGTTATGATTAAATGAACCTTGTATTTTTACATTTTTTTTATTTGTGTTTGATCATCGATTCAAAATTTGAATGGCTCCACACTTATGCATGAATTGATCACACAGACAATGAAGTGGTTATTGATGACCAGTCTTATGTCCTAGGCTGATGCTAAGACAGGTAATCCATGTCTTCATAGTACCCCTTATTTTCCCTCATATAGAAATTTTCCTCTACCTCATTCCTCCTAAATCTTTTCCAATTTTATGTACATACAGTGAAACATGAGATGAAATAATCAAACTCTAATTATTAATAGTTTAAAATTTGAAAACAAAAAAATTGTTCACTGATGTACAAATTTATTTGTAGTTCATGAGTGAAGTATTTTTATAGGATACATGTGTGTTTTCATGCTAACAAAAACTTATATATTTCATATCAATAATTATTCTGCAGAAAATTACTCCATATTTATATTTAATTTTTTCGTTATTTATTGCCAGAAAAATATTCCCTTTGGATGGTGGTAGGCCAAAAAGCCTTGGATTTATGACCTCTTATATACATGTTTCTTATTTGTTTTATATAATATTAAAAATATGGGTTCCTATTATTTATTTCATAAAAAATGTCACTTACGTAGTCTTATTAATGCTATATTGGTTGAACCTTCTTACCACTGAATAAATACAGGCTATCTTTTTTACTATTTTTCTTTTAATACAACCTAAATGCTTTCTCTATGGTACTCAGTTTTGTATTGGATAACAATATATTTTTTCACCGGTATATATGCAACATATGTCAAGAAATAACATTTTAGAATCGTGTAATCTTTGGTTTCAAGTAAAAATCTGTACTTTCTAGCTGATTCATAAATTCATTTGGATATTTGGGAAACTATTATGGAAAAGAGGTCTATATAGAATCAATTTTGTGTTATGAATAATTTTCCTAGAAAAATATGATGTTTTTTCATGAAGTAATACATGAATCATTATAAAATTCTTTTAAACAGTCTGAGTATGTAAAAACATTCTAGTGCAATGAAGAATGTTAATTATAAAAGCACAGAGTTACAAATACTATGAAAGTTCATTTGAACATTCCAATTCCTAGATGTATAACGTTCATGATGAACAACTAAGCATCTGAGATTATAAAGTAATGGAGGTAAAAATATTAAGACATCTTTGGTTTCTTTTTTCTTTATGTTGTTTTTTGAATTTGTAACCATATGTTCATGTAAATGTTTTAAGATCGTGAATTATTAGAGCTTTGAATATGTTTTTTGTCATCACTGAATGAAGTTATTTCAAACTGGGTTTTAGGTATGTGATTCCAGGGGTCCTTTCTTTCTTGAAGGAATGTTTAATTGATTTGAATCTCTTGGGACCCATTAGACCCTAAAAAATTGTCTTTTGGTGTCAATTATCATAAGTTTTGTTTAAATGAACCGTGCACTTTTATAATTTCTTTTATTTATTTATTTTTGTTGGATCATCCATTCAAAAATTTTCTGGCTCCACACTTATGCAAGCATTGATCACACACACAATAAATTGGTTATTGATGACTAGTCTCAAGACCCGGGTTGATGCTAATATAGGTAATCTATGTCTTTACAAAACCCCTTATTTTAACTCATATAGCAATTTTCCTCTCCCTCCTTCTTCCTAAACCTTTTCTAATTTTATGTAGATATAGTGAAACATGAGATGAAATAATAGAAACTCTAATTTCTAATATCTCATCATTTGAAATCAAAACACTGTTAATCCAAGTAATCATTTATTTGTAGTTCATGTATGTAGTATTTTTTAGGATACATGTGTGTTTTCATGCTCATAAACACATATATATTTCATATCAATAGTTTATTCTGCAGAAAATTAATCTTTATTTATTTTTAATTTTTTCATTATTTATTAAAGGAAAAAAATTATATTTGGATGGATGTAGTCCAATAATTATTTGATTTATTAACTATTATATACATGTATCTTCTTGGTTTTATATGTTATTTAAAATATGGGTTCATATTATTTATTTCGTAAGAAATGTCATATAAGTGGTCTTAGTAATTCTAAATTGGTTGAACATTCTTACCCCAAGAATAAATATATTCAATATTTTTTACTATTGTTATTTTAATACACCCTAAATGATTTCTCTATGGTACACTGTTTTTTATTTGATAAAAATATAAATTTTTACCCAGTTTATATGAAACAGACTTCAAGAAATATCATTCTAGAATCGGGTATGCTTTGGTTTCAAGTTAAAATATATTCTTTTTAGATAATTCATAAATTCATTTGGATATTTGAGAAACTATGAAGGGAAAGGGGACTTTATAGAAACAATGTTGGGTTACAAATAAATTTCCTAGAAAACTATGAAGTTTTATCATGAAGTACTACATGAATATTTATAACATGATTTTAAATATTTTGATTATATAAAAGTATTATGGTGCAATTATGCGTGATAATTAAAAATTTAAAGAGCTATAAATAATATGATAGTTTATTTGAACATTTCAATGCCTATAAGTATGACGTTCATGATGAAAAACTAATCTTTCGAGCATAAAAATTATTGGAGGTAACACTTTTTATACTTCTTGGATTTCTTTTTTCCTTTTTGTCTTTTTTGGCTATGTAACTATGTGTACATGGAAATGTTTTAAGCTCATGTATGATTAGATATTAGAACGTGTTTTGTGTCATGACAGATTGATGTTTTTTTTAACTAGGATGCAAGTATGGGATTCCAGGGATCCTAGATTTCCTGAAGGTATATTTCATTGATTTGAATCTCTTGGAACCCATTTTAATCTGAAAACTATAATTTAGTTTCTATTTTATTAGTATATTTTTAACTGTACATTTTATTTCCAAAATTCCATTTTTTATCTATTTGTGTTGGATCATCTAGTCATGATTTGGCTAGCTCCACAAATTTTCATTCGTTGAACACACACACAATGAATTGGTCATTGATGACCCACATCAAGACCCAAATTTATACTATGACAAGTAATCTTTGTCTCTCCAGAACCAGTTATTTTCCCCCATAGAGCCTTTTTTCTCTCCCTCAGTTCAATAACATTTCCAATTTTACATAGATAGAGTGAAACTTGTGAAGAAATAATCCAAACTCTAATTTCTAATAGTTCAATATTTGAAAACAAAACATTGTTAACCCAAGTCATCATTTATTTGTACTAAATGTGTGTAGTGATTTTAAAGGATACAACTGTGTTTATATGTATATAAAAACTTATATATATTTATTATAAATTGATTACTCTATACAAACATACTTCTAGATTATTGTTTTTTTATTTATTTCAGGAAAAAAATTGGCGTAGGAAGAAAAATAAATATTCACCTGAAGTACTCTTAAGGCACAAAATTTCATGAAGGTAACATGTTGGAAAATTCATTTCATTATGTTGGTAAAATGTATGAACATATTTATAGGAATATTCATTGCTTCTCATTATTCATTCATGTGGATGTCTATATTGAACTTCCTAATAAATAAGTTCATACATTTTTTGTTTTTAAAAATTTTGTATGCCATACTGCATATTTACTATTTCTGTGTGGTTCACAATTAAACATCACATTCATTCTGCTTATTTGGATGGTTGTATTCTAATAATCCTTAGTTTTATGAACTATTCTATACATGTTTCTTAAATTTGTTATATCTTACTAAAAATAGGGGTTTCTATTGTTTGTTTCATGAGAAATGTCACTTATGTTGTCATGTAAATTCTAAATAGGTTGAACCTTCTTACCCCACGAATAAATACACGCTATATTTTTTACTATTGTTCTTTTAATACGCCATAAATGGTTCCACTTTTATATTGGATACCCTTTTAATGTTTTGTTCTCAGTTTATGTGAAACATACTTCGAGAAATATCATGATGGAATTGGGTATGATTTGGTTTCATGTTAAATTTTGTGATTTATAGATAATTTATAAATTCATTTGGAGATTTAAGAGACTATAAAGGTAATGTGGTCTATATATAATTATCAATCAATTTATTATAAAAATATGATGTTTTAGCATGCCCTATTATATGAATATTTATAATATTCTTGGAAAACAACAACTAGATACTATCCAACTATGTAAGTCCATCAACTCAATCCCTATAAAAGATTCCAATGTTTCAAGGGACCAAATTAGATTTGATTCTAATAATATTGTCCATCAAGAAAGAATCACTTTTATTCCACAGTTTGTCTCAGGCAAAGTTAGATGAAGAAATATTTCTTCATAGTAAACAATTAAATTCCCAACAGATTGATATAATCAGCCCTTAATGAAGCTTATATTATTTTTTGAAATTCCATCACAACATTTAGTTCCAGGAGAATCTGATGAAGGAAAATCAATGTTATATTTGATATGTGAGGCATCCATCGAACTGGATATATTGGGTTTCCTTGGTACATAACTAACCCTCGGATATTTGGATATAATTAGGTCATCTGTTGAATTGTTTATGCACTATAGCTAAATTTTTTAAGTCATTTAGATACCCTCATGATTCCAATAATGTTATATTTGAATGGAAAAAGGTTTCCCTCAAATCTCAAGTAGATTCATTCTTTCTAAATATGATCAATGTTGGAATCAATTGTGTGAACATAAGAGGTATTTGACTTGATTTCTCTTGTATAATTTGATCACATTTATCATCAATGAATTTATGTCACAATTTTTATGTAGCATGCAATAAAAAAAATCTTCAATATGATTTTATATTGTCATGGAATGGTTGCAGGTGAAGAGAAATTTACAACAGTTCGGTCCAATTGTAAGACATAATGAGATCGCAGATGAAAGAAGTAATCCTCCAATAAGGTAGTGTTCCTGGAAACAATTTGTCAAAAAATAATACTATTGATATTGAGAATGAAAATTATGTTGCAAAAATCAAAGTTGTGGAAAGTACCACCCTATTTAAATTTTGCAATGCTATCCTTTTCTTGATATAATTTCTCTTCAGGCAAATATTGTATATACTCATGAATGTGCAAATTTTGTTTCACAAGAGACCACTTAATATTATGTAATTTTAAAAAATGAGGATAACCTTTTAGAGACATATCCCATTTCATTGAAAACCAATGGGACCGAAATTGAGGTTATATTTAATATTGGGGGGGATAAAATTTTATGGACTATATATATATATATTGAATTTATCTTTGTTGTTAGAAGGTAAATTTGTTCCAAGAGAGATGTTTGAAAATGGTTAATTATACAAAACTAATACTTTGTAGTGATTCATTCAACTAGATTGTTATTCATCCAATAGCTCATTTACAATTTCTGTATAGAGATTATACAGACAAGTAAACGTATTGATATATTTCTTTGTTTTTGACCTATAACTATTCAATTTGGATTGCATTGATTCTTCCAAATCTGTTTTACATGTCAATATGGTTCCCTCTCTTGAATAAATCAATAATAGAGGATCCACAGGGTTCATATAGGGAATGAATACTTAATTTCACAATTCCATTGTTAATGTTTTAAATTTTTAGAAGAAAATAGTGTTTATTTTCATGACAGAATATATTTTCATTCTTCTCATTAATTTTACTGGTGATTTGATGACTTTATTATGATAATGATGGAAAAAAATTATTTTTTTACAATTTGTATTTAATTATTTTCAAATTAGTTCTATAATCATTGTATAATATCCTTTATCATTTAATTTCTTATTATAGAATGTTCTCCTTGTGATGAAAATGGTGTCACAGTAGATGTATGGAAAAATTCTCTCCAGCTCTACTGAATAATTTTTTTTCATTTATAATTCCATTCAACTATAATATTCCTCTAAAACATATTCAATTGAATTTTTTATTTTTATATTTCCACTTCCCTATGTTTTAATTTTAAATTTTATTACTCAAATGTTATCCTTTGAATATTATATTGTATTGTGCATGTATATGGAATGTCTTAAGAGAATATTTATGGAATCATGATTTTTTTAAAGCCTATTAAATTAATTATTCTTTGCATTCACCCTAATGTAAGAATAACATTACTCATTTGATACACCTCATATTTATCAAAAATATTCATAACAATACAATGATTTGTGTATAGAATACTTCGCATACATATAATACTAACGAGCCAACATTCTTGAAATTCGGTGAGGAAGGAAGACATTTAGATGATGTGGAAATGACACTACTCTCTAATTATATAGAGCATGATAAATTTAGAATTTATTTTAATGAAACTTCCATTCTTTAATTGATTCAACTCCTGTCTGAATTTTAATTTTCTTCACATTTTTTTAGAAGGAAGATTGAAATATCCATTGTAACTGCCTTAATGAGGTCAAGTAGAGGTCATGTGAAATAAACTGGAATATATATATGGTGGGAATGATCAGATAATGATGAAGATCCATGTTAACATCCCAACCACTTCATATTTATTGTCTTATTCAAAACATTCTATATTTTGTATCTGGTGAAAGTACCTGTTAGAGATTTTTTATGATGAAGACATCTTAGAAAAAATGTTTTTTAAATCATGAGTGTATGAAATCATGTTACTTAAAATAATCTATAAATTTATAAATTAAAAATTATACACCAATTTTTTACTTTCTTCCAGTCGGTATTTAATTCAATCATTTTCAAATTTCTCATTTTTATTATTACAACCACTATCTTATCTTTGATTTATCTGCCACTTATTATTTTAGTGTACACATTACTGCTATTGTGATTGAATTTGAAAATGAAATAAACATTCCATCCTCAATATTTGAAAATTAAAATGCTTTTAATCTATCCTTTTTCTTTGTCAAAAATCTAAATGGTCTCTTATTATGTTATGCACTAATATTCTATTATCAAATAATATTACTTTCTAATTAAAATTTAATTGTCATTATTGTTTCTTATATCCATTTATAAATCTTATTTTATTATTAAAATTAAAATTAGTAATCAAATACATCATGGAATAGCATGACCGAGTACTAGATATTATTAAATCAAAAGAAAGTGACAACACGTGACACTTTTATATATTATAAGTATAATATTTTTAATGTGGTGATAATCATGATAAAATTTAATACATAAACAGTATCCAAAAATAAAATGAATTTATCTAAATCGATTTATTTTGAATTTTTACAGATTATATAGTTACCATTAATGATGACTCAATAGTGATGTAGGACTTATTTTATAAATATAAATATTAAGTAATTGGATTTGGAAATATTATAAAAAATATAATATAAACCAATTAATGTTATCTAGAGATTTTATAGGTTAAAATTAAATTTTAAGAGTGTATTAATTTTTTTCATATTTATTTTATGTGACATTATCTTTAAAGTCAAATAAATGAATAGTGTCAAAATTAACACTATTGATATTTTATATAAAGAAAAAACTATCAAAATTGATAAAAATCCCAAAAAAATTAAAAATTGAAATGTCAACATTATAAGATATTAAATTTCAGATATTATCAAATTAAGTAAAATTTACATCAAATAAGTAAAAATTTATAACCATTTAATATTTATAATATTATTACAAAAATTAAAATTTAATAGATCAAATAATGATAAATGAAAATGACAATGTTTTAAATAAACTAAAACATGTATAAATTTTCCATGTTTACATTATTTCGACCCATACTCATCTTATAATTTAAAAAATTGACTTTGTAATCATTTTTATTTAATTTTTTTTATAAATTAAATCATTTTGTTATTTCAAATGGTGCTCCTCCACTCTCTTATGAAAGGGGTCATCTACATATATTTTAATAACACAACTAATACCTTTTTTTCCAATCAAAACCCTTCATAATTACTCTCCCATATTCATTTACTTCATTATAGAGGTCACACATTTTTAGAAATCCATTCTGAGGAAACCATTTCTGAAAATCAAAAGGAGATACTCGAAAAAAATGTAATTGTTTTATCACCACATTCAATATTCATTTATTCTACATCATCTTCTTATGATTTTTTCATAATAAAATTATAAATCAAATATATTTGATATTCTTTTATATTATTATAATTATGGTAAACCCTTATACTTTCCTATATCCATCCTGCGAATAAATATATCATTATCCATGCGTACGTATGACTTACTATCTCCATGTTGTGGGGTGATTTTTTATTCAACATTACATAATTTGGATAAAAATAATGATGAGTATAATAGATATAAATAATTAATACAACATGAACGTTATAAGGAATTATTAATATACCATCTAATTCTATATCTCTTAACCATTTATTGAAAGATATCATCGCTCGTGGGTACTTACGACATATCGTCACGCCAATGCAATGTGATTAATTAATCTTGATCATTATTAATCCAAGATTATATACATGAATTTAAAGAATAAATATGATATATATATATATAAATATCATTATTTAAATGATATAAGAAAAAACAATGATTTGGAACAAGAAACTATGCAAAAGACTTGCATAATAACATAAATGAATTAATATCTACATAACAAGTGAAAATGATATGTTACCAAAAACAGATGATAATATTATCGTATATGATATCATATAAGTGACCATGATTCTACAATAGTTCAATAACAATATTAAAATCACTATAAAGGATGTTTAGATAAATACAAATTTTATCTCACCAATGGTAAGGGATAGCTTCAAAATCGCATTATTATACAAGATTATTTATATGTAAGTTACCACAAGTGTATATTTATCATCCACATATATGTTTCCTAAATATGTAATTTTAATTTTATTCATCTAAAAATATATATTTTCATTTATTCCAATTCATAAATTTTTATTAAATGGTATGAATGGAATCTTTCATTGTTTTTCAATTCAAGGTACTTTGTGAAATTATAGGTAAAAGTATGAGGAAATTTTTTTTTGTAACACACACGACATGAATGGATTTTTACGTCATCACAATGCCTTATTTCCATGAATAATCTTTTTCAATAATTAAATTTTCTTTTAAAATTCCATTGGAATATGGGAAAAGAACACATTTTTTAAGAATACATGATATTTTCCTTAAGATTAATGTTCGAGTGTTTTATCAATATTAGTTTCAATCTATGATGAAGATCAAAATACAGAGTTATGTTTTTATAAATATTATTACTATTATTTGATGTGTTAATTGTGGAATGATATTTTATATGGATTATGTTATTATAGAATGATGTTTAGTAAACCCATTTTATTTTTTAGGTTTTTTTATGATGAATGATTTATGTTTTTATGGAATATCTATCATTGATTTCATTATGAGATGGGTGTGACCTATATATCCTTCCAATGCATTGGGTAATTATTTATATCCTATGAGATAGATATGAATGTATCGATAAGTATATATAATTTCGCAATACAAGGCTGGAACAACATGTAATTTGGTTTAGAAGTACATCGCTAGAACAATAAGTAAACCTAGTTCAGTAATGAAAATTTTCCACTATGATGGTCTTTGCATCAATGACTTGAATACTATAAAAATCATACTATGTGATTCATGGTTTCCACAACTCCATATTTCATTCCAATGTTATTTTCTCATGATTCATTATTCAAATATTATTTATTCCTTATGATCTACCATGATTTATTTCATGACTCGTGATTTTGGTATATGTTAAATGTTGTATTTTTTTCAAAAGTTATCTTCATGTTTTTACATTCTTGGATTTATGTTTTGTGTAATATTTTTCATGCATAACCTTTTTGATAATTTGAGCTCTCCTATTTTAATTTTTCATTTCCCAAAGGATTTTAAGAAGGGTATTATGTATCATGATTTAAAAAGGGGATCTAGTTGTGAAAGATAAATAATGAGATGGTGTAAATGTTTTATGAAATAGTTTTTTATGTATTCCATTTTTCAAAGGAACTAAACATATATGTCATTTGGAGCATATTTTTTCAGGAATTATGTATTCCTAAAAAGTAATGTAATATCCATGTATGTTAATCTTATGTTGTTAAAGTTGGTATCAGAGCGAAGGTTCAGTTTTCGATTGGAATCTATGATGTGAAAACATTAGTGAGATACCTAATGATATTTATAATGTATTTCTAGGGTTTTCCCTAAGGGTATTTCTGTCTATACTATATAGTTCTAGAATTATGGTAAAAATCATGAATAACATAGGATAAAACCTAAGATGTGTGATATAAGTATTACACCCCTTGATTATGTTGTTTTTTAGTATGATTTTTCCCTCTCATAGTATTCTTTTTGGGTTTTAGATAATCGATGGAACATGAAGGTACATTTTTAATGATCAATACACTGAGAGATGCATTGGTTTTCCCCCTGAAAAAGAAAATTTCATTAGAGAGTAAATGAAATATCATATTCCTATACATAAAAAACCTATGAATCATTTTTTACATCCAATGACTAAAGAGGGGAACAAAATTATATTGATTCCTTCATGAGGAAACATACACCTTCTTTCAGTAGGTCATTCAATCGACTTTCTATTGAATAATGAATCATTATAATTGAAACAATATTTTCCACCTCTATTAGAAATATGAAAATGTCATTTTGGAAATTTATTTTTTATAAGTTTAACCATAGAACCGGTGGACTCTAATCAAGAATACTGGGCAACAAGATGAAATTGAATCCATGGAATGGGATGAGTTTAACAACATATATTTTGATAGGTAATTTCCTCATATTCATTGAAAAAATATGGAAAATGATTTCATTGATACTAATAAATGGGATGAAGAATCTATTGGCACATATGAGTCATGTTTTACCAGACTTTTAAGGAATGCAAATGGATTTATCATCCATCGTAGATGTAAAGATGATTGATTCATCAGTGGATTAAAACAAAGTTTCAATGGTAATTATCTATATGAGTATTTAGTATATATGAATAGATCGTACATTCTGGTATCAAGGTAGAAATGGAAGTTGGTGTTACATACAAATCACATGGTTTTGAATAGAAAAAAATATGGTGTTCAAGGGAATATCTCCACACAATGGTGAATAGAAGATGAATGTTTCCTATTGCTCAATGTGCGCAAAGAAGAATAGTGAATATTGTCTTAAATTGACTATAAAAATTCTTAATAGTGTAAAATATAGTCAATGAGTATTTTTGTGTCGAAGTAATGGGAAAAAATTCTCTAAGGATCTGATTAGAGAAAAGACTACAGAGAATGCACCACATACACTTCAATGTTACAAATGCAAGGAAATGGGGCATTATACTAACCAAATCCCTAATCCAATGGTTATGGATAATTATCGAATCCAACCTACTAAGGCCTGTGAAAAAGGTAAATGACATTCAATCATTATTGGATATGTTGAGTATCACAATGATGTGGTGGATTGATTAAGTGTTTATGTAATGAGATTCCAAAATAGTGTTACAGATTCTCATTTAAATAATTATGGAATATTGTAATATCTAAGTATTTTGTAAATATTGTTTTTTCAAAATTATATGGTAGCAGTAACCATGATATGTGATTGAATTTTTTTTTGAATGAAAATGATTGCGTATAATGAAGGGAAAAGCATATAAAAAGTTGATTGAATGTATTAATGACCTCATGATTGATATATAAACCAAGTGATATAACGGTTGGAATATATATATATATATATTGGAATTTTTGTTATGTGGGAATAGTTAAATTTGGAAGAATTCATGTTTTAACTAAGGTTCTTTGGAAATTCACGTTATTATCATGTTTCTGGTGAATACATGATTAAGGGATTCACATTTTTGGAATGTGACAAAAAATAACTACCTTATGAGAAATGGGAGATAAATGTTAAAATGATTTAGTTCACATCTTTCTAAAGTTGTGTAATTAATTTAGTTGGAAGGATTTAATGGTTACTCAATTATGGAGAGTATAAGTTGTAATCCAGTTGATGTTTGTTATATTAATTTATTATCTCACTATAGGTGGACTTATATAGATTTGATAACATGTTTTAATATTATTTTTGAGACATATGGAATTACTAATCATTCTATTTATGGATCACATGATTTACTAACACATTAGGAATGAAAAATTGAGCTTCATTTCATTGAATAAGTGATCAAGTGAAAATTGTTCAAGGAATGACCAAAGGTGAGATTTTTTTGAAATAAGTTAATACTTATTCTCAAAAACAATTCATAAAAATTAGCTAAATGAACATTAAAACCTAAAATATTATCTTAGTACCTTCATATAAGATGATTCCTATGGTCCCTTAAATCATCAGTGATTTTTTCATTCTAGTTGTTAACTTTCTCTAAACACTATTGTCTGTCACAATCCACCGGAACATTATGATAATATTTTTATTCCATATCCTTGTTTTAACTTCCCACCTACGATCTCTTATGTGGAAACCTATGATGAGTTACATTGAGTAACATTTATGTTTCTAACATTCCTTTTCAAAATGATGTTTTAATATTCCTTTTTATAATGTCGGTTTCTATGAAATGTTATTTAAAATAGAAAACCTTTTATAAACCTGATAAATTTAAGGGGAAAATTCCTTTTTGGTGTATTTCAATGTAACACCATGATATTTTATGAGATATATTGTTATTAATTTCCTGTATATCATTTTTTGTATGCTACACAATGATTAGTATGTGATTTACGATACACTGTATTAGCTTACTGTATACACAACACTATTTTTGTATTATGTTAGAAAAACAATTCATGTAATTTTGATACAATTTATTTGACACAATATATATTTTAAGTGATAACTAAATATTATAAACTAGTCATTTTAATGGCTAGTATGAATAGTATAATTTTCATTCTAAAAACTATTTAAATGGAAATATGTGAGTCTATTTAATAATAAAAGCAACCATTGTAAATTTTATTTGCCAAATATAGATGTAATATATTAATTGTAATTTTTTAAATACATATTTTATATATTCTATATATTCTATAAGATCTAATTCAGTTTTTTTAATAAATATATAATTTTTCAAAAAAATATATTGTTTTGTCGTCATTTAATGGGGACCCCTTTTAATTACAGTTTTTTAAAATATTATAAGTTATATGTGACATAATTAAATTTTTATTTGGAATTATGACAAAAAAGGTTTTCTTTTCTGGATGTTTTGGTATTTTTCAAATGAAAAACATATTGTAATGAATAGTTAAAAATACTAAAAATTAAATCAAAACTACCTTTTCATGTAATTTATTTATATAGATAGATTATCATTTTAATTGGTTATAATTTTTAATATGATTATTTTTTTATCATTTAATCGTATTCTTTTCATTGGTGGTAATATCATATTTAAATTGTTCATAATCACATGACAATTTTTTTATAGTTTGTACTTCTTAAAAACTCAATTTATGGTTTTGACAATGAGAACTAATATTAAATTAATTAATGAAACTTATGTATTTTGAATTTTTTAAAATGAATTCTTTATTTGGAATCATTGGGTCTAAATTATGTTAATAGGTTACTTCTATTTTATTTTTGAATGGTAACTGCTATAACATTTATATACCATAGTTAAAGATAAACCAGGTCAGTTAGGGTAACATACAATATGATAAAGATAATAAAATTACAATACTAACTGAAAAAAATCCCATTGAATGAACTAATTTATACCAATATCTTCTAAGGGTAGTAAGTTATTCATTAAATTGACTTTTTTACCAGAACGTGATGTAATTAGACTTATAACAAAATAATCTGACAACAAGACACACTCTTATCTATTATATGTATAATAATTTTATTGTAGTGCTAAACATTACAAAACATTAAAAGAAGTTTTCCCGAAAGATAATGAAATAATATACATTATATAAAATAATTTATAATTTTTATATATTAAATAACTACTATTAATGATTACTCGATAGTGACGTTGAAATTATTCTTTTAATATAAATATCAAATAAATGGTCTTAAAAATATTAAAATATATATTATATGAAATAATTAATTTTCTCCAAGAATATTATAGGTTACTATGAAATGTTGGTATTATATTAAAAAAATTTCTTTTGAATTTATCTTTTCTATGGATTTCATTTAATTTCAAATAAATGAATAGTGTCAGTATTTAACCTTTCCATATTTTATAAAAATAACATATTATTAAATTTTTTAAAAATCACACATTTTAATAAAATTTACAAATTGAATATTATAATTTATAAAATTTCATAAAATATCCAATTATGGACAATTTAAAACACATATAAAAATATTTATAACAATCTATTATTTAAAATAATATTACTATAATTAAAATTAAATAGATTAAATAAGGATAAATCAAAGAGATAAGGAATAAAATACAATAAAAACATTTATAAATTTTATTAGATAAGAGTATTTCAACCCATAATCATCTTACCTTCTAAATAATCTACTTTGGATTCATTATACTTTATTAATTCATTTATATTAATTTACTAGGTTTGAAATTTCCAAAGATGAATCTACGCTCTCTTATAAAAAGGAACTTCTATTAATCTTTTAATGAAACCTCAAAAGTACTTTTTTATAGCCAAACCCTAAAAATTTCCTATTAAAACATCCCTAAATTCATCTTGGTTTCCACACTTGGGTCAGAAATCCATCCTATGGTATCTATTTGTGAAAATAAAAAAGAGATACTCAATGAAGAGTTAATTGTTTTATCTCCTCTTAATAAATTATTTTCTTTTACTTACTATTATTATGTTTTTCCACATGAAAGTAATAAGTCTAGTATATTATACATTCTCAGGTTTTACTATAATTATTGGACAACCTTATACCTCATTTTATAAATCCTTGGAATAAAAATATCTCCATGTGTGTGTGTGTGTGGCTTACCGTCTCCACACTATGGTGTAATTTTACTTTCAAAAATACATAAGTTGGGTATGTATAATGATGAGTATAATGATGAGTCAATAAGGTTTTCATTATGACATTTCCATTCCTTCTTGTTTTGAAAATCACAAAAACTTTATCTTTTTGCAAATATGTTTTTACCCATGTTTTACTTCTCTAAGGAAAAATTCCGTAGGAAATTTACACCTCTATTTTTTCTTTGTTCATATCAATATTTTTATTAAGTATAAAAATCGGATTCATATCTATATTCTTGGAATCATATAATACTTCGAAATGAAGAATTCTTTTTCAGGATCCGAATTATCATTCCAAATTCTGTAATGAATTCTCATAACGAATTCTGATGAAGAATTCTCATTACCAATTCAAATGCAGAACACACATTACGAATTCTAATGACGAATTCTCATTACGAATTCTGAAGACGAATTCTCATCATGAATTTTGATGACGAATTCTCATTATGAATTATAAGGATGAATTCTCATTATGAATTCTATAATAAATTCTCATTACGAATTCTTTGATGAATTCTCATTACGAATTCTGTGACGAATTCTCATTACGAATTCTGTGATGAATTCTCATTATGAAGTCTATGATGAATTCTAAATAAAAATTCTGATGATGAATTCTCATTATGAATTCTGATGACGAATTCTGATTATGAATTCTGATGATGAATTCTCATTAAAAATTCTGATGATGAATTCTTATTACGAATAATGATGACGAATTCTCATTATGAATTCAGTGATGAATTCTCATTATGAATTCAGTGATGAATTCTCATTACGAATTCTGTGATGAATTCTCATTACGAATTATGGTTATGAATTCTGATTACAAATAATGGATACAAACATTTATGAATTTAGACACTGAATTTTTCTGATAAACATAATCTGAATATCCTTTTAATATTGACACTGAATATAGTTTTGGTTAGACTCCACACATTTTACATACACTCCGATTTGATAAATTTGTTATAAAATGATTTCGTGCTTTCAGTTACACATGTTTTCTTATAAAACAAAGTTTTCCATTCTATTTTTAACTATCCATTGGTTGAGTGACATGTGTACAATTCCCTACAAAATTTAAGGAATATATGACCGTTGGAGGAGGGAGTTGACCGTTCCAACCGAGCCTATAAATAGGAGCTGATTTGAAAGATCTCTACAACAACAACAAGAAGTTGATCACTCTGGAGACCACATGCTCTTAAAGTTATTTCTAGAGAGAGAAGCTTCTCAAGCCTTGTGTGTACTGAACTACTCATTCAGATTGCATTTTGAAACTCTGAATGTTGGTAATGACATTTGAAATTTTTTGGGGATAGGAAGACAGAGGTTCCAACTACCTTGAAGTTCGAGGGCTTCTTTGCTGAGAAAGACAGAGGTTCCAACTACCTTGAAGTTGATGGCTTACGAGGATAGTAAGACAGAGACTCCGATTTTCATATCGAGGGCTTACCCATGTATGGGTATGATAGACTTTCTTGAAAGTATAAATCATGGTTCATTTATCCAAGGTTGTTGGATACCCTTCTCGTTGGGTTAAAAGATTTATATCTTGTTACATATTTTTGTTACTAGTTTTTCCGGTGCATTTGGTATTGTAAGTACAGTATAATATGCATATATTTCCTTACACATGTACTTTGAATTATTAAGATTCTATATGCTTTAAGGTGGAATATCATATTGTAAAATTTGGATAAGTTTCATTTTCTGGATCCATATTTCTGGAACCAGTTTCTCAGAATCACTTTCCAGAACAAGTTTTTCAGATTCTATACGCTTTAAGGTAGAATCTCAGTTTTTCATTGTTATATATTTTTTTTTGCATAGTAATATTCTCCTTGAATCCAAACTTTTAATTTTAACACGTTTTTGTGTAGAAATATTTTTAAGATGGTAGGAATCAATGTTGGTTCCATCGACATCCTAAATCATACAAGACCACCAATTTTTTAGAGTAATGATTATGAGTGTTGGAGAGATTGAATGATGACAATAATTATCAGTACTGGAGGTTATCAAATTCTTTATAAGTAAGTTAGTACATTCACAAACCAAGAGAAACATGATTATCAAATAAACTATAAGGTACACAACACTTTACATAGTTCAATGACTAGGAACATATATAGCCAAATTTCATTTTTTGAAGCCGCTAACTGTATATGGAAGAAACATGAAGTTACTCATTTTGGTACATCTAATGTGATTGAGACTAGAAGAGCCATGCTTAGAGCTGAGTATCATGGTTTTAACATTCCTTATGGACAACCCATTTATAAGGTGCAACAGTGATTTATGACTATCGTGAATAGATTACAATATATTGGAGAAAAATGTATGGATGATGAAGCTCTTGTTAACAAGATCATTGACATTATTCCCAATGAATGGGAGTCAAAGAGAATAACAATTGATGAGAACATGATGGTTACTCAAATTTCCTTAAATGAACTTTTTGTAACTCTTCACCAACATGAAACAAGGATGAAGAGAGATGCCGACAACATCAAAAAGAAGAATGGGAATGGTACTGTTGCCTTTACTACAACATGAAATCACTTGAAATCCTAGACTCTTGAGAGAGTAACTAGATCCAAATCTTAGAAGGTTGTCATCCAATCCAAATATAGTGAGATTGAAGTCTCAAATAATGAGTTATAAAAACTTGATCGAAAGATTAACAAGATAGCTGGACAAAAAAATTTCAAATCCATGTATAAGAAGAAGGAATGGAAAGATAAGAATGATTCAGAAGTCACATGTTATGAATGAAAGAGATCTATACACATAAGACCTGATTTTCCTTCCCATAATAAGAAATAAAGAAAAGAGATAAATTCTGAATGGAATGGGAAGAATTATCATAATGCTAAATATAAGAATGTTATGAAAGATAATGATACTTGGAGTGCCAGTGGTGGTGACTCTTCAGATGAATCCTCAGATTATGAATCTTCTCGACATAATAATCATGGTTTTATAACCATATTACCTATTAACAATCATTGCTTTATGGCTAAGGTACACAATGCAGAATCATTGACCAATGTCTCTTTAAATTCTAATGATAGTATATATTATAATTCTCCAGATGAAGAATCCTCTTCTCATAAAGAAAATACTTGACCTACCTGTAAATAAGTTTCTAGGTTTTCTAAACTTCTTGAGATTGATAATTCAAAACACAATAAAAAACTTGATAAGGAAAACTCTAGGAATATTATTCTTACTAAAGAAATATCAAATCATTCTAAATATCTTGAGGAGAAAAATGATGATTTTATAAGTCTTTCAAAAATTCTTGAGGATGTAAATTCTGAGAAGAATAATCTTTCAAAAGATCTAGAAAAATTAATTTCTATGAAAAGTGTTTTCGATCCTAGCTGTATTTCCAAATATAATGATTTTGAAGATAAAAACATGGTTATATATCTCAAGTCCGAAATATTTTCCTTAAAGAATTGTTTGTCGAACTTTACCTTAGGTAATGAAAATTTTGATAAGATGTATTCACAAATACGACCATTAAGAAACAAATTCATATTTGGTTATACCCATGCAAAACCAACTTTTAGTAACAATTATTTTGTTCATTAAATTCTCCTATTTTTTACTAAGTGTCAATGTGGTGGTCATAGCTCAAAGAATTGTTCTATAAACAAAACCCAATCTTTAGCTTTTCATTAGGCTTAGTTTTCTATGAAGATGTGGGTGCCAAATATTTTGTTATCTTAAAATCTCAGATCCAAACAAGTTTCGATTCCAAAAGTCTAATTCTTTTCTTATTTACAGGAAAATAAAAGAAGTACCAATAGCATTACATGGTACATGGATAGTGGATGATCCTGGTATATGATAGGGAAAAAACTATTTTGAAAAGATTATCAAGTCAAAATGATGAAAAGTAACTTTCAGAGACAACTCTCAGGGAGAGATTGTTGGTATATGTAATATTGTACTTCTTGTTAAAACATTGATTTCAAATGGTTTTTTTGTTTAGGTTCTTAAGAACAACCTCATTAGCATACGTCAATTATATGATGAAGGATACCTTGTCAATTTTAGGAATGATAAGTGCTTAGTACACAATTAAAAGGAAGAGTTTATTCTTTCTTCCAATAGGCTTGAGAATATTTACACACTAAACATAAAAGACTTTAGGAGCCAAGAATTACCTTGTCTAAGTGAAATGGAATATCATTCGTGGTTATGGAATTGAATACATGGTCACTGTAACCTTAGAAATTTATGTAAACTCTCTATGAAGAAACTAGTTAATGATCTACTATAGCGTAGATTTGATTCTTCTAAAGATTTGGATCCTTGTTAATATGGAAAGCAACACAAATCTAGTTTTAAATCAATCGGTGAAGTCTCAACAACTGATTCATTATAGTTGGTTCACATGGATATTTTTGGTCCAACACAAACTGGGAGAATTGGTGGAAAATACTATGTATTTGTTATAGTTGATGATTACACTAGATTTACATGGGTATATTTTCTAGGAAAAAAGTATGTTGCTTTTTCTTATTTCAAAATATTTAGAGCCCAAGTTAAAAATGAGAAAAAACCTTCCGTTGAAAACTATACATAGTGATCATGGGGGAGAATTTCAAAACACTGATTTTGACACTTTTTGTAATAGAAAAAGTATTACTCACAAGATTTCAGAACCTAGAACTCCTCAAAAAAAAAATTCAGTTGAAATAATAAATAGAATCCTTCAAGAGATATTTGGATCCATGTTGAGTGAATATTCTATAGCTAGACATTTCTGGGATGAAGCTGTAAGTACTGCTTGTTATACTATTAATCTAGTTTTTATTAGACCTTTTCTTAATAAAACTCCTTAGGAGTTATGGAATGGTAGAAAACCTAGAATTTCCTACTTCACGGATTTTGGTTGCAAGGTATTCATCCTGAATACTAAAGATAACTTACACAAATTTTCACAAAAATCTGATGAAGGAATTTTCTTAGGCTACTCCTCAAATAATAAGTCTATAGAGTTCTCAACAAAACCACTTATATTGTTGAAGAATCAGTATATGTTATATTTTATGAATCTGATACTTTTTTTAAATCATCCCTACCTACATCCACAGATGTATTTTCAAAAACTAATTATCAACCTTTGTTAGAATATCCTTCTGATTAGGAAAATTTTCAAGAAAATATTTCTTAAACATTTACCCCAGAATAATTTCTACCCTATGTTGATGAACAGGTTTTACAAAACCCATGTCAGGTGTTTCTTAAGAATCATCCTAATGATAGTATCATTGGTGATGTGAATCAACCTGTAAGGACTAGATGTTAAGGAATGAAATAGAACATCTAGCATTTCATTCCCAATTAGAACCCAAAATCACTGATGAAGTATTAGGTGATGAGGATTGGATCAAACCCATGCAAGATAAACTAAATGAATTCGAAAGGAATAAAGTCTGGACCTTGGTTAAAAGACCTAAGGAAACTTCTCTTATTGGACTAAAATGGGTCTTCAGAAATAAGTGTGATGAAAATGGATTCATAGTTAGAAATAAAGCTAGATGAGTTGCTAAAGTCTATAAACAGCAAGTGGGAATATACTATGAATAAACCTATGCTCCCGTAGCTAGACTTGAATATATTCGTATCTTACTTGTTGTTGCAGCATTCTTTAATTTTATATTATTCCAAATGGATGTTAAATGTGATTTTCTTAATGGTATGTCCAAGAGGATGTTTTTTTTGAACAACCTCCTGGATTTGAAGACACAAAACATCCTGATCACGTTTTTAGACTTACTAAAGCTTTGTAGGGACTTAAACAACCCCCTAGAGCCATGTACGATAGACTAACATGATTTTTTCTTTAAAATAACTATGTTATGAAAAATGCATATCCATCTCTTTTTATAAAGAATGATATGAAAAATGTTTTGATTGTTCAAATATATGTTGATGACATCATATTTGGTTCAACTTAGAAACCATTAACGGATTCCTTTGCATGTCTAATTAAATATGAGTTTGAAATGAGTATGATGGGTGAGTTAACATTTTCCCTTGGTTATCAAATTTCTCAAAAACTAGAAGGAACAAATATATCTCAACATAAGTATATTAAATATCTTCTTGAAAAGTATGGATATTACAACACTAAAATTATTAGTATTCCAATTAATACCTCAAAAACAATTCATATTTATGAATCCATGAAACTAGTGGATCAAAAAGCATTTAGAGGTATGATAGGAAGCCTATTTTACATGATAGCTAGTCATCAAGACTTAATTTTTTCAGTATGCTTATGTGCCAGATATCAATCCAATCCTAAGGAATCTCATTTAAAGGTAGTGAAAATAATTTTTCGCTACCTAAAGGGAACCATGGATCTAGGATTATTTTATACTTCTGGAAATGATTTTCTCTTAAAGTGCCTTTTCGGATACTGACTTTGGTGGGTGTAGAATGGATAGAAAAAGTACATCTAGAACATGTCATTTATTAAGAGATTCGTTAGTTTCTTGATCATTCAAGAAACAACACTCAGTACCACTATCCACTGCTGGAGTTGAATATATAGCAGCTGAAAGTTGTTGTGATCAATTTTTGTGGATGCAACACACACTCACATAATATAGCTTGAGTTTTACTAAGAATAAAATATTTTTTGATACCACAAGTGCCACTTCCCTCAGTAAAATCCCTACACATCACTCCCGTACAAAGCACATAGATATTAGGCATCACATTCATTATATGGTGTTAAGATTATAAGAGTGATGGATTTTTATTTATATTATGGGGTATTAAGTGTATTTAATGTGTATACATTTATCAGTTACATTCCATTAATTCTCACTCTAATTATATTTTTAAGGGACTCCATTCTTAAAATATTTATTAATGTCTCTTTAATGAAATTAAAAAAGAATATTTTTTATATATCCAGAATGATTGGGTTCTCTTGATTTCGTGATAATTTATTTCTATGATATGTCCCTTGGACATTGAATCATTTGGTTGAGCCCATTATTTCCCATGATATGTTGGGTAGAGCTCATTTTAGCTCAAGATATGACAGGTGATCCCCATTATAGCTCAAGATATGTTGCCTGTGCTTGCACGGGGATGCCTAGCCAGACGGTCATGCAAAGGTGGAGAGCTACTATCATGACGCAGATGCTTGGGAGGGGCAGTTCCTTGTAGATAGTTTGGTTGAAATCTCTAAAGACCTTCAGGGTCATGTAATCTCCTTAGCCTACGGGCCTTGTAATTCCTCTAAGGCCTACGGGCCATGTAATGCTTTCGCCTTCGGGCCCTGTAAGGGTTCCACCTCACCCCTTGAAAGGTGGATTATCAAAAATCAATAAAAAAAATGAAGGCCTTCGGGCCATTGGAGAAGTATATTGGTGATTCTAATTGGGATATGGTAAATATGTCTCAAGTCAACTATATAATGTTTCTATGCATACTATAGAGTTTTAGGTAATTGTTTTTATTGGTTTTTATGAATAACTATTTCCTTCTTTATATCCATTACAATGCTTTTTCTGCTCATCCCAATATTATAAATTTTTTCCATAGGTTATAAGGATTTTTATGATAAATAAGGAAAAGAAGTCGAATTTCATGATGTTTTATCAGGTAAATTATGTTTCTTTTGAAAAATTTTTTATTTTGAAATGATATGGATACTATTTTAATAGTATCCACATGTGTGACTATGAATTTTTATGTATGTTTTATGTCATAATTATGTAAACTAAAAACCTGAAAATATCCTCAATGTGTATGAATGTTTTTTATATAATACATGGGATTATATAATATATTAATGCTAGGTCCTTATAGATGATATCATAAGATGGTTTAGATAACTTTAGGGGTTCATTTGATTTCAATAGAATACAATAATTTTTTTTACTTTATGTTTGATTTGAAATGATATATCATTTAATGATTATAATGTGGCTTCATATATGATATGTATTTTCAGAATGGTTTTCCATAGAAGAAGCTGGGATGATGAAGTAGGAAGGACCTAAGTGGATGATATCTTATTGAATCTACTTCTTGAAAAAGTGGGAATTGAACCCAAGAAGTTTTTGAAAGCAACGAATTGGTTGAATTAGGTGATAAATAGTATTGGTATCCTTGATAAAAAGGAACATGATCTACCATAACAAAAAATGTATTTTTTTGGGAATTTTATGAGGCAACATCAACCATCATTCAGTGGAACAACATATCTTGATATAGTTGTCGGATGTATCAATGATCGAGAACAGATTTTATATATCATGGGATGTTTAGGACATCAAAAGGATAGTCTATCCATTTATTGTTTTGAAGGTGATGCTAATAAATGAGGGTATATGGTAAATAATACAAGAGAAATTGATGATATTGATAGTCTAGAATTGGATGATTTATAGAGAGTTTTTCAATAAAAATATATTCCTAAAATTATTCGACTCAGAATGGAGAAATAGTTCTTGGAACTGGAGAAGATATATTATGATTTTGTGATAGAATATGAAGCCAATTTTTCACAATTTTTCAGGTACGTACCAGATTTTAAATTGGATTTTGATACTAAAATTAATAGATTTTACATTATTTTGAAACTATATTCACAATGATCATTAAATTCACAGGTGTTTAAAATCCAGGAGATACATGATTATTGTGATTAAAATGTTCATATTGAATTTCATGATATGTATGTTCCTCATTAAGACAAGAATAAGAAGCTGTAAGGATGTAAGGATTTAGGGGTGATTTTATCAAAGAAATATGGAGGTATGAAAATAAATTTCCTTTCTTGTGAATAGTGTAGAAAAAAATCATACTAAATGTCTTGTAAAGTCCAGGAGATTCTACCAATATATAATTTTTGGGATCATGTCCTTTGAGTGGAATGAAAATGATTCAGATATTAATAATAAGATGATAGTGAGATGATTTATCATTATGGAATTGGGTAATTTAGAAATTTTGTGGCATAAGGTAGTCACTTAAGAGGGAATTCAGAAATATTAGTAGATGAAGGGTGAAAAAAATTATTTTACAACCACATTAGAAGATGTTGATCCATCAAATGGGATGGTATCATGCACATTTCATATTTTTACAAATTTCTCAAATCTATTTTATGATTCAGGTTCTACAGATTCCTTCATTTTTTGAGAAATTTTCCGCAAAATGTGGAATTCCAGCTATGGAAATGTACCTAGATCTCATTATGAAAACACCTGGAGGAAATATTGTGGAAAAAATAAATTTTACAAAGCTACCTATCTTTTTCAATCGAAATAGTTTACCTGTAAAGGTTATTTTTTCTTCTACTGGAGTTTGATTTTATTCTGGGTAAGGGCTAGATTTTTAACAATATAAGATAGATTGCAGAGAAAAAGAAGTTGTTTTTTGAAGGATTTTTTGTTTGTGTACAATAATGAAAACATACCATGGATAAGACATTAGGAATCTAAGAAACTTATTAAATATAGTTATGAATGATATCGTGTGGATATTTTTGTAGATGATGGAACTATCTAGATTAATGATCAGACATTGGAAAATGAATACCTAGATGTTTCTAATGATGATTTTTTAGGATTTATTTATGATTGAGATGATGATTTTACTATTTACATAATTATTGATGCTAAGACATTTTTTAAACCCCCATATCTAATGTCTCAAATGGATCTTATAAAAGTAATATAGAAGTTGCAGGAATTATTTGATAATGGCTTTATTTGACCCAACACTTCACTATGGGGTTCTCCTGTCTATTTTATTAAAAAGAAAGACGATTCAATGAGTTTTTAACTTGATTATAGTGACTTGAATAACACAAATGTTAAAAAAAGTAACATTTTCCTCATATCGATCATTTGATTGATAATATTCTTAGAGACTAGTATTTTTCCATGGATGACCTAAGTTCAGGGTACAATCATTTGAATGTAAATGATATAGACATAACAATGAATATTTTTCATACAGGATATTGTCATTATGAATTTGTAGTTATGCCATTTGTTTTAACTATTGAACCTTCTATATTCATGGATCTTATGATTAGAATATTTCATGAGTGAATAGAAATGTTTGGGGTGGTATTTATTGATGAAATTCTGGTAATTTCTAATTTGAAATAGGATCATGAAGACATATAAGGGTTCTTTTGGAAACCCTCAATGAAAAGAAACTATATTGAAAATTCAGAATGTGTGAATATTGGCTGCTTCAAATTTATTTATTTGGCCAAATTGTTTCTAATATTGGAATAAGTATTCATACATATAAAAAGAATTGTTGATGAATGGACAAGTCCAATAAATATAAATTATATTCCTGGTTTTCATAGTTAGGTGGGCTATTACCAGAGTATTGTTGAAATGTTTTCAAAAATATCTATCACACTGACTATGTTAACTATAAAAGGAGTTTAATTCATCTACACAAAATTATTTTATGGTAGTTTTTAGGAATTGAAAAGAATATTGGTGAATGCCCCAGTTCTGACCCTACCTTGTAGAAGTGGGGAATATCTCACGAATATTGATTTTTTTGAGGGAATTGGTTGTGCTATGATGCATAATGATCAAGTAATTGGTATGCCTTATGTGATTTGAAAACTCATGAGATAAATTACCCTAGAAAATATTTGTAATTAGATGTAGTTGTTTTTCAATTAAAATTTTGGATGCATCATCTATATGGAGTAAAATGTGAAATATATACTGAACATAAATGTTTGAAATATATATTTACATAGACTTAATTAAACATGATAAAATGAAGATGTCTAAAAATAATTAAGGATTGTGATTGCATGATTCATTACCATCCTGGAAAATAAAAAAAAGAGGATATTTGAGTCATAAAAGTAATTCTATATTAACCATGATACATTTAAAACATGACCCTTTGTGGAATGGTTTGTGAAAATTTAGAATTAATGTTCTATGTGAAAGATATTTCCTTGTTTTTATAGGTTTCAGTGTGGTCATCTCTAAAAGACAGAATCAATAAAGCACAAAATGTATGTGGAGAGTCAAATAAAATGGTAGAATTGGTTAAAATGGCTATGTTTCCAAAATATAACCTTGATAATCTTTATTTAGGTTTGGAAAGATTATATGGGTTATTTGTGATTCTCAATTGAAGAAAGAATTATTATGTGAAGGTCAATATTCATCATTTTCAATTCATCCTGGCAGCATAAAGATTAATAGATAGCTTTAGAGTATTACTAGTTGGAAGGAATAAAAAGATATATTTCTGATTTTACCGTGAAATGTTTGACATGATAATAGTTCAAAGAAGAGCGATAGTTACCAATGGTGATGAACCATCCTTTACCAGTGGTATAGTGGAAATTGGAAAATATATCCATGGAATTCGTTGTGGGACTATTGAGGAAATATTAAGGTAATAATAAAATCTTGGTAATTGTTGAACTTCTGAATAAATGTCCATATTTCATTCCAATTCATGATATTATGTCTTTGGATCAGCTTTCACGATTGTAATAAAAATTTATTTCTAGGTATCATTGAGTTCATTATTCCATTATATATGACCATGATCCCTGGATCACATCTACCTTTTGAAATGTCCTTCAGAAGTCATTGGGGACAAAATAAAATTTCACCATTTATTTTCATCCTCAGTCTGATGGAAAAACTAAGAGAACAATTTAGACATTGGTGGAAATTCATTGAGAATGTTCAATGGACTAGCAGGGATGTTGGGATTCACATAATTTTGGTTGATTTTTCGGATAATAAATGTTTTCATTCTAGTATACAGATACCAACTTTTCAAGCATTTTATTGAAATTCGTGTTGATTTCAAGTATTTTGGGATTATTTCAGGGAAAGGAAGAGGATAAGACTATAATTAGTAGTGTATGAAGTTGAAAATTTTCAAATTATTCAGTGTCACGTGAGGAAATTTCAATGAAGGTTTAAAATTAATGATTATAATCTGAGGAAAATCATTTTATTTGAGGTAAGATATCATGTTTTCCTTAATGTTGATCCATGGAAAAGTGTTATGTGTTTTGGAATGGAAGGAATGTTGAGTCAATGGTTCATCAGACATTATAGAATCCTAGAGGATGATTGACCAGTCACAGACCTAGTAGCCTTTCCTCTTTTTTTATCTTAGGTACCCAATTTTTTTCTTGTTTCGATATTGAGAACATATGTTCTTGATTCATCTCATGTTTTGATCCCAAAAGTAGTTCTGCTTAAAGATAACCACTCTTATAAAGAGAGACCAGTTCAAATTCATAATCATGGAGAGAATGTATTTCGGATTAAGTTAATCATCCAGGTAAAGGTTTTTTAGAGATCCCCCAAGGTTGAATAAGAATCATGGGAATCTGAAAATTCTATGGTGGAAACGTAAAATAACTTTTTTAATAATAAAATAAAAAAATTTCGGACACAATTTCAGAAGGTGGGGAGAATTTAACCCTCCAAGGATTAAAAATAAATTTAAATACAAGAAACAATGTGTCTCAAAATAATGACACTTTTTTATGTATAAAGTAATAAACTAGCTGTTAAGCATAATTCTTCCGTTTTTGTGTTTTGAATTTCAAAAAACGAACATACATGGATTCGAATTGTATGCTATTTGTTGTCTTATAGGACCAAAATATTTTTTTGGGTGAATAGAAACATTCCATTATGAATAATTACATACCCTTATGAATTTTTATATGCCCCTTATGAATAATAAATCAACGAAATGAATAGTATACTCACCCATATATGTATATTAAAAATGAGTCATATAAGTGATAATAAGATCATTATATTGATGTTGGTATTTTTTTTAAGTCATACATATTTAATTAAAATTTAATGGTTAGTTATATAATTTAAATGAATTTTATTATCATAAAATTTTATCATAAATAATTATTCTATCTTATTTTTGTTATAAGATAAGTTTATGACACCCTGATTAATTTTTGATGGTGTTATAAAAAGAGTAATAGTTTTAAAATTATTATTTTTCTAGTGAATTATGATTTTATTAAAAACTATATTTCTCATATTGAGAAAATTGTATTGATAAAATAGGTGTCATTTTTTGTATTCTACATGTCAAAAAACTATGGAGTGGATTTTAGTGATTTAACTAATATCAATTAATTTTAGGTGAATAGTGAAATATGGAAATTAACAAAATAATCTAAATAAATTAATTTCAACATCACACATGAGTCGTGGATGAGGTAAATGGCCATTGGTTCAATTTAAAATGCATATAATATAGTTAGATTCACATATATCAAGAATATTCAATATCATTATGAAAATTATTAAATTAATGATTTAAATAATGACAAATCCAACCTCTCCCCCTCAATAAATAACATATTCACCCCGCTTCTTCTCCCAAAAATAAAGCTTTTATACGTGCCTTTGTTCTGCAAAATACTCTTCCCAAGTCCCGTCCCCATGTCCAAGACCTTATTTTCTCACCCAAAGTCCAAAACCATTGGCCTTAAGGAGGATCTCAATGGGAAGAGATCAATTGGTATATATCCTCTTTGATTTTATTTTCCTTCATTTCAATTCATTATTTTCATTCTCTTCCCCACCCCATATCCAAGTGAATTAAAAGATAAATTATTATACATATTCTAGATTATTATCATTTTTATGGGAAAATCAATCATCATTCTTTGTCTCAAAATTCTCTTAGTCTAAAAATAAAAACTTGGTATGTGATGTACCGATTTACAGAAATAATAGATGATGTGTTTTCATTTTCCATTACTTCATTAAAATGTTGTTATATAAGAATATTACACGTTGAAAAATATTTTGATTTTTATGATATACCCACTTTCATTTTCTGGAGATAAAATATAACAATAATATTATATTATATAATGATATTAGATCATGATTATTAGTGAACAACCAAAACAATCAAAATGGATATCACTAAAGATTTATCAATTGAATCATCCTTGTACTGTATAAAAAATTAATTATGGAATCATTTAAAATTATAGAAACTTATTACTACCATTTCATTTGAATAATGAAATTGCATTTCCATATGACAAGAAAAGATAATATAAACCAGCCATGGTAAACATTTAAATATTGAATTTGAAACAATCGAAGGAACAAAATTCAAATAAATAATGGGTGAAATAATGTTATAAAATTATCATATAAGTTGTTACAAACATGAATATGTTATTATAATATGTTAATAACACTATTTAAATGATTATACAGTAGTTTTAAACATGTTTGAAGTAAGACAAACCCGAGGTAAGGGAATTCTTAAACCAATTTTCATTCTTTGGGTTAACCTCATACATTATACATTATATTTTATTAATATTACATATGAAATTAATTTTTATTTTTATTATGTTCTATTATGATTTTATTTTGTGTAAAACATATTTGTTCCATTTCTTTAATTATCACTCCAATTATATTAGTAACGGAATTTTCTATTAACTTCCTTTTAAAATTCCTTTAAATGAAAATAAAAAAGTCTATTTTTAATATATATATATGGATTGAGTGGTTTCTCTTGATTTCATCATACATTATTACTATGATATTGTCCTTGGACATTCATATGTTGGGTTGATCCCATTATAGATCATTGTATGTTTGGCTGAGAGAATTATAGTTCAATATATGTTGGGTTGAGCCCATTATAGATCATGATATGAAGAGTGATCCCCATTATAGCATTCAAATGAATTGGGTACTCCATAACTGGAATATGACTGAATGGTTATTTCATGTCTAAGAGTGAATGTTCGAGTTATATGGTAAATAATTCCCATGTAAACTAAAAAATTTTTCTATACATACTAATGCATTTTATGAAATTTGTTTTATTCATTTTAATGACAAAGGATTTACTTCTTTATATCATGTACTATTCTATTATTTACCATCCCAAGATTCTAAATGATTTTTGACAGGTTATAATGATGTGTAAGATAAAGAAGAAGATAGTATAATTTCATTTGGTTTTTCCAATTAAATTATGTTTTGTTTTAAATGTTTTTTTTATAAAATGTAAACTGTTTTAATATTGTCCACATGTATAATTATGAGATGTTATGTATTTTTTATATCCTAATTATATAAATCTAAAAACATGAAAGGATAATAAATGTGTTATAATTTATTTTATTTTCTAAAAATCATGATTATGTAATTTATTATGGCTCGGACCTTAAAGAATGAGTGTCCCAATTAAAATTATTTTCTTGATCACCTCATGTTGATTTCTATCTCATCCACATATTACTACTTCAATCCATTCATGGAAATCAAATTTCTGATAGCCCTGATGTGTACTAATTTATTGAACCAATCCATGATCAACCAAATATCATCACATCCACCATTGATTCGGGGAAAACCATTGAATAAATATATAAAACATTTCCCCAATATTCATTCCAGGAAATATGTTGGTGGTTAAAATCAATCTGGGGAGTGATTTATTTTTGTCTACACTAGCTTGAATGATTGACATCATGAAATAAACTCGATTCGTACCCATTTCATCTCATGGAAAAAAATTAACCCTTAAATAGTGGTTTGTCACATATACAATAGGATAAAATACCACTAATGAGTTACTGAACATGTGGATAAACTCGTCCGGAACTATAGATAGAATATAACACTCCCTTTGATTAAAATCTATACCTATCATCCTCCGACCACCCCTTTTAAGAGTCAATATGGTTGACATTATCCCACATCCCTTATACCATCGTGCTTCCCAATTGAGACTCCTCTCTCTAATATGTATAGGATGAATACATAATTATCTAGATTATAAATCCTCTATCGCTGACAACCTCTACATGAATATAAATCACAATATCTCCTCCACGCCTCTATAAAAATCTCTAGACTAAAAAATCAAATCTCCAAGTGACTTCATACTTGGTGCATCAATCATTAATTTCCAAAATCCTTGTGTTAAAGAAATTCACAGTGTAAATTTCCTATATTAACTCTATCAATATTTTTGGATGAAATATCACATCATTAAGAGTTAAAATAATCATATTCTATTTGTTATTCATGAATACAAAAAAACACTCACCAATGGGGTAATATGTATATGTCTTGAGAGAGTGAAAATAACATTGGAAAATGAATATCAAGGTTGGTAATGTTATGATCATGGAAAAATTACTCTCTAGACTCATATGATATCACTTCTCATTGATGTGTCATGAGGTAACCTAAATAGTAATGGGAAATGTTAGTGAATTCCTTGAACATTACTCCTTTCATGGACAGCTTATGAGAATGACTAGTGATCAACTTATCCTTCTTTTTTTCTATTTTTTCCAAACATTAAAAAGCACCTGAAAATATAGTAGATACTATTCAAATTTTACCATGATGATGGATCCTGATGGAAAATATACAGAAACCTTGGATAGTATCCCATAAGAAAAATGAATCTAAATATGTTGAAAACATTCTTATTTGTTACCCAAGAATCAAATACAACAACCATTGATATATTGAAATCATTTACTACACGAGACAATACAATCCCATTAATTTTCGCCTACCTAATAAAAAACATGCAATTGGATAATTTTCTAAAGAGTCGTTTTTTCGAAATTAAATTCAAAGAAACCCTATTATGTCTCCCATAATCCTATTGTGATCTCATGTATATGGGAATATGGTTAGCGAAAACTACCATGAAATAACCTTACCACGCAAGAAAGGGTGTTATCTTGAGTCCTATGTATTTTTTTTCTAATTCATGAAACCAAATTATATAACCACAAATTCAATGTTACCATAATGTTATCTAGAATAATTCATTAAAATATCCCCTTGTTTTCTACCATATTATGATATCATATCTGAAAATTACTCATTAATAACAAGTTAGATACCATAAACTAGAAAAACATATCATATCTATTTTTATAAGGGTAATAGTTCTTCACTATCACCTGGTTCATCCTCAAATACTATATAAAAAACATCATCTCGCTATATTCCCCCTTAGAGAACAACATGGGAAAAATCACCACTAATGGAATGGGTTTGGTGATACTAGTCATCATCAAATCATCTATCAGAATTACTAACTCTGACATCACATATGGTTTCATCTAATAAATATTAATTATAATTAAAAATATTTTCAGGTGAAAATATATCTTGAACTCAATATCACATTGAAGTGTAGGGCTCCCAACTCCCCAAAAAAAGAAATAAATCATTCGCAATACTAGGAATTATCCCAACATAGGCCTACAAAGAATCCAAGGATAAGGCTATTGGGTGAGATTACAATAAATATAAATATTTATCACCCATATTATGATCCCACTCACAAATGAATACCACATATGGTACCTCCTCTACATAGAACTCCACTCCAATATAGATATAATCAATAATCATACACACACAATATAACAAGTCAATATAGATACTGAAATAATATGGTTTTAGAAAATTTATGCAAAATAACCTAGATGAAAATTCTTACTCATCACTATCTCAAAATAATATAACATATCATGCATAATTATAAGACCTCTAAATGGTTTTTTAAAAACTAGGGGCACTAAAATGAAATAAATTTAGTAGCAAGGTCTATACCAAGGTGAGCTCAATAATGGAGTGTGATTATCATGAATCAAATAATGAACTAGAATAATGGATGATAACCATAGGGTATATTAATTGAAATATGTATCGTCATGTGTTTGATAAAACATAGTATTAAACTACACATATCTGACTAATTCATCCTCAATACTAAGAGGACCTATTTGGGAAATTCCTAACACTGAGAGGAGGTGGTGAATCTGTGATGGGTAATTTTGAAACCAATTCCAAAATTTTTCCCCGGTACCTCTTGACCTATTAGGATCTTGATTATCTTGGTCTCTTTTCCATGTCCCATGAAATAATAGAAATAAGTATAAATATAAAGAAGAAATTTTTACAATGTTCACCACCCAATAAGAGCATTTACATCCTTGGAATTCATTATTTTAACCATTGCATGGATTCTCCACTATAATGTAATATATTGTTACAATTATTGCCTAGGAAAACAACCAACTTTCCAGGGTTTCACCCTACACTCGGAGGGGGGGGGGAGAGAAACAGACCTCTTCCAACTTGCAACAAGTACGATATGCCCTTACACTCGCTGGTTCTTTATACGGCCAGTGTAGATAGTCTCTTGCAGCCTCTAGCTGGTTCTTTATACTACCTCTGAAGAAAACCTTTTCTTTGTCAGTGGGTTTGAAACTCCAAATAATTCTTCCACCTATTGAGACCTAACGAATCCTATAGTGCAACTCTTTTCATCCAAATCCTTTTTATTCACCTTTTAATGCTCTAATTTGTAAGAATGTATCCAACCACTTCTTTCTATGAAATAAACCTATATGCTTCACATTCTTCTTCTTCAGCTTCTTCAATCCAAAACCTGTTGCACTAAATCCTTTTCTTCCCCGCACTTTCTCTATCAGTGAAAATCCAAATACACTGAACTCTTATTCTTCTTATTCATTCTAGAATCACAAATTATCATTTTGATTGTTAAAAAATGGTGTTAATCACAACATAGCATCATTATAGTTGACCAGAAGCTAGTAATAACTTCTGGCACAACTCACAGCTAGCTCGCTAATCCCTACTTGCGCACCACCTTGCTTGAGTGCATCCCTGCTTGCACTCCACCAACTAATTTTGCACCCCAATTTTTCACAACTCACAACTTGTGTTCAACTTGGAGGATAGACACAACACACTTTTTTCACACAACACTCAGCTTGCGTTCCTCTTACAACTTGTGCGCCTCTTCTGCATGTGTGCCACTCTACTTGTGCACCACTCTGCTTACATGCCTCCCTACATATGCACCTTATAAATAACCCTCAACTAGCATTCCACATCACCTTGTGAGCCACATTCTACAACTTACACGATCAGAGATCAAATTTCCACTTAGGAGTTGAGGTACCAAAAATGAAGAGGGTAGCCATCTTTTTATAACCATTTTTGTGACCTAGCGCCTCACATATATTTTTGCACCATTCCTACTTGAGCGCTGATCCATCACTTGCAGGCCGCTCTATCACTTGTGCACCACTCCTTCACTGCCACACCAATCTATCTCTTGTGCCACCCTTTCATTCCATTGGCATATTATTCATATAATGATATTGAAATATTTTTTCGTGCAATATACACTTGTGTGCCACATACACTTGAACACCACATATACTTGCACCCCACACTTGCCCGCCACTTATACATGTGGGCCAATATATAACATGCACACCACATTATTTCCTTTGTCATATATTGAAGTTATGATCTTGAAATATTATGTGCATGCGAAAAAGAGATGCACAAAACAAACACATGCATGCCACATATACATTCTCACCACACATGCGCCCCACATTTGACTTCCGTGCCACTTTAATTCCTTTTCCAAAAACACTTCTTTACACCCCCAATCCTTAATAAAGATTGCATCACAAGTGTTCCAAACATATGATACTTCTGAAATAAAAATCAAAAACAAATCATAAATGTTTTTCTTTCATTCAAATCAGCTTCCACGGTTTCCTTGAAATAATTCAATATTTCAGGACCATTAATACCTCTTCTTATTTTATGATTTTTGTAATATGAATTCCAAAGAACTTATCACATGGATGATGAATTAAAAATAAAATAAATCATCTATCCTCATCCAAAATTGAAGGCTTGAGTCTTCTTCAAACACCTTCAATGTTGTAGACAATGTATCACCTTTGATAAATGTATTTTGAACTTTATGAATAGTGAAACAGTCATCTGATTTCATGGAAATGTATAATGCATGACCATTTTAGAATGCCTAGCCCATCCACACTCTCTTATTCCTCAACCATAATTCTCTAATTCAAATCCTCATACTTCTTCAATATTATTTAGATAGATGATACTTCACCATTATTCACAAATCATCCTCAAATGGATAATACTTATACATTAATTATTGTTGTAAACAATGAGTCACATTTGTCAGAAGTTATTTAAACTTATGATCAGTTCAATAATCATCAGAATTGTTCTTCTCAGAGAATTTCTCAGGTATGACATCCAACTCTATGATTCCATAACAATTCTCCAGGCATCCTCACATCGGTCATTCTCCATTAACATTTTAGTCCTTCTTCATCTCCTTCTTCATTTCAACCAGTATTGACAACTGTTGAAAACAAATTCAATCTTCCTACAGAAAGTGGTCCTAAAAATCTCTCCCTTCTTATTTTGTTTTCAATACCTTAATGTCCCCTCCAATGAATGTGTCAATGTAAAAATGAGAATCTACTCTCTCCCCATTACTTATATCCCTCTCCTTTACATTTCAATCATTCATTTAACATTCACCCCCCTTATTGACATAAAATACAAATGTCATTGTAGAAGGGGTATTAGTCTTTTCATAAGCATCGTGGCATCAATAATTTCACTCTATGTCCACTTGAGAAAATCACGATGTAGAAAATAAGAGGATTTGATTTAGACCACAAAGATGGCCATTATCCACTAATCTTGATACCTCATTAGATGAGATCTCCTAAACATATCTTCATGGGTTATCCAATTTCATTCAAGGATGAATATATTGACTGTGATAGGAAATAATCAATATTGAAATTCTTGTACCCACCTAAACAAAATTAAAAAAACATTAAATTGAAATTTCTAGGATAAGTGGCCTTGGGGAGATTTAATTTTTCTGATCACACATATTGACCTAGATACACCCCTTTGTAAAAATATATTTATTTTGAGCAACCAAGGAAGAGAGTTTAAAAGACGACATACTTTTTCCAATGAAATTATATTTAATTAATTTCTAGAGTAATTTAATTTGATAACAGCTTTAGTTTATACTAATTGAAATAATAACTCTGGAAGCTACATCATATGTATCCCTCTTAAGGGAACAATCATTATCATCTTCATCAATAGTGATCCCTTTTCTTATTAATATTTTAATACCAATTGATAAATCTTCCACATAAGACAACTCCTTCAGCCTTTCTATCAATTGTTGATAGTAATCACTACTTATCAAGTTCTCCCCTAGAGATCTTGCTTCACCATCAATTCCATGTATTATTAGAAAAAAATACAATACACAGTGATTTAATGGAATATGGTGTATCCTTCTTGCTTCTTCAATGTGAGCAGGAAGGCTGGGATGATTTTCTCAACCAAGATGCTCCATTTTCTCCACTCCTCACAGTTGCACATATAATCATCAATTTTAATTATGGATTTGTGGATCTAAATAATTCTTCCATTTGATTGTATGTGAATATTATTTCATCAATAGCTTTCCATGAATTAGAATCTCCTCGTGCAATTTTCATCCTTTTGATGAATTCTTCTTGGGCCGAAATTTGTTCAATAAAATTTTTAACAGTGTGAAAATCATTGTTCCACCTCACATAAAAAACTTCTTGAACATGAGAGTTTCATTTTTTTGTACAACATCTCATACACCATTTATTCACGATGCATAATATTGTTATTTCATTATGTACTAGCCTTATCTTGAGAATCATTATCTTTTCTCATTAATTATAAATCATTAGGACAGATAAAAATTATGTATATTGGAATTGTGGATGCTTGTATATAATTTCCCCATTTCTTCATCAAAGTGATATTCCTATTTATTGTTCTTTTGGATGCCCTACTCGTCAACTTATTAGATTTAGAATCCAATGATTCTCATTTTTCCTACATGTAAACTTCTTGGGAGAATTGTTTTTTCAAGATACATATGATTACATCCCAATATTTTATCTTCATTCTTCTATAGAATATATGGTCTTCTGTTCTTATTAGGTTTGAATAAATTCTGAGATATGCATGCATCATTACTGTGACCACTCCCTTTTCATACATCACAGATGTTATCCAACATTCCAAATCTGTATTCAGTATACAGATGCATTTGTATCTATGGATGTTTCTTCTTCATTTCTGTCTTTATTCCCCTTGAGATGGGATTTATCTGTGATTTTACATTTAAGGGATTGTACCAACAATGCAGTGCAGAATTCCCAATTTTTTTTCAACACTTCATTGAACTGTAAATCTTGACTTATTGACATCTTATGTATTAGATTGTTGAGCATTATTATTGATGTGTTGTGCTATTTCTGGGGAATGTCTATCCATATTCTTCTTCGTATCCACCCAATCCATGGTGGTAGGATCCTCATCACCTTTTCTATTCTATACTTGTTTAGATTTTTTCTTCCAACCTGTACTTTTTATAGAAATAGTTTTTTAAACATTAGTATGAGTTTTCATGGATGGAACCTTCACATTCATAACTTATTTTGATAGATCAATGAGTAAATCCATGCTCTTCTTATCAAATTTTAGAGTTATTTTGTTAGTAGAATACCCCCGTGATCATTTACTGCTACCAGGAACTATTTCCTTTATGGAGAATCAATATGTGTCTTCTCATGATTGGTCAACTAAACTTCCTACTCTAGACATCTCATATTGAGTCTTAATTTTGGTAATCAATAATACTCAACTTAACTTCACAAGCCTTATTTAATCATTTAACATCATCTCCACGTATTCATAATATTTTATTTAACAAAGAATTAGATTGTTCAACCTTCTTGGAGTCTTCTTCCAAATATACCTTTTTGACTTCATTGCTCTTTATATCTCATATTCATGTGCATGGATCTTATTTTATAGAGCCTTTTTGACACCCTCCTTTTCGTCAGAAATTTTGAGACACGTTGAGGAACTTACTTCAAATCTGCTCATTATTGCTTCAAAGGCTGCAACCTATCTGGAGTGCATTAAACAGTCAACAATTTTTTCATGTAATCCTTTATTTAAAACATCAATTTTGTCTTCAATCCGGTTGATATTTTCCTGCATGCATTGAAATACTCCACATACCATGATGTATTTTCTTCAAAAATACCATGTAGAATAATTCTTACTCTATGAAATGATATTTCTTAAGATGTTGTAGTTTGATCATCACCACTTGTGATTGCATTTTCATCATAAAAATAATTTCCAAATTTACTAACACATACATATTAATCAGTTGAGGTAGGTAGGTTTCCCATTTTATTGGTGGGAACGTGAGCCACCTTCTCATTACATTCCATGTCTAGTGTGTCCTAAATGTCATCCTGATATGGGGAACAAGATGCTTCATTTTCTTTACATAAGAGGGACATTTCATCACCTTTTTCCTCTCCTTCTTTTTCCTGTTAATCATGGTTTTTTTTAGAAATAGAATTCTTCTTAGAGATAACTCCCTCTTCATCAAAACGGAAATTCATTGTTATCCAAGGAGAGAATCTCATGCCTTCAAAAGAGAATATCTTCAATGTAGAGATTCCGACATATTTGAACCTATCACTCGAATAACAATTGAGAGGACTATTTTGGGATATTCCTAACACTAAAAGGGGGTGAATCAGTTTTAGGGAATTTTGAACCAATTATATCTTTTTATCCATTTACCTATCGACCTGTTACGATCTAGATTCACTTCATATCTTTTCCCTGTCGCATTCAATAATAGAATGGAGAGAAAATATTCCCATGGTATTTTTACAAGGTTCATCACTCAATAAGAACATCTACATCCTTGACATGCATTGTTATGACTAGTGCATGGATTCTCCACTATAATATAATATGTTTTTGTAATTAAGTGGCTTGGAAAACAATCCTGAAGCAGTGTTTCTCCCTACACTCAGATGGGGGAATAGAAGCAATCCTCTTCCAAATTGTAATGAGTTGGATATACCATTATACTGATGGGTTCTTTATATATCTTATGTAGACTATCTCTTTTAGCATATATATGGTTATTTATACTTCCTCTGAGGACAATATTCTCTTTGTTCAAAGATTTTTCAACACCAAAATAATCTTCCACCTATTGAGACCCATTGGATTCTATAGTGCTACTTCGTTCTTCCTAAACCTTCGTCATCTATTAGTTACATACTAAGAAGAATCCAATTAATCAACCTCTTCTTTATTTGCAGAAAACATGTAAGCTGCACACTCTTCTTCATCCACTTCTTTAATGCAAAACCAGTTTCACTAAAACATTCTCTTCTTCACACATTCTCTTTCAATGAAAAACCAACTACACTGAACTCTTATTCTTATTTTTCTTGATATAATCACATTTTATCATTGTGGTAGTTAAAACAATGATGTTCAGCTCAACATAGCAACATTGCAGTTGACTAAAAGATGGTAATAACTTCTAGCAGAACTCACAGCTTCCCCACCAATCCCTACTTGTGAGCCACCCTAGTTGAATGTCTCCCAGCTTGCGATCCACCTACTAAATTCAAGATACAATTGTTCATAACTCACAACATGCACACCACTTAGGGGTTGAAACAACACACTTTTTGAACACAACTCCCTATTTGCGCTCCTTCTACAACATGTGTACCACGTCGGCTTGCATACTACTCTGCTTTTACGCCATTTTTCTTTCACGCCTCCCTTTTGGCATGACTAATAAATAAACCTCCACTTGTGTGAAACTTCATCAGGCATGCCTCTTTTAATACTTTCATTATCATAGCTCAAATTTTATCTTAAGTGTTGAGCTACAAAAAATAAAGAGGGTAGAAATCTATTTATAGGAATTTTATGACCCTACACGTCACATACACCTTCACACCATTATTTCTTGTGCTCTAATACATCACATGCATGCCGCTCTATCACATGTTATCCACTACATCACATGTGTGTTTCTCTATCACATGCACGCCACTTTCTTTCATTTGAATTTTTTTTGATATGATGATATTAAAATATTAATTCAGTGCCACACAAACTTGTGTTCTACTTACACTTGTGTTACACAAATACTTTCGCACCACACTTGGGTTCCACTTATACTTGTTCCCCACTTATTGACTTGCGCGAAAATCTTTAAAGGGTATTACACATTATTTTCCTTGTCATATTTTGTAGTGATGATGTAACACCCCGAACCCAGTTACCCAGAGTCGGTGCATTATTTTAATACATTGGAATGATTACAAGGAATCATGTCCCGAAGGACCGATCAGTTTAGCAGTCTTGGATAATATATTACATACATGAATGATACATTTCACTTTAAGAAATACAAAAAAATACAAGTAATCTTTATGAACGCCATTATTCCCTTTTCATAACCATGAATATCAATCAAAATACACTTCATGGAATCCCAGTAAAAATAAAACATAAAAAGGGGTGAGCTCAAATGCTCAGTAAGGGTAAGCAATACAGTGGAAACTTTCAAAAATAAGCATAAACATTTAAGGGAATGTATAACTAAAACAAAAGCCTTTTAATCATGAACTTTAGAATAATATGGAAAAGAATAAAATGAAATAATGTAATTTAATTATTCACATGGTTGTTCTAATAGTAAAATAATCCCATGCAATATCACAATCCACATTCAAAATGAAGGAATGCATAATTCCAGACTATCGTAACCACGTAACCAAGGTCTCGTGCCAAGACTACAAATAATATTTTTTCAAGGCCTCGTGCCAAGACACTAGTTTCTCTCATGAGACCTACCGATGCATCTAGGAGCTATAGCAGGCTCCACCTGTCACTTACTAAGTATAATGCATTCCTCATATGAACAGGTTTAAACATAACATAAATATTCATATTAAAACTGGCATACAAAATGTAGATAATTTCTCCATTAACCATGAATGGTATAAAAATAACACATCCACAGTCAAACATATCGTAAAACCATAAATACAATATGGAAGTTTTTTTATCATAATAAATCAACTTCAAATAAGCATAAAATCATTCAAAGGATGTTGACATAGATGAAATCAAAACTATTTGAGAGAAATATCACTTTTTTGAAATCATTTAAAAGTCACATAATTATAAAATAAAATATTTACTTTTAAAATATTGTTATAAGCTTTTAAGGGGAGCTTCAAATATTTTACAATGGTGGAAAATAGCCACACCCACTGTATAAGTTAGAAAAATACATTCTTACCATAATTTGTCGAAAAGGATAAAATGGTCCTTGTTTGGAAAATGACGTAAAGATTCTTTTATAAACATCTTATAAAAAGTAAAACAAGGGTATAAACGACTTAAACAATATTCTGTTAAATATTAAGAATGTTTTGAAATACATTTTTAAATAACATGGATGTAGATGATAAAGAGGTCCTAGTAGATAATTATGTATAAACAACCTCCAATAATGAAGATATTGTGAAATAAACCCTTACCAATATGGTAACTTATGAAACATACACCCCATGAAAGAGATATCATACAATGAATATGTAAATAAACATAAATTAATGTTTATTACATAAACAATAAAATTATGGGCAGTACATACACCATTGAAAAGGTAATAGTGGAAAATATGGCATTAATCTCACGAGAATAAGGAGTGAGTTTAAAACCCCTTACCTTGCACTTTCCTTTAGTCAAGGGTACGTTTAACCTCTTGTACGATGATAGTAGTATGTTATTAAATTATACCAGAACCATAAAAATATTTATGATATCATACATGATTCATTTATGACGTTATACTACCCATTTAATAATAATTTCTATGTTAAATTAACATTTCGGGTAATAATCACATTCTTTATCGTACGTGATTTAACTTGTTACTCTTGATTGTATCACTTAGATCATGATTTAAATACTTCCATAATATAAAACATGATAAATATATCGTATATATTTTTAATATAAATATTTATAATAGAAGTATATATGGAATGGAAAACACCATTTATGGATACGGTAGTCCGTACGTACGCATAAACGTTGTTTCTATTTTCATATAGTATTGAATGAAAGAATGTGAATAAGATGTATATAAGTACATAAATACTTATATATATATATATATATATATCCAAATTCATTCTTATGTCATATATTATATACTTATTAGTAATATATATTTTTATAATCGTCGATGATAGGTTATCTTGGATATGAATCTCATCTCGTTGTGGAGACGGTAATCCATACGTACGCACGAGCGAAAATATCATTATTTTGATTTTAAAATAATATATAATTGGATCATATATCATATATACATAATCCTTATAGTGTTATATTTATTAGTTAAATCAAATACACATCATTATTATACCCATCCAAATAATAATGTATTGAATAACAATTACACCATAGCGTGGAGACGGTAAGCCGTACGTACGCATGTATGGTGACATTTCATTTAAAGGATGGATAGAATACTGAATATGGATGTACCATATATTTAATAACATCACATTATATAGGAGATACTGGAGTTATTATTTTAGAATAGAAACAACAATGAAATAAGAAGTTGAAGAAGAATGGAACTTGAAAGAAGGTGGTGAAAACATTACCTCTTCTTCGGGTTATTCCTTTTGATTAGATCAAAAGGTCTCCTTAGGGTGGCTTTCTGGTCAAACTAAGGCCTCTATCCTGAATTGAGGGAATGTGAGAGAGCATTTGGGTAGGGGTGGGCCAAATAAAAAGGCTTTTAAGGTTTGAATAATTGGTTATAATTTGGGTCTTTTTATAAGGGGGGGGAGGGGCTCTTTGGAAAAAACATAAAGTATTAATTTATAACAAATTCATATTTGGATTATAATGGATAAAAATTGGATTATGAAGAGTATAACGTGGTTATGGGTCAACATATTTTCAACCAATGGATTTTATATAGGTTTTGGTCATTATATTAACCTTATCTTTTAGTTTTAACTCTTAATTAATTAGATTGACATTTACCATGTCACTTTGTATTTTTATATTATATAGTTAATAAACATACTATATATATCGAATCGACCCCAAAGTTTTCCATTAATGATACACCAATAATTATATAAGTCCTTTTGCTGAACCATAGATTTTTAGAAATAGAATGTAAACTAATAATATAATATTTGTTTTAAAAACTCATTTATGTCAATTTTGACACTACTCAATAATTGATTTTTGATAAAGTCATACCAACTTTATTAATTAGAAAAAAAATTAATTTAAGATATCCTTTAATGTCATATTGACCAATAGAATTCGTTTATGTCATCAAAACGTTCAAATTATATTTATTTAAACATTTATAATACCAATTGTTTGATTCTTTCATCAATAAAGAAAAGATTGCATCATTATTGTGTCATATATATTTTTACTTTTTAAATGTTTAAAAATTATAAATAAAATAAAATTATATAGAAAATTTTTTATATTTCTATTGAATATTTATAATTGAAATTATTACACATATAATCCTATGTAAAAATTATTTTTCTAAAAGATATAAGCTTATGTCATTTTTGTATTTACTTTAACATAATTAATATAAAGTGTCCCTATCACCTACATGTGGCTCTATGTGATCCATAAATCGATCCAAAGATTCCCATGGTCAGGAATGTATCCACCAATAAATTTTTGACATGGTTTTGGGTAATTTATTATTATTATAATATTATATTTTACCCATATTTACCGGATTTACCCATTAACCATGGAAAGTAAAATATTTTTTGAAGTAATTGTAAAAAATGTATAAAAATAAAAATTAACTATTTACACAATTTGGACATCTGGATTCCAAATATGGAATCTATCTTTCTAAATTCAAAACACATAAGTGGCAGAATTTAATATAAAATTATTTTCCACTTTCAAAACAAAAAGCGTGTTTTATGATATAATAACTATCAAAAGATTGACACTTGTTTATGTCCGGTTTAATTGCGAAATTATGTCCAATGACCAAAATTGTATTAAATTGTAGAAATATATTCTATGTATACTTTAAAACCACGAAAATTCATAACATATCACTATTAATTATTTTGATTAAAAAAGTTTCTTTTAATTAAAATTTAGTAATTTTCACTATTCATCAAAATATAAAAGTTATCTGAAAAGTTCCAAAATTTCAACCCAGGATATATTCTATATTCTGAATCCAAAAATGGAGTCCATTTTGAGAGATGGAATTTATAAAATTTCAAAAATATGTTATTACTATTTATAACGGCTACTTTGATAATTTTCGGTGTGTAAGAATCCTGAAGTTGCGTACCACACACGCTATTGTATTATACAAAGAGAATCATACCATGAATGCTTGGGGTGTTACATTCTCCCCTTATTCAATAAACTACATCCTCGCAATTTATGCTCGGTATTGGAAACTTGGGGTTGACATTTCAAAATATCATAGTTGAAATCCCACATCGAAGAAATGGATTAATGAGGCCGCTGTTAAAAATAAAGTGGGGTAAGTATGAAGGTTACCGAAAATAACACATACTAGGGTTCCATGTAGGAAAATATGGATATGGAAGAGAAATCTAAACATCAATATCTGATGGAGAGTGGTAGATGACATGGCTATGAAAAGGACCACAATCATAAAGCCATAAATTTTTTATGATCTAATGTACTATCTGGGACAACTTTTTTATTCTACGTACCTTTTCTTAATGTTGAGGAATTTATTTATGAGATCGGATAAAATCATAAGGATATATTCTTACTTTATAATTAGAGTTTTTTTCATTAATAAATTTCTACCACAAACAGAATACAACTAAAAAATACTCTATTTATCCTAATCGTATGGGGTTCCAAATATAATGAATTTATAATTCACATATCAGTCCCTTTAAAAAAGAAACTACATTAAACAATCCAGGGACTTCACGTAGTCTATTGGTAGGTGATAAATCCCAATCGCACTTTGGTTGTGGGTACGATTCCCGCAGTTTTTTCCAACACGATGGGTTATCACACGGTCTGCATGTTGTCCTTTTATAAAAAATCCCAAAATAACCGTTCAAAATCAATAAATTCCAACCATTAGACTTATCCATAATACTACTATCCATACTCACAGTCCAAAATTTATAAGGAATTTAAACACAATGAGGATCCCTTTTTCCCACGTAATAACATGTCAACACCATCATCGTGTATTATTTTCAAACATGGCAACATCTTGAATTACCAAAAAACCATTATTGATTACATTCATTATCCCTTATTACCTATAGAATACTGGATATACTCCTTCTATCCAAAAAAATGTTGTAAACTCCAACAGTGACAAATCATTAATCAGTTTCAAGGTAGTCAAGAATATCCAATATAATTTATTCAAATCAACCATCTCTTATTCCAAAATCACTACCTCATTATCGGGACCATATTAAGGATTACCTTTCCTTCAACCAAGTATTTTCAAAAAGTGTATCTTACTATTAAGTCACTTTTTTTAGAACCATATAATCTCAAATCCTCAGTAAAAATAATACTACAGTACAATCCTTATTTATCTCCATAATTCATGTAACCAGTATACTATTGATACAACACTCAAATAAAATAATTCTATAATAACAAAATAAGAAAACTAGTCATTCCTCTTCATCTGAGGTAGTATCATAACTTGATTATTATCCAATAGAATAATTTGGTGCATACTCTGATGATTTGGACATTGGTTTTCATAGTGTCTCTACTCCTTACATATGAAGAATTGTACATTTGAAAACTTTTTCTTACCATTTCAATCACGTACTTGTTGTCCTTTATCTCCACACTTATAAAAAACTCCCATTCCATTCAACCATTTACCAAGGTGATTCATTCCACATTTATGACATATTGGAAAATTCTTATTTCCCTTCTTCCCTTTATCTATCCTTCTCTCTACCATCCTTTTCTTCTCTGGATTCCCTTCGAATCCATAGGACTCTGAGAACTATTTACATATCTTATATACACATGACACTATTTCACTATATGATGATAATACATGGGAGAATATTTCCCTTCAAAATTCTGGCCTAAGACCATGAAAGATATGATCCTTCAAACTCATTGGATCATGCGTATTGTTGGAGTTCTCATTCTTTCTACTAGGTTCCATTTCTAAACAATGGCATACACTATATTTGTTTATGAATTACAATACGTAATCACAATCTTTTAATAAAATTAACATAAATTAAATAGTTTATGGATATAATCCATAATAATAATAAAAATTCATTGAGGATGCATATACTCATAAACCCTTCATAAAGGTTTGTAAATGAAATGAGAATTGTCCTAACCATATACCCTCGGAGTGTCGTAACCAAGAGTGCAGCAGGGCCCATTTTCGTGCACCATGTCACGACCCGTCCTCGGGGCCCGTGCCGTGACTACCCCAAGCCCGCCTTCCATAGGCCAGGGGCTGGCGACTAGCACCAAGGCGTAAAATCCCAGTAAACAGGGAAGGCATTGCCTTTATAAGTAACAACCACACAGAGTCAGCAAGCGGAAAGTAAAGTGCAGAAAAGTAAAGGGGCCGGAAATACAAGCCCAACTGTAAAGTACAACTGAAAAGTAAAGTACAGCAACTGAAGAAAAGACGGCGGCCTCGTGTCGTCCACTGGCAATCCCACCTGAAGGGTGGGTACAGATAGCCTCCAGGCTCCTCGGGTCCCACGTCCGCTCCGAGTACGTTCCGCCCAGTGGTCCACCTCCAGGTACCGTCCTGCTCCACGCCCCAACCGTGATCAGCGCTGTCCGTCGTCTGCAACCAACACAATAAGGTGCGGGCATAGCCCGTGCAGGGGTGAGTACAAGCTACTCAGTAAGGACCCCGAGACCCCCGAAGGTCTCCCGAAATCCACAAAGGATATAGCACAAAAGAAAGATGCAATCACGAAGTAACATCTGACTCGACTTAGGTATATGCCCATACATATACCTAAGTCCCCATTTCTAGCTCTGCTCACGACTCCAGAACAACTCAATCCACAAAGGAAGGCAAGACTCAAATCCACAAAGGAGAGTAAACAGTAAATCCACAAAGGATAGTTCAACACAATCCACAAAGGAGAGTAACATAAGATTCAGCTCAACCAGGTATACTTTTTCAGATGACGTCAAAGATGATCACTGATCCATCTAAGTCGTCGGACCCACGAAGGATCGATAGGTACTAACCCCCGCAGAAGACCCACACAGGATCGGGCTCACACAGAACCTGTAGGCAGTGGCTCACACAGAACCGGTAGTAAGGACCCACGGAGGATCGGGCTCACACAGAACCTGTAGGCACTGATCCACATGGGATCGCTGAGTGCAGTAGTCGACGCAGTCCACTGAGGATCTCTGCACAGTCGTCGCCGCAGTCCACGAAGGATCTCTGCTCTGCCGTCGTCGCAGTCCACGGAGGATCTCTGCTCTGTCGTCGTCGCAGTCCACGTAGGATCTCTGCTCTGCCGTCGTCGCAGTCCACGGAGGATCTCTGCTCTGCCGTCGTCGCAGTCCACGGAGGATCTCTGCTCTGTCGTCGTCGCAGTCCACGGAGGATCTCTGCTCTGTCGTCGAAGTCACAGCCAGCGCTAGGGTTCCCGCACGTAGCGAGCTCGTTTAGGAGGGTCCGCTCCACGAGCCGAGGGGCTGATACATCAACTGACACGTAGTCCGAATTTGATGTATCCAAAAGTTCCGTATCGACAACAGGATCTCAACGCGATAGACGGCGCGTCAATCGGACGCCCGGTCTGAGAGTTATTGGCATTTTTGTCCCAGGGGCCCGGTTGGTTTTTAGGGCAAAACCAAACCGACCGTACTCCACCTGTATCCGATCCTCGGGCGGAGTATGCCAAAAGTTCCGTCTCACTTAGAGGAAACTACCACAGCTGACGGTACGTCGATCGGACGTCCGTAGCTCAAGTTATGAGCGTTTCTGCTCCGAGGGCCCGGTTGGTTTCGTGTACGAACCAACCCGGCCGAACCCAAAGTCTTCCGAAACCTTGAGTATAATATACCGAAACGACCGTCTCGATCCAAGAATCGTGTAGCCGCTGACGGTTCGTCAATCGGAGGTCCCAGGCCCAAGATATGGGCGAAAGACTGAAGAGAGCCCGAAACGGGGGGTACTGGGCCCGGGGAAACCCGGCCCGAACCCCCCCCCTGGGTCGGCCCGAACCGGGTCGGCCCGGCCGACCGGACCGGCCGGCTCGGCTTCGGCCTAGCGGCTGAAGGGGCTGCCGCCGCGGGTCAAACCCGCGGCTTTGAGGGAAACGCGGTCCCCGCGGGGGGGACCGCCTGTCACGCGGACGCGGCCGGGCCGCCGCGTCCGTTCCCGGTTCCGCGCGGCCGCGGAACCGGCCGCCGCTGCCGCCGTGGCTTCAGCCGCGGCGGGCTTCCTCCACGGCGGCGCGCCGGGCGCCGCCGCCTCCGGTCGCCGGCGCCGCCGCGCCGGCGACCCGCGCCGCCGCCGCCTTCCGCGGGCCGCCGGAGCAGCTCCGGTGGCCCGATTCCTTTCCCGTCTGCGCCGTTGCTCCTCCCGGGGGACGATCTTCACTGCGGAAACAATGGATTGCCCTTGCCGCGCGGTTCGTCGTCGTCCTCCAAATCCGCACAAAAAGAGAAGATCGGCGGAGGGTTGCCGGGTCTTGTTCGTTAGACCCGCTCCCTCCGCGTTAATCATAAACAACGGGAGAAAAGAAAAAGATGATCAACACATGATCCAACAATTTTATTTAAAGATAAAATTGTTCGCTTGAAACCGGCTTTTTAAATTTTCAAGAACGTTCACGAGAAAAATTTAAAAGGGGTAACTTTTTCCAAAATAAATCCCTACCTCGAAGTCGTCGTCGGACGAGAGGTCGTTGCGGAATCGCTCGTCGCGGAAGAAGGAGATCGTCGCGTCGTCGCGGTATCCGGCGTCGCATCGCCAATTTCCGGATCAAGAACAAACAGATTTAATTAATTAAATCCGTTGTTATTGAAATTAAGAAGGGAGAATTTAGAAGTTTCGATTCTCACCTTTAACCGCTGATCGCAGGTTCGCCGCGGAAGAAGAGGCACCGAAGAAGAAGAAGAAGAAGGTCGCGGAAAAGCTGTTGACGTCGCGGATCGTGCGTCGTCGAATTCCGGTTCCGGCGTTCTTCGCGTTCTTCGCGTTCTTCGCGTTCTTCGCGTTCTTCGCGGGGAGAGTGGAGGCTCAGAGGAATTGCACAACGATAGCAATCCTCCAAAATAGACAAGTTTGTCTATTTTATTATTTTGCCAACAAACGTAAAACGCATAAGTAACGACCCAATTAATTCACGAAGAAACAGTCCACTTAATTCACGAAATAAACCGCCCAATTAAATGGTCTGTTAAGAATTAAAGAAAACGCGTCGGTTGACTTTTCAGTTACTTTGACGGGTTTTCGCGGGTGCGTTACTTAGCGAAAGAAACGGCGGGGCTCGTGCGGGTCCCACCGCACAAATATCCTACCAAGGGGTAGGATATTTCTGGATAGCATCCTATCCAGTTCAACTCAGTTCAAGCCGCCTTTAAGTGACTTTAAGTGGCTTCCAAGCAGTTTAAGTGAAATAAAATAAAGTTGTCGCACAAACTTTATTTTATTTCTGACTTAAAGACGCAAAATTTAAAAACCACGTCTGAGCAAACGAAACTCCGGAAGAGGCGTTTCTAAGCAAATACCGGCGCTGCGATTTCATCGGTGCCCTCAGAATTTGATTCCGGGCACCGGTTCAAAATATAGAAAAACCCGCTCGTCCGTTCACTGAACGTACCCGAGCCAAACTTCGGAAAATGATTCTGGGCACACCGGGCCTCGGAATCAGGTGCCGTCTGAAGCTGCGCTCTTGTAAAATTCTAAAGAAAATTAAGAAAAAAATTTCCTGGAAATTTGCGGGTCTTTACATTACTCCCACCTCAGGGCTTTACGTCCCCGTAAAGATACATCAAAAACTAGGGGAACAAATGGGGGTACTGAGCACGCATCTGAGCCTCCCGCTCCCAAGTGCTCTCCTGGAGGTTCCCGTGCTGCCATCTGACGCGCACAAGAGGAATCGACCGCCCACGTAGGACCCGCTCCTGTCGATCCTCGATCTCCACTGGGACCTCCGCAAAAGTCGCCCCATCGTCCACGTCCAGCTCCCCAAAGTCGATGATGTGCGTCGGGTCGTGCACGTATCTCCTCAGCTGAGACACGTGGAAGACGTCGTGCACCCGGTGCAACTGAGGTGGTAGAGCCAGGCGATAAGCCACTTCTCCTATCCTACTGAGGACCTGGAAAGGCCCGATGAAGCGTGGAGACAACTTGCCGCCTCGGCCAAATCTCCGTAAACCACGTCGAGGTGAGACACGCAAAAAGACGTGGTCGCCATCCTCGAACTCCAGTGGCCTCCGCCTCCTGTCAGCATATGACTTCTGCCGGCTCTGAGCTGTCCTCATCCTCTCCTGGATGATCTGGACCTTCTCTGTCGTGGCTCGGACCATCTCTGGTCCCACGAGTGCTGACTCCCCAGGGTCTGTCCAGCACAACGGTGATCTGCAGGGTCTGCCGTACAACGCCTCGTATGGTTCCATCCCGATGGTGGAGTGGTAGCTGTTGTTGTACGCAAACTCCACCAAGGGTAGGTGGTCCTCCCAGCTGCGACCAAGGTCGAGAACACATGCACGGAGCATGTCCTCGAGTGTCTGTATGGTCCTCTCCGTCTGACCATCCGTCTGAGGGTGGAAGGCTGTGCTCAGATAGAGCCGCGTCCCGAACGCCTCCTGCAACCCCTTCCAAAGCCGAGAAGTGAAACGAGCATCTCGATCGGAGACGATAGACGATGGCACACCGTGAAGCCGTACGATCTCCTGGACGTAAAGACGTCCTAAGCTCTCCACTGAGCCCTGCTCTCTGATGGGTAAGAAGTGTGCCGACTTGGTAAGTCGGTCGACAATCACCCAAATGGAGTCGTGACCTCTGGATGTGCGTGGAAGTCCAGTCACGAAGTCCATAGATATGCTATCCCACTTCCACTCCGGGACCTCCAAGGGCTGTACCAAACCTGCTGGTACCTGATGCTCTGCCTTCACCTGCTGGCAGGTGAGGCATCGTGAAACAAACTCTGCCACAGCTTTCTTCATGCCCGGCCACCAGTGCTGTCGTCTGAGATCCTGGTACATCTTCGCCACTCCGGGATGTACCGCCAAGGGAGAAGTGTGAAACTCTCTCAGCACCTCCTCTCGTAAAGCAACTGGTACGAAGGTATGCCCTCTGAAAAGGATGTCGTGCTCTGCTCCAAGGGAGAAACCATCAGGCGCCTGACCTGAGGATATCAGTGCACGCCGGGTCTCACAGTCAGCGTCCCCACGCTGAGCCTCCCTGACCCGCTGTAGAAGTGGAGGAGAGACTGTGAGAGACTGAAGAAAGGCTGCTCCGTCTCTATCCACGAAGGATATCTGCAAGGAGGCTAGCTGCTTCGTCGCCTCCTCAAGTAGCTGAATGCCCGTCCTCCTGCTGAGGGCATCGGCTACCACGTTCCCCTTCCCAGGAGTATAGACTATCTCAAAGTCATAGTCCTGGAGGAACTCAAGCCATCTCCGCTGTCTCAGGTTCAGGTCCTTCTGAGAGAAGATATACCTGAGACTCTGGTGGTTAGAAAAGACCGTGAAGCGCTCGCCCATCAGATAGTGCCGCCAAGTCTTCAGGGCGAAGACCACTGCTGCTAACTCCAGGTCATGAGTGGCGTAGTTCTGCTCATGCGGCCTCAACTGACGTGATCTGTAGGCGATCACGGCCCGCTCCTGCATCAGGACGCACCCGAGTCCAGTCCCTGATGCGTCGCAGTAAACTACGTACCCAACTCCCTCCTCAGGCAACCTCAAGATAGGTGCGCTGGTCAATCTCTGTCTCAGCTCCTGGAAGCTCTGCTGACATCTGTCTGACCACACAAAGGGTTTCCCCTTCTTCGTCAAGGCTGAGAGTGGTGCCGCAACTCTGGAGAAGTCTGGCACGAATCTCCAATAGTATCCCGCTAGGCCCAAGAAGCTCCGCACCTCTGTCACGCTCCTGGGTGGCTCCCAAGCTAGCACTGCCTCGATCTTCGCGGGATCCACTGCAACTCCCGCCTCAGAAATGACGTGCCCCAAGAAATGGACCTCACGTAACCAGAACTGGCATTTTGAGAGCTTGCCATAAAGCTGGTGCTCTCGGAGTATGTCTAGCACAACTCGCAGGTGGTAGGCATGCTCCTCCTCAGTCGTCGAGTATACCAAAATGTCGTCAATGAAGACCACGACAAATCGGTCGAGGTATGGCTGGAAGATCCTGTTCATGAGGCTCATGAACACTGTTGGAGCATTGGTTACGCCGAATGGCATAACCAAGAACTCATAATGGCCATACCGACACCTGAAGGCCGTCTTCTGCACGTCCTCGTCTCGAACTCTGAGCTGATGATAGCCTGACCGGAGGTCTATCTTCGAGAACCACCGCGCTCCCTTGAGCTGATCGAAGAGGTCATCAATCCGTGGCAGCGGATACTTGTTCCTCACTGTCACCTGGTTCAGGCGACGATAGTCGACACATAGTCGCAAGCTCCCGTCCGCCTTCTTGGCGAACAAAATCGGGGAAGCCCAGGGTGAAACACTGGGTCGGATAAACCCCTTGCTCTGCAAGTCCTCCAACTATACCCGCAGCTCCCGAAGCTCGGCGGGGGCCATCCGATATGCTGGAGTAGATATCGGGGTTGTCCCGGGGTACAAGTCGATGTAAAAGTCTACCTCTCTACGAGGAGGTAGCCCTGGAACGTCGTCGGGAAAGACGTCCACGTACTGGTCCACCACTGTAGGAAAAGCTGGACTCCGCACGTCCACTGCTCCTAGGATGAGGCTAGCCAACTGATGAGAGATGGGCTGCACTCTCCTCCGCGGAAGTCCATCCTGTGCTGCAAAGGTTCCCTTCTCGCCGGTGAAGGTAAACCTGCTCCCGTCGGTACGAACACATCGCACCTTGCGCCTAAAACAGTCGATCTGGGCATGAACCGTGGATAGCCAATCCATGCCCAAGATGACGTCGTAAGGCCTCGACGCCGCTACAAGGAGATCCCAGCCGAAGCTCTCGCCTCCTAGAGTAAGCTCACACTGCCGGCACCAGTGCGTAATCGTCGAGTATGCTCCCGTAGGAGTCTCTAGCCGTAAGGATCGAGCCAACGGCTCAGTCGGAATCTCCGAGCTCCGAACAAGGGCAGAGGCTATGAAAGAGTGACTCGCTCCTGTGTCTATAAGTACTGCAGCAAGGGTGGAATAGACACAGATCGTACCTCGAATCATCTCTGGCAAGTCGGGGTCGTAGGCCTCCACTGCCTGGAGCTGGGCCTGTCCCTGCCCGCCAGCTCCCTGTGGTCGAGGTGGCCCTCCTGGTGGTGGTGGGGGTAGAGCCTGGAAGCGTCGCCCACCACCCGCTGCTCGGCCAGCTCCTCTGCCTCGTCCGCCTCCTCCCTGCGGACCGCCACGGTCGACCCTCTGCCTCTGCCTGGGTGGCCCCTCCACCGTCTGCTGCTCCTCTGGTCGGCGAGTCGGGCAGTCACGAGCCATGTGACCATGCCCGCCGCAAGAGTAGCACAGCCTGCCTCTCGAAAGGCTGGCACTCCGCTGTGTGCCTCGTACTGCTGAGCCGGTGTCCTGAGGCCGTCTGCGTGGGGGTCTGGTCTGCCTGGACCCGTGAGTCATCCGTCGGCTACCTGCTGCCGAAGACTCAGCTACCTGCCGCCCTACGCTAGGTCTCGCCGCTGAAGAAGGCTCTGCCAGGAAGCTCTCGATCAGGAGGGCTCGCTCCAGCACTCCCGCCTGGGTCGGAATGCTGAGGGAGATCAGCGACGCCCGAATCTCCTGTCGCAAGCCCTGCTCGAAGGTCCGGGCCCGGAAGAAGGGGTCCCGTACCATGTCGGTCGAGTAGCGAGATAGGTCCGTGAACCTCGCCGCGTACTGAGCGACCGTCATGCTGCCCTGGCGCAGCTGGAGAAGCTCCTGGATGCGCACCGCTCGGAGGGTGGCCGGGACGAACTCAGAGCGGAAGAGGCTCTCGAAGTCCGCCCAGAGCAAGGATGCCTCATCGTGAACCTGGAGCATCAGGCTCCACCATCGTCCTGCCGCCGCCTGCAGGAGGCTCGCTGCGAGAATCACCATGAGATCCGCTGGTGTCCTCACTAGCCGAAAGATCCGTACCACCGCCTCTAGCCAGTCCTCGGCGGCCTGGGGGTCCGCCTCACCGCGAAACCTGGGCGGTCGCTGGCTCTGAAACTCATGCAGTGCCCGGAGGCGACGTGCATCGTCAGCGTCTGGTACTGGAAGCATCGGTGGCTCGGCGGGTAAAGCTACCGCCGGTGCCACAGCTGGCAAAGGGCCCTGCACCGAGGCCTCGTCGCTCGGTGGGCTGCCGTCGCGCCCTACACTCGGAACCCTAGCTGGCAGTCGTCGCGGGGCCATCCTGAAAAGGAGAACAAGAGCACCACAGTCAGAAAAGTATACCTGGTGAGCTGGCACAAGTAATCACAAGGAAAACTTGAGACTTTCATAAAGCAGATCAGTATACCCGGTGAGCTGACACAAGTAATCACAAAGAAAAACTTGGAACACACACGCAATCAATGTTTTCATGCATTAAGTCGGAAATCAGGAGTCAGGGTCCTGGTGTACGGATACGTCGGCCGCCGCACCAACACTGGGCTCCCTGAACTGATAACCACACTCAATACACTAAACACTATTGCTTCACATAGAAAGAAAGGACGATCAGAGTCCGCGGTAGAACCGACCACCTCTGATACCAATTTGTCACGACCCGTCCTCGGGGCCCGTGCCGTGACTACCCCAAGCCCGCCTTCCATAGGCCAGGGGCTGGCGACTAGCACCAAGGCGTAAAATCCCAGTAAACAGGGAAGGCATTGCCTTTATAAGTAACAACCACACAGAGTCAGCAAGCGGAAAGTAAAGTGCAGAAAAGTAAAGGGGCCGGAAATACAAGCCCAACTGTAAAGTACAACTGAAAAGTAAAGTACAGCAACTGAAGAAAAGACGGCGGCCTCGTGTCGTCCACTGGCAATCCCACCTGAAGGGTGGGTACAGATAGCCTCCAGGCTCCTCGGGTCCCACGTCCGCTCCGAGTACGTTCCGCCCAGTGGTCCACCTCCAGGTACCGTCCTGCTCCACGCCCCAACCGTGATCAGCGCTGTCCGTCGTCTGCAACCAACACAACAAGGTGCGGGCATAGCCCGTGCAGGGGTGAGTACAAGCTACTCAGTAAGGACCCCGAGACCCCCGAAGGTCTCCCGAAATCCACAAAGGATATAGCACAAAAGAAAGATGCAATCACGAAGTAACATCTGACTCGACTTAGGTATATGCCCATACATATACCTAAGTCCCCATTTCTAGCTCTGCTCACGAGCTCGAGAACAACTCAATCTACAAAGGAAGGCAAGACTCAAATCCACAAAGGAGAGTAAACAGTAAATCCACAAAGGATAGTTCAACACAATCCACAAAGGAGAGTAACATAAGATTCAGCTCAACCAGGTATACTTTTTCAGATGACGTCAAAGATGATCACTGATCCATCTAAGTCGTCGGACCCACGAAGGATCGATAGGTACTAACCCCCGCAGAAGACCCACACAGGATCGGGCTCACACAGAACCTGTAGGCAGTGGCTCACACAGAACCGGTAGTAAGGACCCACGGAGGATCGGGCTCACACAGAACCTGTAGGCACTGATCCACATGGGATCGCTGAGTGCAGTAGTCGACGCAGTCCACTGAGGATCTCTGCACAGTCGTCGCCGCAGTCCACGAAGGATCTCTGCTCTGCCGTCGTTGCAGTCCACGGAGGATCTCTGCTCTGTCGTCGTCGCAGTCCACGAAGGATCTCTGCTCTGCCGTCGTCGCAGTCCACGGAGGATCTCTGCTCTGCCGTCGTCGCAGTCCACGGAGGATCTCTGCTCTGTCGTCGTCGCAGTCCACGCAGGATCTCTGCTCTGTCGTCGAAGTCACAGCCAGCGCTAGGGTTCCCGCACGTAGCGAGCTCGTTTAGGAGGGTCCGCTCCACGAGCCGAGGGGCTGATACATCAACTGACATGTAGTCCGAAGTTGATGTATCCAAAAGTTCCGTATTGACAACAGGATCTCAACGCGACAGACGGCGCGTCAATCGGACGCCCGGTCTGAGAGTTATTGGCATTTTTGTCCCAGGGGCCCGGTTGGTTTTTAGGGCAAAACCAAACCGACCGTACTCCACCTGTATCCGATCCTCGGGCGGAGTATGCCAAAAGTTCCGTCTCATTTAGAGGAAACTACCACAGCTGACGGTACGTCGATCGGACGTCCGTAGCTCAAGTTATGAGCGTTTCTGCTCCGAGGGCCCGGTTGGTTTCGTGTACGAACCAACCCGGCCGAACCCAAAGTCTTCCGAAACCTTGAGTATAATATACCGAAACTACCGTCTCGATCCAAGAATCGCGTAGCCGCTGACGGTTCGTCAATCGGAGGTCCCAGGCCCATGATATGGGCGAAAGACTGAAGAGAGCCCGAAACGGGGGGTACTGGGCCCGGGGCAACCCGGCCCGAACCCCCCCTGGGTCGGCCGAACCGGGCGGCCCGACCCGGCCCGACCCGGCTAGGCCGGGTCCGGTCCGGCCTGGGCGCGGCCCGGCCGACCGGACCGGCCGGCTCGGCTTCGGCCGAGCGGCCGAAGGGGCTGCCGCCGCGGGTCAAACCCGCGGCTTTGAGGGAAACGCGGTCCCCGCGGGGGGGACCGCCTGTCACGCGGACGCGGCCGGGCCGCCGCGTCCATTCCCGGTTCCGCGCGGCCGCGGAACCGGCCGCCGCGGCTTCAGCCGCGGCGGGCTTCCTCCACGGCGGCGCGCCGGGCGCCGCCGCCTTCCGCGGGCCGCCGGAGATGCTCCGGTGGACCGATTCCTTTCCCGTCTGCGCCGTTGCTCCTCCCGGGGGACGATCTTCACTGCGGAAACAATGGATTGCCCTTGCCACGCGGTTCGTCGTCGTCCGCCAAATCCGCACAAAAAGAGAAGATCGGCGGAGGGTTGCCGGGTCTTGTTCGTTAGACCCGCTCCCTCCGCGTTAATCATAAACAACGGGAGAAAAGAAAAAGATGATCAACACATGATCCAACAATTTTATTTAAAGATAAAATTGTTCGCTTGAAACCGGCTTTTTAAATTTTCAAGAACGTTCACGAGAAAAATTTAAAAGGGGTAACTTTTTCCAAAATAAATCCCTACCTCGAAGTCGTCGTCGGACGAGAGGTCGTCACGGAATCGCTCGTCGCGGAAGAAGGAGATCGTCGCGTCGTCGCGGTATCCGGCGTCGCGTCGCCGATCTCCGGATCAAGAACAAACAGATTTAATTAATTAAATCCGTTGTTATTGAAATTAAGAAGGGAGAATTTAGAAGTTTCGATTCTCACCTTTAACCGCCGATCGCAGGTTCGCCGCGGAAGAAGAGGCACCGAAGAAGAAGAAGAAGAAGGTCACGGAAAAGCTGTTGACGTCGCGGATCGTGCGTCGTCGAATTCCGGTTCCGGCGTTCTTCGCGTTCTTCGCGTTCTTCGCGTTCTTCGCGGGGAGAGTGGAGGCTCAGAGGAATTGCACAACGATAGCAATCCTCCAAAATAGACAAGTTTGTCTATTTTATTATTTTGCCAACAAATGTAAAACGCATAAGTAACGACCCAATTAATTCACGAAGAAACAGTCCACTTAATTCACGAAATAAACCGCCCAATTAAATGGTCTGTTAAGAATTAAAGAAAACGCGTCGGTTGACTTTTCAGTTACTTTGACGGGTTTTCGCGGGTGCGTTACTTAGCGAAAGAAACGGCGGGGCTCGTGCGGGTCCCACCGCACAAATATCCTACCAAGGGGTAGGATATTTCTGGATAGCATCCTATCCAGTTCAACTCAGTTCAAGCCGCCTTTAAGTGACTTTAAGTGGCTTCCAAGCAGTTTAAGTGAAATAAAATAAAGTTGTCGCACAAACTTTATTTTATTTCTGACTTAAAGCCGAAAAATTTAAAAACCACGTCTGAGCAAACGCAACTCCGGAAGAGGTGTTTCTAAGAAAATACCGGCGCTGTGATTTCATCGGTGCCCTCAGAATTTGATTCCGGGCACCGGTTCAAAAGATAGAAAAACCCGCTCGTCCGTTCACTGAACGTACCCGAGCCAAACATCGGAAAATGATTCCGGGCACACCGGGCCTCGGAATCAGGTGCCGTCTGAAGCTGCGCTCTTGTAAAATTCCAAAGAAAATTTAGAAAAAAATTTCCTTGAAATTTGCGGGTCTTTACACACCAGTTCTCATTCCAGTCTAGCTCAAAGCGGTGTTTTCGGGTTTTACACCTAGGTACATCTGTGCTAGAGCCACCTTTACCTGCTCATATCCAGACAGGGATGCATTGCTCGGAAAACTCACAAGATCTCTATAATACCAAAATTCTAGGAAGTGCTTCTATAATAATCATCAATGTGTATCTTAGTGTAATGTGCTCTAATTAGAGTTTATCTAAATCTAGTTTCAAAGGTTATTCCTAAACATCCTCTGATTCCAACTGTAAAGCCCCCACCCTAGTTACCCAGACTGTGTGCATTATTTTAATACATTTTCATGATTACAAGGAATCAAGTCCAAAAGGACCTATCTTTTTAGTAGTTTTGGAAAATAGATTACATAGATGAATGTTACATTGCACTTTAAGACATACAAAAGAACATAAGTAATCTTTATGAACTCCATTATTCCCTTGGAATAACCCCGCATATCAATCACAATACACTTATTGGAATCCTGGGAAAAATAAATCATAGAATGGGGTGAGATAAAACACTCATTAAGGGTTAGTAATACAACGGAAAATTTAATAAATAAGCATAAACATTTAAGGCAATGCATAACTAAAACAAAAGCCTTTTAAACATGAAATTCAGTATAATATGGATAAAATTATTTGAAATAATGCCATTTAGTTATTCACAAGGATATTTTAGTAGTTGAATAATCACATGCAATATCAGTAACCACTTTCATAATGAAGGAATGCATATTGGCAGACAATCATAACCACGTAGCCATGGCCTTGTGCCAAGACTACAAATAAGATTTTTTCAAGTCCTCATGAAAAGAAACTAGTTTGTCTCATTAGACCTACTGATGCATCTAGGAGATATAGAAGGCTCCTTCCATCACTTACTAAGTCCAATGCATTCCTCATATGAACAGGTTTAAACATAACAGCAACATTCATATTAAAACTAGCATACAAAATGTAAATACCTTCTCCATAAACCATGAATGGTATAAAAATAACACATCTACTTCAAACATATCACAATACCTTCATTACAGTATGAATGTTTTGTATCATAATAAATCAACTTCAAATAAGCTTAAAATCCATAAAAGGATGTTGACATAGATGAAATCAAAACTATTTGAGCGAAATATCTCTTTTTTGAGATCATTTAAAAGTCACTTAATTATAAAAGAAAACATTTACTTTGGAAATATTACTATAAGCTTGTAAGGGAACCTTCAAATATTTTACAATGGTGGAAAATTGCCGCATCCAGTGTGTATGTTAAAAAAAACATTCATACCTTAATTTGTCGAAAAGGTTAAAAGGGTATTTGTTTGGAAAATAACGTAAAGATTCCTTTATAAACTTCTTATAAAAATTCAAACAAGGGTATAATTGACTTTAACCCATATTATATAAAATAGTAAGAATGTTTTGAAATAAATTTTTATGAAACATGGATGCTGTCGATAAAGAGGTCCCATTAGATAATTACGTATAAACAACCTTGGATAATGATGAGATTGTGAAATAAACCCTTACCTATTTGGTAGCTCACGAAACATAAATCCCATGAAAGAGGAATCATACAATGAATATGTAAATAAACATAAATTAATGTTTATTACATAAATAATAAAATTATGGGCAGTACAAACACTACACAAAAGGTAATAGTGGCAAATATGGCATGAATCTCACGAGAATAGGTAGTGAGATGAAAACCTCTTACCTTGCACTTTCCTTTAGTCAAGGTTATGTTTGACCTCCTCTACGAAGATCGTAGTATGTTATTAAATTATACCAGAACCATATTAATATTTATGATATCATACATGATTCACTTATGACTTTATACTACCCATTTAATAATAATTTCCATAATAAATTAGCATTTCAGGTAATAATCGCTTTCTTTATCGAACGTGTATTATATTTTTAATCTTGATTGTGTCACTTAGATCATGATTTAAATACTTCAAGAATATAAAACATGATAAATATATCATATATATTTAGAATATAAATATGTATAATAGACATATATATGAATTGGAAAACACCGATTATGGAGACGGTATTCTGTACATACACATAAACGATGTTTCTGTTTTCATACAGTATTGAATGGAAGTAAGTGAATAATATATATGTAAGTAAATAAATAATTATATATATAAATATACATATCTCCAGTAGAATTATTATGTCATATATTACATACATATTAGTGATATATATTTTTATAATCGTCGATGAATGGTGAACTTGGGAATGAATCTCATCGCGTCGTGGAGACAGTAATCCGTACGTACGCATGAGCGAAAATATCATTATTTTGATATTAAAATAATATATAATTGGATGTTATATCATATATAACGAATAATTATAATGTTATATTTATTATTTACATCAAATACGCATCATTATTATATCCATCCAAATAATAATATATTGAATAACAATTACACCACGAAGTGGAGACGGTAAGTCGTACGTACGCACGTATGGTGACATGTCATTCAATGGATGGATAGAATTCTGAATATGGTTGTACCATATTTATAATAAAATAAATGTATATAGTAGATACTGGATTTATTATTTTAGAATAGAAATAACAATGAAATTAGATGTTGAAGAACAAAGGAACTTGAAATAGGGTGGTGAAAACATTACCTCTTCTTCGGGTTCTTCCTTTTGATTTGATCAAAATTCCTCCTTATGTTGGCTTTCTGATCAAACTAAGGTCACTATGTTGAAGTGAGGTAAGTTGAGAGAATATTTGGGCATGGTTTGGCCGATCCAAAAGAATTTTAAGGTGTGAAGAATTGGTTATAATTTGGGTCCTTTTATAAGGTGGGGAGGGACTCTTTAGGAAAAACGTAAAGTATTAATTTATAATAAATTCATATTCGGTTTCTAATGGATACAAAGTGGATTATTAAGTCCAAGGTGGGGATGAGTCTAAATCTTTTAAACCATTAGATTTTAGATAGGATTGGGTCATTGTATTAACCTTATCTTTTAGTTTTAACTATTAGTTAATTAGATTGACATTTACCATGTCACTTATTATTTTTATATTATATAGTTAATAAACATACTATATATATCCAATCGACCCCATAGTGGTCCATTAATGATACCCCAATTATTATATAAGTCCATTGTCTGAACATTATATTTTTAGGAATAGAATGTAAATTAATAATATAATATTTGTTTTAAAAACTCATTTATGTCAATTTTGACACTACTCAATAATTGATTTTTTTAAACTCTTAACAACTATATTAATTCAAACAAAATACATTTAAGCATTCCTAGCATGTCATATTAATCAATAAAATAAGTTTATGTCATAAAAAATTTCAACTTTTATTTATTTTAACATTTATAATACCAATTATTTGATTCATTCATTAATAAGGAATATACTGCATCATTATTGTGTCATATATATTTTTACTTTTTAAATGTCTAAAAATTATAAATAAAATACCATTATGTAAGAAATATTTTTTGATTTCTAATTAATATTTATAATTGAAAATATAACGTATATAACTCTATGTAAAATTTTTTTACTAAAAGATATAAGATGATGTCATTTTTGTATTTACTTTAACATAATTAATATAAAGTGTCCCTATCACCTACATGTGGCTCCATGGGGTACCAAAATTGACCCAATGATTCCCAGGGTTGGACTTGTATCCACCAATATGGTTAGGACATGTTTTTGGGTAATTTATTATTATTATAATATTATTGTTTACCCTTATTTATCGGATTTACCCTTTAACCATGGTAAATAAAATATTTACCGAAGTAATTATTCAAATGTATAAAAATAAAAGTTACATATTTACACAATTTGGACCTCCTAATTCCAAATATGGAATCTATTTTTCCAAATTCAAAACACAGAAGTGGCAGAAGATAATTTAAAATAAATTTATGATGTCAAAACAAAAAACATGTTTTTATGATATAATAACTATCAAAAGATTGACACTTGTTTATGTCCTGTTTAATTGGTAAATTATGTCCAATGTCCAAAATTGTATTTAATGGTAAAAATATATTCTAATTATACTTTAAAGCCACTCAAAATCATAACTTATAACTATTAATTATTTTGATTAAAAAATTTGTTTTTAATTAAAAATTAGTAATTTTCGCTATTCCTCAAAATATAAAAGCTATCTGAAGAGTACCAAAATATCGCCCTATGCTAAATTCGTTATTCCGAATCCAAAAATGAAGTCTATTTTGAGATATAAAATTTATAAAATTTCATAAAGTGCGCATTACTATTTATAACGGCTACTTTGATTATTCGCAGTGTGTTATAATATCGAAGTTGCGTACCACACATGCTACTGTATTATTCAAAGAGAATCATACTATGGATACTTGGGGTGTTAGAAATGATCTTTAAATATGACTTTCACACAAAATACACTAGCACGCCAAATATACTTGTGTTCCACACTTGCATGACACTTTTTACTTGCGTGCTACTTTCGTTCCTTTTCCGAAAACACGTCATTACTCCCCCTAACATTCATAAGGATTTCATAACATGTATTTAAAACTTATGATTTTTGTGAAGTAAAAAATCATCAAGGCATGACCATAGTATTTATTTCATGCTAATTATATTCCATTGTTTTATTGAATTAATGAAATATTTCATGACCCTTAATTCCTGTTCATTTTCTATGCATTTTGGAATATGAATTAAAAAGAACTTCTCACATGGATGATGACATCGAGAGAACATATATCATTTCTCTTCATCCAAAAGTGAAGGATTGAGGCTTCTTCAAACACCATCAATTATGTAGACAATGTATCACATTTGATACATTTATTTTAAACTTCAAGAAAGTGCAATAGTCGTCTGATTTCAAGGTAATGTGTTATTCATGACCATCATAGAATGCCAAGTCCGTTCACATTATCTTATTCTTCAACCATTATTCTCTACTTGAAATCCTCATTCTTCTTCAAACATCTTCTGATAGATTATACATCACAATTCTACTCCAATCATCATTGAATGGAGGATACTTATCAATTCGTCATTTTTGTAAAAAATGTGTCACTTTTGACACAAGTATATTGAACATACGATCAGTTCAACAGTCATCTAAATTGTTCATCCTAGAGAATCGCTCATGTAATACATCCAATGATCTGATTCCATAACTATTCTATAGGAAACCTCACATCATTCAATCTCTATAAAATTTTTATTCTTTCTTCATCTCCTTATTCATTTTGACCAGTATTGACAATAGTAGGAAAAAAATACAATATTCTTACAAAAACCAGTCTTGACAAATACTAAAGACCACGTCCACTACTAAGCTTAGCTTCATGTCCCTGAAGATGTGTAACATCATGATTTTGTACTCTACTATCAATATCAATTATTTATGAGTTAAATTCATGGAAAACATATTACTAAAATGGAAACTATGTCAAATTCTTCTATTGAAGAAGATATGGAATATGAATATTATACTATATTGGGCATGTATACTATTCAAACACTATGATCTTCAATGACCATGGACATGATAGAAAAAACACACTAAATCAGTTCTACTAGTATTTGAATAGGGACTGCTCGACTAAGAGAAATTTGAAAAAGAAAACAATTAACGACAACTTATTTTCATTAAAAACTCAACTACCATGACACCTACATTCCACTACTATCAACACTATTCATTTGGGATCACTAAAGACTCCACTCTTGGGGAGAACATAGTCATGTATGAATCCTCTCGATCAACTAATTCCTCTTCTACATATCCAAATACATAGGAAACAAAAATGGGGTGAATATATAATGAGTATAGGTATGCAGTGCCACATAAAAACATTGAATTTATGATTATTAGTTTCAGAATATATAATGGGAAAAAAACAATAGTTACTCTAATATTTATCTAGGATCCCACACATAATTAATCCCCTACATAATTGAGATTTTATCATACCTCTTTGAGTCCCTCATCATTAAATATTGAAACCCTAATAAAAACTAATACTAGATATCATAAAAATATATGTATTCATGTCTACACTCATTATGATATAAGATAAAAACCAACCAAAATTCACCCACAATTAAATAATTGTCAATCAAACATGATACATAACCCTTGAATGAATTATTCTAAGAGAAATATGAATAACCTCTCAAAAACTATCTTTTTATAAATCATTGATACTTCCCTAATTATTCTACAAGGATTTATTATAGAAATCAATAAACATTTTCCTCTAATGGTCATCCTCTACTGCTAGATCAACAATCCAATTATCAACTAGGACATCCCAATGAACCTCGCTATACATATAAGGTCATATTATGTATTTATTATAATATATAATTAATTTACATAAATTTTGATGTAATGTAAATTTATGTATAGTATGGGTCATTATAGGTGGTATCAATGGAAAGGTATAGTTATCCTTTGGATACATGGATGAGAAATCCTTATTAATAACATATAGATATTTATAAATAAAGGATACAACACTACTGTTTTATAAATGACCATGAATAACCTTGAATAAGACCTAATATGTCATAACTTGAAATTTTATACTTCACTATGTGGTTGTCCTATTATGATTAGTGTTTCAAACACTATACTTCGTGGTTTTAGTAAATGGAATGAACCCAAAGGAACCATGTTAATGATAAATGTGAAGAGCAATGAAATGATTATCCCTAAGAAGTAAACTAGTATGGGATCTAGAATGAAAAATATAATATTCACTCAGATAAAAATTTCTCATGATATGAATCATGTAGGTCTTCCAAACAAGCAATGGATGGAAGAACATTCTATTGAGTCAATCATGAGGCAGAATCCACCTTCATTCACTAGGTCTTGTGATCGTTTAGTGTATGAAGAATGTATAGTACCACTAAAGTGATATTTTCAGTTCTACAATATTCATAAAATGATAATGTCATCTTAGAAGTCTATCATTTGGAAGGTGAAGCTGGTCAATGTTGGAATCATATCAAGAAAATGATTAAAGAGATGATATTGAGTCCATGGGATTCGATGAGTTCATGGACATATTGTTCAATAAGTACATTCCTCATATTATTTGACCAGATATGCATAATTTGTTCCTTGATCTTACAAAAAAGGATTTTGAATCTGTCATTTATTATGAAGCATATTTTACATGACTTTCAAGGTATTATTTATAAATTTTTATCCAACATGAGTTTAAAATTGATCAATTCTTTAGTGGCTTAAAACCAAGTATCTAAAGGGTATTATTTATAAGGAAAATTAATATATACAGAGAAATTGTTTGAGGTGATATCAAGGTTGATATGGAGATTTGAGTAACCCATCAGTCCTATGGATTTGATATGAAGAGAAAAAATGGAGTTCAAATAATAGTATAAAGACCATACTGAAAAAGAGATGAGTTTCCCCTTGTTCTGAATGTGTGTAATGATAAATAGATGAAATTTTAATAAAGGGACTACTAAATGTTTAAAGTACGGAAAAGAATTTCACTGGGTATTTGAATTACTAATGATGGGAAAAAGATATCTAATAATTCAAATAAAGAAATGGATACACAGAATCCAGCTCTTACACTTCAATGCAACAAGTTAAAGGAAATGGGGCATTATTATAATCAATTCTATTTTCCAAGGGTTATTGATGATGATCGATGTAAACAAATATTAAGGAAAAAAGGAAATGGAAACTCAAATGAAATCACTATTTGTGATATGGAGTATGAAAATGAATTAGAGAATAGTACACTTACAATCCATTATAATCTAGAAAATGTTTTATTTCAATCTACATCCAGACACTCTTTTGATCTAATGAATTTTCTAAGGGTATCTCTATATTTCCTCAACAATTAGATGTTGTGATAGCTATGATTACTCCAAATGGAACAAAATTCACATAAAAAGTTTATAATTCTTCTATTTTTATGCTTGTAGGAATGTGACTCCTAAAAATACATTGATCCTTCCTATATTGGAATGTGATGTGGTCCATGGCATGGATTGGATTTCACTATGTGGATCTCATATCAAATTTCCATGGAAGGGAAGTCACATTTCTAATTCTATATGAATCTATGAACATCTATTGATTCAAATATGAGTGTGTCCTTATAATAGAATTTTATTCCATCTTATGGGTTTCGATTATTATAAAGAAAGTGTATTTATCTCAAACTGTCGGGTAGAAACACATGATTATGAATCCTCCCATTGTATGGGATATTTATGTTGTATTTCTAGAGTTTTTTCTGGTCTATAAACAAATCATGATGTTGAGTTTTCCATAGAACTCATATCGGGGGCCATGCCTATTTCAAATAGAACTTATACAGTGGACCAAATTGAGTTACATGAATTGAGGAATAAAATACAAGAGAATCTTTAGAGACTATGCAGAGCTCAATACTTATTCGACAAACTACGTAGTGCTCAATACTTTTCTAGGATTGAATTTAATTCAGGATATTATCTAATTAATGGTCAATAAGGATGATATACCAAAGAAAAATTTCCAAACTAGGTATGGAAACGATGAATTTATAGTGAAACCTTTTGTTCATACTAATTCCCCTTCCATCTTCATATATATAATGAATAGAATATTAAGAGACTATCTGGATCAGTTTTTCTTAGTCTTTATAGATTATATTCCTGTTTATTCGATGAGAAATGAAGTACGGGAACACTACTTTAGAATTTTACATATGACCCTGAGAAAATATAATATTTCTGAAAAATTTACCAACGGGGAATTTTGGAATCTAGAAGTTTAATTTTTTTGCCACGTAATCTCAATTGATTGGATATATGTGGATCCATGAAAAATAGAATGTAACGTCTTCGATCCAGAAGCCACTCAATGGGTGCCCCAAACCCGGTTGGTCACATGATATCATGTGCATTTCCCCAAATGCCAGAGGCTACCGACTAGAAGTGAGGGCCTAGGTATGATTTTGGGGATACTATGCCCTCATTTGTCCAAGTGTAGAGTAGTATAAAATATAAATAAAATATAATCGCAGAAGTATTCAAAATTATACAACTGAAATGGACAACTGATGTAAAAGTGAACCAGGATCCATATATATATAAAGATGCAAACTGTCTCTAATTCTATGAATGCATCCAGAACAAGATACACTGCAATATGATATAATACAACTCAATGTACAATGTACAACCAAACATAACAAACAGGGTAAATAGAACACAATATCATCAGAAGCATAAACTCGGTCCTATTCTCTCCTACTCCTCTTCTACAATCATGTACCTATGAAGGGAACCATTCCGATGTCGACACCTGAAGTAATATAGTCTGTTTGAGCTGAAGACCTGGCCCAAATTTGGTGTGATAAATGACTCCTAGTAGGCACCCACCAAAGGCCTGTGCCCAATTCTCAGTGAAAATATACAAAAGAAGTGTGAAAAATTAAATGTAGTAAACTAGTAAGTACTAAAAAGTAACTATCACTACCAGTTTCATTACCATTTTAATTATTACTTATCACCCCTCATGTTTGTTCATTGGATTGGAAGGTAACACATAGAAAACCACCACATTGAATATTCTAAATATTCATTTTCACAGATATACATTCCTTACCCTCAGGTAACAGAACCTGATACCTGTAGGTGATTTCCCTCAGGCATAATGATCATTACCATAATGAATACGTGATATTTCACTAAGGCACGGAGACTACTACCCACATGCATAATCAAAGGATACCCTTAGGAAAACCAATCATCGCCCATAGGTAATGGAAACACTACCCTCAAGCTAATAGAACACTACACTCAGGCTAAATGAATCGGGCCGAGCCCAAAGAATAAACAATAATATATATAGAAATTCTCTCAAGAAAATGAAATGCACAATATAATCATGGAATACCCTCAGGTATCCTGACCAAACGGCTAAAATATAGAATTCACCCCTGGGGTGGTCTTTGATCTAAGAAGTGGTCCAAAACAATTGTATAAATTTATCATTATATTATCAAAGAAATTATAGATATCTTCTTAGAAAAGGCATCAGCCGTATAAAACCCGAACCATGGGAATGTATCACAACTGTGTATAATTTCAAAACAACAGTTGAAAGGAACATCAGACCACCTACCTCGATCATCTCTGATTGGTATACGTGAATGAAATATCCTAAAACAACCAATAATGACATAGAAATAGGTTTAAAAATTACCCATTCTAATGTAAATAACATCCCTTAGAGGAAGAATTGTTATGAACAGCACAAGGAGAGGGGAGGACTTACCTGTACGTTCCCAACATGATTGACAGAGGTGAATCAGATTCTCAGCATGCGATCAGGTGATCCGCCATGGTTCGGCTGTCCTCCCGAGATCCAAAATGAACCCAAAGCCTCCACTACCAAATGAGGAGGCTACTACCTGTTTTAAGCGTAAAAAAACAAACTACACAGTGTGTACTATCATGTACACTACTTGTACTTATCATTTTTTAAACTGTTTCCCTCGCAGCTTCCTTCTATCATGGCACTATTCATCCATCGACATGAGTACACATCGTGTATATCTGATTACATGGCATATACGGTAACTCCGCAGACAGCTGCCTCCACCACATTATTGTTCACTTTCCAACTAATTACATGGCGTGTAATCACCTAGTACATGGTGTGTAGTCAGTTTTTACACCCTTCATCACCGATAGGCCTACACACCCTGTGAAGTCATCCCACATGACCAAAATACATGGCATTTGGAAAATTACATGGCATGTACCCAAAAAAATTTGGATTTTTCCCCATTCTCCTTATTTTCTCAAATCCATTTATGGAAAAAAGGAAAATATGAAACCCATACCACAATTATAAGAACTAGGATCTTTCAGACTTCCACCATTAATGAAATTATTCCCCGAATATCCCTTCCAAGGGTGGAGAAGACAATTATTTGAATAAATCTAGACACAAGGCACGTACGTCAGTCTCCTGCTACCAGGTTCTGTCCTACAATTGGTCATGCTGCCATAGAAACCATACGAGAGAAACCTACCAGCCTCAGAGAACCTACATGCTCCTGTCAACAATAAGAATAATATTCTCCTCAATGGATGCATCGACATGAATCTCATCCTCCTCAGGATAAAATATGTGAGATGGGTCTGAATGATAATGGCGTAACTAAGACACATGGAAGACCTCGTTCATGGCTCGGTACCTCTATGGTAACTATAACTGATAGGAAACCTGCCTGACTCTCTCCAGAATCTCAAACAGCCCAAAATACCTCAGTGAAAGTTTACCCTATCTCCTGATCTACATGTGTCCTGTCCTCGGTGAAACACGCATGAAAACCTGTTCCCCAACCATGAAATACAGGGGTCATCTACGGCGATCAGCATAAGATTTCTGATGAGACTGTACAGTAGCCATCCACTTCGGAATCAAATGGACCTGCTCAAATGTCTCATGCATGAGACATGGTCCCAATAAAGCTGCCTCACCAGCATCCATCCAGCACAAATGTGATCAGCATGGCCTACCCTATAAATCCTCGTAAGGTTCCATCTCAACAGTAACCCGATAACTATTATTATATGAAACCTTGACTAGCGGTATATGCTTCTCCCAAGAGCCCCCAAAGTCCAGGACTCATGCACGTAGGATTTACTCAAGCACCAGTATCTTACGCTCTGACTGGCCATCGGTCTGAGGGTGGTAAGTCATGATTAGAATCACAAGTGTACCCAGTTCCCTCTGAAAACTCTGCCAAAAATGAGACGTATAGCTGGTGTCCCGATTTGAAATGATATAAAGAGGGACCCCATGAAGGTGTACTACATCTCAGGTATACATCATCCTGAGATCACTAAAACGGATGGTCTCCGTGATTGGAAAAAAATGTGTTACCTTCGTGAGTCTTTCACAAAAACACACACGACATCATTGCCTCAAGATGACCTCGGCAACCCAGTCACAAAGTCCATCGCGACATCATCACATTTCCACTCCGTAATGGGTGACTGCTATAACGGTCTAAGTGGACTCTAATGCTCCTCCATCACCTACTGAGAGGCGGAAAATCTCATCACAAAACCAGCTACTTCTTGTTTTATACCTGGCCACCAATACTGACATCTCAAGTCACGGTACATTTTGGTATCTCTAGGATGAACTGCCCAAGCTGAAGCATGAAACTCCCACATAAAATACTTGTGTATATCCCAGTAACCCACACTCGTCCATGGAAATGTAGTACCTCATCATTTCCTATTGTCAACCTAGGGAAAGGTTCCTCACATGCCAATGAATCCCACAGAACCAGGCCTTCTGAATTTGATAGTTGTCTCATCCTTACACTACTTAGTAGGGAAGATGTCACAGCTTCGGAAGAAAGATAGGTTTTCCCCAGACTATCGTGTACTTCCAAATGCATCTAAGAGAAAAAATCAATAAGCTTCCACTCACCACTGGCCTCATGAACTGCCTATATCTGAATCTTCCTTCTCAGTGCATCAGAAACTATGTTACCCTTTCTAGGTGTATAGGCATGCTCAATGTCGATGCAATGAAGGTATTTGACCCACCTTTGTTGTCTCAAATTCCTGTCACGCTGGTTAAAGAAATACATGAGGCATTTTTGGTCCGTAAACACCACAAAATGTCCTTTCATGAGATAATCTCTCCAACTGCGCAATGCATGAACATCTGCATCCAACTCGAGGTCATGTGTCGGAAAATTCTTCTCTTGTGTCCTCAACTATCGAGACTTGTATACAACAACTCGATCACCAATCATCAACACTGCTCCCAGCCAAATACCTGATGCATTATAGTAAACCGTATGGATCTTCCCTTGATCTGGACGTATCAGGACTGGTGCTGATGTCAACCATCCCTTCAGCTCTTGAAAGGCTATCTCACATGTTTCTGACAAAACTAACATCACACCCTTCTTATTCAAACTCTTTAATGGTGCTGCTAAGCTGGAGATGTCTTGTATAAAACGCATGTAGTAACCAGCCAGCCCCAAGAAACTCTATATCTCAAACACGTTCTAAGGATTCTCCCTGTATTCTACTACTCTCACTTTCTCTGGGTCTACCACAACTCCTTCCTCAGAGATAATATGACCTAGGAAGTGAATCTGGCCCATCCAAAAGTGGCACTTTGAGAGCTTAGTATCTAACTGATGCTACCTCATTGTACTCCAAACGATCTCAATATGGGTGGCATTGTTGTGTCGAGTGTGAGAGTACACCAAGATATTGTCCACAAAGACTACCACAAAATACTCAAGATAAGGATGGAACACACAATTCATTAGGACATGAAAACTGATGGTGCATTTGTGAGTCCGAACGGCACAACCATGTAGTCGTATAGAACATTTCTAATCTAAAATGATGTAAGCGGTATATCTAATGATCTAACGCCTAACCGATGATATCTGGATCTCAAATCAATCTTCTAGAGCACTAGTGATCCTCGACATTGATAAAAAAATATCATCAATCCAGGGAAAGGTATATCGGCTCTTAACAATCAACTAGTTCGTCTTCTGATAATCCGCACAAAGTATCAGGGTACCGTCCACCTTCTATGAAAATCGGACAGGAAAACCCCAGGGAGACGTACTGTGTCAGATGAAACACTTTTCCTGTAACACCTCTAACTATCCCTTGAGCTCCTACAACTCTGGTGTAGCCATCCTATAAAGAGGAATGGACACCGGTACCACTCCTGGGATAAGCTCAATAGAAAAATCCACCTTTCTCTTTTGAGGAAGACCTGAAATGTCATCTGAGAAGACATCCCCGAAACGATCAACTACTTGAGGGAAATTCTTCTGAAAAGTCCCTCGATCATCCAGTTATAAACTCACAATATGGGATGTCACTCCACCTCTCCCATGATGCTAAGGTCTAGCTTGGCTCGCATGGTCATCCCATTATCCCTTGTATAGAAACTCTCTGCCCTCTGGTGATGGGAAAATCACCCTGTGATGATAGAAATCCACAAAGGTACGAAAAGGTACCAACCAATCCATCCCGATAATGAAATCATAGCTCCTCATCTCCAAGACCTAGATGTCTCATAAAAAGTGACACCCTCCAACCTCTAGGAAAACTCCTTTTAGTGACGTACCCCATCCATTCTAGTTCCCAATGGAGTGTCTAGAATTCTGATATCAGAAGAAGAAGAAACACATATACCAAGTCCCTCCACAATGTCCACAGATATAAAACTATGTGTACCACCCGTATCAAAAAATTATGAAGTTAAAATATAAACAACTAGAATAGTACCTGTGACCGTAGAAAGTCTGGGATCCGGCTCATGTTGGGTCTGTTGCACTGCATATGCCTTCCCAATGTCATGGCCCTGAGACATAGCCTAGCTACCCTCAGCTGACCCTCCCTACTGCCTCTATGATCCCGGTGTCTGGAAACCACGACCCTGACAACCATCTCTACATGCACGCACTAACATACCCCATTTTCCTGACTGGTAAAAAGCAGCTGGTCCTCCTCCCATACATGAGGTTTTCACAAAACCTCTCTCACTAGCCACTGTTTGGAACGCCTTGCATAAATTCATTAGATGACCCATCTTGCCACAAACTCGGCACTCCACTGGGTCACGTGGACACTGAAGTCTCTGGTTCCACTCTCTACCACAATTGTAACACATGACCTGGACACCTGAAGTATTTTTTTGACTAGTACTACCACCGTGAGAGAATTCCATCTGTCTCTTCCTCTTGTCTATAGAAATAGTACCCAAACTAGGGTCGATCCACCTTGGCCCACACCACTAGATTCCCGCAGGTTCTGGTCTGTAATCAGTGCCTAGTTCAATATAGCATGAAATGTAGGAAACCTGAAAACGTTCACCAGTACTTAGATGTCACTCTAAAGACCATCCTAAATGTGTTTAACCATAAAACTCCTCATCACCCACCAGAACGGGTGAAAAACGCTGAAGCTCGGTGAAGTGTGCAGAATAATCCATTACTGACATGGCGCCCTGCTACAGGTTCATGAACTCTCAAGCTCGATCTTCCCTCAGTGTATCTGGGAAGAAGAATTCATAGAAGGCTGCAAGAAAATATTCTCATGCCATGTCATGGTGATGCTCAGACTCTGTGGTCACATCCCACCACCTCTTGGTAGAATCACATAGCATGTATGTAGTGAGCTTGACCCTCCTCCCAGGAGGTGTCTCAATATTCTCTAATATAGTCTACATCGAATTTAGCCCTGACTCCATAGCCTGTGGTCCGCCATCCTTTGAAAACATAGGTGGATGTTGCTGTTGGAAGATACATATTAGCTTTTCTGTAGATGTGGCAACCGGCGGTTCTCCATGGAAGGTCTGCATGAACTGCATGAATCATTAATGGAACTGAGCATCCACGCCTATGTCTGGTATAATAGTAGTCACCGCATCTTGCACTGCTGTAGGTTCCACTGGTAGCCCCTGGCCCACCATCTCAAGGGTATAATCATTGCTGCTCTTCTGGAAAACAACTGGTGGTCATCTCGGTAGCATGACTCTACAAGGTCAAAGCACACCTTTGATCAAAATTTTCCCATGACTGAAAACAAGGAGACCATGAAGCAAACAGGATAACTAAAGCATTCTTGATTTACAAAACCTGATTACACGGCATGTATAAGTACTGCACAGCATGTTCTCGAAGTCCATCCACATGGTAGTGTACTCCAGTTAAACTGGTCATGTAACAACCCAAACACATAGCGTGTCTTCTGAATACATGGCATGTCCATGAACCCTTGTTCCCTTCCCGAGTCCTTCTACACAGCTAAGACACATAGCTCTCCTAAAACAAAACTACACGACATGTCTTACAGGAACACGACGTGTACCTGGAAGGATAACACATACCCGTGTTGTTAGTGACATGTCCGGGTACCTGGGTCAGACTACACGACATGTTCAAGGTCGACACAGCGTGTATGTCTTAAGTTTCGGTCGTCCGTGTTGTTAGATACATGGGAAGATACTGGGTCGACCCTACACGACGTGTACAACTGGTACACGACGTGACCCCCCCGCCAATACTTCCTTATCCAGTGTCTCTTCCCACACGTCCGAAGACATTGTAAGAGACTACAGGGCGTGTACTTAGGGTACATGGTGCGTGCTTAATTTTTTTTCCCTTTCTTCCTGAACAGAAGAACACATGACATGTGTCCATAGATCTAGACGGCATGTATCCTGGGTTTTCCAGATAGTAAGCCTCAGAAACTACACTGGAACCTAGAGAAACGTGGAACAAACACCTATCTTCCAAATTCTGATCCATGAGGACCCATACTTCCCGTGAAACAAATCATTGCATCTTAGACATGTTTCAACAAAGTAAACACGTCAATGATCCACCAAATTTCGGCCATTGAGGGCCCATACCCCCCAAAAACCAATGTTTTTCATTCATTCTATCAAAAAACTCACACACCAATACCCTACCAAATAGATGGTATTTATCAAAGCACCTATCACAACAACATTCTTTTCAAGCACAACAATTATCACAACAATATGCAATTTCTAATGCACCTACATGGCATGGAAGGAATGCATGACATGTGATTTCTAGCATGTGCCTAAATGGTGCATGAGATGGCATACCCTCATCTCATCAGGTTACAACTAAATATAACCCATATATAAAATATGAACATCACACTACTAGTGCGTCACCAAATGGTGAATATCAAGTCAACTGTCATATTTTCAAAATCAGCAAAATTTCAATAAACAAGGTAGACTGGATTTTACCTATAAATGGGTTAGCTACTCCCAGGAATAGCTAATTAACAACTACCATATCTGTCCTATCCCTAACTAAGGCTCCAAACAGTATGAAAACGAAAATAAAACCTCTGATAAAACTTTGTAATGTCCCGGATCCAGAATCCACTCAACGGGTGCCCCGATCCCTATTGGTCACAAGACCTCAAGCGCATATCCCCAAATGCCAGAGGCTGCCGACTAGAAGCAAGGGACATGTTCTGATAGTTGGGAAACTATGCCCTCATTTTTCAATGTGTAGCGCAGTGGAAAAGATAAATAACATACAACAGTGGAAGTAGTCAACAATATACAACTGAAATGGACAACTGAAGTAAAAGTGAACCAACAGCTATATATAATTAAAGATGCAACATGTCTCTAATTCAATGAAAGTATCCAGAACAGGATACACTGCAATACGATACAATACAACTCAACATACAAGGTACAACCAAACATAACAAGCAGAGTAAACAGAATGTTGCAGCATGGCAAGCCTAAGCTTGGTCCAATGCTCTCTTACTACTCTTCTACAATCATTTACCTATAAAGGGACCCTTTCCCCAATCGACACCTGTAGTAATATAGTCTGTTTGGGCCAAAGACATGACCCAAACAAGGTGTGAGAAATGAATCCTAGTTGGCATCCACCAAAGGCCCGTGCCAAACTGTCACGGAAAATATGCAACAGTAGTGTGAAAAAGAAAATGTAGTAAATTAGTAAGTACTCAAAAGTAACCATCACTACCAGTTTCATGTCCATTTTAATTATTACATATCTCCTAAAATATTGTTTTTCAGCTTGGCAGGTACCACATAGAAATCCACCATAGTGAATATTCTAAACAATCATGTCCTCAAACATACTGTGTTTACCCATAGGTAACAGAATCCAATACCCGCAGGTGATTACCCTCAGGCATAACGATCATTTCTCTAAAGAATACATGATATGTCCCTCAGGAAAGGATAATAGTTCCCACAATCATAAACAATGGTTACCCTCAGGCTAACCAAACACTGACCTTAGGCTAAGCATACATTGACCACAGGCTAATAGAACACTGCCCTCAGGCTAAAGAAACTGGGAGAATCCAAAATCATAAACAATAATTTATATAAACATTCTCTCAAGAAAATTCAATGAACAATATAATCATGGAATACCCTCGGGTATCCTGACCAAACGACTAAACAGAGGAACGCACCAATGGGGTGGTCCTGGATCTTAGAAGTGATCCCAAACAACAGGTTAAACTTATCATTAGATTATCTATGCAATTAGAGATATCTTTTAAGAAAATAACTCATCCATATGACACCCCATCCATGGGCGCATATCAATATTTTACATAATTTCAACACAACAGTTGAATGGAACATCATACCATTTAGCTCGATCTTCTCTGATTGGTATACGTGAAAGAATCTTCCAGAAACAAATGAGAACGGCGTAGATACAGGATTACAAATTTACCCATTCAAACGTAAATAATATCTCATAGAGGATGAATTGGTATGAACAGCGCAAGGATAGGAGAGGGCATACCTGTATGGTCCCAACATGATCGACGGAAGAAGAATCGTATTCCCAGTGCATGATCGGGTTCTCCTCTAATGTTCGCTCAACCTCTCGATCTCCAAAACGAACCCAATGCCTCCTCTACCAAATAAGGAGGCTACTGCCCGTTTTATGGGGAAAAACGAACTACACGACATGTACTCTCAAGTACACGACATGCACTTTTCATTTTTTAAACTGTTCCCCTGGCGGCTTCTTTCCACCACGGTACTATTCATCCGTCAACATCAGTACACATCATGTATATCTGATTACATAGCGTGTACAGTCACTCCACCGGCGGCTGCCTCCACAGCCTTACAGTTCACTTGCCGACAGATTACATGGCGTGTAATCACCTAGTACATGGTGTGTAGTCATTTTTTACACCCTTTATCACCGACATTCCTACGCACCCTGCGTACTCATCCCACAAGGCCTAAATACACGGCGAGTGTAAAAGTACATGGCGTGTACCCACAAAATTTTGGAATTTTCCCCATTTTCCTTAATTTCCCAAAAACACTTAAGGAAATGGGAAATTAATAAACCCGTACCTCATGAATAAGAACCTGTTTCTTACATAGAAGTTTTTAAAAGTTGTCCAATACCAAAAACTGTAACCCAGATCTAAATATTTCATGGTTTGTATGGATACTTTCGACGTTTTGTGAGTGATATTTTGTGATTATTTAATCCACTAAACACGTTGACTCAAAAAGGATTTATGGTCCTATTTATGGAATAATGTGAAGAGAATTACAAAGAGATGAAAAGAAGGATAGCTAATGCTTTTGTGGTCACACTATCTTGTAGTTGAGAATGTTTTGTGATCTTCAGTGATGCATCCAAGAAGGTGATGGGATGTGTTCAAATAAAAAATGATATGGTGATTTATTATGCCTCACAGTAGTTTAATATCAAGGATAAAAACTACCACACACATAATTTGGATTTAGCTGTAGTAATCATTACATTAATTATATAGATGAATTATCTTTATGGTGAAAGGTGTGATAGTTATACTAATCATGAATGATTAAATTATATTTTCACACAAAAGGATGTGAATATGATCGAAAAAAATATATGGATATGATTAAAGATTGGGACTGCTCAAAACATTACAACCCAAGGAATGTGAACAAGTTGGAAGATTATTTGACTCGATAAGACCATTCTAGCGTATCCATGATGAGGATCACAAAAGATATAATATTTATGGATTTCAAAATGATGGATCTAGGAATTTTAAAGGAAGGAAGGAAATATATTCTTTCTCAAAAGAATGTTCAACCATCTATATAGGTAATGATTAAGGCGGTGCAGAAGAAAGATATAGAGATACACAATAAGGTTGTAAATGTTCTTGAACTCAACATTGATTGAGATGAAATAACAAAGTTGTAGAACCAGGTTTTTATTCAACCAATACCAGAATTAATGATTGATATATTGGATTTTTCTCATAGTTAATCATACACCATTAACCCTGGAAGCACAATGATGTACAGGGACCTAAAATTGTATTTCGGGTGGGATGGACTGAAAAAATATTTCATTGAATATATCTCTCAATTCTTGGTTTTTTAGTAAGTTAATTCTTTTATACATAAATATAAGGAGATGTTACAACCATTACCCATATTGGAACATAAATAGGAAAAACCCCTGAGGAAATTGTTGTCAGACTTACCCAAACATTCGAAGTAAATATTGTTATCTATGTAATGCTTTATATTCTTATGAAATCAGCACACATCATTACTATTAGATTGGAATTCTATCTTGACCATATTTCCAGGTTATAATTAATGGAATTGGTAATATTTAATGGAGTACCACATTCCATTATATCTTTTAGGGATTAGAGGATTGCCACAAAGTTTTGGTGAACCATTCGTTATGTTCTAGATACATATTAGTTTTCAGTACTGATTATCATCCTCAAATATATGGTTAGTCTAAGAGGACAATTCAAACTCTTGAAGAATTGATTAAAGCATTTTGAATTGATTTCAATGTTAGTTGGAATCAACACCTAACTATGGTTGGATTTTTATAAATTAATAGCTTTCACATTGGTATTAAGATGGATATGTATGATTAAATCAACTGAATTAAGTTCATAACTCGATCTTTCTAGGATGAAGATGGGGAATTAAAGCTATTAGGACCTGATCGTGTTGATGAAATTCCAAAAAGGTATGATCTATACAACAACGAATCATAGCAGATCATATTCAACAAAATAGTTATGATAAAAACCAAATAAAGGACCATGAGTTTTATGTTGGTGATAAGGTGTTTCTAAAAAAATCACCCTAGAAGAGAGTAATGAACTTTGGAAAGAAAAGAAAGCTAATCCCAAGGTATATCAGTCCTTTTAAAATTACGGATTTTGGTGGTATATTAGTTTACCAATTGGGGTTTCCACAGAATCTCTCTCAAGTTCATGATGTGTTCCATGTATATCTCTTGAGAAAGTGAAAACCTAAATCTTCAGATGTACTAAATATAGAAGTCATACTGCTTGAGCACTATCATCCTTATGATGAATAACTGATAAAATTCTTCATCGTAGCGAAGAATTTCTATGAAACAATACCACTCGGTTGGATAAATATTAATAGAGGAATCACTAATTTTAAGAAGATATATGGTAACATGAGGGAATGATTATGGAGTGTTATCCTCATCTATTTGTTTCCTTGTAACTAATATGGTGGGTGAAATTCAGTTTATGGGGGGTAAAATATAACACCCGGATATTTTTATGAAATATTTTCGTTAATTTTTTTTATTCTTCCATAGCATGAAATGCCTAAAATCTGGAGATTAAATGAACCACATGATTCCATTAGTATAAAATTACCATTATATCATTTTCGTTAGGTAATTGGAAATATGTATAACTATCTTTTGAAAATTCATTATTAATTCATTGACTAATAATTATTTATAAATAATATAAATAAATTAGATATTTGTACTTTTGAGATAATTTATTTGGGTAATGAAATTATATATGTGTGTGTGTCATATACTTAAGAAAACATTTTTGATATTCATCCAATGGCTATTTTAGTCATAGAGTATGAATAAACCCTATTTTATGTATCATTTTTTTTAATATGGTAATTTATGCCTCAAAATGGAGTACCCATTTCAAATTAAGATATTTAAACATTGATAATTTTTATAATAAAACATAAATATTTCATTTTTAAGCACTGATAACATTTTTTCTTTGGATGAATTTCGTATATTTTTATGAAAACATTCCTGTTTTGATGAATATTAAAAATATACAAAAGTTTAAGAGAAACAAGTTATTGTCATAGAAATAATTTATATGGATAAATTATAATAGTGAATGGTTTTAAATAATTAATAGATTATATTTTTAGCATTAACTATAATTTATTTCATTATAATTAATTTTACATTGAATCCATATGTAAAAACCTTTCAATATACTGAATTGTTTTAACTTTTTTAAAACATGTTCTCCCATTGCAGAAACGAGATTAATTTTAAACTAATTAATACATATTTTTTTATTTTAATATTTAAAAATATAGATAATATTTGGATTTAGTAGTTAGAAATTATGTTTATATGGTGCTTTAATTTTTGGGTTGTATGAATTGTAACATGGCTAATTATATTTTATTACCATGGTTGAAGGTAAATCAAGTAAATAAGGTAATAATAATATTATAAAATTATTATATCACGTGTAAATATACTATTTAATTAATATATTATACCATTACCATTTATGTTTCTAAATGGAATCACATAATTTCGACTTTCCCTTAAATATGACATTAATTTTATTGAACTCAATGAATCTCCAAAAATGTCACACTTTGTTATTATAGAAGTATATTAATTTTAATATATGGATAAATAGGAGATAATATCGACTATATATAGTCTATGTAATGGTAAAATAATTTACCACTTCATAGGAATTTATTTATAATTTTTATAAATTAAATAATTACCATTAAGGATGACATAATAGTGACATAAATTATTCTATTAATAGAAATATAAAATTAAGAGTTTTTAAATTCTTAGATGAAATATAATTTGAATTGATTAATATTATACATGATTTTTATAGGTGATTATGACATGATTTCATTAAATTAAATGTTTTTTTCAAATATATATTCTATGTGGATTTTATTTAAAACCAATGAAATTAATATTGTCAAAATTAACACTATTTATATTTTATAAAAATTTTATTTTATTAAGTAATTTGAAAGTAATAAAAATATTAAAAAATTTCAATGTAATAATAATTAGGTATAAAATGTTATAATATATCCATTTATGGTTAATTAACTCCATATAAGAAAATATTTATAAACAATAAACATTTATGTTTTTATTTCCATAATTAAAATAAAATATATTAAAAAAGGTTCAATCAATGTAATGATGTTTTAAATAAAAGGAAAACCATTCTAATGTTTTTTGTTTGTGGGTTTTTTGACCCATCGTCATATTATCTTATAAATAATCCACTTTGTAAAAAATTTAATTTTAAAATTATTTTATATTATTTTAATTGTTTTGGTTATTCTTAACGTTCCCCTCCCCTATCTTATAAATTGGAACCTCTCCTCCCCTTTTAATCACACCTCTAAACCCCTTTTTATCAGACAAAAAATACAAATTTCCTCTCCCAAATTCACTATCTTCATCCTAAAGGACACATTTTTGGATGAAAGCCAACCTATGTAGGCCTTATGTTAAAATCAAGAAGTGATACTCGAAAAAGTGGTAAGTGTTTTATCACCTCTTTAAAAATTCAGTTCTTATTCATCATCCTATTAATATGTTGATTCCTTATAGAATTAATATATAAAATTACTTCTACATTTTGAGACATTATTAAAATTATTGGACAACCTTATACCACTTTTTATCTATCTAGTGAATACAACATCACCATGTGTGCTTAAGTACGGCTTACCATCTCCACTACATGGAGTAATATGTTATTCAACAAAACATTATTCGAAATGGTATAATGATGGGTATAATGGACGTTAATAATGAATATAATATAATAATTATTCATTAAAGTTAATATATCATCAAATTCCATTTTATTTAACCATCAAAGGGAATGATATTGTAGCTCGTGCGTACGTTTAGCATACTATCTCCAAGAGGCAGTGAGATTCATTCTCCAAGTTAATAATTCATGACTCAATATAAAATTTATATTATATGTAAAAATAATAATTATTAACAATATTTAATTGTTGAAATGAATAAAAAAATTATATTCATAAAAAACATGACTGATATGGAGAAATACGAATTGGATGACAAAGCAGTTAACAACGAAAATAATGGAAATATTGAATCACTATTAACAAAATAATATTATTGTATCATATATGTTATAATAAATATGTATATGGTTCTGGTATAATTTAATTACATAAGTTGACCATTATACATGACGTTCAAATACATATTAAGGATATCGTACCACAGGTAATGGATAGTTTTTCAATATAATTAGTATCTAATATTGTTTATCCATAAGTATTTACTGGGATATATTTATCATCCATGTCCATGATTACAAAATATATAATATTATTTATATTATTCTACTATTGTTTAAATTTAATTTTACCCCTTGGGGATGTTTTTTTAAACTGTATGCAAGGAATGTTTCTTTTATTTTCCATATGAGGTACATTTTGACTTTTCCAACAATAGTTTGGGGAGAATGTTTATTTTTAACTTTTATAACATGAATGTATTATTACACTTTCATAACACTTTATTTCAATGAATCTCTCTTTTCATTATTTAATTTTTATTTTCAATTAATTTTTTTTTCTTTTTTAATTTTGCGGCATTTCCAGAAAAGAAAATGTTTTTAAAGACGAGCGGAGCGAATATTTACCTCAAGATTTAGGTTCAATTGTTTTGATAGAATTATTTTCCATATTAGATGATTCTCATTAAATAGGTTTATGTATCTATACCTGTTATCACAAAAATTTTATTGTGTTAATAGTGGAATTATTTTTATGTAATCCATTTAATTTTTATGTATTATTATTAAATGATTTGATGAAACCCATTTTTTAATAGGTGGGTTATGCTATGATGAATGGTTATGTTTTTGTGGAACATGTATGAATGATTTCATTATGAGATAGGTGAGATCTATATCTCCCTACAATTAATTGGGGAAATATTTATATCTCATGAGATAGACAAGATTGGAATGGAATGTAAATCTAGTTCAGTAATCAAGTGTTGGAACATCAAGTAAACCCAGTTCATTAATGGGATTTTTCTACTATTCTGGTATTGGCTATAAATATGGAATTATATAAATAATTATTTCTATGCTTATGTGTATTCCACAAAAATTGAAGACTTTTTTTGAGTATTGGGATTATGTCCATTAATTATTATTTAAATTTATCCCATGACATGGGATCACAATATTTCATATGCAGGATAAGAATTTAAAATGTTTTGTTCTTTTGTATTATGATTATGATATAATTGGTATCTCTCTTTTATACACATTCTGAGCATTTGAGCTCACCATTTCATATGTTTCTTTTCCCCTTGTCTTGAATATGTGTATTAAGTAAGATATGTCAGAAAGGAGTCTTCTCATGATGAATCAAGTTTGAGAAAATGTAGATGTTTTAGGAACCGGTAGTATTTGTTTCCCTATTTATAAACAAACTGTACATATATGGTCCTATAATAGAATTGTTATATGTTGTAATGAATGTAGATCAATTTTGAGGTAATATGAATGTATGTAATGTATAGGTTGTTATAAGGAAGGATGGATTTGGTGTTAAATGAAAATATGGTAAAAGGTAAATTTAAACATTATTAATTACCAAGAGAGGCCCTACTGTTAGCCCACATGGTTTTCCAAACTGTTTGAAAACCATGTATTCTCATATATCTAAGAGGTAACCAGACACATGTACTTCGTGGGGAGGGTGTGAACCCTTTCATAAGGCCATGCAACCTAGAACTTTCCATTGTCCAAGGGGACATAATATATTTTGGTATGGTGCATTGTTACACCTAACTATGCACCAATCATGCGACACCTACCCTCTGGACAGAAAACTCCATTATTCACTAAAAACACCCGAAATAACCAAGGAATGAATACATATACAAAACTAAAAAAGAGAGTGCATAAAAATAAATACACATGTGTGAAATTTCTCCACACGATGGTATATTACATCCTTATAAAGTCATCCTAGAGTTTGATTAGAGAACAAAAATAGATACTTCTCCTAACCAAAGACTTCCACTCTTGTGACTCATTATCATCATTCCCATGATTCCAAATAACCCGAACAAATGGTATGGACTTCCAGTGAAGAAATTTCTATTTATTATAAACAATATACAATGGATTCTAAAACACTGGTAAGTAACATTCCCACTCCATCTCATCCAATTTATGAACATGAAAAAAACCTGGATTATAAATATTCATGTGAGAGTCATAGAAACCATCATTAATTAATTTCAATAGGGATTGATAATATAACTGATATTCCACCATAATGACTATCTTGGAAAACATAAATGTTCTGACAGGCCATGTTTTTATCATTCCTTTCTTACTAGACAATGGTATACTAAGCGAGGTGCCACATTCTAGAACCCCCAATCAACATCTTTGAATTCCAAATCACAGTGTCACTAGGTGTATTAACACATATATTTTATAGATTCTATCATAAACACTTTATGATAGAATGGAACATCTCAAAAATCTTATTCATGAGACCTCTTCCCAACAAAGAGGACTCACCAACCCCTATCAAGCACAAATCCAACTAGAATGGTCGACCATAAAGCTCATAAACGAGATCCATCCACATTGAGAATTTGTAACAATTATTATAGGAGAACTTGACCAACCCCAAATATATTTCCTAGTAATATCCAAAATAAAACACACATTCCTGGATCATGTTTTCAATTATTTTATTTTCATGCTCCATCTTCCCTTGTTTTGAGGCTGATATATCATGCTTCATATGATATGTGACCCCATTTCCTTCTAAAGGACTTCCCAAACCCAATAGGTAAAATTGTGGACCCTATCCAAAAATATATTAGGTCAGACAACGATGACTCAATATCTATAGAAAATACAACTGACCTAAATCCTACACTTTTTTTGAGCCGATGATTGCATTGATATTGTCCAATTTGACCAAACCCCCAGTCACTACCCATATCAAGTTCCCCCCCCCCATGGTGTATGAGGTAACATAATAAGGATATAAATGGTGATTTTATACCACATTAAGGTAGGAATGTGTAGTAGCTAAATCTACCTATATAGCCTTTAGTATTCTGTTTTATCCATCTAATATGGATAACAATGTGATACAAAAAATAGTTATATCCCATCTCTAACCTAGACACCAAAACCATAGATAGACATCATAAAACATATTGGGGGTCATATGATGATTTGTCTTTTGAGAGTTTTTGACATACTATATCAACAGAATTCAAAAGTATAATGGTACCGCCATTATTCCCGTTAAAAAAATAACTCACTAAGAAGAAAAATACCATTCACTAGGATCCTCGCCTCTTTATTTGAAATACAAATATTGTTATCAAAATCCTCAAAAAATTACCTCAATGAATCAACATTCTGAGGGATTTTGAATGATGAAAATTGTCCCAGATTTCAAATATACTCTGCTCCTTGTATTCTAGATACTTCTGGTTGAATGTCCCTATCAATGTCTATTGGTCACTTCTTTCTTTCACTTCCTCTATTAGAATCTTTATACTCAATGTGACTTTTATTAAACTACCATTTCCTATGGTGTAGATGAATTTAAAATCACCCCCATAAAGGTTGTAAACCCAAAGAGGATACCTTGGATTCTTATCATCTTGGGATAATATGTTGGACATTCCCTTACGATCAAAATAGACCACAAAACATATCCTGAGAAAAGTAATGACTCCACATCGTCAAGCCACACATCACCCATGCAATATATCGGACATGGTTTGGGTAATACCAATATTATCGTCAAAGTTGTAGAGAATTCTAAAACAACACATAGACATTCTACATCAACACAATACCAGTAAACATACCTGAGGTATCATGGCAGAACACATATCTCTTCTTAGATTATGGTAAAATAAATATAGGGGTCATGGTAAACAGACTCTTATGATCCTCAATGTGAACATGACATTATAGTCCCCATTAAAACAATGCCCATTTTCGGTAAGCGCCTTCATGGGAGAGGTATTCCAAGGTAAATCTGTAAAGAACCACTTGTAATTCCCAATGAGTCCTAAAAATACTATTAATTGGAAAGAGTTCATTAGTTGTTCCCATGACATCAACACACTGATCATCAGAGGGTCAACAAAATCTCCTCCTTCTAATATCACGTGTCCCAGATACATTAACTCCCTAATCAACAAGGAGAAATTATAAATCTCAGCATAGAGGTAGTGGTCCCCATGATTTCCAAACATGATCTTTAAGTTTCGCTCATTCCCCTCCTCACTTCTAGTGTAGACCAGGATTTCATCTACAAAAATGATGATTATGGAGTAAATGGTCTAGTTAAAGATCTAATTCATGAATTCCATGAAAACAAAAAGAGCATTAGTAAACACAATGGTAATGAACAAATACTTGAATTGTAGTTACCTACATAAAATGGTTGTCTTATCAACAAACCACCACTCGAAATATGAATTTGTGACACTCAGAAGGAAAATAAATCATGGAGAACAACCTCACCCCTTCTTTTGATCATAAATGTCAAAATTATGGGGAAAGTGGTATTTATTCATGATCCTAACCACATTTATCTAATGGTAATAAATTCATAACTAGGGATATCGATCAACATTTCTCACAATCAAAACAGGGGCAACCCAAGGTGTAAAACTTGAGTGAATGAATACTTTAGATTCAAAATTGTCTAACAATATCGTTAATAACCATAACTCATTGGGGTTAATATGGTGTGAGGGAATAGATATCCCCTATGTCACGACACCAAATCAGATGTGAAATCTATGTCTTGAATTGAAGGATACATTGAGATTTCAACTATAATATCTCTAGGACATCATCCACCAGCGGAAGAAATCCATCAGTGATGTTTCCATTATCATTCATCAATATGAGTTGTGAGATCTGAAAATAATGACTACCCACTTTTTGAATATGTGGTTTGTCATCTCTACACTAAAATCCCATTCACATTGAAAACCCTATTTTCTACCATGAGGTTCCACAAAAATAAGTCACCGTAGATAATAATCAACGTGCACCCAGAAATGTGTGATCCAGTCCATACCATGGATCACATCTATGTAGAAAATTTATAAACTCATAAATTACATTTCAAATTTACCCATGACATTTTTAGCGCATAATATGGACACATAAAACCCTTCTCCCACATTTTTTCATGCAGTTCCACTAACTGCATCACATAAGGCATGAGTTCCATTGTTAATTTCATCACATCCTTCTGATGTGAAAAATTGAAACAAATAGAGGCACCAATATCAAATAGAACATTATCTATGGGAAATGCAATATGGATCTTACCTTAAATGAAGGATTTTCCTATTTCTGATTCACCTCATGATTGATCCATAATAAGGGATTCAATTTTTATGCATGTTCCATATAATTCCCACTAATATAAAGATCGTCCTTGAGAATATTCTGAGTGTAAAAAGACCCATCCATTATTCAATGAACACAAAAGTAAGAACATGTTGTTTTGGAGGGCTGTGACTGGGTTGACATCCTTATAGAGAGAAAAAAAAACTTCTCCACCCTAATATGGATGTGATGTTATAAATATCCTCTATAAATGACTCATGATTATACATGTATGTAATGGTATAGGAGGATCTATAAATTTAGATCACTTGTGTCATACCTTCCCACACTGATAGTGCAATAAGTACTAAGCGTATGAAGCCAAAGGAAACAAGTGTTTAGAATGTTGTCCTAAATTTCCTCTTGGGTCTTCTCCTACTCATCCCTCATTATATTATTCATTGTAAAAACCTCCACTACCCTTTATTACTAATGGAACTAATCCACAGAAAAATAATCTATAATGATTCATCTCCAACATCAGCACATGATCAATCACCTTAGCTTACGTTTTCAACTTTAACAATGATGTTGTGGATCAAATATCTTGTCAGAAACCCATTTCGAACCATTGAGCAATTAGTTTATTATTGAAATATACTTTAGTTGTGAATCACACTAACTCTGGGATGTGGTTGGAATATTCCATCATGGAATGATCCCCCTGATGGAGATCCAAAAATTACATGGTCTTAGCAAATTCCATGGTCACTGGGAAATACATCTCATTGAAGATGAGGTTGAAATAATTCAAAATCATCCACTCTTTTCCCCAATCCATATGCAAAGATTCTAACCACATCTTTATGTGAACATCTAGAATGATTGTGAAACAATTCACCTTAACGTCCTCAAAATTTTCAAGAAACCCAAATATCCTCTAAAAAATCACATATTAATCCTCTTCTTCCTAGGGTTACCTACTTCCATTGAAGGTATGAGGATTGTTCTTATAGAACTCTGGATCATTGACCTTTCTATATCATGGTTCAGCTTCCCCTACCAGAGTAGGACAAGAGCCATCTCCCTAACCTAAAGCATGGTCATCCCAATCCAAGGATTCTACGATTCATAGATCCAATGTTGAGGGAGAACATTCTACAAAATTTTCCCACGGTTTTAGATGAAGTATCTGGGGGGCATCTTTCTACCTCATGGAACACCCACAACGAAATACCATCAATACACCATTTTGAAAATTTTCAGTAACAAAAACAAATTCTAATCACATCCATATATCAAAAACACATATCTAACACATCAAAAAATTAAATCACGTCACACCACACGATGTCCATGCACAGTCTATAGCATGGATAACTCTCCTTTAGGATAATTCAAAAAATCCTAATATACCATGGATACTAAAAGACTATTATGTGATGTGCTAGATAGACACCCCATTCAAAACCAAACCACAATCATGGGCAATAATATGTTATATATATCTAGACACATCACACATATCATGATACAAAGAGAGGGACAATCCTCCTTTGATACCATTTTATCACAAACCATTATAGGGGTTCATCCGTGATGACTCCAAACCTAGCCCATCACATGGACCAAAGGGCATTCTCAATCCCCGCAAGATGGAGGCGATTTTTTGGGAATCAAAAACACACGTTTGAGATTTATTTCATCCATGATATGAAAAAAATAAAAAATCTCAAAAGAAAAACATCACACCAATATCAATATACAAAACCAAAACAGATAAAACAATTTCTTTCTAAAAATTCAAACTTTGTGACTAAAAAAATAACAAAATGGGGATACGACCCCACTAAAACACTCAATATCCATGAAAAAATAAATTAAAAACCCTCATACCACCCCCACCAACACCAGAAAGAAGTGGATCCACTGGCTACTGGATCTACCATCACTACCAAGATACATATTCCCATTACCTAGGTAAGGCATAAAATGGTTTACACACACCCAAGGGTTTATGTTGGGTGTGATCCAGATTCTAATAGGATTCCACCCAAAAGATAATTCATACAAAAAATTACATAAATAATTAACTTACATGTTTTAAGAACAAAATTGGAAATGTCTTCACTATATTATTTTAATGAATTTGTTTTCAAGAAAATCATTGTTTGAATTTAAATAGATTGAATGGTACACAATTTTCTGTCGCTAAGCACATAATTAAAAGAGAACCATGTGTAATCCCTAAAGGAACTAACACAAGTGGGACCCTATGAACCATGTACATCAGTGCTAATGGTATAGAAACTATAAACCAAAGTGTCCTCATCCATAATTCTTGAAAGAGTAATATATCAAAAATTATTTTCATCTCTAATCATCATCATATATTAGTTAGTGTTTTAGTGTCTATCCTACTAGAAGGAAATGGGCCTCAACTTAACCATTGTGATAAACATTCTATTCCTTTTCATCCCACCTGTATGTCTGAGTTGGTTCCCTAGAACCAACAACTGTGTACATTGTGATAACATGTATTAATATTTTTGAATATTTGTAACCATCATATTACATCAAGATTTTTATTGTTCATAAAAAAATAATTGATAATTTCCAAAGAGTTGATGTCACACTAAAATTTCATAGCAATTCCCTACTATGGTGAGAAATCAGAAGTGATACGAAACTATTATTAAATATTTGTTCTATATCTAGATGATCGCATTTATGGGACATAAATGATATATGATATTAGGGGTGGAGACTCACATGTATTTTAGGCACCATTTTAGGATGTACATTGTAGGTAAAATTAAGTATGATATTATGATAAAAATACACGCTAAAAGTAAATCAACATTTATATGTTCCATTAGAAGTTCATATTTTTGGATGTTTGTGTTGGAAATTATAACTTATTAATATTAATGAGTATTTTCAGTTGTAAAATTTGATTTATTGATCAAAATTGGGATGAAAGATTTTTGTGGTGTGGTAGGATATGTTGGGTACATCATTAGTAATATTGCATTAATGAATAATGAAAGAAAACATATTCCCTTTATTTTCTTGCAGAAATGCTTATATCATAATCCATTTAATGGAAATGAAATGGCTTAAATAAAATCATGGTAATGGTGTTCTATATGAAATTTCAATTTCAGTTATGTAAAATAAAGATACATCGACAAAATATGTTGATCGTACTTCAATTAATCCTTCTTAATGAGATATATTGTGATAAATGGATTACATTACAAAGTATGCATCCTTATTATGTATTTTTTCATTTCAATATTAAATTGTTTCCCTATGGGTTCCTTGCAATGTTTCTAAATCCTAACATTTTTCTTTAGGCTACTTCATCTATTTCCAATGAGAAGGAGGACCTAGAGGGTCACATATTAAGTGTATCGAGAGTCTTAGTTAAATAATATATTATTATTTATTATTTAAAAGTTGATATTATTTTTTTCCTCAATGCTGATTAATAATTATTCAATTAAAATTTGACCACAAATATCCTTTCACTAGTAATTTGAGAGAATATATTATGATTTGAATATTTAAAAAATATTTATTTTCATTTAGTGAATATAATAATTATTTAGTTATTGATAAAAATGTAGTGATATGTAGATAATAAATAAATAGTCATTATTCAAGGCCTGATAAAAATTGTGGTAGAATGGTGGACGGAGTTTATTGGTCAAATATGGAAAAAATAAATATTGAATACTATTTAATTAAATAATATTAATATCATTTAATTCAAAATATAAGTGTTGGTTGATAATCAATAATAATATTAATATTTTACATGGGGTCAAATAATAATTTGTTAAATAATAATGGTGAATTGTTCAATTATTTATTAATTTCCCTATCTATATATCAAAATAATTATATTATTTTAACAGAGATCCAATTCATATGTTTTGGTTGTGCATAATTGATTTGGAGAATTTTCTCAAGCCCTAGAGTGAAACATTCACCTAAAATTCTCCCAATAATGTAAAGAGATCTTATTCTACATCACCCAATAAAGCCATGAAATATCTAGGATAAGTCTTTGGAATAAGTTTTTAATGTGATCAATGTCAAATGACACAGGCTATTAGTTCTGTTGTGCTAACACAAAAATATTTCTAAAATGATGTTTAGATAATTTTGGAACACATTTGGATCAAAGATATATAGAATATTTTTTGATTTATACAATGTAATTACCATGCAACGCAGTTCTTCTGTAGGATTCATCAACGAAGAAATAATTCTCTCATGGTAAATAATTAATTAATTTAAATAATGATATATAATACGCGATGATCCTCCCTATGGTTTCGGCAGTCTATCCTTTACTAATAACTTTGATTTTATTTCATTCATAATGACATTATATATTTTGTAAAATCTAGGATTAATCATCCAACGTGGAATAAATCAATGCTAGGAATGACAAATCACATGATTCTGCTGTGACCAAACTCTATAAGTGGTGTTAGAGCTATCATATAATTAATTAAAATTATTTATTTATTTTTGATTATTTAAGGTTTTTTTGATTTTGTTTTCAATTCATGTATTATCATTCCATTAATCAAAATTGTGAGATATGCTTATTTCTCCTTAGTTTCTCACATATCAAAACAATATGATTAATTTAATGAATGAAATATGATTGAATATCTCAGCCCAAGGTGCCATGAATTTTATTCAGATAACAAAGCAGTACATGCTATGTAATCATAGTTACACACCATGTATTTATGTTCAATTCATCATGAATTAATTCGGAAATTAATTCCAAAAAGGTGAATTATTGACATATGGTGCATTTATTTCTCACACCACATGTTGATCGATCCATCCTGATGCAATGTAATCTGGAGTGCATCTTGCATTTCCAAAAAAACATAGCTTGTAGTCCTTTTAATTCATAGGTGGCCTATGAATTTAAATATATAGCCTACCTGACTAGTGATCATGTAATTCGAAGACCACACCTCATGTATCCTATTGTACATGTTATTTATTCCATTTTTTCAGATGAATGATTTACACCCTGAGTCCCTAAGCGTGTTCCTTGGATTTTCATTGGTATATGTATGGAATGTCTAATTATCATGTACATGTCGTTTACATACCTTGAATTAAGAAGAATTAAATTTTTTTCATATAATATTTTAAACTTATTGACATGGGCTGGTGTTTGGTAGTTAATTTGACTAGACAAACCATTTAATAGGTTTTAGTATATATATGTGTTTAATTAATATCTACCTAATTTTCATATATGCATACCATGGGTAAAACATAATAGAGTTGTTACACTATGTTCATTGAATAATATCACATGACAAAAATCATATAATTCATGTAATCCTTGTGTTCTTGTACATGTCATTAAAGTATGTGATATGTTTTTAATGCCATATATCACAAGGGAAAATAGTATATGAGATTAATACATGTTTGGATGAAACGTGTGGTTGTTCACCATATTTCATCCAAAGTAAATTAATTTAAACTGTTAACTTTTAATAATTTTCTTAAACATGTCTAAAATTCTGATGAATGGGATTCTCAAAGAAATCATGATGAGAATTATTATAAAATAATTATTTAATTAATTAATATATTAAATTTATTTGATTAGTATTTTTATTTATAATGAATTATTATGAAAAGGATTATTTATTATTAAATGCGTAATGAGTTCCATGCATGTGGATGATCATTATCATACACAAAACATTTGTATATTATTATTTAATTTAATTTCTATTAAATTAAATTGTTGAATTATATTCATTCTATCCTCTGATTATGCAACGGAATGTATGTCCATGTTTTTTTATCTAAACCAATTTCCCCTCACATACATGTGTGTAAATTCATACTCAATTGGTGGCGATACCAACATATTGGTGTTGGATCATTCTTAGAGCTATGGTGAAGCCAATAGAAGAGAGATACATTGGTGGATAGGTGGAATGTTGTATAATGAACCTTAATTAGTTAATGGTTCTCGCCCTAGGTAAATAGTAAGATTATCAACCACTGGAAAAACTAAAAATTAGTAAAATCTCATTATCATACCGCATCAATATTTTATTTCATTCAAATTTCATTGTAATTTCATCATAGATGTTATTTCATGATCACATGTAATAATTAAATTAACTAGAACTAAAGCTATGTCTAAAATAAATTGTCTTATATGTAAATATTATCTACTACATAGTTACTAATTTATGTATACCCACTAAATATTAACCATATTTGATAAATATAATAATGTTAAATTTATGAAAAAAAAGATAAAATCACTCAACAATATATATTATGTTTTTATTTCTTTCCACTAAAGGAGTTAAAATCAAACCATAGATCAATGTGCTTTACCACCCAATGTAGGGGTGGTTTCACGTATTGAGTTATTATAAGATGATGTTTTGGGTTGACATAAATTATTATAAATCAAGGGTTGATTTCTAAATTAGTACCTGAACTAACTAGGAGGAAACAATTACATAAATCATGTTTAAGTATTTTAGGAGTAGGGAGTCTACTAAACCGATCTAGGAAGTGTTTGTTAATTTAATATGAATTTGTAATGCCTATATAAAACCATTCAAGTTTCCTGGACAACAAAATTTTGGATAATGAGAATTTTAATGTGGATCCATTCATCTATAATTTCTAAGGGATAAAATATTTTTCATCCAATGGTTATGGATATTGTGTCTAGATAAAATTGTTTGAGACAAACAAATATTTTATTTTTTATTTTTCAAAATGTTATCATATAATGTACAAAAATACGGATCATATTATTTATAAAAATAGCATTAAAATTATATCAAACATATCAATATGATACTTACATAAAAATGGTATCCTTCTCAGTGACATAAATTTCCTTCAGTGGAAAAGAAACTTCTGCATAATCATTTAACATAGAGGAAAATTGTATGTGCTGGAAGAACATATTTATGATGACCCTAGTAATTAGGTATTTGATGAATAGATATATATCTATGAGAAACATCTTAATGATTCTATAGATGTTCATTATATAATTATATCATAATATACAAATAAAATTTTTAATTAGCGTGAGTACATGGATTCTTATAACACAATATCTCACCATCAAGATGCCTGTTAGGATAAGGCGTGATAAAGAATGTTATGAGATCTAAAATAATTTGTTTGGTAAAAACAAGTAGAATCTGAGTTACATGGTCCACATGTAGTCATTTTTATTGGATATATTGAATTCTTGGATTTCTTAGGGGTTACATTACCAGAGGAGTTTAATACAGATCTCATAAACGCAATAATACCCTTGACCTTCTCCATTTTTATTATTAATTACAATATTAGAAATAATGAGAAGAGCAGTTTTCAAAATTCTGAGCATGATTTACCATGTGTAAAATGACATAGGATTTGATAAACATGTGGTCTATATGGTTAACATGGAAAGGATGAACATGGAAAAGGTTCCCAAGAATTACAATAACTCTAAAACTCCTAAGAGCCATCCTTCCAAGAAGTGGAAGATCAAGATATTGGGAAATCAAAAAGATTCATTGTGTTTTCTTATGGAATGTAAGTCCAATGGAAGTGGAACTGCATCCAAAAAAGGGGAGGCGAATGGTTTGTTTGTTATCAGGTTTAATCATTCAATAAATTCACATTGGGTGTCAGATACATCTTTTGGTTCTCACATCGGTGTGAAAATTTATAAACATAGTAGATTTTGAATGACTACTAGAGGAGGGATGGATATAATAGCTTATAATTATTTGGGGATGACTTCCCTTTCCATTGGTTAACACCATCAGTCATTTCCAAAAAATGGTTTTAATTTTAAAAGATTTTTATTATGTACCTACAGTTACCAAGAACATAATTTCTGTATCATGGCTTGACGCATATGGTTTTATTTTCAAGTTTGGAATTCAATTATGTTTCTTTGATAAGGAAAACATATGTTCTGGTATGTAACTGTAATGGCCCGGACCTCTCTGGCCCATTCCTTTGTCAAAAAGAAGGTCAAGAAGTGTTCTAGAGGGTAAAATGGACTTTTTCCACACTTTCCAGAATTTTGAAACTACACGCTGTGTAGTTGGAGTACACACTGTGTACCCTATTTCCGGGTATACCCTGTGGGTATGGACGTGTCTTTGTCACGTGATGAATATGAGTACACGCCGTGTGTCTAAACTACACGTCGTGTAGTCCTTCCCCGTGTATGCATTACCTTCAAATCGTGTGTTGACCAGTCGACGGCCGCAGAGCCGCGTTGGAGGCCGCGTGGAGAACGTGTGAAAATGGCCGAGTACATGCCGTGTACCATAAGTACACGCCGTGTACTTTTGCTTTTCACGCCTATAAAAGGAGTGGTCCCCTCCTCCTTTCAACTCACACCTCTCCTCCCCTCTCCTCTGACCAGTGCTCTCTCAAGAGACTCGAAGGCTCTTTCTTCCATAACTTTTTTGTCCGAGCTCTAATTTGTGATCCGTCAGCGGCCACAGGTTCATAACGTCGTGGTGGAACTTCAGAGCATGGATCATTTGTATTTCCTTCGACTCTTCATTTCCACCCAAGGAGTTTGTGCAGGGACAATGACGAACGACTTCTAAAGATTATCCGAGGGAGCGTTGCGATCTAGAACCTGTTGAAGTAGGGATCTTACCTTCGTCTCTCTAATTTGTGCATCATGCGGGGTGGGTGTTCTCTTGTTTACGTGAAACACTTTTGAACCAGTTTAATAAAGATAATAACTGGCTTAAATAATAGGATTGGGATGTTTGTGATTGTTGTTACTTTATATCCTGTGATATTATGTTGTGAAATGAATAGGCATATGCCTATTGAAAATAACGGTCGTTGGGGGTCTTTTCTTGTGCAATTAAATGTTTCCCTATCTTCTCGACCGTTTTTTGAATGGAAACATCATGGAATGTGGAAATTGGTTAATCACGTAAAGTTGGCTGTTTAAAATCTGGAACACTTGTGTGATCACCCCGGTTGAACAAAATGGAATAATGAACATATGGGTGTTGGCTTGGTTATGTGGAATGTGATGGGGGTGTTTTGTGGGTTATTGTGAAATGGGTGAGCAGCGGGGCTGCAGTTGGCTTGGTTGTTGGAAGGTCTGAATGTTTTATGGTGATGGGCAGCGGGGCTGCAATAAGTTGTAGTAAAGGGATAATGATGTACGGGTTCTGGTGCGGTTGTGGTTATTGTGGTTGGAAGCAGGGCTGCGGGGATGGGATGAATGTGAATGAATAATGGGTTGTGAATAATAAATAAAATTGGAAGAGTTAATGAATGGTGGGGCTTGGTAATGAAAAGGAAATAATAATAAATGGGTTTGGTTGGTTGATAAGAGGGACTTTGTTGTGTTGCTTATGTTTTTCCTAACTTGTTTTGTGGATGGCAGGGATAAGTTCTATGAATGATTGGTGTAATTAGTTTTGGATAGTTGCCCAGTAGTTAAGGAACTAATAAAATAATTCTGCTGAAACGTGAAAACCTTTATGGGGTTGTGGTTTTTTGTTATATGCATGCTTCGTGGTAGAAGTGCTGAGGCACGTGCTCCGTTTCTCTTTTTAGAAGCCATAGGTTGGGCTGAGTGGTTGCTATATATATATATATATCTGTATCTTTTGTGTTTTATCGCACCGCACCCATGATGAGCACATAGTGCCGAACACTCCCATTTCATTGGAGAGGGTGTTTTCCCATAGTTACTAGCCCTTTCCTGCTCCTTCTCCCCTAGGATGTGAGGGCTTGAGGCGACCATACACCCAAGACACTTCGGGTAGGTCTCGATTGGGGTGATTAGGCCCAAGTCTCTTCGGGCAGGCTTATAGGCTATAATGGCTTGAGGCAACCGTACACCTAAGACTCTTCAGGTAGGTTTTGATTTCAGGCCCAGGTGTCTTCGTGCGAGAGTTCTGTTACTATGACCAAGAATCTTCAGGATGACGCCCAGGTGCCTTCGGTCGGGGATGTGGTTGTGGTTGTGAGGCCTAGGTGTGTGCGGTTGGGATACGTGTTGGTGAGGCCCAGGTGTGTGCGGGCGGGATGTGTGGTTGTGAGGCCCAGGTGTGTGCGGGCGGGATACGTGGTTGTGAGGCCCAGGTGTGTGTGGGTGGAGAGAGTGTGACAGTGTTAGGATGTTCAGCTAACTAATTGGAAATGGTGCGGGGTACCCAATTCTCTTGTTCTTATACTACTACTACCTCATATGATTGTGTTTTGGTGATTGTGGCTGGTGAGATTGGGTGGATAGTTTTCTTTGTTAGGTTTCTTCTGTTGTTCTCACGGGACATTAGGATGTCTTCCCACTTGTGCACGAGGGATTTAGGTTTCCCTACTGAGTATACTTGTATGCTCACGCTACGTTTACTTTCAGGTTTCCAGGAGGACTACCAGGGTCGTGCAGGACCCTACTAGTTGGGCAATTCGAGTTGTTGCAGTTGTTGTTCTCTTGTTTTCTTTGGTATTGTACTTTTGAGCTTACTTGTAATTGTACCTTTTTATAAATTTTTTTAAACATGCATGTGGGCTTGGTTTGGGTTTATTTATATACACTTGTTGTTTTCTTTTTTGTGGTTGACTTGTCATATTTCCCAATCCAAAATAATAAAAAGGGTAATGCCTCCCATATTTTTGAAAACTCATACCCTTGGTGCTAGTCACCAACCCGGGGCCTAGTGGAGGCGGGACTTGGGGGTCATTATCTCCCTTTCGCCATTTCTAGCTCCAAAGGGGCATCTTTGGTGGGAGGGGGTCGTGAAAGAATGGCATCAGAGGTGATGGTTGAGAGATAGGATGGAGTCTGGAGATAGGAACAATGAAAATTGCATGGGATGGTTGGGTAACAGTGTTAGTTAACCTTAGTGCGTGACATAGGACAGGGAAGACCGGCTAGGACACAGGATTTTAGGTCCCCCCGTGATACGATGCAAGGACCCTGAGCCTACCGAACGACCAAGTCAGACTACATTTATTGCAGGGTAGAGACCCTAGGGAAGGTACATGCATCATCATGATTGTGTTCTACTTGATTTGGGTGTTCTGGGAATGAAATTGAAATAAAATGATAATTAAAACTTTGAGAGATTTCCTTATTACTTGGGAATAGTATATCCTTGTTTACCGTACAACTATGGCACCTGGACGTCATCCCCGTTTGGCTCAGATGACTGAGGCCCAACAGATCCAGGCAGTCGATCAGTTGAGGATTGACCGAGAGGAGGAAGATAGCTAGTGGTAGAAGACTCTCTATTCCTTCCAGTGGTAGACCATCAATAAGTATGAGGGTAGTACATCAGATACGGAGACAGATGGGTGGCTTGAAGAGTTGTGGATTTCTTTTACCTTGATCCATGCTCCGAGGGAGTATTGGGTTCCCCTAGTGGTCAGTCAGCTGAGAGGTGTGGTGCAAAATTGGTGGACGCTCTACCTCGGAGAGAGGAAAGAGGCAGATGTTTTGTGGGCTGACTTTGAGAAGGAATTTCGAGAGGAATTCCTTTCTTCCATGATCAAGGTGGAGAAGCGGCAGGAGTTACTCTCCCTTCAGCAGAGGATTATGTCGGTATGAGAGGTGGGGATCAAGTTCAAAGATCTCATGCGCTTTGCTCTGGATCTCATTCTGGAGGAGGAGTCTCGTGCGAGATGTTTGGAGGAGGCACTTCGTCCTTCGCTCCAGTATGCTTTCACCCCCTTCACCCTTCTGATGTACTTGGCAGTGCAGAAGACGGTAGAGGTCATAGAGAGGATGCACTCAATTGGAGGTGCACCGCGTGAGGTGTTCCAGCCAGGTTCCTCGAAGGGGAAGGCGGTCAGTAGTAGGTTTCCTGCAATAGGACCTTCCAGGTTCAGGCCAGTGGGGAGCAGGCCCCAGCAGTTCCAGTTCAGATCTTCTGGTCCTCGTCCCTTTTCCACATGCTCGGGACTGAGGTGTTTTTCTTGTAAAGGTTTCTGGCACATTCAGAGTCGGTGCCCGACCCGAGCTCCGTATGGTGGAGGTGGGAAGATTCAGCGCCCACCGCAGTATAGCTAGTTGCCGGTGAGGCCCTTCCAACAGCAGTCGGACCATACTCCTCTGAGGGCAGACTTTGCAGGAGGAGGCCGACCTCAGGGTGCTCCTCAGGGACCTCGACCAGGGCGTGGTCGGGGAAGTGGAGGACATCAGAGAGGCAGAGGAGCTGGGCGTGGACAGTAGCACGCAGCAGAGTTGGCAGCTCCTGCAGGACCAGAGGTGGTGCAAGGTACGATTTGTTTGTTCTGTACTCTTGTTTCTGCTTTGTTCTATTCGGGAGCTTCGCACTCCTTTGTTGCACCTGGTCTAGACCATGTTTTGGGATTATACGTGGAGAGACTTTTTGTACCACTGGTGCTGAGTACACCAGTTGGAGGCCAGACCAGCATATCTTTTTTTTGAAGGTGATGTGGGATGACGTTGGGACCACATCGATCTAGTGGGGAACTTCTTCTGTTACAGATGCATCCATACGATTTCATCCTAGGCATCGACTGGTTGTTTTCTGTTAGTGCTGTTATCGACTGATTCTGAAGAAGATTCGTGTTCTCTGACATGGATGTGCAGCACATATCTTTTGATGGAGAGAGGAGCTATCAGGTAGGAAGTCGGCATGTGGAGCCTCTCCTTTCCTTGTTGGGTGGGTTATCAGTGGTTCCAGCTGATACATAGATGATGGATGTCCCAGAGGTTGTTGGGGAGTTCCTCGATGTTTTTCCTAAGCAGGTTGTGACTCTATCCCCCCCCCCGACGTGACATTGAGTTCGGGATAGACTTACAACCCGGTGCCCGTCCGATTTCGATGGCCCCTTATAGGATGGCACCTTCGGAGTTGTGGGAGTTGCGGATTCAGATTTGCGATCTGATGGAGAAGGGTTTTGTTCGACCCAGTGTGTCGCCATGGGGTGCTCCAGTTTTGTTCGTGAAGAAGGCAGATGGTGGTCTCATGCTATGCATAGACTACCGAAGGTTGAACCAAGTAACAGTCAAGAACCGTTACCCCCTTCCAAGGATAGAAGATCTCTTCGACCAGCTGAGGGGAGAAGGCTGGTTTTCTATGATTGATCTAAGATTGAGATATCATCAGCTGAGGGTGAAGGACAGTGAAATCTCAAAGACAGCTTTCAGGTGCAGGTATGGGCACTTCGAGTTTGTAGTGATGTCGTTTGGAGTTGCAAATGCACAGGATGTGTTCATGGGACTTATGAACTTTGTCTTCCGAGAGTTTCTGGACCGGTTCGTCGTTGTGTTTATCGATGACATCCTGATCAACTCAAGATCAGAGGAGGAGCACGTTGATCATATCAGGGCTGTCTTGAAAGTCCTTCGACACCACCAACATTATGGGAAATTGTCGAAGTGTATGATCTTGACACAATAAGTACACTTCCTTGGGCACGTGGTGTCTCAGGATGGAGTATCGGTGGACCCACAAAGGTGGAGGCAGGTTTTTCTTGGGCAGCACCTAAGAGCGTGGCAGATGTTCTTAGTTTCCTAAGGTTAGCAGGTTACTATCGGAGGTTCATTTCGGACTTCTCTCGAGTTTCGTCCCCATTGACAGCTTTGACTAGGAAGAATTAGGTCTTCCTATAGAGCGATCAGTGCCAGAAATCATTCGACTACCTGAAGGAGAAGTTGGTTAGTGCTCCTGTGGTCAGGTTTCCAGAGTAAGGGTTGTTGTATGAAGTGTTTTGTGATGCTTCTGGCCTTGTTCTGGGGTGCGTGCTGATGCAGAAGAAGGGTGTGATTTGTTATGGGTCTAGGCAGTTGCGCCCTCATGATCATAACTATGCCACCCATGACCTGGAGCTTGTAGAAGTAGTGTTCCCATTGAAGTTTTGGCGACATTACCTCTTTGGGGAGTGCTTTGTGGTCTTCTCAGATCACAAGAGCCTACATTATATCTTCTCCCAGCGTGACCTGAACATACCGCAGCGGAGATGGGTCGAGTTTCTCCAAGACTATGACTTCGAGATCTCTTACACTGAAGTTAAGGGAAACGTTGTGGCTGATTCCCTGAGAAAGAAGTCACATAAAGAAGTGGTTCGGGAATCCGTCGATGCATGGAAGGCGATGGGAGAGTTGGCTACCCTGCACTTAGATGCAAGGGAAGAAGGTGTTAGAGGCTGTTTGTTCTAAATGATGGTGTAATCCTCCTTGTAGTAGCAGGTGGAAGAGTCTCAGTGGGGGGACTCCGAGGTAGAGGTGATGTGGGATCGTGTCGATCAGGGGAATGCTCCAGAGGGATGGTCAGAGGACAGTCGACATCGGATGCTTTTCCAGGGAAGGTTGTTTGTTCTGGAGGCAATGCATGAGGGAGTTCTTCGTGAGTTCCATAGCTCAGCCTTGGTGGTACATCAAAGTGTTTCAAAAATGTACTAAGGCCTGAGGGATCAGTTTTGGTGGCTCGGGGTGAAACGGGCAGTGGCGGAGTTTGTGGATAAGTGCCTAGTGTGTCAGAAAGTGAAGGTTGAACACCATGTTCTCTGTGGTTTGTTGAAACCTTTAGATGTCCCCAAGTAGAAGTGGGATGACATCTCAATGGACTTAGTCACATGACTACATAGAGCTCAGGGTGGTTATGATGCTATCTGGGTAGTGGTGGATTGTCTGATGAAATCTGCTCACTTCTTAGCAATCAAGGAGTCGGGCTCGGTGAGTACCTTAGCTCAGAGGTACGTAGACGAGGTTTTTCATTTTCATGGAGTTCCAAGGACTATCGTATCTGATTGGGATACTCGGTTTACCTCACAAGTATGGAGAGGGATACAACATGCTTTTGGCACCCAGCAACGCCTTAGCACTGCTTTCCACCCCTAGACCGATGAGTAGACAGAGCGGACTATCCAGACATTAGAGGACATGTTGCGAGCATGCGTTCTGGATTTCGGAGGATCGTGGGTACAACACTTGCCTTTATTAGAGTTTTCCTACAACAAAAGCTTCCACTATACTATTGACATGGCACCATTTGAGGCATTGTATGGAAGGCCATGTCGTTCACCCATTTACTGGATAGAGGTTGGTGAGACAGGTGCTATTAGGCCATAGGTAGTGTAGAGCACCACAGAGAAAGTCCATCTTTTACGTGAGAGGATGAAGGCGGCTCAGGGCCGACAGAAGACTTATGCTGATCGTCGGAGGAGGCCATTGGAGTTCGAGGTGGGATATTATGTGTTCTTGAAGGTTTCACCTTGACGGGGGCAGCGGAGGTTTGGAAAATGGAGCAAGCTCTCACTCAGGTTCATCGGACCTTTTGAGGTGTTGAGGCAAGTCAGAGAGGTGGAATATCAGCTGGCCCTACCACCTCAGTTGGAGAATGTCTAGGACGTCTTCCACATCTCCCAGCTCCGTCGGTACTTTCACTATGACTCTCACGTGATCGACTGGGAAGAGTTGGATATGGGAGACGACTCGAACTTCGAGGAACATCCATTTAGAATCGAGGATCGTAAAGAGAAGGTGCTCCGTGAATGAACCATTCCCTTGGTTCATGTGTTGTGGAGGCATAGCGGCCTCGAGGTGAGCACTTGGGAGCGGTAGACCCAGATGCATGCTCAGTACCCTGAGTTTTTTTGACTTGTGTTTTCCCTTGTTCTTATGATCATTGTGTTGATGTTGTACACTGCACCTTTGATATAATGAATGCTTGGATTTTCAGTTGTGAGACCTTTTGTTTCCTTGTTCCCTGTTAATGTGTAACATGTCCAGATGTGTGGGAAGGGGGAAAACCTGACCCTTAATCGAGACGCATTAATGCGGATGTGATTGATCCCGTGCGGGCGAGTCAATGCCTCCTAAAGTGGATAATATCTCGACATAGGTGATGGAGTTTTCCAAAACCCATGTGTTCGGGCAGTGTGTTGGTTGTGTGGTGTTGGGGGGCAGTTCAAGTTGAAAATCCTAATGAATGGAAGTGGGACGACCCAATCCTAAACCGAGACACATTAATGGGGATGTGATTAAACCAGTGCAGGCGAGTCAGTACCGCCTAAAGCAGATAATATCTCGACATAGGAGAAGGAATTCCTAACACATATGATTGGGGTTGTTGGTTGGGTCCCTGTTATAACATGTACCCTAAGATGTATCTTTTTGGGTTCCCCTGGGTTGGTTTTTGAATTCTTGGGGACGAGAATGTTTTAAGAGGTATCTGATGTAATGGCCCGGACCTCTCTGGCCCATTCCTTTTTGAAAACGAAGGTCAAGAAGTTTACTGGAAGTTAAAATGGACTTTTTCTACACTTTCTGGAATTTTGAAACTACACGCCATGTAGTTTGAGTACACGTCGTGTACCCTCTTGCCGGGTATACCTCGTGTGGATGGTCGTGCCGTTTCCGTGTGAAGAAAATGAGTACATTCTGTGTGTCTAAACTACATTCCATGTAGTCCTTCCACGCGTATGCATTACCTTCAAACCGTTTGTTGACCAGTCAACGGCCGCTGAGCCATGTTGGAGGCCTCATGGAGACCGTGTGAAAACGGCCGAGTACACGCCGTGTAACATAAGTACAAGCAGTGTACATTTTCTTTTCACTCCTATAAAAGGAGGGGTCCCCTCCTCCTTTCAAATCACACCTCTCCTCCCCTCTCCTCTGAGCAGAGCTCTCTTAAGAGACTCGAAGGCTCTTTCTTCCATAACTTTTTCATCCGAGCTCTGATTTAAGATCCGTCAGCCGCCACGGGATCGTAACGACGAGGCGGAACTTACGAGCTTGGATTCCTTGTCCTTACTTAGACTCTTAATTTCCACCCAAGGAGGTTGTGCCGGGACACTAACGAATGTCTTCTAAAGTTGATACAGAGGAGTGTTGCGATCTAGAACCTGTTCATGTAGGGATATTACCTTCGTCTCTCTAATTTGTGCATCATGAGGGGTGGGTGTTCTCTTGTATAAGTGAACACTTTTGAATTGGTTTAATAAATATAATAATTGGCTTATGTAACGGGGTTGGGAAGTTTGTGATTACTGTTACTTTATATCCTGTGATATTATGTTGTGAAATCAAAAGGCTTATGCCTACTGAAAATAACGGTCGTTGGGGGCCTTTGCTTGCACAATTAAATGTTTCCCTATCTGCTATACCATTTTTTGAATGGAAACTTCATGGAATGTGGAAATTGGTTAATCACGTAAAGTTGGTTGTCTAAAATCTGGAACCCTTGTGTGATCACCCTGGTTGAACAAAATGGAATAATGAACATGTGGGTGTTGGATTGGTTACATGGAATGTGATGGGGGAATTTTGTGGGTTGTTGTGAAATGGGTGAGCAGTGAGGCTACAGTTGGCTTGGTTGTGGGATGGTGTGAATGTTTAATGGTGATGGGCAGCGGGGCTGCAATAAGTGGTAGTAAAGGGATAATGATGTACGGGTTCTGGTGCGATTGTCATTATGGTGGTTGGCAGCTGGGATGCGGGGATGGGTTGAATGTGAATGAATAGTGGGTTTTGAATAATAAATAAAAGTGGAAGAGTTAATGAATATTGGGGATTGGTAATGAATGGAAAATAATATTAAATGGGGTTGGTTGGTTGATAAGAGGGACTTTGTTGTCATGCTTATGTTTTTCATAACTTGTTTTTTGGATGGCAGGGATATGTTTTACGAACGATTGGTGTGGTTAGTTGTGGATAGTTGCCCAGTAGTTAAGGAACTAATAAACTAATTCTGCTGAAACGTGATAACCTTAATGGGGTTGGGGTTGTTTTTTGTGTGCATGCATCATGGTAGCACTGCCGAGGCACGTGCTCAGTTTCTCTTTTTAGAAGCCATAGGTTAGGATGAGTGATTTCTATATATATATATATATATATATATATATCTTTTGTGTTTTATCGCACCGCAAACATGTTGAGCACTTAGTGTCAAACACTCCCATTTCATGGGAGAGGGTGTTTTTCCATAGTTACTGGCTTCTTCCTGCTCCTTCTCCCCTAGGCTGTGATGGCTTGAGGTGACCTTACACCCAGGACTCTTTGGGTAGGTTTCGATTAGGTTGATTAGGCCCAAGACTCTTCGGGTAGGCTTATAGGCGATAATGGCATGAGGAGACCTTACGCCTAAGAATCTTCAGGTAGGATTCTATTTCAGGCCCAAGTGTCTTTGGGAGAGAGTTCAGTTACTATTCCCAAGAATCTTCGGGATGAGGCCCAGGTGTCTTCGTGCAGGGATGTGGTTGTGGTTGTGAGACCCAGGTGTGTGCGGGCGGAATACCTGGTTGTGAGTCCCAGGTGTGTGCGAGCGGGGAGAGTGTGACAGCATTAGGACGTTCAGCTAACAAATGGTAAATGGTTTGAGGTACCCAATGCTCTTGTTCTTATACTACTACTACCTGCTGTGATTGTGTTTTGGTGAGTGTGGATGGTGAGATTGGGTGGATAGTTTTCCTTGTTAGGTTTCTTTTGTTGTTCTCGCGGGACATTAGGATATCTTCCCACTTGTGCACGAGAGATTTAGGTTTACCTACAGAGTATACTTGTATGCTCACCCTATGTTTACTTTCAAGTTTTCAGGAGGACTACCAGGGCCGTGTGGACCCTACTAGTTGGGCAGTTGGAGTTGTTGCAGTTGTTGTTCTCTTGTTTTCATTGGTATTGTACTTTTCAGATTCCTTCTACTTGTACCTTGTTATAAAATTGTTTAAACATGCATGTGGGCTTGGTTTGGGTTTATTTATATACACTTGTTCTTTTCCTTTTTATGGTTGACTTGTCCTATTTCCCGATCCAAAATAATTAAAAGGGTAATGCCTCCCATATTTGTGAAAACTCATACCCTTGGTGCTAGTCTCCAACCCGGGGCCTACTGGAGGCAGGACTCGGGGGTCATTATCTCCCTTTCTCCATTTCCAGCTCAGAAGGGGAATCTTTGGTGGGAGGGGATTGTGACAGTAACATTTAAATAGTTTTTTTATGGATTAAATTATGAAAAAAAGTGTTGTAAATTTATAATGAATCATGTTCACAGGACTCATATAACACCAAACTATGGAATCTCCATCATGGTCATATAAATGAGAATCATTAAAAAATGCTCTATCAAGATGGTTATTTTGAATCATTAGAGCTAAAACAACTTAAAATTTTTCATAATATTTTAAAATAAAAAATGACCAAACAACCATTTGTTGGACATGGTGAAAGGGCCACAGAGTTTCCAGTATTGGTACACGGTAATGTGTGTTGACCATTTCTTATAGATGCTAGAGGACGATATTCTTACTTCATAAATATTAATTATGAATTGAGTAGATACGGAAAAATCAAAATGATGAGGTATAAATTTTTTTCCATTGAGTAATTAATGGAATTTATGAATAAAGTATAAAATCAACATGAAATGATGATAAATAATATTTGATTTTACCATAGTGGATGATATCTAAACCGAGGTTTTATTAACATTTTATGGGGGTTTGGGAATTTATCTCCACTCAGTCACCCTTAGGCACTAAAGTGGAATAGTGATATTTAAATGAGGAACCATACCATAATATACATGTTTATGGTTGGCCAAATGGTTTTCCCACATGGATTTCAAAATGATTTTGAAATTCTGTTGTCCCCTCTTTCAATGAGGAAACTAGACACACCATTTTCTAGGTGGTACATGCTGATGTGGATGTCCATGCATCCTTTACTGTGCTATTGTCTATGGCATGTAGTCACTTCGGTGGTGGCACATGGTTGCTTGATTTTGTTCCCAAAACATGCACCACATTCTATGAGGTATGGAAACTCCATTTTCAAAAAAATCATGGGAATGCTAAGAGATAAATTAAATACTAAAACTTAAAAGTGTAATAACTCAAAATAAAATCATGAATGTGATTGGACATGACTTACTTCCTAGTCTAGCCTTTTTTTCCTAGATTATATTCCTCTTATGGTATCTCATTATATTTCTCTTTTGAATCTAGTTATTTGTATTGTTTTTTCTACATTAAAGACTCGTATTTTAATATTTAACTTCTAACATGCGACTATCTAGTGTTGTTGGATTGTTTACATCACCCTTGTAATGGTATTATAATTTGATAGCCTATGGAATCTCAACCAAAAGTGTGTTATCACATCTGGTGTTTTATTCCATGCCATATGTATACTGGAGCTAGGAACACTATAATTTGGATGGATGGTGTTGAAAAGGGTCCTACCTATCTCACATTCGTTACTAAAACTATGTTATCAAGTTTGGTTATTTACTTTTACCAGGAGTGAGACTCTGAGATTGAGTTCATTTGAAGGAAATGTATTGGATGTTTATTTAAATTGTCGTTTTCCTTTTTATGTAATAATTTTCATGGTGTACTTAAATTCATTAAAATTTGTTTATTTATTATCAATATCTGATGTTGATCCTATTATTTTTTTAATTTAATCAAAACTAATTGGTCTTTGTCTTTATCTTTTTGATTCTTATAAGAAGTGATCATCAAAATCCTTAAGACGAAGTTATGAGAAAATTTCCAAATGTAAATTCTCCAGCAGAACCTACATTGGTAGAATATATTATGCAAACTATTTTGACTATGAGAAAAGTGGAAATTTATAACACAACACACAGAGTAGACCATGGACCAAAATTTACTCAGATGAATCCCCCTAACAATCATGGTGATAAAGGACCCTAGAAATGTGAGGAGTTACCTATAGGGATAGGGTATATCTTCATATTTTTGAATACTCTAATGGACTCTAAGGTGATTTTTTGTTTATATACATATAGAATAATGATGTTCATGGTGGGAATCTATTTGGAAATTTATGTTTCATGAGGATCTCATCTCAGATCCCATCAAGAAAATATATAACTATATGTTTTATCCTGAGAGGTTGTGTTCGAGGAAGACCCTTGTGCTTCTAACCATAGATAAGGGAGAGCATAATAGTATGGAGTATGAGGAAGTGAATATAGCACTGAAACATGTCACTAATGAGTACTCGAATGCTGTTAGGATATAGATTGTATTGACGCATGATATTCACTAAATAAAGATACTCTTGTGTCTTATGAACATCGAGAAGGTAGTTTTAGAAGAGGCTTACATAGTTTGGAATTCATGATTAAGTGGAGCATTAGTTGGATTAGTTGTTTGGTAGGGTGTATCTATTATCTAGAAATTTAATACAAATATAGGTTAGTTTTCCTCAGGACTAATCTTAAGGGAGATAATAGGGGATCATTATGTTTTCTACTATGAGTGTGTATTGTGTGTCCATACACTACCAAAATGTGCCGAGGATCCTAATAATTATCATTTTAATGTTGATATATAAATCTATTTTTTTAAATGTTATCTCATGGTTTTAGTATAACGCCCCATCCCAAGTTACCAAGAGTCGGTGCATTATTTTAATACATTGGCACGATTATATGAATAATGTCCCGAAGGATCGATCAATTTAGCCGTCATGGAAAATAGATTACATACATTAACTTTGCATTACAATTTCAAACATAAAACAAAACATAGATAGTTCTTTGAGAATTCCATTATTCTGTTTAGCTTATCCTTCCTTATCAATCATAATAAACTTCTTGGATTACAGGGAAAAATAAAACATAAGAAAGTGGGGAACATAGATGCCTGGTAAGGGTAAATAATTTAGCAGAAGATATAAACTTTTATGGAATGTTGTGTAATAAAAAAAATAGACTTTTAAATATAAACATGAATATAATATGGAAAAATAAATAAAAAATTATCAAATAAACATGCACATGGATATTCTACTAGTCGAATAATCACATGTAATAACTACTTTTATAATGAGGGAAAGTATAGTACCAAACTTTAATTTCATTGTCAATACCTCATGCTAGGACCTATGTGCTAACTATAACCGGACCCAAACCCAGAGATCCTCTGTAACTGGACTCCATCCCAAAGAGCCTCTGTAACCGGACTCCAACCTGGAGAGCCTCTGTAACCGGACTCCAACCCAGAGAGCATCTGTAACCCGACTCAAACCCGGAGAGCCTCTGTAACAGGACTCCAGACTAGAGAGCCCCTATGACCGTACTCCAACCCGACGAGCCTCTATAACCGAACTCCAACACGAAGGGTCTGATGTAACTGGACCCCAACCCAGATGGCTTACTATTACATGTCCCCAAACCAGAACAAACTAGTCCAATACATTCATCATAATAAAATTTTGAAATATAACGTAAATGTTCATATTATAACTAGCATACGAAATGTCAATACGTTATCCATAAAAAATGAATTGTATACAAATAACACAAACACAGTGAAACATATCACAAAAAAATTCAATACAATATAGAAGAATTGTATCATAATAAATCAAACTCAATCAAAAATAATATCTAGTAAAGGATGTTGACATAGTTGAAAATGATGAGTAATGCTTTTTTAGAGAAATATTAATTTTAAAATAATTTAAAAGTCACATATTTATAAAGGAATTAATTTAAAAGATATTTTTGAATCAAAGTGTCCCATACCACATTGAAACTTTTGAAATGAATTATCATTTAAGAACATTCATGTCCATATAAATAATTACTTAAAATCATTTTTAAATCATGGACATTAATTAAAAATATTTAAATGATAAATCTTTTTAACATTTAAAATTATAATCATGATAAAGAGTACCTTTCACAAATCCGTATAATATTCATTTTCAAATCATTTTTATGAAAAATTGACATGGATGATAAAAATTTCCCAGTAAATTCTTACACATAAACAATCTTATATAATAATTAGATTGAGGAATTAACCCTTTCCTTGCTCATTCCTTTAGTAGAGGGTATGTTTAACCTCTTGATTGAAGACCTTAGTATGTAATTAAATTATTACAGAACCATATTAATATTTTTGATATCATACATGATTCATTTATTACTTTATACTACCCATTTAATAATAATTTCCATGTTAAATTAACATTTCGGGTAATAATCGCTTTCTTTATCGTACGTGTTTTAACATGTTACTCTTGATTGTATCAATTAGATCATGATTTAAATACTTCCAGAATAAAAAAATATATTTAAATATCATATATATATAGAATATAAATTTGTATAATAGACATATATATGAAATGAAAAACACCGTTTATGGAGACGGTAGTCCATACGTATGCATAAATGATGTTTCTGTTTTCATATCGTATTGAACGGAACTAAGTAAATAAGATGTATGAAAGTATATATATATATATCAATATATATATCTCCAATATAATTATTATTTAATATATTACATACATATTAGTAATATATATTTTTATAATCGTCGATGAATGGTGACTTTGGAAATGAATCTCATCGCGTCGTGGAGACGGTAATCCGTACGTACACAAGAGCGGCCATATAATTTCCTTAAAAGTGTGGAATTGGATGGTACATTAATTTTATAGAGAAACTAGCATGTTATTTTAATTATTTATATACATGTTACTCATCATTATATCCATCGAAATAACATAGTGTTGAATAACAAATTACACCGCGTTGTGGAGACGGTAAGCCGTATGTATGCACGCATGGTGACATAATCCTTCATAAGATGGATTCAATAATTAATATATTTGATCCATAATTATAATAAAATAATATAATATAGAATATACTTGTTTTATTATTTTATAACAGAAACAACAATGAAAGAGTATGTGGAAGAATAAGAGAACTGGAAAGAGGGTCATGAAATCATTACCTCTTCATCGGGTTCTTCATTTTGATTTGATCAAAAGGGCTTCATAGGTTGGATTTATGACAAATTTATGGCCTCTAGGAATAATGAAGGATAGTTTGGAGGAAATTTGGGAAGAGTTTGGACAAGCCAAATGGATTTGGAGGTGTGAATATGAGAGAAGGGGATGTTCCCTTTTATAATAGGGGTGAAGGGCACCATAGGAAAAACATAAGATATTATTTTATTATAAATAAATTTTCGGCTTCTAATGGCTCCAAAATGAATTATTTAAAGGATAAGGTAGGAATGGGTATAAAACTACTCATATAATAGTTTTTAGAGAGGTTTGGGTCAAAATATTAACCTTATCTTATTGATTTACCTCTTAGGTAAATAGTTAAACATTTACCCCATCTCATTGTATTATTTTATTATATGGTTAATAAACATACTATATACATTCAAGAGTACCCAAAGTAGTTCTTTAATGATTTAAATATCATTATATAAATCATTTTGCTGAACCATTGATTTTTATGAATAGAATATAAATTAATAATATAATATTTGTTTTAAAAACTTGTTTATGTTAATTTTGAAACTATTTGGTATTTTGTTTTTTCTAAATTCATAACAGCATTATTAATTTACAAAAAATTCATATAACCAACCCTAACTTGTCATATTAACGTAGAAAAATAATATAATTCCTAAAAATTCTCAAATTACATTCATTTGGATATTTATATAATCAATTATTTTAATATTCCATTAATTGGATAATTACTACATCATCATTGTGTCATAAATAAATAAAATTATTTAATTTCAAAAAAATATAAATAAATTAAAATTATGAAGGAAATATTTTTATCTTTATAATTAATATTTATAGTCTAATATATCTTATGTATAACCCTATATTAATAACTTTTTAGTTATAAAACCTTGATTTTAACTCTTTTAACCTTTCTTTGAATTAAATAATAATAAATTTCCTAATCTAATACAACAGGACCGAAAGGATCATATTTTATTCCTATGGTTTTTTTGGTCGAATTAGACTTATCCAATTGAATTTTTACATGTGTAATGGTAAGAATAATACCATTTTTACCCTTAATTACCCCTTTTACTTTTAACCATGGTAAATACGTGTAAAAGGTTACTATTCACAAAAAATTATTTTTATCTTATTTATCCTCATTTTTTACTGATGTCAACCATGTCTATCGGATTTTTCAAATTCCACTAACAGAAGCAAAAAAATTATGTTATATGTAAATTTGCAAATTCTCCTAGAAGGTGGGTAAAAGAGGGTGAAAAGTTCAATAAAATTTTATATATCTTATATTATTACAAAATGACTCCGATGTATTAAATTGAACATATATAGGTATTATGTATCTATTTTGAGCTAAAATAAATTTAAATAAAATATATAATTATTTAAATAAAAAGACAGTTTTAAACAATAACTTAGTGTTTTTCAATATTTATCAAAAATTCAATGTTTTTAAAAAAATACAATAAATTTCCCCTAAGCTAATTTTGATATTCCGAATTCAAAAATGAATTCTATTTTACCAAATTACAAACATAAAAGTTTAATTAGTTAATTTAAAATTAATTCCCGTTGTCAAAACAAAAGGGTATATTTTTAATAAACAATAACTATCAAAAGATTGGGACTTCTTTATGTCCAATCTCAAAGTGAAATTAGTTAAAATGATAGAATTGGATTGAATGGTTAATATATAATCTATTTATAATTCCAAAAAATTAAAATGTATATTTTAACACTATAAATTATTTTGATTAAAAAAGTTTTTTTCAATTAAAATCTACTATAATTTACTATTCCCCCAAATATGAAGTTTACCAGAAAAAACATATAATTTATTGAAAATAAATAATTATGTCCAGATTCTATAGAAAAAGATTATTTTGTCAAATTGAATATATAAAAGTTTCAAATATTGTATTTTAAAATAGTTCACCATTAAAAGGCGGTAAAAGTTCATTTTTGAAAAATACTTCTTTTATCTAAATAAATGAATTAGTTCTTACATTATGTCTATAAAACTCATAATATGGATTTTAAAATTATAAGGATTATATAATGTTCAACATTCAGTTGATACTATTCATACCTGCTTTTGAACGGCTAGTTGGGATAGTTGTGGTGCGCTTGAACTCATTGTTGCGTGTAGTGCAAGTTATTAAATTATTTTGAAGAAATATCGTACTATGAAATCATGGGGTATTACATTTATGCCTCTTTCAATAAATTGCGTCCTTGCAATTTTAAATTTTTCCTCAAAAATAAAAGGCTGAAAATAGAAAATACCTTTATGGAAAAACCAACATCAAAAATTGGGTTAATAAAATTTAGTCTTAATAACATGAAAAAAATTCTATTCACATATATACATGACTTGTAGTGTTTCATCCTTGAACTAATTCCTACCACAAAATCAGCTTTCACGTCAAATGATTTCAAAAAAAATTTAATTATCCAAATAATATAAGGTTCCCAAAATAAAGAATTTATAATTCATTTGTCAGAATATTTAGAAAAACTAAATTATACGAACCATTACATCACATAGTCCATTCGTAGGTCATGTACCTTTGACGCTCTTCGGTTGCAGGTTCAATTCTCAAGGCCTAGCCGGACGCGACTAGTTGTCGCCCGACCTCTAGGTTTTTTTTATAGCAATCCAAAAATGAAATTAACAATAGTATCCAATTTCTAACATAATCCATTCCAACCTTATGTCTTATCCAAAATACTTATATCCAAACTCTCAGTCCAAAAATATATAAGGAAGTTAAACATGATGAAGATCCTTTTCTCCATGTAATAACATGTGAATGCCTTCATCATTTATTCTTTTAAAACACCGAAACATCATGAATTACCATAAACCCTTATTTATTACATTCATGATCCCTTATTCCTTATAGAAAACTCCATATATGCCTTCTATCCAAAAAATTTGTAAACTCCAAAAATGATGGAATATACAAATCATTAATCAGTTTAAAGGAAGTCAAGAATATTCAATATTATTTATCCAAATCAACCACCTCTTATTCCAAAATCACTACCTCGTTATCATGAACATATTAAGGATTACCTTTCCTTCACCATGTATTTTCCAAAAATATTAGCTTACTATTTAGTCACTTTTCATAGATTAATATAATCACAAATCATCAATAAAATAGTACTACAATACAAACCATATTTATCTCCATAATTCATGTAACCAGTATATTGTTGATACAACACTCAAAAGAAATAATTCTACAATAACAACATAAGAACACTATTCATTCCTCTTTATCTGAGGTAGTATCATAACTTGATTATTATCTAATAATATCATTTGTGGTATACCCGTATGAATGGGACATTGATTCACGTAGTGTCTCAAAGACATGTAGAAGAAACATTTTACATTTGAAAACTTTTTCTTATCCTGGATATCACGTAGTTGGTGTCCTTTTTCTCTACACATATAACAAACTCGTATTCTATTCATTCATTTACCAAGGTTATTCTTTCCACATTTATCACATATGGGAAAATCCTTCTTTTACCTGTTTTCTTTATCCATTTGTCTCTCTTCCATCCTTTTCATCTCTTGCTTCCATTTAAAGTCGTAGGACTCAGAGAATACATTACTATCTTATTAACACATGATACTATTTCATCATATGTTGAGAATACATGAACGACTATTTTAGTTCTAAATGTTGGATTAATATTGTGAAATATATGATCCTTCTTACTCTTTGGATCATACGTATTGGTGGAGTTCACACTCCTTCTACTGGGAGTCATTTCTATACAATGTCATACACTAGGTCAGTATATGAATTGAAATGAATAATTCCAAACTTGTAAAATACCTAACATAAATTGAACAGTTTATGGATATAATCCATAAAAGTATTTTCTTCAGGAGGTATATACTCATAAATCCTTCAAAATGATTTGTAAAGAAAATGAGAATTATCCTAAGAATATCCCCTGAGAGTGTCGTAACAAAGAGTGCAGTAAAGCCCATTGTCATGGACCAGTTCCCATTCGAGTCTAGCTCAAAGTGGTGTTTTCGGGTTTTACCCCTAGGTATATCAATGCCAAATCCACCTCTACCTGAATATATCCAGATAAGGAAGTATTTTCCTAGAAAACTCACAAAATATCTACATTACGAAAATTCTTAGAAGTTATTCTATACTAATCGTCAAAGTCTATCTTATGGTAATGTGAAATAATCAGAGTATACAAAAATCAAGTTTCCAAGGTTATTTCTAAACATCCTATCATACCAACAGTAATGTCATGGCCCCGGTTACAAAGATCTGGTGCATTATTTTAATACATTTGCATCATTACAAAGAATCAAGTCCCGATGGACCGATCTGTTTAGTAGTCTTGGAAAATAGATTTCATACATTAACATTTCATTAGAATTTCAAACATAAAACCAATCAAAAATAGTTCTTTAATAATTCCCTTATTCCATTTATCTTAACCCCGCATATCTATCATAATACACATCTTTGAATCTTGGGAAAAATAAAACATAAGAAAGCAGTGAGCTTAGATGCCTAGTAAGGGTAAATAATTTAGCAGAAGAGATAAACGTTTAAGGCAAGATGTGTTATAAAAAAATATCCTTTTAAATATAAAATGGAATTTTATATTGAAAAATAAATCAAACATTACCAAATAAACATGCACATGAATATTCTACTAGTGGAATAATCACATGTAATAACTAATTTCATGATGAGGGAATATATAGTACCAGACATTAATTTATGTGTTAAGGCCTTGTGCTAGGACCTATGGGTTAACTGTAACCGGACCCAAACCCAGAGAGCCTCTATAACCGGACTGTCACGTCCCGTCCATGGGGCCCGTGCCGTGACTACCCCAAGCCCACCTTCCATAGGCCAGGGGCTGACGACTAGCACCAAGGCGTAAATCCCAGAAAAAGGGAATGCATTGCCTTTGTAAAGTAAACATCAAACACCACAGAGTAAGCAGGCAGAAGTAAACACTAAGTAAAAACTAGTACAATAGTATGTGCAGAAAGTAGGTGGGCTAGAATACAAACCCAAACTAAAAGTAAAGTACAACTGGAAAGGGAAAACAATAACTCAAAAGTAAAGCCGCGACGTCGAGCTGTCCACTGGGAATCCCACGTGAAGGGTGGGTACAGATAACCTCCACTGCTCCTCGGGTCCAGCCGACCGCTCCGAGTATGTCCCGCCCAGTGGTCCACCTTCAGGAACCGTCCTGCTCCGTAAGCCTCAACAATGATCAGTGTTGTTCGTCATCTGAAACCAACACAACGTAGTGCGAGCATAACCTGTGCAGGGGTGAGTATAAGATACTCAGTAGGGACCCTAAGACCCCCTAAGGTCTCCCAAAATCAACAAAGGATAAATCACAATGGAAAGATACAATCATGAAGTAACATCCGACACTGCCTAGGTATATGCCCATACATATACCTAAGTCATCAATTCTCGTTCGGCTCCAACATCCGAACCCAAGTACAATCCAGTCCACACAGGAAAGAAAAATGTAAATCCACACAGGATAGCACAACACAATCCACATAGGAAAGCAAAACGTAAATCCACACAGGATAGCACAACACAATCCACATAGGAAAGAAAATCAGGATTCAGCTCACACAGGAATACTTCTTGAATGATGATAGAGATGATCAGATGTAGCCACTGATTCATCTAAGCTATCGGACCCACAAACGATCGTTAGGTACTACCCCCTGCAATGACCCACACAGGATCGATCGTGAAGTTCAAACCATAGCTATTTGGAAACTCCTTCTCCATCATGTATAGTGGTTATGCTGTTGCAACCAAGCGCTATCCTCTAACCGTGGACTGTTGTAGTACTCCACCTATCGAGTACTGTGGGCATGCTGCTACATCCAAGCGCTTCCCACCATGGGTCTGCCGCTACAACCAAGCGCTCCCCCTCATAGCCTCTAGAGGTACTCCTTCTGTTGAGTAACACGGGTCAGCCGCTACAGCCAAGCGCTCCTCCGTCGTGGGTCTGCCGCTACAACCAAGCGCTCCTCCGTCGTGGGTCTGCCGCTACAACCAAGCGCTCCCCCTCATAGCCTCCAGAGATACTCCTACTGTTGAGTACCGCGGGACTGCCGCTACAACCAAGCGCTCCGCCGCCGTGGGTCTGCTGCTACAACCAAGTGCTTCCCACTGGGATATCCGTAACACACCAAGTCGTTCGATCAGCAGTCGTCAAGTCTCAACCGGCTCTAGGGTTTTCGCACACAGCATGCTCATTCCGGGAGGGTCCGCTCCACGAGCTAAGAGGTCGATGCATCAACTGAAATGTAGTATGGAGTTGACGTATACCATGATGTACCGTAGTGGTCTTTGCCGAAAACACGAAGGATTCTCGTACTATTTTCATCATCGTCGCAGTTGAATCCACTGAGGATCTCTGTACAGTCATCGTCATCACAATAGTAGTCGCAGCCAGCTCTAGGGTTCTCGCACACAGCAAGCTCGTTCGGGAGGGTCCGCTCCACGAGCTGAGAGGCTGATACATCAACTGACACATAGTCTAGAGTTGATGTATTCAAAAGTTCTGTTCCGTCAACAGGAACTCAACGACGCAGACGGCGTGTTAATCGGACGCCCGGTCTAAGAGTTATTGGCTTTTTCGTCCAAGGGGCCTGGTTGGTTTTTATGTCGAAACCTTCCCGACCGTACACCAACGACGTCCAAACCGCGGGCGGAGTAAGCCAAAAGATCCTTCTCACTTAGAGGAAACCAAAAAAGTCGACGGCACGCCAATCGGACGTCCGAAGCTCAAGATATGAGCGTTTCCGCTCCGAGGGCCCGGTTGGTTTCGTGTACGAACCAACCCAGCCGAACCCAAAGTATTCCAAAACATTGAGTGCGATATACCTAAATGACCGTCTTGATCCATGGATCGCATTGACGCTGACATCACATCGTTTGGAGGCCCGTTGCTCAAGTTATGATCAAAAGACCGAAAAGGTCCGGATACGGGGGTTCTGGGCCCGGACCGACCCATCCCGACCCCCCATGGGTCGGCCCAAACCTGGTTGACCCGACCCAGGTCCGGGTCCGACCCGGTTGGACACGACTCGGCCCGGATAGGGCGGCCCAGCCCGGCCTGGGCCTGACCCGGCCCGGCCTGGGAGCGACCCGGCCGGCGGGTCGGCTCGACTCGGCTCGGCTGAGCGGCCGAGCAAGGGAGGCCGCGGGGCGTGTTGTCCCCGCGGGAAGAGGAGTCGCGGCCCCGCATGGGGCCGCACATGGTCAGCAGACGCGGTAGAGCCGCGTCCCATGTCTCGCTGGACCCGCGTGGTCACGGGTCTGGTCGTCCGCCCCCGTCGCGGCTTCACCCGCGGCGGCTCTATCCAGCGGCGCGCCGGGGCGCCGCCGCCTCTGGCTGCCGGCGCCACCGCGCCGCCGGTGGAGTCCGCGGGCCACGGAGTTGCTCTGGTGGTCCGATTCCATTTCCGACTACGTCGTGGCTCATCCCGGGTCATGTTCTTCACTACGGAATCAACAAATCGTCTCTGCGGCCCGTTTTGTCGTCGTCCGTCGTTCCGCACACCAAGAAAAAAAGGGCTGTGGGTTCGGACTTGTTTGTTGGTCCGCACCCACCGCGTTAGCGGTTTGAAACAAGACCATAAATCCCAGAAAGTGATAAACCACGTCCCGCAAAAATAATTCACAGACCAACTTGTTAATTGGTTGGTCCGCGTTCTTGCCTTGGAAGAAAACAAGCCTAGGTAAAATCATTTTCAAAACGACCCCTACCTCATTGTAGTCTTCGGACGAGTTCTTTGCGGAATTGACCATCGCGGTAGAAGATGATCGTCGCGTCGCGGGAGGGCGTCGCGTCGTCGCGGAAGGGCGTCGCATCGACGATCTCCGAGTTTTAAAGAAAACACACAGATTTAACTTCATCAATTAAATCCATGTTAATGATAAAATCCACAAAGGAATTTAAAGGATTCGAAAACTCCTACCTCAAGCAGTTGTCGAAGTTTTGTCGTGGGGAAAGAACGTCGCGGAAGAAGCGTCGGTGTCACGGTACTCGGCGTCGCGTTGTTGATCTTTGGGGGTCTGGCGTTCTTCGTCGCCCTTCATTGGAGGTCGTCCTTCTTCGCGTTCTTCGCGTTCTTCGCGTTCTTCGCGTTCTTCGCAAAGGAGGACAAAGATCTTTAGAGATTCTCCAAAGGTTTAACACAACGTCCAAGAAAAAGGTGTGTTGGTCTTATTTTATTAACAAGCCAACAAACAAAAAAAAAGATAAGTAACGAATGAATTAATTCATAGAATTAATTGCAACGAAACTAACCACCCAATTAATGGGGGTGTTAGGAATTTAGAAAACGCGTCAGTTGACATTCATTTAATATGGGTTTTCACGGGTGCGTTACTTAGCAGAAAAGAAACCGTGGGGCTCGTACGGGCCCCACCTCACAAATATCCTACCAAGAGGGTATAATATTTTGAATTGAACCCTATCCGCTTCAACTCAGCTTAAGAGGCTTTAAGTGGCTTTTAAGTGGCTTTAAGTGAAATAAAAATAAATTTTTCGCACACTTTATTTTATTTCTTAACATAACCCCAAAAATTTAAAAACCACACCCGAGCAAACGCAACTCCGGAAGAGGCGTTTCTAAGAAAATACTGGTGTTGCGATTCCATCGGTGCCCTCGGAATTTGATTCCAAGCACTGGGTCAAAATTTAGAAAAACCCGCTCGTTCGTTCACTGAACGTACCCGAGCCAAACTTCAGAAAATGATTCTGGGCACACCGAGTCTGGGAATCAGATGCCGTCAAAAACTGAATTCTTGTAAAATTCATAGAAAATTAAGAAAAACATTTCCTTGAAATTTATGAGTCTTTACATGACTCCCACCTCAGGGATTTACGTCCCCGTAAAGATACATCATAAACTAGGGAAATAAATGTGGGTACTGAGCACGCATCTGAGCCTCCCGCTCCGAAGTGCTATCCTGGAGGTTCCCGTGCTGCCATCTGATGCGCACAAGAAGAATCGATCGTCCACGTAGGACCCGCTCCTGTCGATCCTCGATCTCCACAAGTAACTCCTCAAAAGTATCCCCATCATCCATTTCTAGCTCCCCATGTTCAATGGTGTGTGTCGGGTCGTGCACGTATCTCCTCAGTTGGGATACGTGGAAGACGTCGTGCACCCGGGGCAATTGAGGTGGTAGAGCCAGGCGATAATCCACCTCGCCAACCTGCTGAGGACCTGGAATGGTCCGATGAAGATTGAAGACAACTTGCCACCTTGGCCAAATCTCCGTAACTCACGTCGAGGTGCGACCAGTATGGAAATGTGGTCTCCATCCTCGAACTCTTGTGGTCTCCGCCTCTTGTCAGCACAAGACTTTTTCTGGCTCTAAGCTGTCCTCATCCGCTCTTGGATGACATGGACCTTTCTGGTCCTGCTAGACCAACTAAGTTTCCTTCTTTTCCGAGAAGAGAAATCTGGTCTCATCCCCTGGATGAACCACATTTTTTCGCCTAATACATTCAATCCTGTCATGGATGATACAAACCCATAGCAAGGATGACGTCGTAAGGCCTCGACGCTACTACCAAGAGATCCAACCGTTACTCTCACCTTTAAGGGTTGAGTCACACAGTCGACATCAGTGTGTGGTCACTGGGTCTCCTCCAGTAGGTATCTCAAAGTGAGGGTCAATTCAACGGTTTTTAATCCAGAACCTCTTAGTAACAACTAAAAGAGAGGACAATAAGGTAAACACCACAAGAAAAGTGACTTTTGTTACTGCAGCTCAAATTACAAAGACACAAAACATCTACAAACAAACATCAAAAACGCTAGAAGCAGCATAAACAAAAGTCTCCAGGTCTGGAGCTAGTCTCGCTCCTGTCCATCTGCTCTTGGAGCTCTATGATCATAGGCCTCAGCTGCCTGAAGTTGAGCTCTCCCATGTCCACCAGCTCCCTGCGGTCGGGGTGGACCTTCTGGTGGTGGTGGTGGTAGCACCTCGAAGCATCATCCATGTAACATCCCAAGTATGTAATAAATAATAGATATTTTTATCTATGTCTATTAATGATTAAGATAGTGTTTTAGAGGCTTAAAATGAAAATAAATCCAATCTTAAGCATGGAATACACTAATATTCTTAAAAGATTGTTTTACTGCCTTATGATGGAAAACCCCTTTTAAATCTATATTTGACAATTTTATAAACTATTTTTGTCAAAATAATCGTATTATTTATGATTGGGACTTCAAAATTTACTTTTTGTAAATTTTTGGTATTTTTCTGACAATGTTCATTTTTTAATGAATAGTGAAAAATACTGCATTTTACATCAAAACTGCTTTTTAATCTAATTTATTTATATTATTAGATTATCTTTTGAATTGGTTTTGAAGTGAAATTAGAATATATTTTTACCATTTAATCCAATGGTGGTCATTGGAATCAATTTCACTTTGAAATTGGACTTAAACTGGTGTCAATCTTTTGATACTTATTGTTTTATAAAAACACGCTATATGTCATGACAGAGGGAATTAATTATTAAATTAATTAATGTGACTTTTATATTTTTAATTTTGTAAAATTGACTTCATTTTTGAATTCGGAATATCAAATATAGCTTAGGGTGAATTTTTTGTTATTTTCTGAAAAACTTCAATTTTTGATGAATAGTGAAACCACTAAGTGGTACTTATAAAAACTGATTTTTCCGTTTAAATGAAAATTTTCCATCATTGTGTTTTGAATTTCAAAAATCCGACATACATGTTTGTCATTAAGAAGTAAAATGTGGTTCAATGAGATTATAATAATTTTTTGGTTAAGAGTAACTTATTATGTTTTTAATCGTGATTAGTGGTAATTAGGGTAAGGTATAAATAATGCTTTAATAATATGAAATGACCTAGACACATGTCCCAACCTTATTGGTTGTGTCATGGCCGACCAATAAAAGCCATGGGTCAACTTGGGGACCCCATGGATCCACTTTGTTTGGGAAATGACATAAATAACTTTTTATTTAATCTAAAAGTAAAAATGACACAAACATAATATGTTATACAAAAACAATTTTTACAAGGGGTTATAAAGATCAGATTTTTGATTATAAATTTTCATTGGAAAGATAAAAAGATTTACTAAATCATAGTCTTTTTTTTATAATTTTTAGACTTTAAATAAATTAAATTATTTATGACATCCTGATGATGCAGCGATTACCTCATTATTTAACGATTTAAATAAAATGGAAAGATAATGAAAAATCTAAAACCTACACATGGCCAAAACCAATTGGATGAGTGTATTTCGAACCCTTACCACCTTATCCACGAATTATATCAATAGGGGATCTTTTAAAACCGAAACACATTTTCAAATAAAGTAATATTTCTTTACTTTCCAAAAGTGCCCCTCCTCTCCTCTTATAAAAGGCCCCCACCTCTACCTCATTTCACAGACTCCTCAAGCCCTTGGCTCGGCCAAACCCTGACCATTTACTCTCTCCACATCCATCTCCTCATCCTAGAGGATTCCCTTTGGGCAGAATCTTTTCAAAGGAAGCCTTTAGGCTCAAATCAAAAGGAGTTACTCTTTTAAAGGTAATTCATTCTCTCATGTTCATTTGTTTTATTTTGCTTCTCCAACCCCCTAAACTCTTTTTATTTACTTCTTTTGTAACAACAACAGTATCTTCAATATAATAGTATGTTTTTATAAGATTTATTTGAGCTACACTCTCACACAACTACATCAAATGGTTAAAGAACATACGGTTTCCGTGGATGGAGAAATTCTGCCTCCCGAAATGATGATTGTTAAATACTCATTTAACACCTTCATAGGTGGCCATTATGATGTCACTATTTTTATATATGATATATAATATGTTTATGTTTTCCTTAATCTTCTGTTTTTTCATTTTGGGCATACCTTTATGGTTTCCATTATGGGTAAACACGATATCTTCATTTTAGGAAGTGCGGACTACCGCCCCCTGAATGTAATTTGATTCGTTAATACCATATGTGGGATGTGTAAAGGATAAATTTAATGATATTATATATGTTATTATACTTGAATTATAATATACTCTTATATAATTATTAATCCATTCCAGAAAATACGAAATAGAAATGGAAGTAGCGTTCATGCGTACATACGGCTTACCGTCTCCATGAACGATGCATTTCATTTCTTACCTCTAAATGTGATGTAATATTATAAATACATGTATATGATGAATATATATGATATATATGTTATCCAAATCATTAATATAATTATGGATATAATAAACCTTTGACCAAATTAACAACATGTAAGTGTAAGAAGTCTATTTTTGACTTAAGAACCAAATACCGAAAAAATGAACATTATTAAGTTAAATGATTACATGATGTCCATAACATGGTATAAAAGGAATAATGAACTTGAAAAAGGTTCTTAAGCAAGTAGAGATTTACTCAAGTTTATTATTCAGGAGATTATAGAACGGTCGGGTCAAGTCGGATACAAGGTATGGGACTTCGTCTCAATCTCCTTTCATTGAGGCATATTTTATTTTATACACAACTTTCTTTTATACGGTGTATAAACCCCTTTTACTTTTACATTTATTCAAAAGGAATATTTTTTATACGAAGCGTTTACTAAACGACAAAAGGGAATGTTTTTGTCGTACGTATGCGGCGACAACGACTTCTCTGCCGTCGTGACCGTTATTTGAGTTTCAGCTTCCTCTACAAGCCATACCTTCTTTTTAAAAGAAAAATAAATACCATGTTTTACTTTTCGTTTATTTTGGTATTGAAAATGGTTTTCACAATGTTTTTTGTGTTGTATTGATATCTTGTGATTGAAATGTGGAAATTTTATGTTTCCTTTATGCATGTTTTATGTGATACGATTATGTTATGGTTCATGGGCATTATTATGAAGATGGGTGGTTCCGTGATAAATTATGGGCGGGTGAGCCCGATATAGCTCTCCAATGCATTGGGTAATGCGAAGGAGTGAAACGTTAAGGTTTTTCCGAAGAGATTTTAGGGAATATACTGTGATGGGTATTCCAAACGTAACCAAGAGGGTTACTCCCTACGTAAGAATGTTATGAATGCCTCATGTTACCTTTATGTCCTATGATTTCTATGATTTATTCATGATTTTATGAGGTATGTTAAAGTGCCTATGTTTTATGGGTAATGTATGATTTCATTCTTATGTATATATGTACCCATGTTTCCTTTCCATGTTTTTATAACCCATACTGAGCTTTTTATGCTCATCCAATGTTTTTTTGAAATGTTCTTCACAGGTCAAGGGAAAGGTACATGATATGATGATAGTGTCAAGGAAGTGTCAAGAAATAATCCATGTTTTATTATAAATGTGTTTCCATTGATGGGAATGAAGAATACTATCTTTATGTAACCAATTTGTTTTTATGTGGAATGTAATGCATGTTTTATGATCTAATTCACTAAAACTCTAAACCCGAAAATATCCTCAATGTGTAATCTTGTAATAACTCAAGATTAAGTAAGGTTTAAGGCTGGGGCCTTATAGTTGGTATGAGAGGTCGGTTTAGATAACTTTAGGACTTAGAATTCTATTAAATGATTATCCAAAAACAATATTTTTTTTTGAAATGATATAGCATTTGAAGATTACCATGTTGCTTCATCTATGACATGTTTTTTCAGAATGGTTTTCCGCAGAGGAAACAGGGAAGCAATGCTAGGAAGGCATACAGAAGGAAATAACCTTCCGAATCAGCATCCAAAAATGGTCGGAATTAGAACTGAACAGTTTGTTGCAGTAATGGCGCAGTTGACTCAAGCGATAAATGGCGGTGGTATCTATACACGAGATCAGCCAGACCAACCGTAGAGGAACATGTCAGTGGTGGAACATTTCATGAGGCAACATCCACCATCATTCAGAGGATCATCTGACCCTGTGCTAGCTGAAGGGTTGATTAAAGCACTGGAGAAGATTTTTGATGTCATGGGGTGTTCAGACAATCAAAAGGTTAGTCTTGCTATTTACCGTTTGGAGGGTGAAGCAGATCAGTGGTGGTCTATGGTTAAAAATATCAGGGACGCCGATGAGATTGATGCTCCTGACTGGGATGAATTAAAAGGTATGTTTCGTGAGAAGTATTTTCCTAAGGCTGTTCAAATTAGGATGGAAAAACAATTCTTGGAATTGAGGCAAGAGGAAGACTCAGTGGCTTCCTATGAAGAAAGGTTCACTCGATTGGCAAGGTATGCTCCATATTTTATCCGAGACATTGATAGTAAAATCAATCGTTTTTACTCAGGATTAAAGCCAAAATATCAAAAGGCATTAGCTTCTCAGGAGTTTAAAAGTTATGAAAAGCTTGTTCGATGTGCTGAGAAGGTGTAAATGGAGTTTGCCGATGACCAAGTGTTCTATAACAACCAGCAGAAGAAGAGACCGAGGTGGCAGAAGAAAGGTAAGAATTCTTAAAAAAAGTCTGATGGTAAGAGAACTAAGTTTCCAGTTTGTGAAAAATGTGGCAAAAGGCATGCTCGGGAATGTCTTCTGAATTCTGGAATGTGCTAACGATGTGGTAAGATGGGACATAAGGCTCGTGATTGCACTGAAAAGGATCAAGGTGAAGGTAAGAACAAATTTGATTTACAGTTAGTGAAATGTTATAAGTGCAATGAGATGGGTCACTATTCAAATGAGTGTCTGACAAAGAGCTTGAGTGATGGGAAGCAGTTAGACTACAAGCAGAAAGGGGTGGTGAAATCCATTGCAACTACTTCAGCAGATGTCGGGCCATCAAATGAAGTTGTATCATGTACTTTGTTTGTTTTTTCAGATTATGCCAGTCTGTTGTTTGATTCGGGGTCTACACATTCTTTCATCTCTGAAACCTTTTCTAGTAAAATGGGAATACCATCTCAAGAAATGACTCCCGAACTTTTGGTAAAAACACCTGGGGGAAATGTTGAGGCAAAAAGAATTTATAAGAATCTTCCTATCCTTATCTGTGGAAAGAACCTACTTGCAAACCTTATTGTTCTACCTCTAGTAGATTTTGATGTTATCCTGGGTATGGACTGGCTCTCTATTTACCATGCTAGGATTGACTATAGAGTTAAAGAAGTTTCTTTTCAGAAAGACTTTCAGTTTGTTTACAGGAATGAACCCTTACTTTTGATAACATATCAAGAGGCTGAGAAACTTGTAAAAGATGGAAATGAATGTTACCTTGCACATGTCGTTGAAAATAAAGTAACTGTTCAGATTAATGATGTGCCAGTGGTAAATGAGTATCCTGATGTTTTTCCTGATGAGTTGCCTGGAATAATACCAGATCGGGAAGTTGAGTTTACTGTTGACTTAGTTCCTGATGCTAAGCCAATTTCAAAACCCCCTTATCGAATGGAACAAATTGAACTTTTAGAGTTGAAGGAGCAATTGCAATATTTATTAGAGAAAGGTTTCATTAGACCTAGCACATCACCATGGGGTGCTCCTGTTTTATTTGTTAAAAAGAAGGATGGTTCTACGAGACTTTTCATTGATTATAGAGCCTTGAATAATATCACTGTTAAAAACAAATATCCTTTGCCTCATATCGATGATTTGTTTGATCAGCTCCAGGGACCTCAGTTTTTTTCAAAGATTGAATTGAGATCGGGGTACCATCAGCTGAAGGTAAAGGAGGAAGATATTCCGAAGACCGCGTTCCGTACGAGATATGGCCATTATGAATTTGTAGTAATTCCTTTTGGGCTACCCAATGCACCTGCTGTATTCATGGATTTAATGAATAGAATTTTCCATGAGTTCTTGGATAAGTTTTTGGTGGTTTTCATTGATGATATTTTGGTGTTTTCTAAAAGTAAAGAGGAGCATGAAATACATTTAAGGGTTATCTTGCAAACCTTAAAAGAAAAGAAACTGTATGGTAAATTCAGCAAGTGTGAGTTTTGGTTGCAACAAATTTCTTTCCTTGGTCCCATTGTTTCTAAAGATGGAATAACTGTTGATCCTGCAAAAACATAAGTTGTGGAAGAATGGCCAAGACCCAAAAATGTAACCGAGATTCGTAGCTTCCTTGGTTTAGCGGGCTATTACCGAAGGTTTGTTAGAAATTTTTCACGGTTATCTATTCCAATGACTAAGCTAACTCGGAAGGGTGTTAAGTTTATCTGGACAAAAGAATGTGATGATTGTTTTTAGGAATTGAAAAGAAGACTGGTGAATGCTCCAGTTTTGGCACTACCTTCCAGGAATGGTGAGTTTGTTATATACAGTGATGCTTCATTGAAAGGACTTGGTTGCGTCCTAATGCAGAATGATCAGGTAATTGTTTATGCTTTACGACAGTTGAAAACTCATGAGGTAAATTACCCTACACATGATTTGGAATTAGCTGTTGTTGTTTTTGCTTTAAAAATTTGGAGGCATCATTTGTATGGAGTAAAGTGTGAAATATATACTGATCACAAAATTTTAAAGTATATATTCACTAAGAAAGAGTTAAACATGAGACAGAGGAGATGGCTAGAATTAATCAAGGAGTATGATTGTACAATTCATTACCATCCGGGAAAAGCAAATAAAGTGGTTGATGCTTTGAGTCGAAAAAGTAATGCTTCATTAGCAATGTTGCATTTGGAACGTGATCCTTTGGTTAAGGATTTGATGAACTTTGGCATAGAAGTTGTTGGTGCCGGAAGTCCTTCTGTTTTGTTTCAGGTATCAGTGAGATCTTCTCTATCATATAGAATCATGCAAGCACAGAAGAAAGACAGTGAGTTGCAGAAAAAGGTAGAGCTGGTTCAGAAAGGTAAGTTGCCTGAATTCAACATTGATAATGATTGTGTTTTGAGATTTGGGAAGAGATTGTGTGTGCCTTGTGATTCACAGTTGAAGAGGGATTTGTTATGTGAAGCTCATAGTTCTTCGTTTTCAGTTCATCCGGGCAGTACTAAGATGTATAGAGATCTGTGGGAGTATTACTGGTGGGATGGAATGAAAAGAGACATTGCTGATTTTACTGTAAAGTGTTTGACATGTCAACAGGTTAAAGTAGAGCGGAAGTTACCGAAAGGGATGCTTCAGCCTTTACCAGTGCCAGAGTGGAAATGGGAGAATATATCCATGGACTTTGTTGTTGGATTACCAAAGACATCTCGAGGTAATAATGAAATCTGGGATATTGTTGATCGCTTGACCAAATCTGCTCATTTCCTTGCTATACGAGATACTTTTCTCTCTTGATCAACTTTCCCGTTTGTATCTTAAAGAAATAGTCAGGTTACATGGAGTTCCTCTCTCCATTGTATCGGATCGTGATCCCAGGTTTACTTCTAACTTTTGGAAAGGCCTTCAGAAGTCGTTGGGTACTGAATTAAATTTTAGTACAGCTTTTCATCCTCAATCAGATGGGTAGTCAGAACGAACAATTCAGACATTGGAGGATATGCTACGAGCTTGTTCTATGGATTATCAAGGAAGTTGGGACCAACATCTTTCTTTGGTTGATTTTTCATATAACAACAGTTTTCATTCCAGTATACAGATGGCACCATTTCAGGCATTATATGGGAAGCGGTGTCGAACTCTAGCTTTCTGGGATGAAGTGGGTGAAAGGAAGTTGATGGGACCAGAATTGGTAGAAGAGATGGTAGAAAAAGTTCAGCTGATTCAGAAACACATGAGAACAGCTCAGAGTAGGCAGTAGAGTTATGCGGATAACCGGAGGAAGGATCTATCTTTCGAGGTAGGTGATCATGTTTTTCTCATGTTTCTCCTTGGAAAAGTGTGATGAGATTTGGTAAGAAAGGAAAGTTTAGTCCAAGGTTCATTGGACCATACGAAATTCTGGAGAGAGTTGGATCATTTGCATACCGAGTGGCTTTACCTCCGAGTTTATCTTAGGTACACAATGTTTTTCACGTTTCGATGTAGAGAAAGTAGATGCCAGATCCATCTCATGTTTTTAGTCCAGAGGTAGTTCAGCTGGAAGAGAACCTATCTTATGAGGAACAACCTGTCCAGATTCTTGACCACAGGGAGAAAGTGTTACGGAATAAGGTGATTCACCAGGTAAAGGTTTTGTGGGAAAACCACATGACTGAAGAGGCAACATGGGAATCTGAAAATGCAATGAGGGATAAGTACCCCCATTTATTCGATAAGTAAGTAAATTGCGGGGACACAATTTTCTAAAGGGGGGAAGGATGTAACATCCCAAGTATGTAATGAATAAAAGAAATTTTAACTATGTCTATTAATGATTAAGATAGTGTTTTAGAGGCTTAAAATGAAAATAAATCCAATCTTAAGCATGCAATACACTAATATTCTTAAAAGATTGTTTTACTACCTTATGATGGAAAACCCTTTTTAAGTCTATATTTGAAAATTTTATAAACTATTTTTGTCAAAATAAACTTATTCTTTATGATTGGGACTTCAAAATTTACTTTGTGTGAATTTTTGGTATTTTTCTGACAATGTTCATTTTTTAATGAATAGTGAAAAATATTGCATTTTACATCAAAACTGATTTTTAATCTAATTTATTTATATGATTATATTATCTTTTGAATTGGGTTTGAAGTGAAATTAGAATATATTTTTACCATTTAATCCAATGGTGGTCATTGGAATCAATTTCACTTCGAAATTGGACTTAAACTGGTGTCAATCTTTTGATACTTATTATTTTATAAAAACACGCTATTTGTCATGACAGCGGGAATTGATTATTAAATTAATTAATGTGACTTATATGTTTTGAATTTTGTAAAATGGACTTCATTTTTGAATTCTGAATATTAAATATAGCTTAGGGTGAATTTTTGGTAATTTTCTGAAAAACGTCAATTTTTGATGAATAGTGAAACCACTAAGTGGTACTTATAAAAACTGATTTTTCCGTTTAAATGAAAATTTGCCATCATTGTGTTTTGAATTTAAAAAATCCGACATACATGGTTTTCATTACGAAGTAAAATGTGGTTCAATGAGATTATAATAATTTTTTGGTTAATAGTAACTTATTATGTTTTTAATCGTGATTAGTGGTAATTAGGGTAAGGTATAAATAATGATTTAATAATATGAAATGACCTAGAAACATGTCCCAACCTTATTGGATGTGTTATGGCCGACCATGAAAAGCCATGGGTCAACTTGGGGACCCCATGGATCCAATTTGTTTGGGAAATGACATAAATAACTTTTTTTTAATGTAAAAGTAAAAATGACACAAACATAATATGTTTTACGAAAAAACATTTTACATGGGGTTATAAAGATCAGATATTTTATTATAAATAGTCATTGGAAAGATAAAAAGATTTAATAAATCATAGTATTTTTTTTATAATTTTTAGACTTTAAATAAATTAAATTATTTATGACATCCTGATGATGCAGCGATTACCTCATTATTTAACGATTTAAATAAAATGGAAAGATAATGAAAAATCTAAAATATACACATAGCCAAAACCAATTGGATGAGTGGATTTAGAAACCTTATCACCTTATCCACGAATTATATCAATGTGGGATCTTTTAAAATAGAAACACATTTTCAAATAAAGTAATATTTCTTTACTTTCCAAAAGTGCCCCTCCTCTCCTCTTATAAAAGGCCCCCACCTCTACCTCATTTCACACACTCCTCAAGCCATTGGCTCGGCCAAACCCTGCCCATTTACTCTCTCCACATCCCTCTCCTCATCCTAGAGGATTCCCTCTAGGCAGAATCCTTTCAAAGGAAGCCTTTAGGCTCAAATCAAAAGGAGTTACACTTTTAAAGGTAATTCATTCTCTCATGTTCATTTGTTTTATTTTGCTTCTCCAACCCCCTAAAATATTTTTATTTACTTCTTTTGTAACAACACCAGTATCTTCAATATACTAGGATGTTGTTATAAGATTTATTTGAGCTACACTTTCACACAACTACATCAAATGGTTAAAGAACATACGGTTTCCGTGGATGGCGAAATTCTGCCTCCCGAAACGATGATTGTTCAATACTCATTTAACACCTTCAATGGTGGCCATTATGATGTCACTATTTTTATATATGATATATAATATGTTTATGTTTTCCATAAGCTTCTGTTTTTTTCATTTTGGGCATACCTTTATGGTTTCCATTATGGGTAAACACGAAATCTTCATTTTAGGAAGTGCGGACTACCGCCCCCTGAAAGTGATTTGATTCGTTAATAACATATGTGGGATGTGTAAAGGATAAATTTAATTATAATTTATATGTTATTATACTGGAATTATAATATAATCTTATATCATTATGAATCCATTCCAGAAAATACGAAATAGAAATGGAAGTAGCGTTCATGCGTACGTACGGCTTACCGTCTCCATGAACGGTGCATTTCATTTCTTACCTCTAAATGTGATGTAATATTATAAATACATGTATATGATGAATATATATGATATATATGTTATCCAAATCATTAATATCATTCTGGATATAATGAACCTTTGACCAAATTAACAACATGTTAGTGTAAGAAGTCTATTTTTGACTTAGGAACCAAATACCGACAAAATGAACATTATTAACATAAATGATTACATGATGTCCATAACATGGTATAAAAGGAATAATGAACATGAAAAAGGTTCTTAAGCAAGTAGAGATTAACTCAAGTTTATTATTCTGGAGATTAAAGAACGGTCGGGTCAAGTCGGATACGAGGTATGGGACTTCGTCTCAATCTCCTTTCATTGAGGCATATTTTATTTTATACACAACTTTCTTTTATACGGTGTATAAACCCCTTTGACTTTTACGGTTATTCAAAAGGAATATTTTTTATACGAAGCGTTTACTAAACGACAAAATGGAATGTTTTTGTCGTACGTATGCGGTGACAACGACTTCTCCGCCGTCGTGACCGTTATTTGAGTTTCGGCTTCCTCTATAAGACATACCTTCTTTTTAAAAGAAAAATAAATACCATGTTTTACTTTTCTTTTATTTTGGTATTGAAAATGGTTTTCACAATTTTTTTTGTGTTGTATTGATATCTTGTGATTGAAATGTGGAAATGTTATGTTTCCTTTATGCATGTTTTATGTGATACGATTATGTTATGGTTCTTGGGCATTATTATGAAGACGGGTGGTTCCGTGATAAACTAAGGGCGGGTGAGCCCGATATAGCTCTCCAATGAATTGGGTAACGCGAAGGAGTGAAACGTTAAGGTTTCTCCGAAGAGATTTTAGGGAATATACTGTGATGGGTATTCCAAACGTAACCAAGAGGGTTACTCCCTACGTAAAAATGTAATGAATGCCTCAAGTTACCTTTATGTCCTATGATTTCTATGATTTATTCATGATTTTATGAGGTATGTTAAAGTGCCTATGTTTTATGGGTAAAGTATGATTTCATTCTTAGGTATATATGTACCCATGATTCCTTTCCATGTTTTTATAACCCATACTGAGCTTTTTATGCTCATCCCAAGTTTTTTTGAAATGTTCTTCACAGGTCAAGGGAAAGGTACATGATATGATGATAGTGTCAAGGAAGTGTCAAGAAATAATCCATGTTTTATTTTAAATGTGCTTCCATTGATGGGAATGAAGAATCCTATCTTTATGTAACCACTTTGTTTATATGTGGAATGTAATGCATGTTTTATGATCTAATTCTCTAAAACTCTAAACCCGAAAAGATCCTCAATGTGTAATCTTGTAATAACTCAAGATTAAGTAAGGTTTAAGGCTGGGGCCTTATAGTCCACCTCCATCTGCATGGTTAGCTCCCCTGCCACGGTCTCCTGCTCCATGCGATCCGCCACGATCGAACCTCTGTCTCTGCCTGGGAGGTCCTTTGTTCATCTGCTGGTCATCCGTATGGCAGGTCGGACAGTCACGAGCCATGTGACCAACCCTGCCACAGGAGTAACACTTTCCGCTCATTGTAAGTCGTTGTCCACCTCAGGTGCCTCGCACAAACGATCATGTGTCACGCAGTCGACCACCGATAGGTCTAGTCCTATTGGACCCCTGCTTCATCTGTCTACTGCCCGCTGTAGAAGAATCTGCCACATGCCGGCTAGTGGTGTGTCCTGCTGTTGGAGACTGCTCAGCAAGGAAACTCTCCACTAAGAGGGCTCACTCCAACACCCCTGTCTGTGTCAGAATGCTCTGAGAAACAACTGAAGCTCTGATCTCTCGCATAAGCCCCTGATCGAAGGTTCGGGCCCTGAAGAATGGGTCGCATACCATGTCCATGGAATAACGCGATAGATCGGTAATTCTGGCCGCGTACTGGGCTACTATCAAGCTGCCCTGCCGCAGCTGTAGTAGCTCTTGGATGCGTACCTCTCGGAGGGTGGATGGGACGAACTCTGAGTGAAAAAGGCTCTCAAAGTCCGTCCAAAGGAGTGATGCCTCATCATGAACTTGGAGCATCAAGCTCCACCATCTTCCTGATGCCGCATGCATGAGGCTCGCTGCAAGGACCACCATAAGATCTTCTAATGTCCTCACTAACTAGAAAACATAGACCACTGCCTCCAGCCAGTCCTCGGATGCCTGGGGTTCCGTCTCCCCACAGAACCTGGGCGGTCGCTGGCGCTGGAACTCATGCAGTGCACTGAGGCGACGTGCATCGTCTGCGGTTGGTGCTGGAAGCATCAGTGACTCGGAGGGTAAAGGTACCGCCGGTGCCTCAGTTGTCAAAGGGCCCTGTACCGAGGCCTCATCACTTGGTGGGCTGTTGTCACGTACAACTCTCGGAACCCTAGCTGGCTGCCGTCATGGGGCCATCCTGAATAGGAAACCGGTGCGCCACGGTTAGAACAGTATGCCTGGTGAGCTGATACCAGTAATCACAAAGAAAACATGAATCACAAATTCAATCAATGTTTTCATGCATTAAGTCGAAAATCAGAATTCAGGGTCCTGGTGTACGGATACGTCGGCCGCCGCACCAACACTGGAATCCCTGGACTGATAACCACACCCAATACGCTAAACACTATTGCTTCACATAGAAAAGATCAGAGTCCTCGGTAGAACCGAACTCCTCTGATACCAAATGTGACAACCAGGTCCCGGTGACAGCACAGGCACCCAGCCTTAACATGGCTGTCGGGTCCTGGACCACCAGGTACCACCAGTTTCCCCACAGACACGTGGGGTCCACCCCAGGGTCCACCCACGTGCCCAAACGGGTAATCTGACTAATATGATAGTCCCCACAGGCCAACACATGTCCTTTCCAGTGTGCTTTGTCCTCACTCACACACACCCTGGGGAACATCCCAGGAGGTCACCTATCGAGATCACTACTCCAGGCCAAGCACGATTAACTGTGGAGTTTTAATCAGGAAGGCTCCCGAAAAGAAAGGTGCACCTTGTTGACATGGGTAGTAATATTTAGCCTTTTAGGTCTCACTTTTTCAGTGGTGTTACACGGACTCCATCCCAGGGAGCCTCTATAAATGGATTCCAACCTAGAGAGTCTCTGTAACCGGACTACAACCCAAAGAGCCTCTGTAACTGGACTCCATCCCGTAGAGCCTCTGTAACCGAACTCGAACCTCAAGAGCCTCTGTAACCGGACTCCAACCACAAGAGCCTTTGTAACCGAACTCCAACCTGGAGAGCCTCTATAACCGAATTCCAACACAGAGGGTCGGATGTAACCGGACCACATCCTGTTGGGCTTAATTTTACTATTCCCTAACCCAGAACATAATATTCCAATACATTCATCATAAGGAAATGTTGAAATATAACAGAAACATTCTTATTAAAAATAGCATTAAAAATGTCCATACATTATCCATAAAAAATGAATAGTATAAAAATAAAACATCCACAGTCAAACATATTACAAATCATTCAATACAATATGGATTATTTGTATCATAATAATTAAACTTCAATCAAAAATAATATCCAGTAAAGGATGCTGACTTAGTTGAAAATGATGAGTAAATCTTTTAGAGAGAAATATCATTTTTTTCAAGACATGTTAATGACACACATATATAGAGGAAGTAATTTTAATGGGATTTGTGAATAAAAGTGTCTCATACCACTTTGAAGCTTTTGATATGAATTATCATTTCAAAACATTCATGTCCATATAAATAAATCCTTAAAATCATTTTGAAATCATGGACTTTAATTAACAATATTTAAAATGATAAATCATTAAAACATTTAATATTCTGATCTAGATAAAGATTAAATTTCACAATTATTTAAAATATTCAGTTTGAAACCATTTTTTATGAAAAATTTACATGGATGATAAAAATGTCCCAGTAAATACTTAAACATAAACATTCTCGGATAATAATGACATTGAGGAATTAACCCTTCCCTTGCACTTTACTTTAGTCGAGGGTACGTTTAACCTCCTATAAAAAGATTTTAGTATGTTATTAAATTATACCAGAACCATATTAATATTTATGATATCATACATGATTCATTTATGGCTTTATACTACCCATTTAATAATAATTTCCATGTTAAATTAACATTTCGGGTAATAATCGCTTTCTTTATCATAGGTGTTTTAACGTGTCACTCTTGATTGTATCACATTGATAATGATATAAATACATCCATAATATAAAACATGATTTATATATCATATATATTTAGAATATAAATATGTATAAAAGACATATATATGAAATGAAAAACAGCATTTATGGAGGCATTAGTCTGTACGTATGCATAAATGATGTTTTTGTTTTCATGTCGTATTGAACGGAACTAAGTTAATAGGATATATTTAAGTATATATATATATATATATATCCAGTAGAATTATTATGTCATATATTACATACTTATTAGTAATATATATTTTTATAATCGTCGATGAAAGGTGAACCTTGAAATTCATCTCATCGCATCATGGAGACGGTAATATGTAAGTACGCACGAGCAGCTTTATCATTTCCTTAAAGGTGTGGAATTGGACGGTAAATTAATTTTATAAAGAAATTATCATGTTATTTGTATTATTTATATTCATGTTACTCATCATTATATCCATCCAAATAAAATAGTGTTGAATACCAAATTACATCACAGCTTGTAGACGGTAAGCCGTATGTATGCACGCATTGTGACATTATCATTCATAAGATGGATAGAATAATGAAGATATTTGAGCCATATTTATAATAACATCAAATTTTATAGAATATAGTGGATTTATTATTTTTTAATGTAAAAATCAAAGAAGGAGTAAGTGGAAGAATAAGAGAACTTGAAAGAGGGTCGTGAAATCATTGTCTCTTTTTCGGGTTCTTCTTTTGATTTGATAATAGGGCTTCATTGGTTGGCTTTCATACCGAAGTAATTCATCTATGATGAAGTTAGGATAGTTGGGGGGATATTTGGTAGAGTATGGATGAGCCAAATGGCTCTTGAGATGTGAATTTGAGAGAAGGCGAAGTGCACTTTTATAAGAGGGGTGAGGGGAACCTTCTGAAAAACATAAAATATTATTTTATAATAAATTAATTTTCGGTTTATTATGGCTCCCAAATTTATTATTAAAAGACTATGGTTTGTATTGGTCCAAAACTACTCTACCAATAGGTTTTAGACATCTTTGGGTCATAGTACTAACCTTAACATTTTGATTTAACTCTTTGTTAAATAGTTTTATATTTAACCTGTCTCTTTGTATTTTTATATTAAATGGTTAATAAACATAATATATACTGCCAAGAGAAACCCAAGGGGTTCATTAATTATGTACCTATCATAATATAAGTCTTTGGGCCGAACCCTATATTTTTAGAAATATAATATCAATTAATAATATAAATTTTTTTAAAAAAACTTTTTTATGTTAATTTTTACACTATTTGGAATTTTTTTCCTAAATTTATAGAAGCATTATTACTTTGAAAACAATTCATCAAACCATATCGAACATGTCATATTGACATATAAAATTATTGGAAGTCATAAATAGTCTCAAATTACATTTATTTGGATATTTATAATATCAATTATTTAAATATTTTACTAATTAAGTAATTATTGCATCATCATTGTGTCATAACTAAATAAAATTATTTAATGTACAAAAAATATAAAAAAAATAAAATTATAGAGGAAATATATTTGGATTTTTAATGAATATTTATAGTCGAATTTACCTTATCTATATCCCTATATTAAAAATGATTTAGTTATTAATCTTTGATTTTAACTCTTTTAACCCATCTTTTAATTAAATAATAATAAATTTCCTAATCTAATGCATGTAAAAACCCGAATCTGGTGCCATATAACTGGTGCCCCATACCCGGTTCACCACATTACCTAAAGCACATTTCCCCAAATGCCAGAGGCTGCCGACTAGCAGCGAGGGCCTTGATGAGTCAGTGGGGAAACTATGCCCTCATTTGGTAAAGTATACAACAGAAGAATAAACATAGTCAACTGAGGAAGTAGTAAACAACATAAAACAACTGAACTAAAATTAGAAGCAATGTCTAACATAATAATGATGCATTACGGTACATGTATCTATAGAAATTGGTAATCAAATCAACGTGATGAAATACAACTGAAACCATGGAACTGAACGTAAACAACAACTCCAGTAGCATCGCGTGCCAAAGCCTGGTATCATGCTCTCCAGCTCCAACCAGTAATCATTTACCTGAGGTAGAAGGTCCATAGTCCCTATCTACACCTACAACCATATAATCTGTTTGGGCTGAAAAGAAGGACCCAAACAGTGTGTGAGTCTGTTCCTAGTAGGAATCCACCACATGATTTGTGCCCTACTGTCAGTGAGTAATATAGAAAAAGTAAAGGAAAATATACACAGTAATGAACTAAGAGTACACCAGTAAATAATCCTACCAATTACCATTCCCATTCATTTACATTAAACAACCTGGGAGAACTAGCAAATTTATATATTCCAAGGTAAGCAAGTAACACAGCAGGTATCTCAAAAGTCTACCGAAACACAAGCAATATATACCCATGCTTTTTCTTTGGCTTGGTGGAATCGTCACAACCAACCCTCAAAAATTCACACTGACACTTTAGGTGGCTCAAACTAGTGAACCCCTATAGTTCAGTAATCAAACAAGGCATAGAAACTATAGGAAGCTCTCATGTCAATTCCCCTATGGTCTTGAAACGATAGCTACAGAGTCTCCGAGGAAGCACTTACGTCTAATTCCTCATGTCTTCTCGAAGCGTGTGTAAACTAAGAACAATCTTGGGAAGCACAAAGTCTGATTCCCATTGGTCCTGCGTATGAACTAAAACCAACAGACCCTCTAGGGAAGCACTTAATCGTCTATTCCCTCTTTGATCTCCGGCACCAGGTTCTCACAGCCCTTAGTAGTCCATTCGTGCGTAATCAACTGTCAGCAGCCCTAAGTAAGTTTAGAAACAACTTGGATAATATCTACCATGAGTCAAAAGCATTTAAATAGAAGGAAACACATGAAAATGGTTATAACAAGTAAACATTAAGTGCAATAGGGTTTTCCTCACTGGAAAACTGTTCCAAACAGAGATAAACAACCAAACCGGGAGAAACACCCATGGGGTGATCCTAAAAAACGAAACCAAGCATATATTAGCCACAATTAATCATAAGCTAACAATAAATCTATGGAAAACAATCAATATGATCAAAATGCTAAACCCCGGATACCCGATACATGGGTATCCGACACTTTTGCAACCAAAACTCAAGGAACTTCAACATAGGGCAACAAACCACCTACCTCGATCCTCGAAGATCGATATACTTGAACCTCAGCCCGTGAAACGGCCTTGAACGGAGTAGATCTTCAAAAATGTATAAAACGTTCAACCTTAGATAACTCGCACGAGAGAAAGAATCAGAAAATGAGGCCAATGAAAAACCAAGAACTCACTTCTACGATTCTTCTGCAATCGACGGAGTTTGATTCGGAAAACTGGTGACGGATTGGTGTCTCGGAGAAGAAATGGCCTCCTCGAATGATCTGGATGGAATTAGGCGGAGAAGAAGGTGTTTACGAGCATTAGGCATGACCCTGGTCCGATGAATGAAATAAAAATAATGTACATGGCGTGTACTTTTATATTACATTAAGTGTAGTGGGTTTTTCCGTACTTCATCAAAATCGGCCTCCACGTCACCCCTACACAATGCGTTTGTGGCCTGGACCTAGCCAGTACACGGCTTCGAGCGGGAAAAGAGTACACAACGTGTGCTCAGAAAGTACACGGCGTGTACTTTAAAAATTTCCAGAAACTTAATTTTTCCTTAAAAAGTACATAAAATAAATCTGTACCTATAACTGAAGATCCGGGTTCTTACAAACATCCCCCCTTAAATAAATTCATCCTCAAATTTCCCTAACAAGGAAAAGGAGAAGAAACCTTGAACAACTCATTCCAATGTGATCGCATATCAGCCTCCTTCTCCCAAGACTCGTCATGTAATCGCTCGTGCTGTCATAACACCCATACTAGAGGATCTATCCATCCACGAAAAACTTTCATACTACGGCCAATGATCCTAATAGGATGCTCCTCGAAACATGTATCCTGCTCTAGCTCAACCCGCTCAGGTTGAAAAATATTAGACGGGTCTGAGAAATACCGTCGAAGCTGAGAAACATGGAAGATGTCATTCATAGCCTGGTACCTATGAGTTAACTGCAATCTGTAAGCATCCTTCCTAACTCTCTCCAGAACCTCAAACAGCCCAACGTATCTCGATGAAAGCTTCCCCTGCCTCCTAATCATCTTATGTCCCACCCTTGGGGTAACACGCAGGAAAACCTGATCTTCGACATTGAACTCCAAAGTTCATCTTTGCTAATCAACATAAGACCAATTTTGGGACTGTGAAGTAGCCATCCTCTTCCAAATAAAATCTATCTGCTCTGAGGTCTCCTAATCAAGACGAGGTCCTAGCAAAGCTGCATCTCCTACCTATATCCAGCATAAAGGTGATCATCATGGACTATAGTTCAAAGCCTCGTAACGTTCCATTTGATTAGTTGACTGAAAAATGTTTTTGTAGCCAAACTCCACTAGAGGGATATGCTTCTCCGAAGTACCACCAATGTCTAGATTGCAAGATCGGAGCATATCCTCAATCACCTGAATTGTACACTTGGACTGGCCATCAGTCTGGCGATGGTATGTTGTACTCAAAAGTACCCGTGTACCCAAATACCTTTGTACACCCTTCCAGAAGTGCGAAGTAAAACGTGGATCCCTATCTGAAAAAATGGAGTGTGGTACTCCATGCAAACGTACAATCCCTCGAATGTACAACCGTCCCAGCTCATCAACACTGAAGGTCCCCTTGATTGGCAAGAAGTGTGCAATCTTCGGGAGCCTATCCACTACAACTGAAACCACATCATTTCCTCGAGTCAATCTTGGTAGTCCTGTCACGAAGTCCATCGCGACATCATTCCATTTCCATTCCGGAATTGGTAATTGCTGTAAAAGCCCCGCTAGTCGCTAATGCTCTGCCTTCACTTACTGACAGGTGGAACACCACATAACAAAACCAGCCACATCATTCTTCATACCTGGCAACCAATCCTAACAGTGCAAGTCTCGGTTCATCTTGGTGACACCAAGATGAACTGACCAAGCTGAAGCTTGAAACTCCCACATCAGCTCTTCACGTATGTCCGCTGAAACCCATACGCAGCCATGAAACTGTAGCACCTCATCATCACCCATTGTCCACCCTAGAGTAGGGTCTCCATCGGACACACCCTCCCATAGGACTAGGACCTCTAGGTCTGAGAGACGCCTCATTCGAACTCGATCTAAAAGAGTAGATGTAACATATTCATCAGCTTCCACTCGCCGTTGGCCTCCTGAACTACCAGCAACTGAGTCCTTTTGCTCAGTGCATCAGTCATAGCATTGCCTTTCCCAGGTGTATAAGCAAGATCGATGTCAAAAGACTCTAGGTACTCGACCCACCTCTGCTGTTTCAGATTCAGGTCATGCTGCATGAATATGTAACTGAGGATCTGGTGGTCAGTGTATACCACAAAATGCTCTCCCATGAGATATTGCCTCCAACAACGCAAAGCATGAACAACAGCAGCCAACTCCATGTCATGTGTAGGATAGTTCATCTCAAGTGGCCTCAACTGCCGAGATCCGTACACAACAACACTATATTCCTGCATAAGCACTGCTCCAAGATCGATGCCAAATGAAACACAGAAAACTGTATAACTCTTGCCCAACACTGGAAGAACTAAAATCATTATTGATGTCAATCTCCACTTCAGCTCCTGGAAGGATGAGTCGCAAGCTTCTGACCAGACGTAATTCACACCCTTCTTAGTCAAACTCGTCAACGGCGCTGCTTGGCACGAGAAGTCATGTATAAAATGCCTGTAGTAACAACCCATTCCCAAGAAACTCTGTACCTCAATGAAATTCTTTGGCTGCTCCCAGGTAACTACTGCTCTCACCTTTTCTGGGACTACCAATACTCTTTTCTCTGAGATGACATGGCCCAGGAAGTGGATCTCGTCCATCCAAAAGTGGCACTATGAGAGCTTAGATTATAAGTGATTCTCTCTCATTGTTCTCAATATGATCTCAAGATGGGTAGCATGGACATGCTGAGTGTGAGAGTACATGAAGATATCGTCCACAAATACAACGACGAAAGAGTCCATGTAACGATGGAAAACTCTTTTCATCAGCGCCATGAAAACTGTCGGTGCATTTGTGAGACTGAATGTCATAACTAGATACTCATACAGACCATACCTGCTTCGGAAAGCTGTGAGAGGTACATCAGATGGTCTGACCTGCAACTGATGATAGCCGAATCTCAAGTCGATCTTCGAGAATACTCTGGCTCCTTTAAGCTGATCAAAAAGATCATCAATCCTCATAAATGGATATCATTTGTTGACCGTCAACTGGTTCAGCTTCCGATAGTCCACACAAATTCGTAAGGTACCATCCGCCTTCTTCGCAAACAACACAGGCGAACCCCAAGGGGAAGTACTGGGTTGGATAAAACCATTTGCCTACAACTCCTCCAACTGCTTCTTGAGCTCTCAAAACATAGGCGTAGCCATCCTATAAAGAGGTATGGATACCAGTGCTACTCCTGGAACAAGCTCAATAGAGAAGTCTACCTCAAACTCTTGAGGAAACCCTAAAAAGTCCTCTAGAAAGTCATCCGGAAAATGGTCAACTACCGGAGGAAAGTCCATCTGAGAAGTCCCCTAATCATCCAGATATAAACTAGAAATCTGGGCAATAACACTGCCCAACACATGATGCTATGGCCCAGCTCCGCATGCTTGGATATCCCATTCGACCTTGTGAAGAAAAGATCCATGCTCAGGTGACGTAAAACTAACCCTGCATCAATAACAATCGACAAAGTCCTGAAAAGGAACTAGCCAATCCATTCCGAGAATGACATAATAACCCATCATCTCAATGACATAAATATCCCACGAGAAGTGACACCCACCAACCTAAAGGGGGAACTCCCTGAACTGTCGCAGTCTAGTAGTTCTATGTCCCAAAGGAGTGTCTAGTGCCAATATATCCTCAGATGTAAAGACAGTAAGTAGAAGACTCTCCCTAGCGTGCACATAAATAAAGCTATGAGATTCTCTGGTATAGAAAAGTGCAGAAGATAAAACTGAGGCTACTAAGATCATACCTCGAACTGTGGATGGTCTAGGATCCTTCTCTTGATGAATCTGCTCTACTGCAAATGTTTGGCCAGTACCGCGGCCCTGTGTAGCAGCCTGATATCCTTGAGCCTGAACACCACATCCACGACCTCTACCCTAGCCAGAACGACTTGAAGAACTCCAGCCCCCAGTCTACTGCGGAACTAGTAATCATGCTCCTGCACGAGGAGTAGAAACTGATCCTCCTTCACTACCTGATAGAAGAAGAACCATGTAAAAACACTGCAGATGACCCATCTTGCAGCATTCTCAGCACTCTATTGGATATTTCGGTAACTGAGGATTTTTATGACCACTCTTTCCACACTGTTAGCACACCACCTAGTTTCCATAAGGAAGATCTCGTCTACCAAATGAAATACCTCACTTCCTTGAGTCACCTCTATTAGACTCTCAATGGCACTTTAGGCTGTCAGCATGAAATGAATCAGTCTTGGATGTCGAACCGCCCTGGTAAACAGCTCCAGTATCCCTCAAATTCCGTTCGGTGATCAGTGCCTAGTTTACTATTAGTGTAATAAATGTCAACTAGAAGACATTCACCTATGATCTGATCATTGGTTTGAGGCCTTCCTCAAACTTCTTTGCCAAAAACAGTTCATCATTTCCTAGAAAGGGAGAGAAAAATTGTAACTCAGTGAAATGGGAGGAATACTCCATAACCAAAAGAGTACCCTATAGCATGTTCATGAACTCCCTGGCCCTGTTGGCCCTCAGCGTCCCCAGATAGAAGTAGTCGCAGAATGTACGCTGGAACTCATCCAAAGCCATAGTCCGTTGGCGCCCTGCCTATGAGACTACATCCCACCACCTCTTGGTAGAATCTCACAGAATATAAGTTGCGAGCTTCACCCTCCTATCTGGGGGTGTCTCCAGATGATCAAAGATGGAAATTATGGTTTATATCCATGACTCTACAGCCTGAGGTCCTCCATCCCCTGTAAAAGTGTGAGGATGCTACTGATGGAAGACTCGCATCAGCTCTGCTATAGACGGGGCAGGATGCTGAGCTCCCTGGAAGGTCTGCATGAACCTCATGAAACCCTATCTGAACTCAACATCGATACCAGTGTCAGGAATCACTCCGGGTGCCATGTCTAGAACGATCAGAAGTACTCCAGGTTCTCCATGGTCTACCGTATTAGGCGTACGATCACTGCCTAGTTCCTGATGTGCAATGGGAGGATGTCTTGGTCCCATAGCTCTGGTAAAACAAAAATCACGCTCATATTTAGGATTAAAATGGGCAGAAAACACAAGAGTACAAAACAGGAATAGGAGAGAGAAACAATAAAGTTTGTAAAACACGACTACTCGGCGTGTATTTAAAATACACGGCATGTTTGTTAAAGCCATCTACATGGGTGTGTACTTCTGCCACCACAGGAATTATAACATCCCAGACTACACGACGTGTTGTCCCAAAACATAGCATGTACATACATTCTACTCCACTACCCAAGTCTCTTTACATGGCTAACCTACACAGTCCCCAAATCATAAACTACACGGAGTGTTCACAAAAGACACGGAGTGTACTAGATAGGTTTCGGCGGCCCGTGAAGCAGTTTCATGGCCGGCTACACGGCTGACTCCAACATGGCGTGTTCTGAAAAAACAGAGTGTGTTTAAGGAAAGATAACACAGACCCGTATTGTTCGTGACACGGCCAGGTACCCAGAATAAAACTACGCAGCGTGTTCCTATAACACGCGGTGTGTACTAGACAGGCTCGGCAACCCATGTAGTAGGTTACACGGTAGGCCACACGGCTCACCCCTCACATGGCATGTTCCAAACAAACACGGCGTGTTATATGAGAAGATAAAACTTACCCGTGTTGTTCATGACGTGGTCGGGTACCTAGAATAAAACTACACGGCGTGTTCATATAACACACAGCATGTACTACACGAATTTCCCTAACCAGTTATGTTAGTGACACAGTCGGGTACACAGTTGACTACCACACGGCGTGTACATAAGGTACACGGCATGTCCCTGAAGTCTCTCTGAAAACCCATGTTTTTTTTCACACAGTCAGTAACACTGTTTAAAAACTACACGACATGTATTAATAAAGTAGAAGCAGTGTATTCTGGGTTTTTCTGAGCAGTAGCTCAGAAACTACACCAAATGCCAGAAACACTGAAAAGCAAAAATCTATGTGTCAAATTCTGATCCGTGGGGGCCCATACTCCCTTGAAATCAAAGCATGGCATCATAGCAATGCATATATCAAGTAAAATAGCATAGAAAGTTTGTCTGTCACAACAACTATCAGAACAACATGCATAATTTATCACGACATCTATCACAACAACATGAAATTCTAATGCACCCTAGATGGCACGGTAAAATGCAATACATGTGATTTCATACCCAGTGCCTATATGATGCATGATATGGCACACCCTCGTCACATTAGGTTGTAAGAAAATAGAACCACAATTATATAAACTGTAACATCACAAACCATGTGCATCACCCAATGGTGAAATATAATCAACTGTAACACTTGCAAAAACTGAAAATTGAAATAACGAGGTAATATAGATTTTCCCTATACATGGGTTAATTACTCCTGGGCACAGTTAAGTACTAACTACCCATTTCTTCCTATCCCTTTCTATTGTCACAAAATAGTAAGGAAATGGAAAAGAAGAAAACTCCTCTGATACCACATTGTAACGACCCGAATCTGGAGCCACATTACTAGTGCCCCAAACCCGGTTCACCACATGACCTCAAGTGCATTTCCCCAAATTCCAGAGGCTGCTGACTAGAAGCAAGGACCTTGATGATTCAGTGGGGAAACAATGCCCTCATTTGGTAATTTATGCAGCGGAAGAATAAACATAATCAATAGCGGAAGCAGTAAACAACATACAACAACTGAACTAAAAGTAGAAGCAATGTCTGAAATAATAATGATGTAGTACGATACATTATCTATGGAAAGCTGTAAAAAAATCAACGTGCTGAAATAAAACTGAAACCAAGGAACTAAACATAAACAAAAACTCCAGAAGCTTCGTGGGCCAAAGCCCGGTCCGATTCTTTCCAACTCCAATTAGCAATCAAGTACCTGCGGTAGAAGGACCACAGTCCCTATCTACACCTACAACCATATAATCTGTTTGTGCCAAAATTAAGGAACCAAACAGGGTGTGAGACTAATCCAAGTAGGCAACCACCACAATATTTGTACCCTACTGTCAATGAGTAATATAGAAAGAGTAAAGGAAAATACACACAGTAATAAACTAAGAGTACACTAGTGAATAATCCTACCAATTACCATTAAAATTCATTTAAGAGAAATAACCAGGGAATACTAGCAAAGCTATCTATTCCAAGGTAATAATGTAACACAGTAGTTATCTCAAAAGACTACAGAAACACAAGTAGTACAAAACCCAAGCTTGTTCTTTGGCATGGTGGACTCGTCATAACCAACCATCAAAAATTCACACTGACTCCTTGGGTGGATCAAACTAGTAGACCCCTATAGTTCAGTAATCAAACAAGGCACATACACTCTAGGAAGCTCTCACGTCAATTCACCTATGGTCTTCAAACGATAGATATAGACTCTCTGAGGAATCACTTACTTCTACTTCCTCATGTTCTCTCGATGCGTGTGTAAACTAATAACACTCTTGGGAAGAAAAAAGTCTGATTCCCATAGGTCCTGCGTACAAACTAAAAGAAACAAACCCTCTAGGGTAGCACTTATTCGTTTATTCCCTCTTTAATCTCCCGCACTAGGTTCTCACAGTCCTGAGCAGTCTAGTCATTCGTAATCGACTGTTAGCAGCCCTAAGTAAGTTTATAAACTTCTTGGACAATATCTACCATGCATCAAAAGAATTTAAATAGCTGGAAACACATGAAAACAGATATAACAAGTATACTAGCAGTGCAATAGGGTTTGCCTCACCGGGAAACTGTTCCGAATAGCAATAAATAGAAAAATAGGGGGAAACACCCATGAGGTGATCCTAAAACACACAACCAAGAATATATTAGCACCAACTAGTCATAAGATAACAAGAAATATAGGGAAAAAACAATAGGATCATAATCATGAACCCCTGATACCCGATACATGGGTATCTGACACTTTTGCAACCAAAACTCAAGGAACTTCAATGTAGGGCAACAAACCACCTACCTCGATCCTCAAAGATCGATATACCTGATCCTCGGCCCGTGATACACCCTATAATAAAGTAGATCCACAAAATCGTCTAAAAAGTTCAACCTCAGATAACTCACATGAGAGAAAGAATCAAGAAATGAGGCTAAATAAGAACCAAGAACTCACCGCTGCGATTCTTCTGCAATCGACAGAGTTTGATTCGGACAACCGGTGACAGATCGATGGCTCGGAGAACAAATGTCCTCCTCGGACACTCTGGACAGAATTAGGTGGATAAGAAGGGGTTTACAATCATTTTGCATGACCTCGGTCTGACTAATTAAATAAAAAAGAAAGTACAATGCGTGTACTTTTAAAGTACACGGTGTGTAGTGGGTTTTTCCGAACTCTACCAAAATCAGCCTCCATGTCACCCCTACACACCGTGTGTGTGGCCTGGACCCAGCCAGTACATGGATTCGAGTGGGAAAAGCGTACATGGTGTGTGCTTATAAATTACATGGCGTGTACTTCAAAAATTTCCCGAAACTTCATTTTTTATTAAATAGCCCATAAAAGAGATCCTTACCTGAAACTGAAGATCCGGGTTCTTACAATGAAAGTGGACGTAAAGGATCATATTTTATTCCTAATATTGTTTTTCTTCTATTTAAACTTATCCAATAGAATTTGGACATGTGTTAGGGCATGAAAAATATCATTTTTTACCCTTAATTACCCTTTTTACTTTTAACCGTGGTTAATAAAAGTGAAAAGTTACTAACCACCAAAAAAAAATTTATCTTATTGACCCACATTTTTATTACCGATATCAACATTGTCGCTCGGATTTTTGAAATTACACTCACATAAATGGTAAAATTATGATTTATGCGAATTTGCAAATTCTCCAAGGAGGTGGGTAAAAGATGGTGAAAATTTCAATAAAATTTTATATATCTAATATTATTACAAAATGACTCAAATTAATTACATTTAATATATATAGGTATTATGTATCTAATTTTACCAATAATAAATTTAAATAAAATAAATTATTATTTAAATAAAAACTTAGTTTTAAACAATAACTTAGTGATTTTCACTATTCATCAAAAATTGAAAGTTTTCAGAAAAATACCAAAAATAAACCCTAAGATAATTTTGATATTATGAATTACAAAATGAAGTCTATTTTACCAAATTCAAAACATAGAAGGTGAATTTAATATTTTAAATTAATTCCTGTTGTCAAAACAAAAAGATGTATTTTTATGAAACAATAACTATCAAAAGATTGAAACTTGTTTATGTCCAATCTAAAAGTGAAATTACATAAAATGAATAGAATTTTATTAAATGGTTCAAAAATAATATATTTATACTTCCAAACCATTAAAATGTATAATTTAACAATATAAATTAATTTGATTAAAAATTTTGTTTTTGGTCAAAATGTAGTATTTTTTACTATTCACCCAAATATGAAAGTTATTAGAAAAACACGAAATATTTGTTGAAACTAAATTATTATGTCAATATTTTAAAGAAGAAGTCTATTTTTTTTCCAATTTAATATATAAATGTTTCAAATATTGGATTTTAAAAGGGTTTTACCATTAAAAGTCGGTAAAAGTGCATTTTTGAAAAATACTTCTTCTATCTGAAAAAAATGAATTAGTTCTTATATTATGTATAAGAGACTCATAATATGGATTTTAGAATTATAAGGATTATATAATGTTCAAAATTCAGTCGATACTATTCATAACTTCTTTTGAACGACTAGTTTGTTAAGTCATGGTGCACTTGAACTCAGTGTTGCGTGTCGTGAATGTTATTGAATCACTTTGATGAAATAAAGTACTATGAAATCTTGGTGTTTTAAATATAGGGTAGGATCCCCTCTATCAAAGGATTCACTAGTTTGTGCAAATTCTTCCAATGGTGGGGGGGGGGTTAATCCTCATGCCATGGGTGGTGATCATATAGCTAAGACCAAATGACATTATACAGTGGATTATGAGAGAGAGGAATCCAACGAAAGCTAATATACTATTAGAATTATAGTGATAATATCTCCTTCTATGGTGGTATATTTTTTTCTAATATGGGTGATACTCATACATTTGGATCGTTATAGAAAGTAGAATTTTTTTGGATTAAATTTTTATCTTATGATGATCATCATGAATCAATTCTCAATATTGGTAAATAGTTCTTGTACAAGGTTTCATATGTCCCACATGGTGGATGATGATATCCAACATTAAGTTAAATATGGGATTCTTGGTGCTTGGTCTGGACATATTCAACATGATTATTGGCATAGATTGGATGATCGGTGTTAATGCCTTAATTAACTATTATCATTATCGAGTTGTGTTCTTATCTACCAATGGGGTCACTCATGCTTTTTTATGGTGATTGAGACACATTATATGGAATGGTGGGTCTATTTTTTCTTATGTCAGGGTAATCTCATGTCAGTTGTTAGAGATGTTTCTTGTTATCATTGACACTTTCTTTTGTGTTCATCTTCTTGCAGTTGTGTGTGAGTACGTGAAGGTAATTCCAGTTGATTTTTTTAGTTTTCCAACATAGGGTGAGGTCGAGTTTACTATTGAACTACTCCATGGTTTGATGCCCATATTGTTACTGTCATACAATATGGAACATATGGAGTAATCATAACCTAAGGTAATGCATGGGGATCTAGAGGCTAAATGATTTATATATCCTAGCATGTCACTATTGTTATCGATAATCGTGTTTACTAATAAGGTATACATATTACTTATACATTGAATTTATTATCAATAGTTTAATTGGGTGACCATTAAGAAAAAATATCATGTACCATGTATTGATGATTTTGTTGCATAGTTTCTTATGGATAGTTTTTTTCTAATATAGACCAAAAATAAAGTTATCATCAGTTGTCTATATAAGAAGATGATATACCTGAGAAATTATTTGGGATTATATAAGGGAATTTCATGTTCTAATTTATTCCATTCGGTCTCATCAATTTTTCTATTTGGTTTTTATAGATTTGATGAACAATATAGTTTATAGGTTGTTCGAACCTTTTTTATTTGTATTCATGGATGATATGTTGGTGTTATAGATGTCATAGGAGGAGAATAAGGACCATTTGGATATCATTCTTCAAACCATGAATGAAAATCTTATTCATGGTATGATTTACATATATGACATTACATGGACTTAAGAAGTATCCCAATAATTCCAGAGGCTAGAAATAAATGATTATGACATCATTAAATAGTGGTGGATAATTTTCCCATTGAATGTAAAACAAACATATATACATACAAAAACATAAGACCACTATATGATTCGTGATAACAAAAAAATTAAAGTAATATCGTGGCCTCAAAATAAAACTACAATTAGTACCATAGTTGAAGAGTATCATACATTAAATGTCCCAGTGTAAGGATAAACCACAATATGTTGAACACAACTTAACAAGACCCCAAAGCTCTAAAAATGATCCACAATACACAAAATATCCCAAGTATCATGATTTTTTACAAAATAAGTGTGACTCATTACCTTTTCTTGTTTGACAATGAATAATATCTATAAAAGCACAATAGTTCGAAAGTAGGGTTGATTAATGAAACTCAGTAGGATTCCCCAAAATGATTTCCCTTTTCATGATACCATGATAGAATAAGTTATATAAATTATATGAAAACATTTATATAAAAAAATTGAAAACAGTTTATAATAAATCCATGTAGTTCAATAACTAAATTGTCATTCATACTAAAACTTTTACCAAGAAAAGAAACCAAAAAATTCCTTAAACCCATTTCAAAAAATCTATTTTTCTATAACCCATTCTACTACACATTCAACATAAAAAACCATGAATGTAACCATTAACCTCACTATACTAATTATTTGTGAGTCATCCTTGCATTAAGTCATCACTAAATGATCCATTTTATGGAAAGGGTTAATACCCTTATCCATCCCACGTATTTTGGGGGAAACACATTCCCTTAGTTATCCTGAATGTACATGAACACACAACAACCCTTTTTTCCAAAACCAATTCCAAAAAAAAAACAACACATATATTTCAATAACACTGTTATTTTATTATAAATATATCAAAATAAATTTCATAAAATTTCAATATGACCATACTTTTATTATATATAACTAAATTTGACTATTTTCCAAAAACTGGAAAACGAACATTTTAAAATCAATATTTTATATCATGATAAAATATAATATGTACAACAACATTCCAAATTATACACATTAACCAAAAATTCCAAAACCATCACTAAATTGGTTTCTACCATGTGATGCACAAAAATTACACAAAAATTTTCAATCAAAAATATTGATTTTAAATCAATACTTCATGTTCTAAATAGAGGAGTCGGGTGAGCAACCACGTACCATATGAATTTTGTAGGAAATGAAGAATGGAACTAAAACATCCATGAAGATTGGTCGAATCACAAAATACACAAAATAGATATCTTCCCATACCATAAAAAAGTCCATATCTAATAATTATCAGCATAAAAACCATATATAAATCGATAACGTATAAGCTCTATGAAACTAGTGGAGGGAGAGAGAAGTGGTTCTATGAAAACCCATCGAAATAATCTATAAATTATTAATTAAATAGAATACTAGGCCTCAACATAGCATGAAATTCTACCAGATCACACTCAATTGGATGAGGAAGGGTTACAAAACATATAGGAGGGATAAATATTGAGTTCGGGTCAATTTAGGGAGTAAATGAGTGGTTTAGATGTAAAAACACATTAGATTCATTTTTTTTAAAAAAAAAATTTAAAAAACTAATGGTTAGTCACATGGTTAGTTAAATAGTTTTCAAATCAAGCATTATCCTCTATCTCAAGAGGAACCCCGCACTGTTGGCCCATATATTTAGACTATGCAAGTGCCAATGTTTCAAAACATATATATTTAACTTTTCACTTTTTCTCTTTTGGTGAAGAATGGTTCTGAAAAACTATATGAATGCATATATGCCTTCCCCTTGGCCTTTGTTTCATTTTGAATGGTTTTTTATAGGATTTTTATGGTTTCCACTAATAATTCATAAATTGTGAACCTTTAGAAAAGGCCAAAAAACATTTGAAAAGGATTACATAGCCTCTTAGACATCACCAAAACATTTAATATGCATAAAATACCTAAATGAATGGTTAATAATCTCATATCATTGGTGGTAAAATCCCCCCAACATTGGTCTTTTCATCCCTAGAAAGTAGAAAACTATTATCTTCCTAAATAATATTTAGATATTTCTCCTTCATTTACTTCACACTCTCTCATGTTTCTTCCTAAATCAGACCTTGTATCCATAAAATCCACACAATGATGATTCTTTCTTTGTGTTTTAATTTCTTTTACCTATACACAATTTGAACAGGCATTAGCACCAATGTAGCATCCAATAAAATGTAAACATGATCCCATAGATTCACACACACTGGATCATGTTGAACCGTTTTATAATGACATACATAAAATTATTATTCACAACAATGATCCTTGGGGGACAATCCTACTAATATTCCCTCTCACCAACCCATTCATAGATCTTAAATGGGCCTATGTATCGAGGATATTACAAAAACTTCTCCCAATAAGATTATTTCCATGCCTAGGGGAGATCCCCATGAAAACATGATATCTCCCCTCTAACAACAAATTCCATCAACGATGATCGAAATGAAATTTATGAGATCTTTGGGTCATCTCCATTCTCTTCTTGATCAATTGAATCTTCTCTATTTCTTCCCAGAAAAGGATTATCCCAAATAATTCCATGTCCCCTATTTCCACCCAATAATGGGGATAATGAAAAAGAATCCCATACAATTCGTTAAAAGGATCATTATATATTGAGGCCTAATAACAATTGTTATGAAAGAAAACCACTATTTGTATGTTCTACTCCTTTGATCCACCGAAATACATTATAGAATCCCACATAATGACATAAACTGTTTTTATCATCCATTCAAACAAGTCATCCGTATGAGGGTGATACTCCAAATTCATAGCCAACTTATTCCTCATGGATTTTTATAAGGATTTCAAAAAATCAGAAAAAACTAAACTCTCTATCCAACAATATGGAAATATTTATTACATGAATCTTTATTATTTATCAATTTTAGTTTTTTTTACAAGTCCTCAAATGTATGAGATTCATGAAACACGATTAAATGGGACAACATGGTGAGTTGATCCACTATCACCAATATGGAATTGTGCTTCTGAACAATTCATTAAAGACATATAGAAAATACATAGTCATCTACTCCCATTTCTAAATAAAAATATTTTAATAATAAAACACACCTTTTTTCACTGATTCTCTACATTAACTTACTAATAAGTTAAGAATATCAAAATAACCTCATCCAGAATTCATTTCATGTCGATCCACCAAAACAATTCCATAAATTACATATATATATTTTGTATTATATGATGTATATACCATCTCAAATTGTGGTATAAATGAAGAACTTGTTACAAAAAATACATAAGTTCGACCATCCAATTGTGAAACCACAACATTGAACTCTCATCTAGATATCATCCCTCAGTAGTCACCCATGCATTGAGTTATAACCTCATAGAAATGAATTCTGAATCAGATGTATGTGCCTCTAAATAAACTGTTACCAATTCAGCGGAATGATTTACCTAGATTGTTAATTTCTACTTCACTTAAGTGTTCACATTCTATGTGAATATTAGATAGGGCTGACATCAACTACCACTCATCTAGAGATTCTTTTTCCAACTGATCGTGTGACATTATTCATAACACATCTTCCACCAAATTTAAATTTCCATGTGTATACATCATATAAGACTAAAACATTTGGTGATGATCCATCTATATTCATTGTATTTGATTCAAATATATTTATGGGAAAATATATTTCAATATTTTATGATCTACAAACATAATAAATTTATCCTCAAAGTGGTAATAATGATAATACTTAAAATAAAGGATTGGGGTAGCTAATTCAAAATCATGCGTTTGTTTGTTCTTTTCAATAAACATTAATTTCATTGAGCTTTATATAACAACATGATATCCCTCTATGATAAAACATCCCAACCCTAATCTATATTTGTCACAACCCATCCTCGGGGCCCGTTTCGTGACTACCCCAAGCCTGCCTCCCATATGCCAGGGACTGGCGATTAGCACCATCACCGTAAATCCCAATAAAAGGGAAGGCATTGGCTTTATATAAGAAAACAAACACCATGGAGTACAAAATCTGAAGTAAACACTAAGTGAACTGAGTACAAAAGTAAGTGCTAAAAAGTAAATGGGACAGTATACAAACCAAACTGAAATTACAGTACAACTGAGAAAAGAAAGTACAACAGCTGAAAAGGTAGAGAAGCAACCATAAATATGTCCTCTGGAACTCCCACCTGAAGGGTGGGTACAGATAGTCTCTTCAGCTCCTCAGTCCGACCATCCGCTCTGGGTACGTCCTACTAAGTGGTCCACCTCCGGGTACCGTCCAGCTCCACAAGCCTCCACCTCGATTAGTGTTGTCTGTCATCTACAACCAACACAATGTAGTGCGGGAAAAGCACATGGAGGGGTGAGTATATGATACTCAGTAGGAACCCCGAGACACTCGTAGGTCTCCCAGAATCCACGAAGGATAAACCACAAAGAATAGATTCAAACATGAGATAAAAAACAACCCTATTTAGGTATATGACCATACATATACCTAAGTCATCAAACCCAGTTTGGCTCCAACTCTCGAGCTCGAGTACAACCTAGTCCACACAGGGAAACACAAATGAGTCCATATAAGAAAGTACCTCCCAGTCCACTTTGGAAAGAAAAACCCAGTCCACATAGGAAAGCATAACCCAGTCCACTCAGGAAATCACAATCCAATCCACACAGGAAAATAAGTCAATCATATAAATGATAATGATTGAAAAACAAGACTCAGCTCACATAGGTATACTACTTATGAAGATAGGTGGTGATGATTAGATGTAGCATCTGAATCAACTCCTCTGCCGATCCTATGTAGGATCCTAGTACAGAAGTCGTCACTGCCGACCCCACAGAGGATCCAAGTATAGTAGTCATCGATGTCGAACCCACGGAGTGTCCATGTAGAGTTGACAATGCTGCTGAACCCACAGAAGATCATAGTATATATTTCATCGTCGTCGAACCCAGGGAGGATCCCATCATGGTAGACGTCGTCGTCGAACCCACGGAGGATCCCTGTACAGTATACGTCTTAATCGAACCCACATAGGATCCTAGTACATTAGTCATCCTCTACGAACACTCTTAGTATCCTAGTATAGTAGTCGTCCTCATCGAACACACTGAGGATCCTTGAATGGAAGTCGTCATCTTCATCGCGGCCAGATCTAGAGTTCCCACACACAGCACGCTTGATTCTGGGAGGGTCCGCTCCACGAGCCAAGGGGTCGATACATAAACGGTCACGAATTCCAGATTTGATGTATCACAATGTTCCGTCTCATAAACAGGAACTCAACGCGATAGACGGCACGTCAATCAGACGCCCGGTCTGAGAGTTATTAGTTATTTCATCCCGGGGGGGGGGGTTGGTTTTGAAGCTAAAATCATCCTGACCGTACTCCACCTGCATCCAAACCTCGAGCAGAGTAAGCCAAAACAACTGTATCACTAAGAGGAATCCAAAAAAGTCTAAGAAACATTAATCAGACGTAGGGACCTCATGTTATAAGAGTTTCCACTCCGAGGGCCCGGTTGGATTCGTGTTCGAACTCACTCCGCCATACACAAGGTTCTTCAAAAGCATTAGTGTATTATACCGAAACAACTGCCTCGATCCAAGGATCAAAAAACAATTGAAGGTTCATAATTCAGAGGTTATTATCCTATGTTATGGGAATTTGAACGGATATGTCCGAAAGTAGGGGTTTGGTCCCGGTCCATCCTGGCCCAATACCCTTTGGGTTGGCCCGAACCGGGTCGACCTGACCTGGGTCTAGGTCCATCCCAGTTGAGCTCGGCTCGGCCCAGCTGTCGTGGCCCAGCCTTGTCGGCACGGCCGTGCATGACGCGGGGGTCCGGCCTAGAGCTGGCGACCCGACCCTGTGTGGGCTGTCCGGCCCAGCTCTGGCAGTCCGACCCAGCACGGGCGGTCCAGCCCAGCGCGGGCGCCCGAGTGCTGAGTGGGAAAGGAAGGGGGATCCCCCCTGATTTCCGAAACATTGGCCCCCCTTTCTGGTGGGGTCTTCCATAAGTAAATCTGGTCGTTATGCCCCCCGGTTATTCGGAAATGGTAGACATTTATGGTCGGCCGGTGAGCTGCCACGGGACCCCCGCAGGTCCCGCCTCCCGATGCGCTGGTGGACGGATGAGTCTGGATGCCCCCTTGCTGAACTGACGCGGCCAAAGGTCGCTGCTTCCGTCTGTCCGGAGTGGCGCGGCGGTGCCGCGACCCGCCCCGGCCGCTGCTCCCTCGGGTTCTCTCGCACGGCGCACATGTGTCGTGCACCTCCACCGTAGCCTGCTCCAGCCGTGGTTCCTACAGCATTACCGGCGCCGCGCTAGGGCGCCATGGCCTGCTCCGGCCATGGTTCTCTCATTCCCACGTAGTGCAACGACACCGTGACATATTCTCCATAATGATCCATGATGATCAAGAAGAAAAAGGGGAGAAGGATCGGCCGTGTTTGTGCGGTCCGACCTCCTCCTGTTATAACGATAATAAGTGGTCATAATTTTAAATCATGAAGATGATGAATAAAAACCCCTACCTCTTAGTATTTCATTGTCCCACGTTCATCCTCAAGGGGGGGGGGGGGTTAAGGAATTAGTGTGGCTTTCCGATCTGATATTCAAATGGTGTCGAAGAAGAATATTTTTTTCAGTGTTCATCATTCTTTGCTAGGTATGAACTTCGTCAGTGGTTCTCTAGAGAAACCTCCAATTTATTTTATCCACATATTATTGGTGTGCCAAAATATAAAAAGAAGCATGTCGCAGTGTTGCCATAATGGTGTCATTAAAGCGTTGTTACACTTTGAGTTTAATGGACCCTTAAGGAGCCTCGTTGATGTGCATCGTCACTGCCCTGTCGTTTCCCCACCACCCAAAAAGGTAGAAGGTAAAATAATGTAATTCATTTAAATTATTTTATTATCTTTCTCGAAATGTCTGAAAAAATTACTTTTTTTCTCGGCCCTTTCCGGCTGAAGTTAAACTTCACCTAAGAGAATCCTAATGCTGTGAATTCATCAGTAGCCTCATATTTTAATTCCAAACACTGGTTCAAAAGTTAGAAAAACCCGCTCATTAGTTCACTGAACGTACCCGAGCTAAACTTCGAAAATTGATTCCGGGCACACCGGTCCTCAGAATCAAGCACCGTCAGAAACAACATACTCATAAAATTCTTAATATATTATGAAACAAATTTCCTTGAAATTTTAGGTTCTTTAAATTACTCCCACCTCAGGGCATTACATCCCCGTAAATCTACATTATAAACTGGGGAAACAAAAAAGGGTACTAAGCACGCATCTGAGCCTCCTGCTCCCATCTGCTCTTCTAGAGGTTCTCATACTACCAATGAATGCACACAAGAGGAATTGACCACCCATGTAGGACCCATTCTAGTCAATCCTCGATATCCACCGGGACATCCAAAAAAGTTTCCCCATCATCGATGTCCAACTCTCGTGGTCAATGATATGCATCGGGTCCTGCACGTATCTCCTCTACTGAGATACGTCGAAGACGTCGTGCACCCGGTGCAACTGAGGTGGAAGGGCCAGGCGGAAAGCCACCTCGCCTACCCTACTGAGGACTTGGAATGGTCCGATGAAGCATGGAGATAACTTGTCGCCCTGGCCAAATCTCCTTCATCCACATCGAGGTGAGACCGGTAAGAAAACGTAGTCTCTATCCTTGAACTCCAGTGGTATCCGCCTCCTATCATCATAGGACTTCTGTCTGCTCTGTGCAGTCTTCATCTATTCCTGGATGACCTACACCTTCTCTGTCGTAGCCTGAACTGTATCTGGTTCTACATGTACTGACTCCATCACTATCCACAAAGGAAATCTGAAACGCGTCCAGCTACTGTCTCGCCACTCCTAATAGCTGAAAGTCCAATCTCCTACTAAGATCAACTGTTACAATGTCCCCCTCTCCAAGAGTATAAACTACCTCGATGTCGTAGTCCTAGATGAAAACAAGCCTTCACCGCTATTTCAGGTTCATGTCCTTCTGAGAAAAGATACACCTGAGACTATTGAGTTGGTGAGAACCTTAAACCTTTCGCTCGACGAACAATGGGTGAGATTAGCCCTTTTTAAGAACTCAACTCCACCCTCCTTCATCTACGATCTACAAGAGTAGCTGAGATTCCTCTTCTTCTGAAAATAGAAATCCGGTCTCATCCCCTAGATGAACCACGCCCTTTTTCCTAATACAGTCAATCCTAGAATGAATGGTGCTATTTCATGCCATGGACGACGTCGTAAGGCCTCGACGCTACTACCAAGAGATCCAACCATTACTCTCGCTTCCAAGGGTCGAGTCAAACTATCGACAGCAGTGTGTGGTCACTAGGTCTCCTCCAGTAGGAATCTTGAAAGTGAGGGTCAATTCAACGGTTTTAACCGGAACCTCTCAGTATCAATTTCAAAAAAAAGTACATGGAAGATAACTTCACAAGAAAAAGTGTCTTTTATTACTGCATGTCAAGGTACAATGACACAAAGCATCCACAAACAGAACATCAAAAAAGATAGAAGCAACATGAAAAAAAGTCTCCATGTATGGAGCTAGTCCCGCTCCTGTCCATCTACTCCCAATGCTCCAAAGTCATAGGCCTCAGCTGCCTGAAGCTATGCTCTCCCATGTCCTCCTGTTCCCTTCGGTCAGGGTGGTCTTCCTGGTGGTGGTGGAGGTAGGGCCTCAAAGTGTCGTCCACCACCCGCTGCTCGGCCAGCTCCTCTGCCTCGTCCTCTTGCTCTCGGTGGACCGCCATGGTCGAACCTCTGCCTGTGAGGTCCCTCTACCACCTGCTGCTCATCTTCAGGGTGGCTCGGGTAGTCTCGAGCCATGTGACCCACCACACTGCATGCATAGTACTGTTTTCTACTCATGTGGCTGGCTCTGTTTCATGTGCCCCGCACAACCGAACCTGTTTTCTGAGATTTCTCATCTAATGGTCTTTCCCTCTTGGTCCTCTGCATCATCAATCTACTGAAGGATACATAAGACTCAGTTGCGGGTCGTCCTGTGGAGGGCCTCTCCGCTGGTGACTGTTCACCGAGAAAAATCTCCACTATAAGTGCTCTCTCCAGCACACCCACCTATGTTGGGATGTTGAGGGAGATCATAGAAGCCCTGATCTCATGCCTCAATCCCTGATCGAAGGTTTGGGCCTTGGAGAACGGGTCTCGTACCATATCTGTGGAGTAGCGTGAGAGATCAGTAAATCTCACCCTGTACTGGGCTACTGACATGCTGCCCTTTCGCAGCTGTAGTAACTCCTGGATGCACACCGCACGAAGGTTGGCTGAAACGAACTCTGAGCGGAAGTGAATCTTGAAGTCTGTCCAAAGTAGAGATTCATCGTCGTTCTCCTAGGGCATCAGCCTCCACCATCTACCTACTGTTGCGTGCAAGAGACCCGCCGTAAGGATCACTATGAGTTCAGCTGGTGTCCCTACTAATATGAAGACTTAGATGATAGCCTCCAGCCAATCCTCAGCTACCTGAGGGTCCATCTCTCTGTGGATCCTGGGCAACTTCTGTCTCTGAAACTCGTTCAACGCTTTTAGGTGGCATTCACTCTCTGCCGATGGGGCGGGTGGCATCGGTGGCTCGGTGGGTAGAGGAACCGGAGGTGCCTCTGGTGTAATGGGGCCCTGCACCGAGGCCTCGTCGCTCAGTGGGCTTCCATCTCGCACAAAGCTTGTAACCCTAGCTGGCTGACATCGTGGGGCCATCCTGAAAGAAACAGGTGTTCCATGGTCAAACAATATACCTGTTGTGCTGACATAAAGTAATCACAAATAAAACATTTGAAAGGAAACACACACACAATCCGTGTTTTCGTGCACTGAGTCGGAAATCGTAGGTCAGGGTCCTGGTGTATGGATACGTCGGCCACCGTACCAACACTGGACTCCCTGGACTGATAACCACACTTAATAACTTTAAAACAATTGGTTCACATAGAATAAATTATTAGAGTCTTGAGTTCTATAGTAGTACCAACTCCTCTGATACCAATTTGTCACGACCCGTCCTCGGGACCCGTGCCGTGAATACCCCAAGCCTGCCTCCCATAGGCCAGGGGCTGGGGACTAGCACCAAAGGTGTAAATCCCGATAAAAGGGAAGGAATTTACATTATATAAGAAAAAACAGCACAGAGTATACAGGATGATGTAAACACTAAGTGAACTGAGTAGAAAAGTAAGTGCTGGAAAGTAAATGAGCCAGTATTCAAACCCAACTGAAAGTACAATACAACTGTGAAAAGAAATTACAACATCTGAAAAAGTATAGTAGTAACCACAAATAAGTCCTCATGAACTCCCACCTAATGGGTGGTTATATATAGTCTTGTCGGCTCCTCTGTCCGACCGCACACTCCGTGTACGTCCCGCCAAGTGGTCCACCTCCGGGTACGGTCTAGCTCTACAAGCCTCCACCTCGATCAGTTTTTCCTATCATCTGCAACCAACACAACGTAGTGTAGGCATAACCCATGCAGGGGTGAGTATATGATACTCAGTAGGGACCCCTAGACCCCCGTAGGTCTCCCAGAATCCATGAAGTATAAACCACAAAGAAGATATTCAAACACGAGATAAAAAACATCCCTACTTAGGTATATGACCATACTTATACCTAAGTCATCAAACCTTATTAGGCTCCAACTCTCGATCCCATGTACAACCTAGTCCAAAAATGAAATCACAACCAAGTCCACACAGGAAAGCACATCCCAGTCCACTCACGAAAGCACAACCCAGTCCACATAGGAAAGCACAACCCAGTCCACTCAGGAAATCACAATCCAATCCACACAGGAAAATAAGTAAATCATATCAATGATAATGATTGAAAATCAAGACTCATCTCACAAATTTATACTACGTCTGATGAGAGGTGGAGATTATTGTATGTAACCATTGAATCATATCCTCTGCCGATCCTACGTAGGATCCTAGTACAGATGTCATCACTGCCAAACCCACGGAGGATCCAATTATAGTAGTCATCGATGTCGAACCCAAGGAGGATCCATGTACTGTCGACAATGATTCTGATCTGACAGAGGATCCTAGTACAGAAGTCATCGTCATTGAACCCAGTGAGGATCTCTGCACGGTAGATGTCATCGTCGAACCCATGGAGGATCCCAGTACGGTAGACGTCGTCATCGAACCCACATTGGATCCTAGTACGGTAGTCATCCTCATAGAACCCACTTAGGATCCTAGTATGGTATTATTCCTCATCAAACCCACTGAGGATCCTTGTACGTAAGTCGCCATCTTCTTCACAGGCAGCTCTAGGGTTCCCGCACACAGCACGCTTGATTCTGGGAGGGTCCGCTCCATGATCCAAGAGGGTTGATACATCAACATTCATGAAGCCCGGATTTGATGTATCACAAAGTTCTGTCTCATCAACAGGAACTCAACGCGATAAACGGCATGTCAATCGGATTCCTGGTCTGAGAGTTATTGGCTTTTTCGTCCCAGGGGCCTAGTTGGTTTTGAAGCTACAATAAACCCGATCATACTCCTGCAATGTCTAAACCTTGATATAAGTAATAAAAAATAATTGTATCACGATGAATAATCCAAAATAGTCGACGACATGTAAATCGGATGTCCGAAGCTCAAGTTATAAGTGTTTCCGCACTGAGGGCCAGGATGGTTTCATGTTCGAACAAACCCAGTCGTACCCATGGTTCTCTGAAACCCTGAGTCTAATATACCAAAACGGCCGCCCCAATCCAAGGATCCCAATGCAATTGACAGTGCATTGTTCGGAGGACTGTATCACAAGTTATGGGTGTTTGAACTAATCAGTCTGAAAATAGGCGGTTTGGGCCAAGTCCGACCCGGCCTAATACCCCCAGTGTTGGCCCGAACCTGGTTGACCCGACCCGGGTCCAGGTCCAGCCCAGATGGGCGTGGCCTAGCCCAGCTGGCGCAACCTGGCCCTGCCGGCACGGCCCAGCACGACATGGGGGTCCGGCTCGGGCCAGCGCGGGCGGTCCGACCGGCGCGGGCAGTCCGGGCTAGCGTGGGCGCCCGAGTGCCGAGTGGGCACAGAAGGGGAGCACCCCCCCGGATTTTTGAAATGGCAGCCCGGTTTTTTGGTGGGATCTGCCCTATGTATAACTAGGGGATGCGCCCTCCGGTTATTCAGAAAATGCCGGCCTTTATGGCTGTCCGGTGAGTTGCCGAAGGACCCCCTCTGGTCCTGCCTCCCGATGGACCGGCGACCGGTTGAGTCCGAATGCCCCCTTGCTGAACAGTCGCGGCCAAAGGTCGCAGCGTCCATTTGTCCGGCATGGAGCGGGGGCGCTGTGCCCTCCGCCATGGCTCCCTTGGGTTCTCTAGTGCGGCGCGATGGTGCCACGCACCACCGCTGCGGCCCGCTCCGACCAATGTTCCTTCGACATTACAGGCACCACGCCGTCTTCACCACAATGATCCATGAAGATCATGAAGAAAAAGGGGAGGAGGATCAGCCGTATTTGTGCGGTCCGACCTACTCCCATAATAACAATAACAAGCTGTCTTAAGTTTAAATCACGAAGATGATGAACCAAATTTGATTGAAGAAAATCCCCCACCTGTTAGTATTTCGTTGTCGCACGTTCATCCTCAAGTGGGGTTATGGTGTCGGCGTCACTTTCCGGCTCCGATATTCGAATGGCGTCGAAGAAGAATATGTTTTGTTGGCGTTCTTCATTCTCTACTGGGGAAGAAGTCCATCCGAGGTTTGCAAGAGAATCCTCCAATTTCATTTCTCCACATATTCTCGATGTGCCTATATATAAAAAGGAGAATGTCACAGCGTTTCCATAATGGTGTCATTAAAGTGTTGTTACACTATGATTTTAATGACCCATTAATGAGCCTCATTGATGTACATCGTCACTAACCTGTCGCTGCCCCACCACCCAAAAAGAGACAAGGTAAAATAAAATAATTTATTTAAATTATTTTATTATTTTTCACGAATGGTCCGAAAAAATAACTTTTTCTCTCGACCGTTTCCTGCCAAAGATAAGATTCTCCTAAGAGAATCCCGACGCTTCAAATTCATTGGTGCACTCAGATTTTAATTCTAAGCACCAGTTCAAATGTTAGAAAACCTCTCTATTTCTTTCACTGAACTTACCCGAGCTAAACTTTAAAATTTCTTCCAGGCACACCGGACCTCGGAATCAAGCGCCATTAGAAACTGGGTACTCGTAAAATCCCAAATAAATTAAGAAAAAAATTTCCTTCAAATTTCTGAGTGTTTAAAATATTTACCACAATACACCATAATCCCTTGTCATCATTTTTGGAAAAATTAATTTTCATGCTGATGTGAAGGGAAAATAATTCTGTTGAAAAGATTTTTTTCATTCATCATCCCAATGGAATAGAAATTTTTTCTTTGTCAATGATAACATATGTGAGGGTATTCATGAAAAATCACAAAAACAATTTACTCAATAACCAGATAGAGAAAATGAAATTTTTTATCTCAAATACATTCTTTGGTGATGCCCCAAAGATAACAGCCTCAATCGATTTGGGATCCATAAAAACCCTTTCAAGTGATTAAATAACCTTATAAAAATTCTAATTATATCCAAAAAACATACATTCAATCTATTTCATATAGATAGTGACTCCATAACATTCCCAAAACTATCATCCAATGTTACCCATGCTCAGTTTTTGTCCTTGAATACAACAATATATCATCCACAAACACCACACAAAAATAATCAAAATATCTGAAAAATATCTAATCCATAAATTATATAAAGATAGATGGTGAATTCATATGTCAAAAAAGAAATAAAATATATTAAAAAATATTATACCTTTCATAGAAAGTAATTTATTTCAATATCCCCCTTCCTAACTCAAAATTACTGATATATATATTGTAATTCAATGTTGAAAACCCACTGAGCTCCCCTCAGTTGGACGAATAGATTCTAAATTTATGGAATTGGATAAAATTATTTCTTATAACATCATTATTTATATGATAATCCACACAAACAGCGAGATTTTCATTGACCTTTAAAAAAATCAAGATGGATGTTACCCATATAGAGATTCTATGATGAATGAACCCTTTTCCTTCCAGCTCTTCCAAATGTAGATTTAATTACCATAACGTTTTTGGTTCCATTCGATAAGAAGGATGGGAAACATGACTGGTCCCAGAAAGTTGATCAGTAGTAAAATCCACATCCCTTATTGGGAAAGACCATGAGGAATTATCGAGATAAATTTTTTTAAACATGTAAACACTGATAATAAATGTTTTTCTTTATCTCTTCCATCGATGCCAAATTCAACACTTAAATCATGTATATGATAATTCCAACAATTTTTTATAACAAGTCCATCACACCTACCTTTACATTTTGGTATCCTCTAATGAGACACTCGAAGCTATCTTCATTTGTAAAACTGACACTTCTGGTATAACAGTCTATGTGAATGTTGATCATTGCCATCAAATCCATAAACATGATTATATCCAAGAAATAAATATTCAGCATGGAGAAATCTCATACCATCTAAACTACATCAACAATAATAGAACTTGGACTATACACAAAGGCTCTTCATTCTTATTAACCAAGAGGAGTTTGATGATTCTACAAATATGGAATTATCTATACAATCAAAAACATCACATTAAAAAATTTGAGAAAGAATAAATGAATGGGATGTACTCATACCAAAAAAAGCTCGCATAAGGGTATAATTCAAAATAATCATACCTCTCACAGTTGATGTTCAAGAGTAATCATCCAAAATCACCTACTTAAATCCAAATAACTACATTCATAAATCACATTGTTCTTTATTGTCATGGTGATTTTCCCTTGTTGAGGATTCATGGTATTATTAGAATCATTATAGAAATATATATTCTATAAAGGAGGAATATTCTACTTCCTACATCCCATTGAAGTATATGATGACTGCAACACCTGAGATGTGTCATAAACAACTATCCCAGGAGCACTCTAACAATAGCACTGAAGATACTCCATCTCTTTACAATTGTGGAATTCTCTATGTGGTTACATAAATTACTTCCTCACTGGTTATATGAACCTCATTCCAAACATCCAAACATAATCTATGGATTTGGAGGAATATTTACTGATCCTTCCATCTGATATTGAACCACCAGACTTCTTTGGAAGTAGTTTTCCATCTTTCTCATGTGTTTTTCCTTAGAGTTTACACCGTTTCCCATGTGTATCAACCTGATCCATTCACATGTAGCTCCTGAGGATATCTTTTCAATCACAGTATAACTTTTGACCATCTCGATACCATATGTAATATAAATCTCATCAATCTTTGAGTTAATCTCATTACTTTTCTCTAATTCAATGAAGCACCATTTCAAGGACACACAAGAAGCAACATCAGGTGCCATGAAGACTAATTTTATGAATTTTATCCACATATTATATCACTACAACTATCTCCTACTTTAATATGAATAAGCCTATCATTATTAAAATTCTAAATGTGTGAGGATAGAATTGTTTAGTCAAAAAATATTAAAAATACTCCCATGAAAGGATTGGTCTAAATTTGCATTAATATCTAAATCCATCAAAAAATTTATGAGATTCATCTAACTATATATCACCAGATTAACATTCACTCTGCTAGAGCTCTAGGGAAATTGAAGATATGATTCATCTTGTTTATCCAAAACACTACCCTATCTGGTTCCAAATCTACCTAAATTATGGGTTATTTTTTATTATGAAACTATAATGAATTATATAATTTCAAAGGTTCATCCCTCATGTTCCCTATATCTATAACATAAAAATATTGGACTATACTTTGAACAGTTTGTTTGTTCAACTGTGCCATTGGTGTAACTTCTTTCACAATAGCTTCATCAGGATGGTTTCATGATGCATTCTGGTTTTAATTTTATATAAACACAACAAATGAAATGGTTCTCAGTCTAGGAACACTAGAGGCATAACATTTAAAACTAAACCGCATCATAACTACAAAAAAAGGATTTCCGAAATACAACATTTTCCATATTCATAACTTTTTGGAAATTCTTTCATTCTGTTGAAAATATAACAATTTTCCAATTTACTGTTTAACATCTTTTAAGAATATCAAATGTCAAAATACCTTCAATAATTTTATAAAATTCACATGTTTCCACCAACTCATAAATCATTACTCAAAATGAATTATGCACACAAAGTTGGAATTTGTTTCAAAACTATATGTCATGTTCCTCTCATTGTCTAAACCCATGATGATGATATTCAAATCCTATATGTTTCTTAAAAAAACATATGTATCCAACCCACTAGTAACATTTATATCATCAAAAAATGGTAACCTACGTATTTTTTGGATCTACATTTCAAGCCTCAACAATCCAACTTTTTTCTACCAACCATACATAAGAAATAGAAGAAAAAGAATATCAACATAAAAACAATGAGAATTGAAGACCACATGTTAGGAAAGGACATAAAAAGATTATAAAACTTTTAACAGCATTCCCCTCCTCATTTTCATTAGAATATGGAAGGAACTTTCATTTCCTTAAGAGCCACCCAAAATTTCACAAATATTGGAAGTAAATACCAAGGGTTCACTAACCTGTTGGGGTAATTTTCTTATAAAATTATAACAACCAACTAGAAATTCCACAATAGAATACCATCACATGATACATGATAAATAAGTAGAATAACTCAATATAATACCATAACATCAAAATCAAACTACAATGAGTGCCACAAGGGAATACTAAAAAACATAATATTTCGAATTGAAAACCCACAAAAAATATCAGGACTCGAATAAATGAATCAATGGAACAAAAAATGCTCTATAGTAAACCAATAATCAAAAGCATCATGATTCACCACTAAATATGTGTGATAGATTACCTTTACCTATGATAATATTAATAATATATTCAAATACCTCCATGTTTCAATGCATTTTTGAGTAATTAAACATAGTAGGCTTTCCCCAAATTACTTGCCTACTCCTGCCACTATGATATTACATGTTATAAAAATTATATAAATCCATTTATATAAATCTATTGAAAATTGTTTATAGAAAATCCAAGAAGTTCAATACCAAAAAAATCGTACTGAAATTTATTTCAAAAAATGAAAAAAACAATTCTCTAAAAATATTTCATTAATTCTACAACACCCCAAGCTTCCACTGTACACTTCTCTTTGAATAATTCAATAGCGTGTGTTATACGCAACTTCGAGTTATAACACATGACAACTAATCAAACTAGTCGTTATGAATATTAATACACACTTTATAAAATTTTATAAATTTTAACTTTCAAAATGGACTTCATTTTTTTATTCGGAATATCGAAATTTTCTTCTGATGAATTGTTGGTATTTTTCTGAAAACATTAAATTTTTGATAAATAGTGAAAACCCCTCAGTTATAATTCAAAACCGAATTTTTATTTATATAATTATTTATTTTATTTAAATTTATATTAGTTAAAAATAGATATTTAATACCTATATAAGTTAAATTTAAATCATTGGAGTCACTTTATAATAATTTGAGTAATAATAAAATGTTATTGAACTTTTTACCGTCTTTAACCCACCTCCTAAGAGCATTGGAAAAATTGAATAAAACATAATTTTACAACTTCTATGAATTCAATTTTAAAACTCCGACTGACACGGTAGATATTATTTAATAAAATTTGGTTCAATAAGATAAAAATAATTTTTGGTGAATAGTTACTTTTGACTTTGATTTACCACGGTTATAAGTAAATATGGTAATTAAGGGTTAAAATAATTTTATTATTACCCGAACACATGTTCTAATTATATTGGATAAGTGTAATTCGACCAAAAACAATCATGGAAATAATATATGATCCTTTAGGTCCACTTGGATTAGATTAGGACCTTTATTATTATTTAATTCAAAGAAGAGTTAAAATTGTTAAATTCAATGATTAATAAAAAAACCATTTTTAATATAGGGTGATACATAAGATAAATTTTATTATAAATATTCATTAGAAATATAAATATATTTCCCACATAATTATATTTTATTTATATTTTTTAGACATTAAATAATATAATTTAATCATGACAAAATTATAATGCATTAATTACCTTATTAATGAAATATTAAAATAAATGATGTTATAAATACCCAAATAAATGTAATTTGACCGTTTTTATGAATGCCACTAATTTTATATGTTACTATGACATTTTAGAGTTGATTAAATGAATTTTGGTCTGAGTAATAATTCTTTTATAAATTTAGAAAAAACAAAATACCAAATAGTGTAAAAATTTACATAAAATTGTTTTTAAAACAAATATTATATTATTAATTGATATTATTTTCCTTAAAATCTATGGATTTTCCAAAGGGATTATATATTGTTATATATGTCATTAATTAACCACTTGGGGTTATCTTGGACGTTTATTGATATTTTATTAACCTTATAATATAAAAATACAAAGAGACAAGGTAAATGTCAGATAATTAAACAGAGTGTTAAATCTAAAGGATAAGGTTAATATGGTAACCCAAACCTTTATAAAACCTATTTTATGGGAGGTTTTTGACCCATACCCACCTTATACCTTAAATAATTCATTTTGTAGACATTATAAACCGAACATGATTTTATTATAATATAATTTTTCAATATTTTCCTATGGTGCCCTGAACCCCTCCTATAAAAGGGCACTTCCCCTAATCTCTAATTCACGACTTTAATGCCATTTTTCACTTCCAAAACCAGTCAAAATACCCTGTAAACGGTCCAAAATTCATCCTAGAGGCCTTCATTTAGTCATATAGCCATCCTATGGATCCCTTTTGATCAAATCCAAAGGAAGAACCCAAAGAAGAGGTAAATATCTCGCCACCTCTTTCATTTTTTTTTCATCCACTTATTCATTCCTTTTAGTTTCCATTATTAAATTATAACTCCAATATCTTCTATATAATGTGATGTTATTTTAAATATGGTAAAACTATATTCATTATTCTATCCATCCATTTAATGACATGTCAGCATATATGCGTAAGTATGACTTACCATCTCCACGTCATGGTGTAGTTGTTATTCAATACATTATTATTTGGATGGGTATAATAAAGAAGTATAAATTATGTAAATAATAAATATAAGATGATGATGATTCTGTATATATGATATAACATCCAATTATATAATATTTTAATATCAAAAGAATGATATTGTCGCTCGTGCATACGTACGGATTACCGTCTGCACGAACACAATGAGATTCATTCCCCATCATATCCATTAATGACTAATTTTCAATAGATAATTAAAAATAATGTTTAAATACATAATATAATTCTGAATATTATTATGATACATCCAATTCATAAAAACATTAATAATGTAACAAATAATATCAAGGATAAAGAATCAGTTAACACATGAAAAGATGATAATACTAAAATATTTTTAACAAGGAAATGTAAAAAATCATATATGACACCATATTAACGTATATGATTCTTGTATAATTTAATAAAAATTATTTCACCATTATAAAGGATGTTTTCCTACCCTCGACCTAGGAAAAGTACAAGGTAAGGGTTAATTCTACAACCACTTCATTATTCAAGGTTGTTTATATGTAATTATCTACTATGACCTCTTTATCATCCACATACCTTTTTTCCTAAAAATGTATTCCAACACATTTTTACTACTTGATATACTATGGATTAAAGACATTTATACCCTTATTTGAACTTATATGTTTTTAAAGCACTATTTCTGTCATTTTCCAAACAAGTTACATTATGAACTTTTCGACATAATTATTGTAAGAATGTTTTTTTAACTTATACGATTTGTGTGGCGATATTCCACTGTTATAACATCATCGAATAATCCCTTATAATAATATAAAAATATTATCAAAATAAAAGTTTTCTATTATAAATATGTAACATTATGTGATTTTGAAAAAAGAATGAGATATTTCTCTCAAATTGCTTTGAGTTTATCTATGTCAACATCCATTAATTGATTTTAATCTTATTTGAAGTTGATATTTTATGATACAAATCTTCCATTTTGTATTGATGGTTTTGTGTTATGATTGACTATGGATGTGTTATTTTTCTACCATTCATTGTTAATGGAAAATTGTTGACATTTTCTATGCATGTTTTAATACAAATGATTATGTATTGTTTAAAAATTTTCATATGCGGAATGCATTAGACTTAGTAAGTGACAGGTGGTTCCTGGTATAGAACCTTGATGTATTGGTAGGTCTCATAAAAAAACTAGTTTCTTGGAATAAGGCCTTGATAAAATCTTATTTTTAGTCTTTTCACAAGGCCTTGACTATGTGGTTATAATGTCTGACGTTATGCATTCCATCATTATGAAAGTGGCTACTGATATTGCATGTGATTATTCAACTTTTAGAGTATCCAAATGAGTAAGTAAGTGGCATTATATTGATTTATATTTTCCATATTATGATGATGTTTATGTTGAAAAATGCTTTAGTTTTAGTTTTATACATTTCCTTATATGTTTATGCTTTTTATTGAATGTTTTCTCTATATTGTTACCCTTATTGAGAATCTGAGAATACCCCTTTCTATGTTTTATTTTTCCAAGGATGCGAAGAAATATATTATGATTGACCTACATGGATATATTATGGGATCCCAGTGTTGTCTATTGAACCAATTTTGCTGTATTTTTCCATTTTATGATGTAATTTAAAACTAATGAATGTATCTAGTACATCCAAGGCTACTAAAATAATCAGTCATTCGAGACTAGATCTTTTTTGATCATGCCAAAGATAAAAAATTATGCTCCAACTCTAGGGATCTGGGGTTGGGGCATTACAGTTGGTATCAGAGGAAGATTAGTAAAAAACCTGGAAACTATATTTACAATAACTATGATTAGAGAAAATTACACTAAAATAGTCTTCGAGGATTAGTACAGAAGAAATTCCTAGATTTTTGGTAATGTAGATATTTTTTGAATTTTCAATGCAATACATCCCTATCTGGATTTGATAAGTTAGAGGCGGCTATGGAATTGATATACCTAGGGCTAAAACCCAAAAAAACGCATTGAGCAAGACTTTAATTAGAACTAGTGCACGATAACGGGCCTTTCTGCACTCTTGGTTATGACACTCCCGGGGGATATGCTTATGATAAATCAAATTTTCATTAAAAACCATTATGAAGGATTTATGAGTATATACATCCTCATAGAAAACCTTTTTTTATGATTATGGATTTTATCCATAAAATGTTCTATTTGTGATAAGTATCTTATAAGATTGGACTATGTATTGTGATTTATAAACTATTCTAGTGTATTCCCTTATTTAGATATGGCACCTAGTGGATGGAATGGAAATAGTAGAAATACACACACTCCATGTAGGGATTTCCCCCCATACTCAAGAAAATTATAGTGGATTCGGTGATACAACTGGTGCTGATCAGCTTATCACTATACTTGGACAACACACTCAGGTTATGAATAATAACCTTCCCTTATAGAAACCCTTATCCGCAACATGGATGATCAATGATAGATAGCTTCATAAGGTAAAAACCATCAACATTATATGGGGGCTACAAATCCATTAGTAGCCAATCAATGGATAAATTACTAAGAGAAAATATTCCACGCCTTATGGAGTAGCGAAGGGGAAAAGTTGGCATGGCAGTTTACCGCCTCACTGGAGATGTTGATCAAAGGTGGTCATTGATTAAAAACACAATAGAAGATGATGAAGTATCAAATATAGAAATTAGGGAGTTTAAAGAGCTTTTCATAGAAATATACTTTCCTCATGGCCATCGATCAGATATGGAAAGTCAATAATTGAGTCTGCTGAAAAAGGAGGTTGAGGATGTCGCAACATATGAGGATAATATTACAAGGTTAGCAAGGTATGTAGAAAATTATATATGTACCTCAAGAAGTAATATTGATCATTTATTTGATGGGTTAAAACCATTTCTCCAACAAGAATTAGTCTCACAATATTTCTCATAGTTCGAAGATATCTTCTCATGTGCTATCAAGACAAAAAAGAATTCTCTATGTCTTACTACATTAAAGCAATGCAAGGGAAGAATAGATATGTGGAACACTCAGGAAATGTAAATAAGGGGAAGAAGTGAAAAGTTGAATTTTTATCCTGTATTATATGTGAAAAAAACACCATGGTACTTTTCTGAAGGGAATGGTAGTATGTTACTTATTTGGTGAAAAAGGCCACCAAGCTCGTGATTGTAAGGGGAAGAAAGAGGATGTTACTGTTGAATGCTACTATTGTAGAAAAAGGAAACATTATGCAAATGAATGTTCTAAGCGTCAGGAGAACGTACCTCAGAAAAGCCCAAGGGATCATGACCAATCTTATGCTATCAATAATGTAGAGGTTGAAGCTCCGAAAGACGCAGTGGCAGGTAGTTTAATGGTTTCTTCAAGATAATCCAATGCCTTATTTGATTCTGGATCATCGCATTATTTCATATATTCCCTATTTTTTAGTAAAATTATACATTTCCAATTTTATTTAACAATGGATTTGTCAGTAAAAACTCCTAAGGAATGTTTCATCGCAATAAGGTTTTGTGAATCATTTCCCATTAGAGCATATAAATGTTCTTTATCTACTGATCTCATCATCATACCAATTATTTAATTTGATATGATCCTCGATATGGATTGGCTTTCGGACCACGATTCGATGATTTATTGTAAGAAGAAGGAGGTTACAATTTTTGATGTTGACTATAAAGAACACCTTATCATTAGACCAGAAATATCACCTCCTAATTTTTATCTAGATCCACCCCCATTGCTCAACTAAATTCATTATTTGTTTAGGAAGGGAATGGAATAACTGTGGGTTCAGAATGAATGTTCAAATAGAGGTTTTAACTATTGTTCAAGAATACGTTGAGGTGTTTCCATAAGATTTACTTGGACATCCTCCAGAATGAGAAATCTAATTTTCCATTGACTTAATTCCTTGTTCAAGGCCCATATCGAACACCCCTTATAGAATGGCAACTGTGGAAGTAGTGGAACTAAAAAACAATAATATGAATTGACTAATAAGAGATTTATTCACCCTAGTGTTAATCTATGTGGATCCCCTATTCTTTTTGTTAAGAAGAATGATGGATCTATGTGGTAGTTCATTGGCTATAGGGAGATCAATGTTATAACAATAAAGAACAAGTAACCCCTTCCTCACATTGATGATTTATTCGACCAACTTCATGGAGCTCAATACATTTCAAATATTGACGTTTAATCTGTTTATCATCAGTTGTGTACGAAGAAGGAAGTCATTCTGAAAACAGCATTTCAAACTAGGTATGGGCATTATGAGTTTACAGTAATGGTTTTTGGATTGACAAATGTACCCTCTGTATTAATTGATTTAATGAATAGTGTTTTCATGGAATATGTTCACAACATTGTGGTGATATTTATTGATGATATTTTAGTATACTCCAAAAGCCACGAAGATCATGAAAATCACTTGCACATTATTATAAAAACTCATAAAAGACACGAATTATATTGGATGTTTAGCAAGTGTGAATTCTGGCCTCTTGATATTTCCTTTCATGGTCATATTTTCTATTAGGATGGAATCTTTGTTTATCCCTCTATGACCATGGAAATCCAAGAATTTCCAGCACCAACGTGTATAACTGAGTTACACAGTTTTATTGGTTTAGCATGTTATTAACAACATTTCGTCCTAAATTTTTCCTTATTGTCGAACCCAATAACGAAGAACACATGTAAAAGTGAAAAATTTGTCTGGAAAAAATAGTTTGAAGAATATTTTGAATAATTGAAGAGAAGAATAGTCAATTCTTTTATCTTCACTCAACCATCGGGGAATGATGGGTTTTTTATTTATTGTTATGCATAAAAAAACACATGGTTGTGTCCTTATACCGAATGATAGGGTTATTTCCTATGCATCACAACAACTAAATATTCTTGAGAAAAACAATTCTACTCCTGATATTGATTTAGAAGTTGTAATCTTTTATTTGAATATATGGATATATTATCTCTATGGTGAAAAATAGGAGATATATACTGATCACAAGAGTTTGGAGTATATTTTCTCACAGAAATAAATCAACATGAGGCAAAGAAGATGGCATGAACTCATCAAGGATATTGATTGCACCATACATTACCACACTAGTGCAGAAAATGTTTTTCACGTCGGTTATATATAACCGACGTAAAAAATGCGGCGAGTCGATTCTTAACATCGGCTATTTTAATAACCGATGTTACAAATTGTGCATGTTCGGTTTTTACATCGGATATCTTATAACCAACATAAAAAACCAATGCGCGGGGAGATTTTTACATCGGTTATTTGGAAACCGATGTAAAATACCCGATATCTACGCGTTTTTTACGTCGGTTATCAAATAACCGACGTAAAAAACCAAAGCACGGGGTTATTCACATCGGTTATTTGATAACTGACCTAAAAAATGAGATGTCTATGGGGTTTTTACGTCGGTTATTTTATAACCGACGTAAACCCCCCCCCCCCGTGCTTTGGTTTTTTACGTCGGTTATTTGATAACCGACGTAAAAAACGCATAGATATCGGGTTTTTTACGTCGGTTTCCAAATAACCAATGTAAAAAACCCCCCACGCATTGGTTTTTTACGCCGTTTATCTTATAACCGATGTAAAAAACGAGATATCTACGCGTTTTTTACATCGGTTATAAAATAACCGACGTAAAAAACCAAAGTACGTGGGTTTTTTATGCCTATTATAAATTAACCGACGTAAAAAACCCGTAGATATCTCGTTTTTGACGTCAGTTATAAAATAACCGACGTAAAAAACCAATGCGCGGGAGCTTTTTTATGTCTTTTTTAAAATAACCGACATTATAAATTTAAAAAATATTTTATAACGTCGGTTATATAATAACCGACGTTATAAAACTTTTAATGAAATTAAAGCCTCGTGGACTATCATTTACGATTTTTCGACTGACAGTCCGCTGGCTCGTCTCTCTCGTTCGGTAAACCCTAATCGGCTTGTCGATTGACCTGTGTTAAACTCATTTTGGATTCATTGTTTATCTTCTTAACTCCTCTCAGATCTATCATCTCAACTCGCAACATTCAAGTAAGCCTTCCACGAATTTATTTCTTTCATTTTTTTTCACGGATATTCTATAATTATGTTTTGAGATTTTTGTACATTTAATGTAAACAAGATGTAGTGGTTTCCAACTATGCACCTCATTACTATTTTGATAAGATGGTGATGAGATAATCTAAGATACATATGATTCACTGATGGAAGTGATACAATTTCACATGGTGTAGGATGATTTATGGGCATGGTGAGACCATGACATGAGCATTGGGGTGTGAGAGGAAAACTAGTAGAGAAGTGGTATCCGAGAACCTTAATTTTAATATAGATATATATATATATAATTTTTTATACAAAAAGGATTATTTATATGAATTATTTTGTGAGTGATCCATAGTGAGTATATGAAACTATTTTTCCTTGTTTAGGTGATGATTTAGATTCATTTTTTCATAGGGCTTTAGTGTGCTTCCTCAACATTTTCATGGGATGTTTTAGGGAGGATCTTACTATGTATACATGTTATGCCCACTATACATATATATAAACAATTTGTTTTGGTTTTTAAAATAAATTTATAGTTTTTATAGATGTTAGTATCATGGAAGTGTTGTGGAGTAGCACATTGGGGTGTGAGAGGAAAACTAGTGGAGAAGTGGTATCTGAGAACCTTAATTTTAATATATATATATATATATATATATATATATAATTTTTTATATGGAAAGGTTTATTTATATTAATTATTTTGTGAGTGATCCATAATGAGTATATGAAACTATTTTTCCTTGTTTAAGAGATGATTTAGATTCCTTTGTTCATAGGGCTTTAGTGTACTTCCTCAACATTTTCATGAGATGTTTTAGGGAGGATCTTACTATGTATACATGTTATTCCCACCATACATAAATATAAACAATTTTTTTGGTTTTTAAAAGAAATTTGTAGTTTTTTATAGATGTTAGTAGCATGGAAGTGTTGTGGAGTAGCTTTCATGAGTATATAGAATTTATTGTTTCTTCCTAGTTTTCCTTTTAGTATTAATAATCTTCTTTTTGGTTTATGTACAACAATACATGTATGAATTCATTCATAATTATCTAAATTTCTTCATTTCGAACTGAGGAGGGTTACTTTTGATGGGAGTAGATCCTAAATGATATGGTATGAATTCATTCTATCATAACCATAAATAAAATATAGTTGTATTTTATTTATCATATACATCAACTTATACTCTTCTTTTTCATCACAAACCCTTTGAGAATAAAAAACCAAACTAAGGGCTTTGGTATCCACATTTCCTTTTATTATAGAATATGGGACATCAAAATCAAATTATTGAACATATTACTTCCAAAAACACTTCCATTGATATTTTTAATTGTGTGAAAATATTTACCAAGTGGATTTAGGGTCTACAGAAACCATTAATAACATGTTAAATAGGTAGTTTATCTAATATATTAAAACATCAAAACCCCAATGAATATTAAACTATGTAGGCGTCACGGTTTTCATTGATTGAATGAAATTTAAAACTGTTATATCTAACTATATTTTGTTTTAAAAATAATATTCAATCATATTTTTTTAAATACCTATTGATTTGTTTTATATTTTAAATTATTTTACATTCAAATTATGATTTTTTTCATATAAACATATATTTTTATTATCATAAAAAATATATTTTTTGTTGATATTTGTTATAGGTAATAATGAGTCGATGTTGGATTATGGCACATCGAATGAGAAATGAATTTGAGGAAGGTGCTGATGCCTTTTTGGAATTTGAAAAACAAAATGTTCCAAGTAGTGACATTTTTTTCTGTCCATGCCTGAAATGTTTGAATATGATGAAGTTGAAAAGTAGAGAGATAAAAGAACATATGATTTGTCATGGTTTTAATCCGAGTTACAACCCTTGGATTTGGCATGGTGAAACTGGACGGAATGTCACTGATGATGATGATTCGCAAGATGGTAACTCCGATGGAATTGAAGAAATGATTCGCGATATTGTAGCAGAAAAAATTGAGATAGAACTGACAGTTGCGCGTCTATATGGTGATGATGAAAAACCATTATATCCTGGTTGTATAGATTTTTCGGTTTTGTCGGCAGTGTTAAGATTGATTAACCTGAAGGTGAAGCATGGATGGAGTGACAAAAGTTTTACAGAGCTGCTACAATTGATGAAAGACATTCTTCCAAAATATAACGATCTTCCAGAATCACATTAAAAATCCAAGAAAATATTATGCCCGATGGGATTGGGATACAAGAAAATACATGGCTATCCGAATGACTGCATTATATATAGGAAGGAATATGAATTTCTATCAGAGTGTCCTAAATGTGGGACATCACGGTATAAGATGAAAGAAAAAATACAGGCTGATGTAGAGATTACAAAGCTCCCTTAAAGGTATTTTGGTATATTCCTATAATTAATCGTTTCAAACATTTATTTTCTAATTCACATGATGCAAAAAGGTTAAGATGGAATGCTAAAGAGTGGGTATGTGATGGAAAAATATTTCATCTAGATGGTTGTCCACAATGGAAGAAAATTGATGCGCAGTATTCTATATTTGGAAATGAAATTAGAAATCTCAGACTATGGTTGTGCACAGATGGAATGAATCCATACCGAACACTCAGTTGCACACATTGTTCATGGCATGTTTTATTGGTAATTTACAACCTCTCTCCTGAAGTTTGTATGAAGTGAAAATATGTCATGTTGAGTACAATGATCTCTTGTCCAAAGCAGCCTGGTAATGATATTGATGTTTACTTGTCACTGTTGATTAATGATTTGAAACTGTTATGGGCTGATTGTATTAGGGTGTATGATTCTTATAAAATGGAATATTTTCAACTGCATGCAATGCTTCTGTTCACTATATATGACTACCCAACGTGTGGAAATTTTTCTGGATACAGTGTTAAAGGGCATAAAGCATGTTCAATTTGCGAATAACAGACGTCATATTGTCAATTGCATCATGGGAGGAAAATAGTGTACATGGATCATCGAAAGTTTTTGCCTATGGAACACCCTTATAAAAGACTAAAAAAGGCATTCAATGGCTCACAAGAATTTGATAGTGCTCCAAAACCTTTATCCCCTGATCTGTATTATGGAGTGATTGAAGACATATGGGAGGTTGATTACTTTAAAATTAAAGTTCCCGTTTTTAACTGCAAATGGTTTAATGGTAACAACAGTGTCATACACGATGAATTTGGAATTACACTTGTTAATCTGAATAGATTGGAAGACACAACTGATTCTTTTATAATGGAAACACATGCAAAACAAATTTTCTATGTAGTAGATCAATCAGATATGCAGTGGGCTGTTGTTTTACAAGGGAAAAAACAATATGTTGGTGAGGATGAACATGATGAATATGCTGATTTATGTGAGATCTTTACTTCCATGGAAATATTAAGAGAACATAATGATGATCATGTTGAAGACATAGTTTGTTCCATAAAGACCGATCACGACGAAGGAATTTGGGAAAACAATCCATTTGTACATTCCTAAAATTACAGGTAACATATGTTTATTTCTTGTTTACATTTATTTTTTCCATAAATTTTAGATATTGTAAGTTTTTTATTTATTAAAACATGTTTTAAAACAAAATAAGTATATGGTTTTGTTTGTTTTAAGTTTGTTTAGATTACTTTATCATGTTTATAACAATTACATGAATTTTAAAATGCTAATTTTTTTCACTGACAATTACTTTACCATGCTTACAATGTTTACCAGGTTTACCATTTTTACCATCTTGAACATCTTGACCATCTTTACCATCTTTTCCATCTTTACCAATGTTTAACATGCTTACCATATTACCAATGTTTACTATTATGTAACTTAGTACACTTTTCTATTTTCTGATTACAGTAGTGTTAAAATATTTGAATTTTTATATTTGTGAATTGACGTTTATTTTTTTGATTTGAAGGATAATGAAAGATCATTCAGATGATCAACCACATGATTCTGGAGAGGAGCATATTGCTGGTCATACCTCTGGGGATGAACATTCACATGCTCCTATTACGAAAAAGAGTTCAAAGGTTGGTAAACGTGGGTGCACACGTTTACCAAAATTATCACTTGCCCATACGCAGTATCAGAGGATAGTCGTTGAGTTTGATGACGATGATATTCCTAGAGGTCTGAATGCCAAAGATTTTAAGAGTTTTGTTGCAACTCAGGCTATAAACAAAGTAAGAATTCTGTATGATGATTGGAGAGGTGTGGATAAAGCGATTATCTCTCAGTTGTGGGAGACAATTTTGGTAAGATATTTTGTCGTTGTTTGACCATTATTTTAATGTTTCTAATATATATAATATGTTTAACCTCTTCTTTATAAGATGACATATGATATTCCTGACACTAGAGGAGTCAGGAAGAAATGATTATCGTTGGCTGCCAGGAGATGGAGGGATTTCAAATCAACCCTCTCATCTGATTTCATTTATGGTCATAGGAGTCATGACAATCCATGTCGTATATATCCTTTTATAGATGAAGACACATGGAGACAGTTTTTTGAAAGTAGAAAAAAAAGAGTCATTTCTGGTAAGGGCAATGTAAACTATTATAAACTTTCTTATATAAATGATTTTATTAATGTTTTGTTAATGATTTCTTATTCATAAATTACAGAAAAAAAAGAAAGCTCATCAAGAGATCCAATCTAAAAATGTATACCCTCATAGTTTATCTCGGGGAGGGTATGCATTATTGGAAGAACAAATGGTGGCGGAAAAATTTCAACAACTAAGAGCTGAGTCTTCAAGCTCTGGAGAGGTGGCCCCTCCGTCCCCTCCATATAGACATGAAAAATGGAAGAGATCTCGGAAGGGAAAAAGGGAAATATCTTTCGGAAGAATCGAGAATCGTAGCTGAGAGGATTGTAAGATATCTATTTAATTTATTTATGTTCACTTTCATCTTCATATAAGTTTCAATCATTAAAGAAATGTTCAATTAATTAATACATGACTCTCTTGAGGATCAGAGTTCAGAGGGGACATTTATAGCTACTGGGAGGGAAGATATTTTATTTGTATCATTGGGAAGGCCCGAACTTCCTGGTCGTGTAAGAGGATATCCAGCAGGTGTATCGGTTAGAAAAGTGTTTCCACGTTCTTCAACTTCAAACATTGAGGGGGTTTATAAAAAAATATAATCCTTGGAGGCTGAAGTTCAAAATATTAATGCGACGATGGAGGACAAGATTAGAGAATCGGTGCTCTATAGACCCGAAGCTTGACGTACATGGATATTACATTACTTTTGCGAAATACTTAGTACATAATAAAAACATACACACAAGGATCGTAATAGTTTAGTGTCTTTGAAACACGGAATATAATCTTCTAATCGTGGTGAAAGATCTTCATCATCTCCCATAAAGATCTTCTTTTTTTACCTAAAACCTTACTTTATATCCTGGGGAAAATAAAACATAAAAGGGTGAGCTCAAATGCTCAGTAAGGGTAAACAAAAGAAATATCAATCACATCATTTTCATAAGAACATAACATTTTGGAAATCTTAACCTGGAAAAGGCAACATAATTTCATAACATGGGATAAATCATAGCAGTGACATGAAATCCCAATAATCATAACTTAAAACCTGAAACTTTGTGGCAGACACACATAATCATAGAGAATCATATCTTATTAGTCAAGACTCATTGCCAAGACTATCTTAGTGGACAAAGTCCATTTCTGAACCGAGTCACCATTGTTTTAGTCCTGTTTCACTGAACCGGTATAACCTACCATTCAAGACATGTCTATCTCATGAGATATAAAATCTTTAACCAATGCATTGGAGGGAGATATAGGTCCCACCCATCTCATAATGATACCATTATTATGTGTTCCACAAAATCATAAATCATACATCATTGCATAACCCATGTAATAAAAATGGGAATCTTAAACATCATGACATCATAAAACAATTCATATAAGATAAAGAAATTCATAAAAATATTTCCATCACAACATAATCAAGTAAATGTAACAATAGGGATAGAAATAGAACCATATATTATCTTATATGGAAAATAATTTTGATAAAACACTTGAACTCTATTTTTGAGGGAAATATCCTTTCTACTTCAAAAACACTTTTCCTTTCTTAACATGTCATAAAATTATAAACTAAAAGAAGTTGATTAAAAATAAAATTGAAAACATATATAGGAAACTTCTTGGAAATAATGTTTTAAAAATCCATTCACGCCGTATAAGTTAAAAAAACATTCTTCTAGTACATTTTTCAGAAACGTCAAAAAGTACCTCATACGAAAAATGACAAAAGATTCCTTTCATATCCTTTACTAAAAAACACACCGAAGGGTAAAATTGGATTTAAAAAATTTTAGGTGGATGGAAATAATAATACATATTGAGGAAACATGGATGTGGATGATAAAATACACCCCAGTAAATACCAAAGTATAAAAAATATCGGAGAAAAATGAGATTGTGGTATTTTCCCTTATCTTAGGTCTGATTTGCATCATATGTGTCCGAACCTCCTGTATAATGATTAAATAATGTCATTGACTTATTCCAAAATCATACTCATTATTATGATTTCATATATGGTTCACTTATGGATTTATATTACCCGTTCTTTTGTAAATTCCATGTTAAAGAGAGTTTTGGGTAAAATCGTTTCATTTGTCATTCGTGTTTTGACTTGTAATTATTCATATGATTACTTAGTTCATGATTAAATAATTCCAGAATATAAAACATGATTTATATATAATATATATTCAGAATATATAAATATATAATAGATCATTAAATGGAAAGAAATACACCGTTCATGGAGACGGTAGACCGTTCATACACATGAACGCTATTTTCTTTTCCTTATTGAGTTGAATGGCATTAAGTAGATGACATACATATATATACACACAAATCCAGAATCATTATTATGTCATATATTTCACTATTACTTATTATATATACTTTATAATCATTCATGAATGGTTAACGTGGAGAATGAATCTCATCGCGTCGTGGAGACGATAGTCCGTATGTACGCACGAGCGATGATATCGTTCTCTTGATTGTGGAATTGTATTGGAGTGTATGTATACTATTTCAGAATCAATATCACTTTACAATAATCATATATAGTTATTATTTACACCATTATACCCATCCAAGTATGGTGGTGGTGGAAAATAGATTACACCACGGCGTGGAGACGGTATTCTGTACGTACGCACGCGCGGTGATTTTGTTTTCTGTAGGATGTATAGATGGTGAAATAAGGTTGTTTCATAATTATAATAACATATCAGTATATAAGTAATACTGATGTTATTACTTCATAATGAAACAACCTAAGAAGAATAAGTGGAAGAAGAAATAAAGATGAAATAATTGGTAACGGACATTACCTCTTCTTTGAAGTAGTTCGTTGAGACCTCCTTTTAGGGCACTAAAATAGTCCTTTTAAAAAGACCAGAACCTCTAGGATGTTTCTAGGGAAGTGGAGAGAAGAAATTTTCAGGGTTTGGCCGAGCTTGAAGGCTCAATGTGGTGTGAGGAAGAGGGGGAGGAGGTTCCCTTTTACAAGGGAGGAGAGGGGCACCTTTGGAATAACAAAAAATATTATTTTATTATAAAGTCATGTTCAGTTTTAAATAGATCCAAATTGATTTATTTCGAATATAAGGTGGGGATGGGTCCAAATCCTCTCATACAATAGAATTTAGAAAATTTTAGGTCATTATATTAACCTTATCTTTTAGTTTTAACACTTTGTTTATTAGATTGACATTTACCATGTCACTTTGTATTTTTATATTATATAGTTAATAAACACACCATATACATCCAAGCGACCCCCAAGTTGTATTTTATTAATATATATAACCTTATCTAAGTCATTTGGCCGAACCCTAGATTTTTAGGAATAAAATAACAATTAATAATATAATATTTGTTTTAAAAACTATTTTATGCCCATTTTGAAACTATTCAACAGTTGATTTTTTTGAAACTCATAACAGAATGATCACTTCGACCAAAGTTAAAAGAATCATTCCTAACATGTCATATTAACCTATAAAAATAGTTTAGTTCATAAAAAGTATAATTTATATTTATTTTGGTATTTATAACATCAATTATGTCAATATTTCATTAATAAGATAATTACTGCATCATCGTTGTGTCATAAATAAATTAAATTATCTAATGTCTAAAAATTAAAAATAAAATAACATAATGTATGAAATATTTTTATCTTTCTAATGAATATTTATAATCGTATTTACCTTATGTATAACCCTATATTAAAAATGATTTACTTATTAAACTTTGATTTTAACTATTTTAACCCTTCTTTAAAGAAATTAATAATAAATGTCCTAATCTAATCTATGTGGGCCTAAATGATCATATTTTATTCCTAAGGTTGTTTTTGGTCGAATTACATTTGTCCAATAGAATTAGGACATGTTTTAGGATAATAGTAATATCATTTTTACCCTTAATTACCCTATTTACTTTTAACCGTGGAAAAAAAGTAAAAAGTAACTATTCACCAAAAATTATTTTCATCTCAGTGAACCACATTTTAGTCCTTGATATTAACCATGTCTCTCGGATTTTCTAAATTCCACTCACAGAAGTGGTAAAATTATGTTTTATGAAAAATTCAGTTTATTTAACTACCACTTAGTGGTTTCACTATTCATAAAAAAATGAACATTTCCAGAAAAATACCAAAAATTAGGTCTAAGCTATATTTGATATTAAGAATTCAAAAAATGATGTCTATTTTACCAAATTCAGAACATATCATTTGCATTATTTAATTTAAAAATTAGTTCCCGTCGTCAAAACAAATAGCGTGTTTTTAAGATATAATAACTATCAAATGATTGACACTTGTTTATAACTGGTTTAAATGTGAAATTACATCCAATGACCAACATTTTATTAAATTTTAAAAATATGTTCTAAATATACTTTAAAACCACTCAAATAAATAATTTATCACTGTTAATTATTTCTATTAAAAAAGTTCAATTTAATTAAAATTTAGTAATTTTCACTGTTCATCAGAATATGAAAGTTATCCGAAAAGTACTAAAATTTCACCCTAACCTAATTTCGATATTCTGAATCAAAAAATGAGTTCCCTTTTAAAAAATAAATTTACAAAATTTCAAAAAGTGGTTATTACTATTCATAATGGCTAGTTTTAATAATATTTTAATAGCATATCGTTGTTTAGTGAAACTCGTTATTGCGTACTACACACGCTATCGAGGAAGGTCGTGATTGCGTGTAATGCAAGGAAAGTCAAGGATGTGTGTTGTGCAAGCTCCTTTTGGTGTAGCGTACAACACAAGACATTAATGAAAAGAATATTTTTCATAAAATCTCGGGGTGTTACATTCTACACCCCTTAAAATGAATTTCGCCTCAAAATTCGCAGGTGTTATAAATGGTTTACTACTGGAAAGTTTCTTTAATAGAAACCCACATCGTAAAAAGGAATACCAAAACCATTCTTTAAAAACAAAAGTATGAAACGTAACAGTTACCCAAATAAACTAATCAATGGGTTTCCACATAGGTGAAAATATGGATATGGAAGTGAAATCTAACCATCATGTTCTGATGGAGAGTGGTAGAGAATATGGCTATGGAAAAGCCAGAAATCAAAAAGCCATAAATTTGTGATGATCTAAGGTACCATCTAATTCATCAGATATAAGAGCACTAGGAAAACATTTTTGGGTTTCAAGATCATTTCCCTAAAGTTGATGAAATTGGAATTAGAAGAAATACTTTGGTGATTTTGTTATAGTCTCACTATTGGTCTTTCATTGGACAATTTGCACTTCATCTCTTAAAGAAATGAAGTTTAATTTTTCATTCGTGATGTGTTAGCAGATCATGTGATAGAATGATGGGTCATTCCATCAGTCTCAAACAAAAGGTTAGAAAAGTTATCAAAAAATACATAAGTCCATCTATAGTGAGATTAATCATATATGGTTCCCAAAATGGACCTATAATTCATATATCATACCGTGTAATAAAATAAAACTAGTTTCTACTAACCAGGGACTTCCTGTAGGCCAGTGGTAGGCGATAAAGGCCAGTCACACTTCGGTTGTGGGTTCGATTCCCACTGCCTTGTCCGACGTGATGGGTTGTCGCCCGTCCTTCAGGTTGTCCTTTTTCTAAAACTACATTACTATAACATCCCATCAATAATATCGAAAAAAAATTTATCCTTAAACAATACTAACTTATGTCTAACATAGTCCATTCCAATCTTTAGGATTATCCATAATACTGCTGTCCAATCTGATATTATAGTGAAAACGATTACCAAAGAGTTTATATAACAAGCATGTTAATACCATCGTTGATTCCCGTATATCATGAGATATGTCTTTTTGGTCACATTACAAACATTCGAAGGCCCTAATCATGTATTCTCTTGAAAAATGAATACCCATTGAACCTTAGTGAAACATTAATGTAGTTAAAAGTTAACACTTTCCACATACCAAAATCCTCAAAATTCTATATACTCAAACCATGATATCACTTAGTCCTTATATCAATCAAAAGCTCATGAATACTGTCAAATATTTTATTTTCTCATTTTCCCTTCATTATGTGCATATTATATTTTTTCCAAAAATATCTCAATCACTTTCCATGGTTACAGGTACTATAAAATTATTGAAAACCACAATAGACCAATACATAAATATTCCAATACTCAACATTATTTTGGAATCCCATTACATAAAAACTTAATCATTCCACCACATCGTTGTCATATTCAACATCAACAATGGTGATCTCATGTTACATCCCTTTGTCCTTTGCATTAAGTGGTTGCTCATGTCGATCATCACTAACCCTTGGATGAGGTCATTTATTGGTATAATGTCTCATCTCCTTGCACTTGAAACATTGAAGTGTAGTAGGTTCATTTTGTGTATCCCTTATTTTGTTTGAATCATTAGACATCTTCTTCCCATCATTGCAGCATTCAAATGCCCGATGACCTTCCTTTCCACATTTGAATCATTTCCTTGTCCCTTTAAGACAATCTCCACCATGCTTCTTTCCACACTTTAAGAATAAGGAAACATTCATATTCTTTTCACCATTATTCTGAGATTTCTCCTTGAACTCCATCTTTCGTTTCTTGTCAAAACTACTAGACAGATAAGTAACACCAACATCCATTTCTACCTTGATAGCACAACGCACAATTTCTTCATAGCTACTGAAGTCTCTTATAGCTAATGCCCTTCGCTGATTTGGTTTTAAGCCACTGAAGAATCGATCAACTTTACTTTCAGGTTGGATGGTAAATCCAGATCCATACCTAGGAAGCCTTGTAAAATTCGCTTCGTATACACCAACATATTCATCATCCTTTTTCATTAGTTCAAGAAACTCCTTCTCCATCTTTGTTCAAAGAATACGAGGGAAGTACTTATTGAAAAAAATGTTCTTGAACTCGTCCAATTCCATGGACTCAATTTCATCTCTTTGCCTCGTATTCTTGATAAGATTCCACCATTGATCAGCTTCACCTTCCAAACGATATACTACTAAGATGAATTTATCATGTTCAGAACATTGAAGAAATAAAAATATCTTTTCAGTGGTACTGATCCATTGTTTAGGAACAAGTGGGTCAGAAGACCCACTGAAAGAAGGAGGACGTTGCCTCATAAAGGACCCAATAGAATATTGTTCCCTTCTCTGCTCATTTGGGAGTCCAGAATGATTCATAGCTTGTGTAAGTATAGCAATAATATTTTTCACTCCATCTCCCATAACATTTGTTTGTTCAAGAGGACAATCATTGCATTTTCCATTACACTGATCAACACGGTTCCGTCAGGTTCCAGCCATCGTCTAAACCCCAAAACGAATAGTGTGAGAGGCAAAAATCACGCTAGGGAAAAAAATATAATAAAGGGGGAGTAACTTCAATATATATCATCTTGGGTTACCGTAATTCTAGTACTATAACCTATACTTATACTTAACCTTAGGGACATCCCTAGACATACCATAGAAATATCTCTAGGGATCTTACTAAATTTCTCGCATCCTAGTTTCCAAAGGTTGACTAAACCTTTCCTATGATACCAACTGTTGAGACCCAAAGCATCATGTAAATGGACATTACATTACTTTTGCGGAATACTTAGTACATAACAAAAACATACACACCAGGATCGTAATAGTTTAGTGTCTTTGGAAACTCTAAATATAATCTTCTAATCGTGGTGAAAGATCTTCAACACCTCCATAAAGATTTTTTTTTACCTAAAACCTTTCTTTATATCTTGGGGAAAATAAAACATAAAACGGTGAGCTCAAATGCTCAGTAAGGGTAAACAAAATAAATATCAATCAAATCATTTTCATAAGAACATAACATTTTACAAATCTTAACCAGAAAAAGAGAGCATAATTTTATAACATGGGATAAATCATAATAGTGAAATGAAATCCCAATAATCATAACGTAAAACATGAGACTTTTTGGCATACACACATAATCATAGAGAATCATATCTTATTAGTCAATACTAATTTCTAAGACTATCTTAGTGGACAAAGTCCATTTCTGAACCGAGTCACCCTCGTTTCAGTCCTGTTTCACTGAACCGGTATAACCTACCATTTCATCCATGTCTATCTCATGAGATATAAAATATTTACCCATTGAATTGGAGGGAGATATAGGTACCACCCATCTCAGAATGATACCATTCTTATGTGTTCCACAAAATCATAATTCATACATCATTGCATAACCCATGTAATAAAAATGGGAATCTTAAACATCATGACATCATAAAACAATTCATATAAGATAAAATAATTCAAAAAAATATTTCCATCACAACATAATCATGTAAATGTAATAATAGGGATATAAATAGAACCCTATATTATCTTATATTGAAAATAATTTTGATAAAACACTTGAACTCTAATTTTGAGGAAAATATCTTTTCTACTTCAAAAACACTTTTTACTTTCTTAACTTGTCATACAATTCTAAACTAAAATAAGTCGATTAAAAATAAACATGATAACTTGTAAAGGTAGCTTCTTGGGAATAATGTTTTAAAAATCCATTCATGCTGTATAAGTTAAATAAACATTCTTCTAGTACTTTTGTCGGAAAAGTCAAAAAAGTACCTCGTACGAAAAACGACAGAAGATTCCTTTCATATACTTTACTAAAAAACTCACCAAAGGGTAAAATTGGATTTAAACAATTGTTGGTGGATGGAAATAAAAATACATATTAAGGAAACATGGATGTCGATGATAAAATACACCCCAGTAAATACAAAATTATAAACAATCTCGGATAAAAATGAGATTCTGATATTTTCCCTTACCTTAGGTCCGATTTACTTCGTATGTGTCCGAACCTCCTGTATAATGATTTAAATAATGTCATTGACTTATTCTAGAATCATACTCATTGTTATGATATCATATATGGTTCACTTATGGCTTTATATTACCTGTTCTTTTGTAAATTCCATTTTAAAGAGCGTTTTGGGTAAAATCGTTTCATTTGTCATCCGTGTTTTGACTTGTAATTATTAATATGATTACTTAGATCATGATTAATTAATTACAGAATATAAAACATTATTTATATATAATATATATTCAGAATATATATATATATATATAATATATATCAGTAAATGGAAAGAAATACACCGTTCATGGAGACGGGAGACCGTTCGTACGCATGAACGCTATTTTCTTTTCCTTATTGAGTTGAATGGCATTAAGTAGATGACATACATATATATACACATAAATATAGAATCAATATTATTTCATATATTTCATTATTACTTATTATATATACTTTATAATCATTCATTAATGGTTAACATGGAGAATGAATCTCATCGTGTCGTGGAGACGGTAGTCCGTACATACGCATGAGCGATGATATCGTTCTCATGATCGTGGAATTGTATTGGAGTGTATGTATACTATTTCAGAATAAATATCACTTTACAATAATCATATATAGTTTTTATTTACACCATTATACCCATCCAAGAAAGGTGGTGGTGGAAAATAGATTACAACACGGCATTGAGACGGTATTCCGTACGTACGCATGCGCGGTGATTTCAATTTCCATAGGATGGATAGATGGTGAAATAATGTTGTTTCATAATTATAATAAAATATAATTATATAATTGATACAAATGTTATTACTTCATAATGAAACATCCTACGAAGAAGAAGTGGAAGAACAAATAAAGATGAAAGAATTGGTAACAGACATTACCTCTTCTCTGAAGTACTTCTTTGAGACCTCATTTTAGGGCACTAAAATAGGTCATTGAAGAAGACAAGAACCTCTAGGATGTTTATAGAGAAGATGAGAGAAGAAAGTTTCAGGGGTTGGGCGAGATTTAAGGCTCATAGTGGTGTTAGGAAGAGGGGGAGGAGGTGCCCTTTTATAAGGGAGGAGAGGGTCACCTTTGGAATAACTAAAAATATTATTTTATTATAAAGTCAAGTTCGGTTTTAAATAGATCCAAATTGAGTTATCTTGAATATAAGGTGGGGATGGGTCTAATTCATCTCATCCAATAGAATTTAGACAAGTTTAGGTCATTATATTAACCTTATCTTTTAGTTTTAACTCTTAGTTAATTAGATTCACATTTACCATGTCACATTGTATTTTTATATTATATAGTTAATAAACATACCATATACTTCCAAGCGACCCCCAAGTTGTGTTTTATTAATATTTATAACCATATATATGTCATTTTGCTGAAACTTATATTTTTAGGAATAAAATAATAATTAATAATATAATATTTTTTTTCAAAACTATTTTATGTCAATTTTGACACTATTCAATAGTTGATTTTTTTGAAACTTATAACAGAATGATTACTTCGACCAAAGATAATTTAATCAATCCTAACATGTCATATTAACCTATAAAATTAGTTTAGTTCATAAAAAGTCTCAAATTATATTTATTTGGGTATTTATAATATCAATTATGTCAATAATTCATTAATAAGATAATTACTACATCATCATTGTTTCATAAATAAATTAAATTATTTAGTGTCTAAAAATTACAAATAAAATACCATTATGTAGGAAATAGTTTTAGATTTCTAATGAATATATATAGTCGAATTTATCTTATGTATAACCCTATATTAAAAATGATTTACTTATTAAACTTTGATTTTAACTATTTTAACCATTATTTAAATAAATTAATAATAAATTTCCTAATCTAATCCATGTGGGCCTAAATGATCATATTTTACTCCTAATGTTGTTTTTGGTCGCATTACACTTGTCCAATATAATTAGGACATGTTTTAGGATAATAGTAATATCATTTTTACCCTTAATTACCCTATTTACTTTTAACTGTGGTAAAAAAAGTAAAAATTTACTATTCACCAAAAAATATTTTCATCTCATTGAACCACATTTTAGTCCGTGATATTAACCGTGTCTCTCGAATTTTTGAAATTCCACTCACAGAAGCGGTAAAATTAATTTTTATGAAAAATTCAGTTTTTTTAACTACCACTTAGTGGTTTCACTATTAATCAAAAAATGAAAGTTTCCTGAAAAATACCAAAAATTAGGCCTAAGATATATTTGATATTAAGAATTCAAAAAATGATGTCTATTTTACCAAATTCAGAACATATCAGTGGCATTAATTAATTTAAAAATTAGTTCCTGTCGTCAAAACAAATAGCGTGTTTTTAAGAGATAATAACTATCAAAAGATTGACACTTGTTTATAACTGGTTTAAATGTGAAATTACATCCAATGACCAACATTGTATTAAATTGTAAAAATATATTCTAAATATACTTTAAAACCACTCAAATTGAAAATTTATCACTATTAATTATTTATATTAAAAATGTTTTTTTAATTAAAATTTAGTAAATTTCACTATTCATTAGAATATGAAAGTTATCCGAAAAGTACTAAAATTTCACCCTAAGCTAATTTCGATATTCCGAATCCAAAAATGAAGTCCATTTTGAAAAATAAGATCTAAAAAATTTCAAAAAGTGGTTATTACTATTCATAATGGCTACTTTTAATAACATTTTAATAGAATATTGTTGTTTAGTGAAACTCGATATTGCGTACTACACACACTATCGAGGAAGGTCACGATTGTGTGTAATGCAAGGCAAGTCAAGGATGTGTGTTCTGAAAGCTCCTTTTGTTGTAGCGTACAACACAAGACATTAATGAAAAGAATATTTTTTATAAAATCTCGGGGTGTTACAGGTGTAGTCTTTGTTTACAGAAATGCAAAGACAATTTCAGACTGCAGCTCCCACTCCTCCACCTCCCCCCGAAGACCCCATTATTTATCCTCCACTTCCGCCATTAGCTCCCACTCCCCCACCTCAGCCTGCGGACCCCATTTTTTATCGTACGCCTCCGCCGCAGCGTCCTACATATTGCGAGTTGTATGTTGATGATTCTCAACATCATATAGTAGCATAGGGGTTGGTATATTGTATAGGAGATACAGTTCATCATCAACAATTAGAGGTAGAGTATCAGAGGGCCACTGTACCAGATATTATAGATAGATCAGCTAGGGTACGAATACCTACAGATGAGGTGGCGACAGTTGGACAGAGTATCGGCCATTTTTTAGTTTGGCCATCCAGACTTCTTCAACTCATTACCATAGAGGTATGAATGTTATATATTTTATTTTATTTTTTTATTAAATTTGTTTTGTCATTTGAAAACTACTATATTTTTAATTTTTTTTTCACAGGAATACTTCAAAGGTAATGAAATACTGTATTGACAACAACAAAGACAACATGCCATGACATCAGATATAGATTCCAGTGGTCTTGACAGATTGTCAAGATATTCACATTTGTTGTTGGGTTTTTATGATTTTCCAATGGAATATCATGTTTGTGGACGAGAAATAAGTGTGGGGATTACAAAAACTGATATCATGGAGCTTGTTACTGGAGATAAGTTGGGCATCAATGTGGTGCAAATTTTTTCCATGTAAGTCTTAACACCTTTTCCATGCATTGTATTTATTTAAAATGTATACTTATGTATGTTTTTTATTTGGTATCTTTATAAAATTTTTTAGAGGAATGAGATGACAGAAGTATATGGATTCATGGACCAGCAATTGATTTCCCCTGAATCATGTGCATTGAATGAGGAACAAAGAATGGTTTATATTGGTGAAAGATTTGAAAAGAATATAATCACACAATGTTGGATGATGCCTTTTTGTGAGAGGTATTAAACAAATTTCTCTCAAAGAGTTAATTATATTTTAACATAAAAAACCACTAACATTAAATTTTCTTTTATCAGTGATCATTGGATGTTAAGGTTTTTTTCCCAAGGGAGAACGCTCTTTATTGGATACGCTCTGTTAATGGTGATGTACGGGAAAGTATTAAGAATATATTGGAAAAGTAAGTTTCAATTTCTCAATAGTTTTATATATTATAATGAATTTTAAATTTACCCCATTCGTATTATTTTCTAATAGTGCATGGGCCTACTTTCGAAAAAACACAAAGAAAAGAAATGCAAAGATCAAATATGTAAATGCGAAGGAAAAATTCCCTTTATAATTTTTACTTTTTGATTTATTACATAAAAATAATATATTGAATTTACAATCATTCAAACAGAATTGTCATGAACAACAAGGCTTCATAGAATGCAGATATTATATGTTATGATTTATGTATGAAATAATAACAACTGGGAAAGTTGTGAATTTTGACCTGGTACGATTTCCTCTTAAACTTTGCCATAATATTTCAATTTGATTTATTCATTATACACGTTAACTATCTTCATTTTCATCTGTATCTTTTTGATGACCCTCAGCCCTATACTGCTGATGAAATCAAACACGTACAAGTGGAGTGGTCAAATTATTTTACATGTTTGATTGAATTTTAGTTGTTTGTAATGTAAAATGTAATTTTGAATATTGTCGTTTTAATTGTGTATTAGGTAGTTGTTTTGGTTGGATTTAGTTTTTTTTTGAAGTTGACAGTGTATGTTTTGAATGTTATATAAGTGAATGTTTAATTTTTCTCTACTTCTTGTTTTGGTCTATTTTTTATGGTTTTTCTGGTATGGATTTGGGACTATGGGGGAGGGGTTCCAAGGGTGTGGGGGTGTGTTCAGTGGGGTTGGGGGGTGTCCAGAAGTCTGGGAAGGTTGTCCGGTGGGGTGGGGGGACATTCCTGGGGGGTGGCAAGGATGTCCAGGGGTGTGGGAAGGTGGTCCAGGGGTGTGGGAGTTTTGTCCATGGGTGGGGGGGGGGGGGGGTTGTCCATGGTTGTTTGGGGCTGTCCATGGGTGTGGTGGGGGCTGTCAAGTTTGGTGAGGGGGTACTGTTCAGGCGGGTGGGGGGTTGTCGAGGGGTGTTTGGGGGTGTCCGGGGGTCAGTGGGCAGTCCAGGAGTGTGGTGGGGGCACCAATGGGGTGGGGGAGGGTTGTCCAAGGGGTATACATGAGGATAGGAGCTCCAATGGGGTGGGGGAGGGCTGTCCAGGGGGTATACATGAGTGTGAGGGATCCAACGGGGTGGGGGAGGGCTGTACATGGGGTATAAATGAGGGTGGGGGCTATCTAAGGGGTATGTTTTATATGTTATCAACGTACATGCTTAATTTTGATCTACTTCTGTTTTTGTGGTACAATTTCTTGATTTGTATTCTGGTTGATTCTGGTGGAGATAAGATGACTGCATTCTGTTTTAAAAAAATTAGGTTTATCACATCGGTTATTGAATAACCGATGTGATAAAATGCCTGGAAAATAGTTTATTACGTCAGTTATTTAATAAAAGATGTGATAAAAGGCCTGGAGAATGGTTTATCATGTTGGTTATATAATAACCGACGTGATAAAAGGCATGCACAATGGTTTATCACGTCAGTTATTGAATAACTGACGTGATAAAATGCCTGGACAACGGTTTATAACGTCCGTTATTCAATAACCGACGTGATAAACCACCTCCCGCCGGTTTATCACGGCGGTTATATAATAACCGACCTGATAAACCCCCCTCCCTGGGTTTTTCACATCGGTTTTATAAGAACCGACGTGATAAACCACGCTCACCCCGGTTTATCACGTCCGTTCTATATGAACCGACGTGATAAACCCCCCTCACCCCTGGTTATCACGTTGGTTCCTAAAAACCGACGTGATAAACCCCCCTCCCCCCAGTTTATCACATCGGTTCTTAAACAACTGACGTGATAAACGCCCATCCCCCTGGTTTATCGTCCTTTTCTCACGTCGGTTTTTTAATAACCGACGGGATAAACCATTTTCCAAGCCTTTTATCACATCGGTTGATAAATAAACGACGTGATAAACCCTTCCTATTTTCTTTATCACGTCAGTTCTAAAATAACTGACGTGATAAACATCGTAATTTTATGTTTTTGACGTCGGTTTTTAAATAACCGAAGTCAAAAACCTTATTTATAACGTCGCATGTATTAACGTCGGCTAGAAACCGACGTAAAAAATGAAAAATAACCGACGTAAAAAACGTTTTATGTACTAGTGCCACCCATGGAATCCAAATAAGGTAGAAGATGCTTTGAGCGGAAAGGATCATGGAGTTTTGAACAAGATGTGGGATTAAAGGGATCATATTTTCATTGATCTAGTAAATAAGGGTATGAGAATAACCATGGAAGGTGAAACATCAATGCTTTTTCAAATGGTATCCAAACAATATTTACTAGAAATGAAAAACGTTCTCAGGATGGTGACGAGGGATTTCAAAAGAAGATTAAAGCAGTGAATGATGGGAGATTGAGTGACTTTTTGTATGGATATAGAATTTTGAAATTTGGGAAGAGACTTTGAGTTCCCGAAATACTTGATCTAAAAAGGGAATTGTTGGATGATGCTCATAGGTCCAATTTCACTATACACTCTAGTTGAACTAATATTTATAGAGATATGAAGGAACATTTTTTTTGGGACAACATGAAGAAGGAGATTTCTGATTTTGTGTCATGATATATGGATTTCAATAAGTGAAATCTAGAAAGAAATAGCATGGAGGAGTCATACATCCTCTTCCCATTCCTGAGTGGAAATGGGATAATATTACGATAGTTTTTGTTATGGGACAACCAAAGGCTCCTAGAAGGAATGACACAATATGGGTCATTGTTTATTTTCTTATCAAGTTAGCACATTTTCATGCTACAGGAAAATATTTTCCACTTGAACGTCTAGAAAGACAATGTATTAATGAAGTTGCGAGACTTTATGGAGTACCCCTATCAATTATTTCTGATCGTGATCCATGTTTAACATCAAGATTCAGGAAAAGTCATAAAAATCCCTAGATAATGAACTTCATTTGAGCACTAACTAAATCCCCCAAACTGATGGACAACCAGAACAGACTATTTATACCTTTTAAGATATGTTGAGATCTTGCTCACATGACTTTCAAGATATGTGGGATCAATATTTACCAATGGTAGAATTTTCCTATAACAATATTTTCCATTCAAGTATTCCGATGGCACCATATGAAGTGTTGTATCGTAATAGATGTCGCACACCAACCTGTTGAGATGATGTTGGTGAAAAAAAATTGTAGGGCCAGAAATTTTGGAGGAAACAATGGAAATGGTGAAAGTAATCCCAACCCACATCAAAACAGCTCAAAGTAGGCAGAAGATCAAAGCTGATAACCAATGGTTGGATTTGGAATTTTAGGTAGGAGATCATGTTTTCTTGATGGTATCCCCATGGAATGGTGTTATAAAATTCAGTAAGAATGGAAAATTAAGTCCTAGGTACATCAGACCTTTTGAAATTCTAGAATGAACAGGTGTTGTAGCTTACTATTCGTCAATTATGCCAAGTCTCTCTGAATTTCACGATGTGTTCCATGTATCATTGTTGAGAAAATACGTGCCAGACCCAATGCATGTACTCACCTATGAGGAATTAGAAATGGAACTCGATCTGTCTTATTGCGAAGATCCAGTCAAGGTTCTTGATTCAAGAGAACAAGTCCAGAAAAACCGGACGACTCATCTGGTAAATGTTCTATGGAGAAACCAAAAGATGGAAGAGGCAACATGGGAACCCAAGGAACATGTGATGAAGAACCACCCAAGTCTTTTTATGCTGTAATATTCTAGAAATTTTGTGGTTGAAATTATTTGAATGAGGGGAGAATATAACACTCCAAACTTCCACGGTAAGCTTCTCTTTAAATAATACAATATCGTGTGTTATATGCACTTTGAGTTCTAACACACCACAACCAATCAAACTAGATATTATGAATAGTAATACCAACCTTTTGAAATTCTATAAATTTAATCTTTTAAAATGGACTTTATTTTTTTATTCAAAATATTGAAATTAGCATTGGGTGAATTTTATGTATTTTTCTAAAAACATTCATTTTTTTACGAATAGTGAAAGAAATTAAGTTATAATTTAAAAGGTAATTTTTATTTAAATAATTATTTATATTTTTTATGTTTTTTTTGGTAAAAATTGATACATAATAATTATTTATGTTCAATTTAATTCAATGGTGTTAGTTTATAATAATTTTATATATATAAAAATTTTATTTATCTTTTTACCGTATTTAACCCACATCCTATAAGGATTTGAAAATTTGAATAAAACTTAATTTTACCACTTCTGTGAATTAAATTTTAAAAATATGAGAGACACAGTTAATATCAGTAAGTAAAATATGGTTCAATAAGATAATTATTTTTGGTGAATAGTATGTTCTGACTTTTATTTACCATAGTTAAAAGTAAAAAGGGTAATTAAGGGTAAAAAATAATATTATTATTAACCTAACACACATTCTAATTTCTTGGATAAGTGTAATTAAAAAAAAACATTAGGAATAAAATATGATTCTTTAGGTCCACCTAGATTAGATTTGGACATTTATTATTATATAATTCAATGAAAAGTAAAAAGTGTTAAATTAAACGTAGAATAACTAATCCTTTTTAATTCAGGGTTATACATAAGATAAATTCGATTATAAATATTCATTAGAAATATGATAAGATTTCCTACATAATTATATTTTATTTATAATTTTTAGACATTAAATAATTTAATTTAACTTAATTATGACATAATTATGATGCAGTAATTACCTTATTAATGAAATATTAAAATAAATGATTTTATAAGTACATAAATAGATGTAATATAGAACTTTTTAGGAATTACAATAATTTTCTAGTTTAATATGATATTTTTGGGTTGATTAAATGAATTTCTTTCGATGTAATAATGCTTTTATAAATTTAGCAAAAACAAAATACCAAATAGTGTCAAAATTGACATAAAAGTGTTTTTAAATCAAATATTATATTATTAATTGGTAATATTTTCCTTAAAAACATAATGTTCGGCCAAATAGATTAAATACTATTAAATATTTCATTAATGAACCAGTTGGGGTTCTCTTAAAAGTTTATTGTATGTTTATTATGCATATAATATAAAAATACAAATAGACATGGTAAATGACAATCTATTTAACTAAGAGTTAAATATAAAAGATAAGGTTAATATAGTGACCCAAACTAGTATAACACCTATTCGTTGAGTGGATATTCACCCATACCCACATTATACTTTAAATAATTCATTTTGGAACCATTAAAAACCAAACATGATTTAATTATAAAATTATATTTCAGTCTTTTCCTAAGGTTCCCCAAACCCCTCTTATAAAAGGGAAATTCCCCTTTTATTTAATTCACACAATCAAATCCATTTTTCTCTACCGACCCTTACCACGGTACCCTCTCCACTGTCCTCTATTCATCATTGTTTGCTTCCTTTCGTCTGAAATCCAACCAAAGGATCCCTTTTGATCAAATCCAAAGGAAGAACCTGACGAAGAGGTAAATATCTCACCACCCATTTCATGTTTTTTCTTCTTCCTCTTCTTCTTTCAATGTTGTTTCCATTATAAAATTATAACACCAGTATCATCTATATAATGGAATTTTATTATAAATATGGTACATCCATATTCATTATTCTATCTATCCATTGAATGAAATGTCACTATAAGTGCGTACATACATCTTACCATCTCCACGCCGTGGTGTAGTTTTTATTCAATACCTTATTATTTGGATGGGAATAATAATGATGTATAAATGATTTAAATAATAAATATATCATGATAATTATTCTATATATATTATAAACCATCCAATTACATATGAATTTAATATCAAAATAATGATATTGTCGCCCGTGCGTACGTACAGATTACAGTCTCCACGAACTCAGTGAGATTCATTCCCCATCGTATCCATTAATGAATAATTTTCATTAGATGATTAAAAATAATTTTTAAAGATATAATATCATTATAAATATGAATAAGATACATCCTATTCATACCAAATGTTACTTATGTTTCAATTCATATAAAGAAAAATGAATAAGTTAACAACAGAAACGACAATAATACTAAAATATTATTAACAAAGAAATATTAAAAGATCGTATATGATATCATATTATTTTATATTATTATTAAATAATTTAGTAACAATTATATCACCATTACATAGGAGGTTAACCTACCCTCTACCAAGGAAAATAAAAAGGTAAGGGTTAATGCTATATCCTCTTCATTATTCAAGGTTGTTTATATGTAATTATTTACTGAGACCTCTTTATCATCCACATTCGTGTTTTCCAAAAAATATTTTCCAAAACATTTTTACTACTTACTATTCTATAGGTTAAAGTCATTTATACACTTATTTGACCTTATACATTTTGAAATAGATCTTTTTGTAGTTTTCAAAAATGTTATGTTATGACTTTTTTAGAAAATTAATGTAAGAATATTTTTTTAACTTATATAGTGGGTGTGGCTATATACTGCTGTTTTAACATCGTTGAAGCTTGCATTACAAACATATAATAATATTATCAAAATAAATGATCTATTTTATAATTATGTAAATTTAAATTATTTCAAAAATAAAAATGAGTTAATTTTCTCAACGATTTTTTATTTCATCTATGTCAACATCTTTTAATGGATGTTATTCTATTTTGAAGTTGAATTATTTTGATACAAATCATCAATTTTGTATTGATGGTTTTTTGATATGTATGACTATGGATGTGTTATTTTTATACCATTCATGGTTTATGGATAAAGTATTGTTATTTCGTATGCTAGTTTTAATATTAATGATTATGTTATGTTAAAAACTTTTAATATATTGAATGCATTGGACTTAGTATCTGACGGGTGGAGCCTGCTATAGATCCTTGATGCATCTGTAGGTCTCATTACACAATCTAGTATTTTGGAACAGGGCCCTGACAGAATCTTATTTGTAGTCTTGGCACATGTCCTTGACTATGCAGTTATGAAGTCTGGTATTATGCATTCCATCATAATGATAGTGGCTATTGATATTTCATGTGATTTTTTGTCTAGTAGAATATCCATGTGAGTAAGTAAGTGGCATTATTTTGATTTATATTTTTAATATTATGATTATGTTTATGTTGAAAATGATTTTGTTTTAGTTTTATTCATTACCTTAAATTATAATGCTTATTTATGAATGTTTCCATTATAATTTTATCCTTACTGAGCATCTGAGCTCACCCCTTTCTAGGTTTTATTTTTCCCAGGATGTGACGAAGTATATTATGACCGACACATTGGGATTGTCTATGGGTTCATAGTTTTTTATATTGAAACAATTTTTTTGTAGTTTTTCATTTTATGATGTAATGCAAACCTTATGAATGTATCTAGTACTTCCAAGGCTACCAAACTAATCGGTCTTTCGAGACTAGATCTTTTGAGATCATGCCAATGATACGTAATAATTCACCGACTCTGTGCATCTGGGGTCAGGGATTTACAAATTACATTATGGAATAACCCATTATATTCAAGATATCCACCCGTCCAACCATGAATGAGGCCTTTAACCTCCCTATACTCATGAGTTGTGAGTTGTCCATTCACTAAGATGTAACTTACTACACCATTTGATGTCAAAATGTTCATACCCTTATTAATCCCACAAATTATGGGTGAAACACCATACCATTATCCATAACTAATTAATATGAACACAATACAACCATTTATATCAAAACAAATGCCCATATACCCATTTCAACTATTTCCATAAAACCATTATTTTGTTGAAAACCATTGAAAAAAAAAATTCAATACATTTAAATAAAACAATCATTTTATTTAAAATATTTATATTAAATAATTTTCAATAAATCCAGCAAATACATGTTATAAAATTAATATTTTAAATCCTAAAAACATATTATATTTCATAACCACTTTTCATAATTCTACAATTTCACAAAAAAAATATGAAACCATCAATAATTGAGGTTCTAACATGTTTTTAAAAAAAATTATCAACCAATTTCAATCAAAAAAATTGAAAATATTTATTCAATTTATAAATAGGGGAGTTTAGAGTGAAGCAACATACCTAATGATTTATGTAAAAAACAAAGAATGAAAATAAAACCTTAACACAAAAGGGTTGAATCTCCAAAACACTACCTTAGATATATTCTTGTGTCATAAATGAAAAAAATATTACCATTAATGGCATAAGAATCATTAAATATATCCAATAGGACTAGATATAAGAAACAGAGAGCCATATAGAAAGAGAAGATTAAATCTATGATAATTCTTGGAAAACTACCATAAACAAAGGCTTATCCTGAGAATCGGTCTTAAATGCACAAATATACAACTTTGGATTGATTCCAATTTGTTGGATAAGGGTTTGACATCCTTTGGATGGGAAATTTTTTTAATTAAGGTTATTTTGTAGAATAAAAGTGGGGCTTAGATGTGAAAATGTGTAAGAACCACTTTTTATTATCTAAATTTTAAATCATGAACGGATTTTTGCATTGTTAAGAACACCATGTCCCATTCACGTGCCATCCTCTACCTAAATAGGGACCTCATAATGTTATCCCACATAGTTGGACTAACTGTGCGCTATCTATGCCAATTCTATTTGTTTATAATTCCATGATTTATTCACGGGGGTTGCACAGTTTGGAAAAATAGTGTCCCTTCTAACGCACCTTCCCCTTGTCCTCTGACTATTATTGTACCGTTTCCTATAGGAGTCTCACAAATTCCACTAATACAACACTAATAATGAAACTTTATAAAAGCGGAAAAATCAGTCCAAAAGGTTTCTAAACACTTTTGAACATCACCCAAACACTTTTTATACTTAATATACATAATGTAAGGGTTACTAACTAGGCACTAAGTGTTCTAAATAGAGATTTAGGGGTTTGGTTGGTCATTATAGATTTTTTATGAATTCTCCATGATTTCTTCATCAATGGTATCATTATAATATAAGGATGTAATGATTAAAAAGATTGAAAATTTTCAGATACATTTTTATGTTATTAATGTGATGTTGACTTCAGTATCAGTATTGAATATTTATGAATTGGGGTTGGGTTAGGGTGTTTTCTTAAATTCATCTACTATGGTATTGGGATGCTTCATGATGACGAGGAAATAGGTTTTTCCTTATATATCTATCCATTTACACCCTCAGGATAAAAACTATGCTACCAATGATATAGAGATGGTATTTATTGTGCATGCACTCAAAACATGGTGTCACTATCTCATTGTGGAGTAGTTTATGATATATTCTGATATTAAAATACTGAAACATATTTTTACTCTGATGGATCTAAATTTGAGACAAATACCTATGGTAGAGAATCTTTGGAATTTTTATTTTTATATTTCATATAAACACAGGAATGGATATCTAGTGATTTATAATATGAGACGAAAATTACTGACACAATCCGCAATGGAATTGGTTGAGGAGTGGTCTATATTGAGTTTCTTTATAAGAGGAGCTTGTAAGCTTAAGAGGATGGTGAATAAGTGTTGTTATCATTGATTAATGATGAATCCTATTTTTTAATGATAAATTTTATCACATGAAGGTACAGTAAAATGAGTGACAATGAATTTATAAAAACCTTTATTATGTGGACACCTCCAGAGAGTGGTCTCAATATCACATTGGAGATTTGTGATTCTGTAGTATCTTGTTTTCCCATTTTCATTGAGATATGAAGTTTTGGTTAGTGGAAACTATTATGGTTGTTTCATGAACCATGGCGATGACATGATATATCACTACAAGGTACGTTAGTATTGGTGGCATGTGATGAGACTATCGAGGGACGATTTTGTTTTGAAGTGACTTGCTATTATTAGAATTAATGTAGATCACTAGAGACCTGCAAGGTTGTTTCATCCCTTACCCATTTTGATATGGAACTGGGATGGCATTTCCATTGATTTATTTTCTTATTTCCTATATTCCTGGTGGGAAGGATGTGAATGGGGTGATCACTACATGACTAGAAAGTTTATTCATTTTCTACTGATAAAGGAGGTAATTAAAGTGTAAATCTTGGGGACTTGTATGTTTGAATGATTGTAATACATCAGGGGGTTATCTCTGTAGATGTTTCATAATTGGATTCGAGGTTCACATATAGTATCTTTAATGTTTTTGGGAAGTTATGGCATCCCAAATAATAATAATAATCATAGACTATCAACAACAGTTTGATGGATATATTGAGAGGGTTATATAGGTTCTATAGGCTATGCTTTTGGAGTGTGATTATGATTTCGGAGGATCTAGTGAAATGTATTTTCCTCTAGTTGAATTTTAGAATAATAATTTTTTTCATTATTTGATTATGATGTCTCACGTTGAGGATTTTTATGGGAATCCATGTATATATCACATATCCATCGCATAGTTATGAGGGTGGTCCTTAATTGAGAAGAGTGTTGTTTAGGAGACAACAGAGATTGTAAAGATGAAGTAAAGGTGTTTTCGCATGGAATAGATTCTTTATAAATATTTTATATACCATAGGTGTAGGAATCAAGATATTTATGTTGGTGCTAGGTTTTCTTATAGATTTTGACATCATTTGTACATTACAGTTTGGGTATGTGGGAATTTTTGGAAGCAAGGTATGTTGTCCCCTTTGATATCATTAGAGGAATCAGAAGGGTGGAATATTGTTTTCATTTTTCTTCTTATCTGACAACTATCCATTAAGTGCTTCATGATTCATTATTGATGGGGGTATATACCTTATAATTCAAATGTGATTATATAGGGGGATATTCATTTTATCCATATTCCACCTAGGTTGAGTAGCCAGTTTAGATTATGGATCATCCAGATGGGGCATCAAATAATAAAATGTTCCCCCTAGTATGGGTATTGTGGGAGGGTACAAAAAATAACCATTATACATGTTAGTGGTAGTCATTAATGAGGCAATAATGAACTTATATTATTGTGAATCTAGTGTCCAATGGATATTTGGGGTAGAAATAATTAATGGTGGGGTGATTAAAATACCCCATTAAGTTTGTATCATGTATGTTTTAAAATTTTCTTTTGGATTTCATTATTAATTGATTTAGAAATATAATGAATGAATTTGATGGATGCCTATAATATTTAATTCCTTGAATTTTTAGTGTTTTTAAGATAAAATCATTATTTTATTCTATTTTTAGGTTTGTCACATGATGTGTAATGGTACTATATGATGTTTAATTACTACCATATAAACCCAATGAGATGGATACATCACATGATGAATTTATGGATATTCTAATGGTTATATGTCATGATGTTCTAAATATGGGTTTATTCATCAAAATGTAATGGGTTTTCTTCTGGATATACAGTATTTTGGGTTTCATGATCTGTGATAGGATTACATGATGTGAATACTCTCGGTGGATGTGTTTTATAGTGCTTCTTTACTATATTTTAATTTCATATTCTGTAATATCTCTACCACTTGAACTAAAGTCTCTTCCTATGAGATATTTTTATATAAATCCTAATATGGATCACTTAATAAAGTGATTGATAACCGTTGTGGTTGGGTTTCTTATTTTTGGGTGAGAAATCCTTCAGGTTCTTCATTTTTTTGGTTTTAGTTTTGGTTTGGCAGTGGATTTTGGATCATATAGTAAGTTCTATCGATACTCTTTAATTTCAATGAACTAATTAACTTTTGAAAATCATTCTATTAGTGTATAGTCTTTCTTATCAAAAGAAGCATGATTTATACCATACTAATGTATTTGTTTATTTGAAATGGGCTTATTTGATAAATTTTATCTAATTATTGAGTTATTCCATTTGGTTCTTTAATACATTGATGTGATAAAATATTTAAAATTATTTATTTTAAATGAAGTGTTTTCTAAAATGGATTTTTTTCATTTAAAATGGAATTGTTTTATTTGAAGTTAGTTATAAAACTCAAATCAATATTTTCGTAGAATTTAATTTATATTTGAATTTTGGAGTATGGTTTCGAAACAATTTTGGAAAATTTAAAATTGGAAACCATAGGTGGGTTAGGAATGGGGCATAGGTATCATTTTTGTGTTCTGAACAAATAGGATATAACTTTTGTGATATCGAAGGGTAGGACTCGATATATTTTTTATCCAAAATATGATTCTTTAGGTGTATAGTTTTATAGTATGAATTTTCAAAAATTCTATTTCACATAATGGCATGTTTTTATTCACATTCCATTTATGGTTATTTATCAAATTATTATGTTTATCATGGATCATTGATAGCAGGTTTTTATATGAGGTTCTTTCACATAGCCTCGCCTGAGAATATGTTTTGTGGATATGTGTATACATGTTTACATTTTCATTCAGGGATACTATTTCTTTTTTTGTTTCTTATTCTTTTCAAATTTATTGTTTGATAATATTAATGTACTTTATGAAAATAATAGGAAAAATGATTTTTATCATTGTTTATTTTAATGTAATTATTCATAACACCATTTAATTTTAAAATCTATAATTAGTGAATTATTGACGTTGGACCTTGTATAAAAATCATGATGGTATCCAACTAGAAATTATTGCACAACCTACTTGTTGCTTTATTAAATTTATGATTTTTTATTACAGGATTAAGATAAGGGGAAGAGAATCCTCTAGTGGGACGAAATGTCCTGTTGATGTTTCTTTTGGTTTGGGTTGTTCATGGGTGATTTTCAGTCACTTGGGATCTCTAATTAATTTATAATTTATTCTATTTCTCTTTGATTTTATTTATCTTTGCGTATCACATTTTATTCTACTTTGTACTCTTGTTTTATGTATTTTATTACTTATACGAATCATAGGTTTTTTTCATTTTTCATTATATCATGTGACATTATGGTTTTTATGGAATCTCATATTAACCTATGTAATGGTATTACAACACCTTTCTAGACAATAACAATATATATAAATTTGTTGATCATATGCTTCTTATATACCATTATTAAGGATTTGTTTATAGTATATTTTTTATGAATAACATAACTAGATTTAATGTAACCATGATCATATTATGATTTATATTGTTCTAACTAACAAAATTACAGGCCAACATGATAATGAATAATACTTTTTTACGTCTAATAAGTTTTTATGTTTTTTATAATATCTCGATATTATAAATTCTTTAACACTCATTTAATCCAATTTTTTAATAATGGATTGATCTAGAAATAAGTAAGAGTTAAAACAACATCATGAAGATTACATTAATTATAAACCCATGGAAATGATATTTTGAAGGAAAAACATTATGATAATTCCAAACTATTTATCATGGAATATTATTTACAATGTGAAAAAATTATAATTTCTGAAGACACCTAATAAGTGAATGATCTAGTGTAATGATATATCATCTTATGAAGATGATGAAAGGAATAAATTTTCAATTTATATTATGTTAAAAATGATTGATTAAGATCCATGAGAATATACATAAAGGGACTAGAACTTATGTAACATATCGAGAAGGATGCCATTCGGCATAAAAATTTTGAAGGAAAATTAAGAGGTATGTTTAAATTTGGAAGGAATATAGAACTTATTCATGGGAAAAACTATAAAATAAAATCCATATTTATATAGAACATAATAATTATACAAATTGATTCCTTAATAGGAGGATTGATGAGGATGGTATGAATCTATAACCTCTAAGACCCCGGGAGTGAGGAATAACCTGTTAATTGACTATTGATATAGAGTATGTTAGTAACTAGGTTTCAATTATAGTCTACCTTGAATTAGTGGATATATTGATGGTATATCTACTTTATTTTATTATTTGTATTTTCTAATAACATCATGTATTAAATATTATTGGTTTTTATTATAATGAAAAAATTTAATAGTATGATTATTATGTTGGTGGAAATAATCTTTAGGAAAAACATAATATCCATACAAAAGAATTAATTTTTAGAATAAATTAGATATATTAAATATGAATCCATATTAATTTCTGGATTGGGGAAAACACATTCTTTATCAACTATGAAAATTAATTAGCGTAAGTAAAACATTTAATTATCATAGAAGAAAATAATATCCAACAAAAGGATCATAATACATATATATGAGATACATTTCCTTTTAATAGTTAGGGAAAATAATTGTTTTCTAGTCTTCCATTTTATATTGAGGATCATATCTCATCAAAGATAATTTATAGAGGCATGTTAGTAATTTATCCACCTTTATGAAATCTTTCATGTAAATGATAAATAAATCTTGAGGACCCAATTTAGACAAGTAGGTAGAATATAATGACTCGAGATTTTCGATCCTATAAAATTACATAATACATTCTTTACATTATTCCACATGCTACATGTAGTGTAATAAAACATCGACATATTAAAGGAATATTTTTAATATTGTTATATATAATGCAAAAATAATAAATAACTATTATTTACTAACTTTAAAAGGTAAATATTTAATAGTTAATATGTAATATGGTTAAATTATTTTTCATTATATTATATATTTTCTTTTAAAATATTAATTTTTTTAAAAAATAATTTTAATTTCATAAATTAAATTAAATATAAAATTTATCACTAAAAATATCATACAATGTATTTTGAATATTTTTTTAAAATAATAAATTATTTAGGTCAATAATATGAATATACTGATTTAATAATACAAATTATTTTTTATTAAATATATGTTTTTGAATAAATTTTTATATAGAAATTTATATTTATAATTTGAAATAATTAATTTAAATGTAATATTTTAGATTTATAAAACACAAGAATGTAATTTAACAAAAATTCAGTAAAAAGGGTATCATGAATTGAAGAATAAATTTTTCTCTTATTAATATTCTGTTATAAGATAAATATTAAAATTAAATAATTCTTATTATAATGAATAAATTTTATTTTTTAATTCATCATACCAAAACATATTTTTTATAGAGTTTGGATCATTTAAAAAGGGATTATTTTTAATAAAAAAGGATGGATTTATGATAATTGTTATTTTCATAGATTTTTCACTATATTAGTATATCATAGATGATATAAAAAATTAAATTAATAATAGATAATACCGGGGAATAATATTAGGAATTTTTAATATTATTTTTTATATAAATGATATGGAAATAATTCGTATTAAATAAATTAAAATGTTTCTTTAAAACATAATCCATTGACACTTTTTAGTTAATTATGTAATATTTGCGTAAAATTATATAACCCCCTAAATTAAATGTTAAAAAATTTATATATTATTATTAATAATTAATATATTTCGTAAAAATTAGTATAAATAATTATTTAATCTATTTTTAAAATTTTAATCTTAAAAATAGAATTTTTCAAAGAACGATTTTTATCTGTTTTGTAAATTTATTTCAATACGAGCAATTATTATCTGTAGATAATTTTTGGTAAAATTATTATCAATTTTTTATTATAATTCTATAATCTGGAGATAAGTTCAAATTTGATTATGTTCAATTTAATTTACCCCCATGGGTAAGAAAGATACCTATATAAGAATATAGTTTGGGAGAAAAATAAATATAAAATAGAAATTACTTAAATAACATAAGGATTGCTCCAAAATGCTGAAATGGGATGAATATTTGACCAAAACATTCCCCCAATCCCACAATTTATAGTTATAGGATTATTTTAACTATAATTGTTAAAATATATAAGTAAATAATTAAATGGTGATTTTAAAACTACCATTCCATTCACTTATCAAGGGCGGAACATAAAACCCATAATGTTACACAATTTCAATAAATAATAACGTAAAACTCATCCATTAGACTTTATATATAACCAAATAATATAAAAATAATAATCTACTCAAACAAAGCTAGCCTAAGAAATTCTATTCTAATGGAGCTTCCAAGGTAATATCTTGTCTGTAATGTATGTATAATCTCCATATTATGTTTTCTTCTTAATTGTAATAATAAAATTATTTTACATCAATATAATATAATTACGTTAGTATCACTGGTTTAATTATATTTTTTATATTAATGGTACAACAATTGGTTATTCATTTCCATCCACCAATAAAAACAATGGATTGTTAGTGGTGCATATGTGTGGACTACCACATCCACAAAAAAATCATTTTTTTATTATTTCTTTTCAATATTATTAAAAGAACATGGATATATTTTTATCCATAATAAAAAATAAAAATAATCTCATTCTGCTTATTTTATATTATTTTATATAGAATAATCACACCATTAGCCATACTCTCGAATTGATTTAAACAGTGTTCAATTTTGGGTATGTTTAACCAGCAACATCAACAATAAGGTGAACATATATCATGGATGATTAGAAAAAAATTAATGCATGATATGATATAACTATTTTAATATATTTTTATATTTTTATATAATGGATATATCAAAATTTGACTCATTAATTAGGAATTAAACGTTTTTACATTGAAAATAAAATGAAAAAGTTCCTTGTCAAAATAATCTACTAGGATAAAGTCTAAAGTACACATGAAATGAAATTGTAAAAAATTTAATTCATCCATTACTATAAACATAATAAAAATATAATTATTAAATTTTTAATAGGAATAAATATTGACCGAACTCATATTATACTTTTACAAATTATCGTAATTATAAACACCCGATGTTGGAAAATAGGAAAAAACTAAAAAAATATACACGTAGATAATGAATATAAATAGAAATTATACATATGATTTTATATTAATTGGTTATAATATTTGATATCATTATATTTATGTTTTTTATATAGGACTTAAGAGTTAATAAAATTATATGGGGAAACTATATAAGGATATATTTTTATCAAATTTTAATTCCAACATACATATATAAGTTATACTAAATGATTTATTTTTAATGGTTTAAATAATTTACTAATATCATTTTTGTAAATTATACTCCTATATTTTATGATATTTAGTGATGTATTAAATGGTATACCTCTCATGGGGTTTTGATATAAAAATTAAAAAGCTTGCAATGGATTTTTATTACATAATTCATTTCATTGGGTCATAAGTACTTATATTTTACAATATCATTTTTAGACATTTATATTATAACTTATGATGATTTTATTTCTTATTTCAACATTTTTTTTAATATAATTAATTATTAGATCCAAATTATTATTATTTTATGATTATTTATTTAAATATATTTTTTATGATTAATTCCCTTTCCTTTTAATGGATTTCACTTCCATATCAATATTATTACTCAACACAAATGATCTACATTTACTAGTGAAAACTCCAAAAAATTATCTAAAATTTTCATTCAATTCCTCAAATTTATTTTTAAATTATGCGTTTCATTTTCCATTTAACAAGATTTGTTTTTGAAAATTGGTTGTTTAAAAATTTTCAAATTCTTTTTCCATAATTACAAAATAATCGTGTTATATAATCCACTACACATTTTATTTTTATGACCATTATATACTTTTCAAGAATCCATTATTAAATAATTTTTTCTAAAATGAAATTTTTTCATTTTATTCCAACTTATTATTTTTGGTAACCTTTATGAATATTCTAGGATTTTTTGGTTTTAACTCTTTATTTTATGTTTATAATATGTATTCCATTTACCACCACAAAAAATTATTTTGAAATTAACAATTACATTAATGATTCAAAATGTTTTTTTTGAAATCTTTTTATTTTTTACATCTATTTAACTTACAGGTTTTATCAATATAGAATATATGTTTTGAACCCAATTTATATGTTTTTATGATGTGATTTCAGTTAAAAAAATTAGATTTTTTATATTTCATTATTTCTTATGTTCATTTTGAGTGATTTTTTAACGCTTTATGAAACCATTATTTATTGATGGGTTCTTTATAAGAGTAATAATGTAGGATTTTCATCTGAAACATAATTTATGGATTATGATATAATTTTAACCAATATTTCCGTCCAATTATGGGTTAAGGATTATATTTATTGTGTTATACATTTGATGTGAATATGTTAAAGAGTAGCTTTATTCAATAACGGTAACTGAGATGGTGTTAAGATCTAATCAAAATATTTCCAGTTGAGTGGTTACAAACTGGATAGTACTCAAATGGTAAGTTTGATGGAGTTAATATCTTCTCACAATTTTATATGTGAATTGTTTAATAAGTCACTACATTAAATAAAGGATTTTGTAAAGGTGTTATGATATGTACACAATTTTAAATGTGAATTGTTGGTGGGTAGCAAGGTTCAAAAGGATAAGTAATACCTAAATTATTATTGTACCTCATTTATAATTTTTTATCATGTTAGGCCATGTTTTCATCGTTAGGCCACATTTTTAAGGTACTCCACAATTTTTTGTCACATATACATGTTTTTTTGTTTTTTATATCTATATGGGGTTTGGTCATATTTTTTTATTCCATTATTAAATTTATATGATCTTATGATTCTTTTAAATTTTTTATTATTATAATATATTGTTTTATGATCTATTATTAATATATTTAAGTCATTATCATGTTCTTACTCTTGTTAATGATCATAATTTTTATGATATATTCTTCATTACTAAGCGTTCTCTCTCAAAGTTTTCTTATATTTTATTTTCCATGGTTAAAAATATGTTTATATCTAATGAGATATATATAGAAATGGTCTATAAGAGTATTATTTTTGGAAAAGTATTCATAATTTTGTTAAAAAATATTTTTATATAACCAATAGCCTAGACACTAATCCATTAGATACATGGGTTGGGTGAATATTTTGAGATGTATTATTTAAATAATTATATTACATTATTATTTGTTCTATGATTATGAAGGGTCACTAAAAATACAAGGGGTTACAGTATTATTAAATTGTCTCATCAGTATAATTTATATGTGTTTTATGAATCTATAAAAATTCCCACCTACATTACTATAAACCTATAAGAATTCGTCCTTACTACACAATGTTAAACTATATATAGATTGATCCTCACATATGACCTTTAAAAATGTCACTCAAACTGTGTGTGATTGGATTCCTATTCATATTGGATAAGTAAGATGCATCATCGAGGATCAAACACAGTATCCACAAACATATATTTTCTTATATGTGGCATAAATAAGACAACTCACTCCTCAATTAGAAATTTATTTGAGATAACCATATTAGTCTCAAAGATATTATGAGTCAATACACTCCTTCTGAATCCCTCATAGGTGTCTTGAGTTGAGATGTAACACTTGGTTTCTCTACATGTGGTCCATTTATTAGGTGTAAGACCTCACCTATTATAGCTACCTCCTTATTCTTACAATCATAATGAGAATCATATTTCTCTATTAATGATCCCAATATGTTCAATACATTATCCTTAATTTGTAATCATAAAATACGATGGAAGGAATTTCTCACTCATGCATGTGTTCAACTCATACAATTTAGAAGAATTATTCACATAGTATTCCATAATACATGAAATAAGACAACATGATTTCTACCTTGTCATGTGATCATAATAGTTAAAATATAACCTATTAAGAGGTACTTAACTGTGTTGGTTATAATTATTTCACATTTATTTGTTGGAGGCCCCTCTCATGGGGTTGATCGCAACTCCACAACACTTACCGCCTTCCGTGATGGTGAAAAATTTAGGAGTAGCACGTTATGTGGATTTTAAATATATTATATCGAATTTATGTGAGATATATGGTAAAAAAAATACTGAAAATGATTTTCACATATCCATGGGGATGTAATTATACCAATGGAATAGGGGTACCCAATCATTTTCTAGTATTTGGGATGGATTTAATAAATAATTTTAAATTTATATCAGACACTATGAGTATTAAAGAATAGCCTAAAATATGTGATGATCCAAACCTCTAACCCTCATTCAAAATATTCACATCATTGTGTCATTGGTATAAAACCCAAATAAACACACCCATTAGATGGTTGAAAAACAATGGAATTTATGTCAGGACTTCATGCATGAGGAATGATACATGAGTTTCCATCAAATACAACCATACCAATTATTAACAACTAAATATTGATATAATAATTTAATTGATCAATAAATGAAAAATATATTTCAAATTTTGAAATAATTGTTGCTAAATATAAATATCATATATATAAATACAATATTTCATACTATACATTTATTTATTTTTTGATATAAGTGATATTTCTTATTATAGTCCATGGGAAACACATGAAAAATGTTAATGTGTGTAAAAAATGATAGTTTATCATAATATTGATTATATTCAAGATTTCGAATTATAAAATACATTATTATTATTTTTTTGATAATTATATTATATATATAATTTTTTATAATAAAATTTTGTAAACATAAAATGTGAGATAATCAATAGATTCAAGGAATGGTCATCTAAAATTATATCACAACCATTTGAAATCAAAAAAATCTAGGTCATTTTTATTTGTACAATAATTTTAGTTTAATGAACCTCATCCGATGGATTTTAAATATGGTCATGGTGACTATAATGATTATATTGATGCGATTGATAGGGAAAAATGGAAGAGGATGGTACTATATTAGAATGTGTTTATTATTATTAATAAGGGATTAATATAAGATAAATATAATAGTTCTAGAGATAGAGAGTGATGATCCGTACCACCTTTATAGATTTATAGTTTTACTAACTAAAAAATGTGATGGTAAAAATATTTAATGATTACTAATTGAGATTGGTCATTACCTTAATTAGGTTTTACCACAATACCTAATATTGAAATATATTTTTTTATTTAAGATAGATCCAAAACATATGTCCTTTGAAAATAATAATTCAATAAAAATTTTTCCCTAGATATACTATGTCTCAGGTCTCATGAGGTGACCAACAAAGAAATGTTATTTGATTTTAAATTCATGATTATATATGAAGTAAAAATAAATAAATAAAAGAACAAAAAATTATATACACTTTTATCTTAGAATATTATTTTACAAATCAATATTAATAAAAATAAATTTACTTGAAAAAATATAATAAGAACCCATAAAATTATTAGATTTTAGAAATATCTATAATGACTGTATTTTTATGAAATAATTTAATTTATTTTTGTAAAAAAATTTGTTACGTGTGATGATGAAATTTTTTTCACAAGATAGAATGTTTATAGTTCTATAGTAAAATAATATTAACATTCAATTAATCATAACTAAAAATTGAGACATATACCACAATATAGTAGAATTATCAATCAATAGTTAATGGACAAGACTACTAAGATACACCAAGACAAGAACATCTATATATAGTGTTTAAAATAAATTATTTTTATACATAACATTATATCAATTAAACTCCTTGAATAAATTTCATACTGTATTTCAAATGTTTTATATGATATAGGATATAATGTATAAATAATTTGGATAATTATTCATCTATAATAATTGAATAGTAATAAGTGACCAATAAACCTTCTATAGTTAAAAAAATCATGTCTTCCATTAAAATTTAAATAAAATAACCAGGTAATATAAATAACCCTATAATGGAATAATCAAATGAAAAAATGTTGATTACAATTTGTAGATATACAATGAGACCATATGCCATGACATGTGTACATAAAAAAGGAAAATCATCAAAATACCAATTATCAATAATGTTTGTTATTTATTTAATTTCAAGCCCCTCATTATGTTTTGAATATAGTTTGAGATGATTTATGTGTTAAGTGGGAATAGATATGAAGGAAGTAGGAACTGTGGGTAGAATCAGAGGGAATTTGTCATTTAATTCCACTAGATTCAGGATGGATGGGGGTTGATATATTATAGACTGACTTTTTTCAATATAAACTAGATTGGTTATCAGGTGGCTGGTAGAATCAAATTGAGTGGAATGTGAGTCATCAGGCGGCTAGGGAGACTGGATCAGCTACCCAAATTTCCCTATGATGTTTTTTTAACAGGGGTTGTTGCAACATTTCATAGTAAATTTAATAGGTTCTAAACTAGGGATTACTTCTATTTTTTGATCCTTTAGAAAAAATTTTATAGACTTTTGATGACATAAATCCCTCTATTTATTCTCCACATGAAATATTCTATTCTAGTTTTGTTTGAACTTGTATTCGGTAGTTGGTATCTTTTTTCTTAGTACCACAATGATTAATTCCTAAAAAAGAATATTTTTTAAAATGAAGATGTGTTTTTGATCCCCATGTAATTAAATTTAATTTTTTTACTTTTTCATTAATATAATCAAGATTTCTTGTGATCAAATAGTTCCTAAATTCTCATTCTTTATAGAATATTTATTGAATTAATTTGGGGAGGTTTTCTTTATTGTTTTTCATGTATTTTTTGTCTTTTTTTATGTCCATTTTTGGTTTTTAGATTCATAATTTATATCTTCTGTTTATTATCTTATAAATTTTTCCTATTATTATTAAATGAATTTATCAGGATTTATTTAATGATTAAAGTTATCCTAAAGTTTTGGTTAAAGGATGTAATTGAGTATGACATTGATTTAAGGAATAATTATCACAGAAATGAATGATAAGAAGTGTGAAAACAAAATTGATGATAATATGGTTTATTATATAATTAAAAGAAATAGAAATTTTATTAAATATGACAATTGAGGATTTAAAGGCCAACTATTTTATAATAAATTCATGTAATGAGTGTACAGATTTTTTTCATGTGTTTATGATAATGTTACACTTCCATATATGTTTACTAAGAGTTTTTGGCTATTATTATAACTACTTTTATTAATATAAATGTAAAAAAACTGGAATTATGGTAATGTGGGTTCTTTGGGAATTAATCCCATGTTGTATGGTCTATAGTCTATATTTTGAATGATGAATTATGGTATGATCATGTTTGAAATAAAACATTAAATGATTAAAGAGAATAATTAACCAAACATTAGGTGGGTAAATAAACATATCATTAAATGTGAGATAACTAGTCCTTTTGGGGGATTTTATATATTTTATTTTAAAAATTACAATTGGATTTTTTTCATGTTGATTGTACATGTTATATAGGGTAAAAATATGACACCGTGAGTTATCATGAACTAGGAATGATATGTTATTTAATAACATATGTGTGGTGGGATGTTTTTATTCTATAGTTTTTTACATAAGTTGATATATAATAATGATCAATTATATGTATCCAATTGGAACATGATTATTTATTTGTCAAGATATTTTATATTTATCTCTGAGGGAGGGATATATGATATGGAATTATATAAAAAATATGAATTTGAGAGTATGAATATATATTATTCCATTATTTGGTAGAGTGGACACTTATGGTTTGTATAAATGCAATTTTATGGATAATGAGTCGCTGGGTGTGATTGTTCCATTTGCATAGTTGACCAACGTCAAGGCCTTGATTTCCTGATGATTTATGATGATACATATTGATCCTTAAAGACTATCACTTATAATAAATTATGATTTGTTTGGGTGAAATCGATTTACATTATATATTATCTCATAAATAAAATTGATAGTAATAAATTATTCTAGAATTTCACAATATTTATATATATATTCATATACTGACTCCTTCATTTTTTGGGGGTTTTAGTGGTTACTACTATGTATTTTATTAAAACATAATATATATACAGACATTGTGTGGTTTCTTATTACATGAATGAAATTTTATTTAATGTTAAGTGGACATTAAAACATGATATTGGGTTCTAGATAATCTTTAGAACATAGATTTTGGGATTTCAATGTTCCGTGGAGTGTGTTGTTTTCACATCATTTCATCATTATTTTTGTTGTTCGAATTATTTTTTCCAGTTATGACTTACTAATAGGGCTTATTTGATGACATGATGTTTTTTTGTTGTGTGTTAGGATATTTATTGATCATATAGTGTTGATTTTAATACATTACAAATGTTATTTATTTTTTATTCATATTATTATTTTATATAATGTGATATGAAATTAGAGGGGAAATTTCTCCCTAAGCGTTATTTTAGATCCCTAGAAACGGTCTTTAGCCATTGCTGATGAGGGAATTCTAATGAGGCTATTCATTGTTTTGAATTAGTATCATATTAAATTCAGGGGTAGGAAGTTACAAAACGGTACTAAAGTCAACATTTATTGGATTGTTAATATTTGTGTCATGTTAGAGTAGATACTATGAATCTTGAATTAGTATGGATGCTCTGAGTGGGGGTATGTATATCATGACCATAGTGGAAGGCCATTTTTCTAAGTAGTATTTTATTGTATTTTCGTAGTTTATATAATAATTTTTTATAATAAATAATTTTTTTCATTACATGTGTATGTGTGTGAATATTTTTGTATGAAATTAAAAGGAAAAACAAACCATCTCATGAACATGTATTCGATGTGATGTGTGATAAAACTATTTCATCTGACCTGGTTTCCATTTATAATGGTTGTGATAACCTTTTAATATAATTATGGAACCCTAAATCAGGGTCTATGGACATTTATTGAAGGATATTGAGATGGAAAACACCAATGATGTTCACATTTTTCTTGGTGGATAAGCCAATAACCCCAATCGATAATAAGATCAACGAGAAATTTTTAAAGTTGATTTTGGGGACAAATTAAATGCTAACCCATTATGTGGTTGTGGTATAAGGTGTGATTTTTATGATATATCACAACACACTCATTATTTTTTTGTAGTTGTTTGGCCTCAAGAATCCACAGTGTGTATAATAGGTCTAAATAAAATCATAGAATTTATTACATCACCTGAAGGGACGAAGGTGAAGAATGTTGTCATTATTCTTGAGGTACTTGCTTATATATATCGGGAAATCATGGATTAGGTTAGTAGGATTTAGGGGTTGAATGGGGAGAAATTAAGGATATATTTCTTGAGTATTTTTACCATTAAACATTTATTAAGGATAGGGAATATGAATTTATGGAGATTGACTCTGATATTATGTCTGTTTCTGATTACAATTATAGGCTCATAGAGTTTCTTTGGTTTGATTCCACAATAGGATGAGATGATAGTTCCATCTCTATTTTATATATGTATATATTGCAGATGTAAATTCTGTAAATGATTTATCTATTTAGTTTCAATAATTTCATGAAGGTGGAAAAAGAGTATAATATGTCGTAAAAGTACCACCAGTGAGATATGGACACATAGAGGTGATCAGGTGGACAATGACGTAGTAATATGAGTAATTAAGATTATTTTCATATTTATAAATGATGTTTAGGTGTTTTGTAAAGACCTTTTTGAGTAATGTTTCAAAAGGAAAGGCACTGATTATACACTGTAAATGAATAAAGATCGTCTATACTTGGTTTTTTATCCTTTTGAACTAAAGGAGTATCCCCCATGTGGAAATATGGGTCATCATAATATGTTCTTTTAGCATTGTTCTTAAGGTATTATATTACATAATTTCTCTTCTACCCTAGTATCATAGAAACAATATAGTTATATAATATAGAGTGTGAAACACATTTCTTCTTGGATATCAGTATGAGGTGGTGGAGGAGGCTCTCATGCAGAAAGATCAATAGGGGAGTGTTTTTATGGGTCTAGTGGATATATGGGTATGATTAGGGTTCTAGTTTAGGGTAAATTTTAACATTCATTAAGTGGTGGTGGATCTCAGTGAGGGTTCTTCTATAGTGATAAGTATGGTTTAGTTTACCTCTACCCTGTATTTTAAAATGTTTTATTTAGTGAAATATAATTCATTAATGTATGTTTCTTTGGATTCTAAAATATAATTAGTTATTGATATGATTTCTATAGTTTTATCCGAGGATAACCAATTAGGGTGGTGGGAGAATCATACTAGTTTGTTCATATATTATTTTATTTATTTCTAGTTATTTTTCTAATATTTCATACTTTTACATTTTTGTGATGAGGGGTTTTATCATGATTATTAGAATCCATTGGTTTTAATATATCTAGGAATATATTGACTGCTATCATGTGTGTGTGATTTTATATCCATTTCATAATGAGACATGTGTCATTATGGGAGAGTGATTTTATCATTCAAGTAGGTTAGGACTTTATTTTTTTAGTTGTGGAAGATTACATCTCACATGCAGTGGATGTATATCTGGTCAGTTGACGGAATTATTGGTTTCATTCCTCTATAGTAGACTGGTATAGGGACATGTTTTCTTATAATTTTTTGGGGATACCACATGATCATGATTTTGTGTTTTTTATACTTTTTATTAATATCTAGAATATTTCTATTCATTCACAATCAAATTTAACCAACTAAGATTAATGATTAAAAGACTCTATTGGGGGATGTTGAATCTAAGGAATTCGTCCAGAATGACGTGTCTCCTAAAGCTTGTATATTGATTTTTTTGATATTTATTAGAATATATAATCATTATTTATTTATTATAACATATTAAAATGTGTAAAATTTTATAAAATAATATATTTTCATTAAATTTTATATTTCTTATTTGATAAGGGGGAATAGTGGATTTATTAGATTAATTTTTATTTTTTATCATAAAATTAGGTTATGAGCTTTGCATCTCCCTAAGATATCCATTTGGTCAGGATATAATCATTATGAAATTACGGTGATATATATCTAGGTGGTAAACACCCCAGAGGAATTCATATGATGGATGAATACTTTGTTTCATTCGTAAATATATTTCTTTGTGGTCATGATTATTTATGATATTCAGACATATTCATGGTCCTTTGAACAGCATGGTGAGCATTTGAAACATGTATTGTACAATTTATGAAATAAGAAACTATATGGAATAACATATATGTTTTTAATTGTAATTAAAAGGTATATATTCTCATGAATTTACCCTCAAAATCAGTTATATCACTGCATCCAAATAAGGTGATTTATATGATGTATTGGGATGTTCCAATGATTTTTTATGAGATTTGGATTTCCATGGGGCTTTCATGATATTATCATGATTTTATTCATTAATTGTATCTTTTTTTATGTAGATGATGGAATTAACTATAATGGGAGGAATTTCTAGTCTTCTGATTAATATGGGTCCTCATTCTTAAAGTTATCAATGAGATTTACATTAGCCGGTATTCTCGCATTACTGGAGTTTAGGATATGATATGTTGTATATTATTATGAATCTACTGTGGGATTTGGATGTGTATTGATGATAGTGGGCCATGTATTGGACTATAGAATTAAATATATTAGGAATCATGGGATGAATTATGCCACAAATGATCAAGATTTGGCTACATTTATTGAGGCCCTAATGTGGTTTTGGTATTAACTGTTTAGATAGAATTTTATGTTATTAACTGATTGAAAAAGCATGCATTATATATTTTCATACATGGATTCCAATACTAAATATATTATAAGGATTTTGGGTCTTCAATAATCTGACATTAAGATTAAATATACCCCCAATTAATGGAATTCAATCACCAGTACTTTATGTTGGAATTCCTAAGTAGTCATTATTCAAAAAAAGTAGAGTTTAATAATATAACTCTCCACACTATGATTTATATTGAGTTAGTTGGGATGGATGGTCATGTTTTCATTCCCATTCATATATCACCAGATCCTTAGTCCATTTGGTAATGGTGGGATAGAGTTCTTATTCTATGTCTCAGGTTCATAATGAAATTTATACTATGGGGATAATATACATGGATGGGTACAAAGAGGTGATTCATCCTTTTTTATAAAATAGGAGGATTTATATTACTAATGATTTGTGAGAGGTGATGATTATAAACTTCCAAATGTTTTTGGGGTAGTATATCATAAATTGAGAAACATATATCAGGGTGTTTCATGATACTTCTAGTGGTATGGAATGAAGTAGGACATTTTTTTTTGATTTTATGTGTTTTACCTATAATAAAATTAAAGCTAAGAATCATATTATAGTAAATTAGATTATTTCCTCACCTATTCTATAATGAACCAATGAAAAAGTTACTATGTATTTCATGATAGGATTCACTTGGTCATTGATGTTTAAATAAATGATATGTCATATTGTGATGTGAGATTCATGAAATAATATTTGTTTGAAATTAAGAGATATTTGGCCTCTCAAGTGACTTTGATCACTATTTATCATCCATCAATGAATACCCAATTAATAAATTCCATTTTAACCATTTAGAAAAAGATATGATAATGATGACATGATAATTTTGTTCATGGGCGGAAAATTTATGATTATTTTAATATATTTACAACAATATATATTGGAAATCAATTCAGGTTTATTCATTTTATGCTTTATACTGGATGCCTTATCACCCTCTATTATATTAGATACAATTTGAGGAAGTGTCCTTTCATGGACATGGCACGGTGTGAGAGACTTTTAAAAATTTTAGATATCTAGGAAGTGATTTATTAAAAGTAATAGTATATAAATGTTTCCTGTACAAAAAATTAATCAGCCACTTGTGTTCCTTTATGGAGAACATCTATTTACTATAGGTATTACACAAGATAGGTAATTTTAGAATTGATAATCAAGTAATGTTTTCATCATGGTATGTTTGGACATTTATATTTTTATAATGATTTTATATGTCACATACTAGTTGGAACAACCTCAAAATCATGGTGTTATTCATGATTTCATTAATTCATCTCAGTTGTGTAAGTATGAATTGTATCATACTCATGTTATCTAATATAATGATGTGCATATAAAGATAAATGTGTATATTGTGGAAATTGAAGTGAGTGTTTTTAATCATATTTAAAAGTAGTTTTGTGGAAATAATATTTCACATGTCATGTGGAATCATGTACATTTATAAGTGGATATTTAAGAATAAAAAGTTATTTTGATGTCTAACTGGTTGGAGGTATTCATTGGGTAAAATCAAATATGATTCCTGGGGATGATAATCCTTATAGTAGGCCATTACGGACTACCCCCATTATTTATCTACGTATTTTATCTAATTTTGATACTATATTTATATTTTTAAATAAGTTTGGACATCGTTTTGAGTAGTTATAAATGTCAAGAGTTTGAGGATGAAGAATGTGGGGTGGATCATATAGAAATTAGTCCTAGAGATCCACAAGGTACCCAGTGTTGGGGAACTAGATATCGTCTACTTATACTAGAGGTGAAAATCCAATGATCTTACCACTCAGTGGCTAGTAGACCAATACATGATGTCAAATGTGTCCTTATTGGGTACCCTTTGTTCTCTAGGTTTGATATTTTTATTATGTTTAGTCTCATATTTTTTTATAATCTAGGAAATTGGTTCTTATCATGGTTTCCTTTTGATCTAGTGATCTTGTGGAAGAATTTTTAAATAATTTGGGAGATTATAGTACATCGCTTCATTATAAACATTCAATAATTGATTAAAACAATTTTCAGCAATGATTTGAGATCTAGTTAGTGCATGGGATCTATCTATGTATTTTCTTTCTGAATCTTACCATTCTATGGCATGATGATAAGCCTTCGATCATTTTTTCAGTATAAATATATTTTTGTTACATTTTATTTTTCATAAACAAGAATCCTTGAGTTATTGGATGTTATATTATCATGTGAATGTCATGTAATTCATATATTCACTGTGTAATGTGACCCCATTTATTTTTATGGACTTTTCATGTTTCAATATTTCACATGTAGTTTTTACAGGGTCTTAATTTATTTATTGTGTTTAATGTATTTTCAATTGGGCGATTTGTTATAAATTAATTTTCCATGATTTATTGAATGATATATTTTATCATAGTGTCTTATTTTGGATGTAATTATGGCTAACCATTCATAAAATGATGAATTGGAATGGTAAATACCATTATGAAGTGTTTAAATTGAATGGATTTATTTAAAGTGATATTTAAATAGTTAAACATGGATATTGTTATAATTAAATGATATAATTAATGTGGTAGATTCCCAACATCTACAAATATATTCTTGAATTGATTTGATGAATTTTGTTTCATGTTTTTATGATAATTTGGAAATGATTTATTTGTTTAATGTGTGGTGTTTCGATGAAATAATCAGTTTCATGTATTGAAATGGGTAATTAATGAGATGTATGGTAATTTTTTCTTATGTAATTAACCACATGTGCTATATATCAGTGGTTGTGTTTGTAAATATTAATAATGGTAAAGAAATTTAGAACATTAAAATAAAATAAGTAAAGAGCTAAATTAATTTAGAAAAGGAGAGGTAATTATCCACGAATTTATTTTCAAGGAAATAAGACACTGTTGGGGAATTTAAATACGCATTGTCATGTTGAAATTTGATTCCTTGATGCTTGATAAGGATTTGTTTTATTAATTTTTATTATAGAAGATATAAAAGGTAAGTAGAATAAAAACATGAGTATTCATGAACTAGAATTGATATTTTTTATTTTGAATTATGTACTCTTTGCGATGTTTATAAAAACTTGTCTTCTATTATGTTAATCAATGATAATGGCCAAATATAAGAGGATTACATAGGTTAATGATTTGATATTACCATATATGGAATAGTTGGTATTGAGGGGATTGATATAAAACTATCCATGAAATGGATGATTTTCCCTTAAGGGTATTGATACATGTTATTTTATGATATGGAATAGTGGACCCTAAGGGGCATGATGTATGTAATTTAATAGGCTATGTGTGATTGGGTGTAATTATTATCTGTTCATGGGTTTCCTTGCTTGAGGATTGGATTTCCTGATGATTTATCATCATGTTTATTAATCCTCATGTATTTTTATTACTCAAATTAAGTACTACTTGTTCGGGAGACGTTTTTAAACCTCATTATTTGTTTCCATAGAAAAAATTGATATTAATGAAATATTTCTTATATATTATTTAATATACTTATATTCCTATTCTGAATTCTTGAATGGGAATGGGTTTCAGCTGTTATTATTAAATTTATTATTCTCACTAAATTTATATAATAATTTTTAGAGTATATAGATTACATAGATTTTGAATATAGAAATAAAAGGTACCTATATAGTGGGGTGATTGTGTATAGAGGAATATAAGAGAATATTTCATTATCTTGTAGAGGCTTTATGAGTGGGATATCAACATATATATTCATCATAATTTTTGTTATATTTCTCAATTTTTTGAATTTGTTAGATATCATTGAGTCATGTTCTACTACATGACATTTGTTTGTGTACCGGGATGTTAGTTAATCTTATGGTTTTGATGTTTTTGTGTTCCTATTTTTATTAATGTGGTGTTTAATTTTGATTTTTAGCTTGATATGATTATACATTATAGGGCAAATCAAAAAACATGTGCTATCTTATACCTTATAATTTAGTCACTAGTCTCTTGTGATTAATGAGTGCATGTAAGGATATGTGGAGTTCCACCTTGGAAGCATGGCAGAACCACATTGGGATGTTGTGAATCATAATTTATTACACAAGAACACATAATAATAATAATGTGGAATACCATAATTTTTTCAACTACATGAAATCATAATATTAATAATACATATAAACTTTTCGATCACATAAATATGGAATAAGTATAACCATGTAAGTGTAAATAAAATTCAAGGAAAAATTATAATAACTAATAATATAATGTGTTCGAAAAAATTCTCATGAACAATAAAAAGTATATAATGCGATGTATGAAATATATACATCAAAATGGGGTTGTGTAATTATGGTCCCACCAATCACATAAAAACATTTACATGGATATGAATTCTATATACAAAAAAAACATAAAATATACATAATCATGATACCCCTGGGAATGTAAGTGAGCTAATAATCAATATCATATGGTTTAGTCATATCCAAAGTAAATAATGAATAATTTAATTCCCAAAATAGGAAAGGAATAATCAATAAAGTGTATTATAAACTGTGGTTGTACCTGAATTAATGATCATTAAATAGGAATATAGATATTCATGTAAGAGATAGATAATAAATAAATGATGTTTGGAAAGAACCTCTTCAATAAAAAACAATGATAAGAAATAATCATTTGTGTACCCCAAAAGGTGGGAAAATAAATATGTCAAATTTTCATGGAATTTTTTTTGTATTATCAAAACATTTAAAAAAGGAATATGAATGAAAAATTAAATGTAATGAGAGTGGTTTCTACCCTTATCTATAGAATCGGGTAGAAACTAAAAAATTATAAGAATAACGAAGAGAAAAAGTAGTATTTCTTTAGAATTATATGAAATATTTCCAAAGGATGAAATAACATATGTATTTAATAATATATATATTAAAAAACACATATAAGAAAATAGATTATATTTAAAAAATAATACCTTATATAATTTATCTCAAATAATTTATGGAATAAATAAAAATAAATATGAAAAATTTTATATAACTCACAAGATAATAAATTTAATATCTTATTTTATTGTATAATAAGAAATTTTATACATAATAAACAATATGGCAGATAAAGTAGGGTTAATATAATTCAATGAAATGAGATATTATGAAAAACAACCTACCCTCATAATGAATGGAATACATTTAAATGATTGATACTAAAACAAAATGGTGTGTAAGTATTTAAAAATGGTCAAAATATCTAATAAGATAATAATAGTAAAAAAATATTATTATTATTATTAATGAGTGATAGATTAATTGATAAAATCCTAAATAATAGAATGATCAAGAGAAATTCCCTTATCAAAATTTTAAAAAATGGGGAAAACATCTACTAAAGGAATATTGTATTATATTTTCAGAAAAAATAAAGTTTAAATTGTTATAATTTATGTATAAAAATGATTTTTAGAAATCATGGAACAAAATAAACATGGGAAACAATATAAATAAAAAAACAAAAAATAATTGAAAACTATTCCCTTACATAATTTTAATGGATTAACTTGAAAGAAATGAATGGAAGGATTGATAAATACATGTATATCAACAAATAAATAAATAAAATTAAATTAATGGAATTTAAAATGGTATTATATTTCTTCAAAAAAATAATTTTTCAAATAAAATTTGTGGTTAAATGGGACCAAACAAACATACAAGAACCATATATAACTGCCCCAAAAAATTAAATAAACCTCTAAAAAAACTAAAATTTGAATATCAAAAATGAAAACCACATGTATATATCTCATAAAAATTAATTTTTCAACCATATCATTCAAGATTAATGCCTCTATGAGACCACTATATAAATAACATGATACCACCATCCTTCTTGTGATATAGGTCCATCTCTCACATCACATTGGCATCAATGTCTCCAGCATAGTCACTCTTTCATCAACATAAATAGAAAAAAATCAATTATTGGGTAGTATCCTTAGAACGTCACACCATCATCAACATGAAATGGGCTACTTCACCATAATAGAGATGATCAAACTCACACCATCATCATTGAATAACAACTACTATAACTTGCATCACCAATTTAATAAGATATAAAAAGAGACATTACAATCAAATGGTTTCCTAAAAGAATGAAAACATTAGTCACAAACATTGTCAAATCTAATGTTTTAGTGATATCACCCTAATAGTTAGACATTCACAAGCACGATGAATAAAAATGATAGTTGGTGCCCATTTGGAGAGATAAGGCTTACTTACAATATGACACTAATACAACCTCCAACAACTCAAACAATACCTCTCAAATAACCCTAAAAATTATCGATTTAAACCAAATAGGAAGAGGATAAAGAAATAAAATCCATCATAGATTTTAATAATCATGGGGCCTCTCAAACAAGCCACAACCTTTTTTTCTCTATCGATCCTCTTCTATCACAAAGACTATGAAGCCCTTCCTTCAAAATTTCCCCCTTGATAAATAAGACACCTTTATCAACTCATCTAGTTAATAAATTCTAGTGGATTCAAAATACTTGAAAACCCAAAAATACACACAACATTAACCACATATTGTACCTCCTAGGATAACACTAATGCCTCATCCAGTACCTCCCAAACCATCCCAACTACCCAGTTCTCTAGATGAACAAGGTTATAATGTTTAATATAGAGTTAATAGTATAGGAAGTTATATTTTGGTCTAAAATAACGAGATATGACATAATAATAAATTTTTCACATGATCCCTGAGACTTGGTAATTGAAAATCCTCATTATACAAAATTTATCTATGAAAATTCATTCAATAACAATGAAGGGATATTGTGTGGTGGGGAGTATAAAAAGAGAAGAGATGTTGGAAACATATATTCCTTGGTATAAATTAAATCTAATGGAAAATAAATTAAAATAAACTAAAGGAACCCCTACTAAAGCAGTAGGACCCAGTAGAAAATTAGTTATGGGAAGCTGTTGAAAATGGAAGGAGGAATCAGTAGGAGAAGAGTAAATAGAGAGAGAGATAGAGAGATAGAGAGATAGAGAGAGATCATGTAGTAACGAGTTCCCACATGCCTCAACATTCCAAATCATTTCGATAGAGTAACCCTAGTAGAGTGGGAGGGTAGAAGATACTAATTAAAGGCCCCTTCTAAGAAAGTTATAAACAAAATAATATAACTATATATATGAGAAAATTCATAATAAAAAGGAATCAGATAGTGAGTGAGTGTAAGTGAGTTTCCTTATAAAAATAATATGGTATAATATAAAAATCCATAATAAGTGTAAACATAAAAATGAATCAAAGAAAATTATGGTATTTAATTATAATATATATTTAATAATTTGTATATGAGATTTATAAGAGGAGATTGATAATATGGAAAAAATTCATGAAAAAATAAATATTTTAACGAGTTCCGATTTAAAATTATGTAATATATAATAGAGGTATTTTATAATAAAATAAGTAGGTGTGTAAATAAAAAAAAGTTGGCAGAAAATTAAAATTGGAAATTAAATGTAAAAAACATATAAATATTTGGAATGAATATTTGGATAATATATAAAAACATTAATAAGAAAGATATAAATAGATTAAACTCGTAACATTGACTCATATATCACAGATGATATAATTAAAAAACATGAATAAAAATTATAACAATTATTACATCTAATACTACCTAATTTATTTATATTTAATTTCATATCATCCATTTATGATAATTTATTTTTTAATGGATTTATGTTTTTTCATGAGGTTAATTTATGATTTTATAGTCTATGGTTTTATTGTTTCTTTGATATAATGGTTGTAGTAAATAGTGATTTTATAGTGTTTATAAGATCCTAATATGTCAAAAGGTATTTGATTGTTATCATTCTACTAGTATACAGTGTCCAATACTTCTTGTGATACTCTAAAGGTGATAAAAATGATGAATTGATTTGGGTGTGCACATTCTAGGAGAAAAAAATGACCATGATGGATTTGTTTTACTATAATTTATATCTTTCTTATTTTATCAATTGATAATACTCCACTGGTTTAAAATTGATTGTTAATTTTTGAATTTGTAGATGAATTTCATTTTAAAAAATCAATAGATTTTCTTAATGAAAATTATCATCATTCAAATATGCGATAAAAACGTAGCATGGTATAAATAATGTATTCACGAAATTTATTAACATGAAGGGATAATGAATAAATTTTTTATTTTATAAAATAAATTATAAGTTATTTAATATTATAATTTCGTGAAATTAGGCTGGTAACATATATATTCATTGGGTAAGAAAGCAAGGAAAATGGAAGTGTTGGGAAAACACATTATTGCATTCTATTCGAGAAACCACCTTTGGTATACATAGTAGGGCTAAGAAGGATGGTCTTTTATTTAGATAAATTATTCTAAAACATATATAATTTCAAAACCAATATATTTTAAAATAATAATATATTAGATAGCATGTATAAGGGAAGAAATCCAACAAAAAAGAACAGAAAATTAATATTATACTATGTATGTCTATTGTAAACTAGCAGTTGAATTAGATAGTTATAATAAGAGTAACCTTATTATTAAATATATGTATAATGGTCCTAATAAATAAAAATTTTGTGATTAATTATTATTAAATAAGAAATAAATTTTAGTGAATTCATTTTATACATCAAAAATAAATCTTAAAAAATTTCTTTATGCCTATTTTGTGACTATATATTTTAATTAATTTCTACTCTTTTTTGAATTTTTATTTTATAAAAATTTTATCATTTTATAAATCATAATATCAAAAATATATTAGGGTAAATTTTATTGATATTTCAAGAAATATTGATTTTTTAGTTAATAGTCGAAAATAACTATTTTATAGAAATAACATATATCTGTTGATGTATACACAATGTCCGATTTTTTGTAATTGGATTTCAAATAAAATAAGATTATTTTGATTAAAACTGGTATAATTAATTTCACTATAATCAAAGTTTTTCTAATTTTCTATATAAAAACAATTTTATAAGTGAAAGTGCATTTTTCATGAAAATCGGTTTTCTCACTTTTTGTGAAATTTTTTTAAATGTAACTTTAACCACATATGTGAATTGAATTTGAAAAAATGGATTATAAATTTGGTGTAATAATGTCCAAATTTGGTAAATATTTCCGATTTTTTTGTTACCATAATTAGTAATCTTGGAAAAAATGTTGTCACCACAATATGGTTAATGGAGATAGAATAAGGGTAAAATTATGAAATAAGGATTAAATTTCATCCATAAACTAAAAAATAGGTCATTTAATGAGTGTAATTATACCAAAACCTTTAAATACTAAAGAATATTACATTTTAGTGACATTTATCTTAGATAATTTGTATTAGATTATTTCATGTGGATGAAAATCCCAAAATGCATTTTCCTTCATTTTAATATGTATAATATTTTTTAACTTGGATGAGAAGAAGTTATGAATAAATCTAAAATATTTTTATGAATTAAAAAAAGTGTAATTTATTTTAAATTATTATTGATAAAAAAAATTTACTTAAATGTTTACAGAATGGCGACATAGTGCATTTTTCAGCAATATATAAATCAAAAACTGATTTTAAAAAAAATGTTAGGTTTTTTTTGAAAATAATATGTTTTTAAATTTTTTTATTAATATTATTTATTATTAATTTCATATATTATTATATTCGATATACATTAAAATTAAATTATTGTTTTTAAATTCATTTATTTTAATAATCCTTAAAATTACCTTAGTGGTATTTTGTGTTAAACAATATTTATTAAAATATTTAACTATATTAGACAATATTATATTTGTCAAATTGAGTTTTATTTTACCTATAATATCATTCATTTTGAACTTATATGACACTTTTCATTTTATGGTACCTTTTATAACTCATTAAATCTATAAAATATTAATAGTTTGGTAATCATTAAAAGGGTTAACATGGGATGTTAATACTATGAAATCTTGGTTAAAACATAACATAAACATGAAAAAAATATTTTATTAAATTATTTATACATACCATCATCCAATATTAGAAATTTATTAATTTTAAAATTTATATTGAAAATTATGTTATAGTAATTTAGTACATTGAGTAATTCAATGGGGGTCTCTCCCCTCTCTTATAAAAGGACGCCACCTCTCCCATATTCATAAGTCATAATAAGATTATTATCATAAAACACCCTCCCAAATCCTCTTGTATACATATTTATATACATTATATTGTTTTTAAGTTGCTTAAATACCTTTCATTGGTTTCTTAAATTGATACACAAAGGTTTTTCTTCAAAGAGGAGGTAATTGTCCCAACCAACCATTTTTATTTAACATACCATACCTTATTAATTATATTATAACTAAATAAATATATTAAATTTAATATCTATCATATAATAAGAATTTATTATGTTAAATTTCTAACCTTATTTATATCATTTTCCATCAAATGAGATATAAAATCATCATTCTTGCATATGTGCATACTACAACCTCGTGAACTGATGAATTTTGTCTTTCATGACCACCATTCATGGATGAATATTATGATAAATTTAATATATATATATTCATAACATAATTATTAATTTTTAATTTTAATATATAACTTATCTTCGTACAAATCCTACTGTTCAAAATAGAGTCGCTAAACATTTGTATGTATGAACAACCATCACTGTATAGAGATGTACATCATATTTTCAAAACCACATCTCATGGATTGTCATGGGTATGTATTTAATTAATTTATTTTATATTTATAAAGTTAAAATTATTATTTAAATCTGATATATTATTTAAAATATGTATTTTCCGAAAATTGAAAATAAAAACATCACTCATGTGTATGTGTGGACTACCGCATTGTAGGATGATGTATTTTATTCCTTGTATCCTCTTTACATTAATAACTAAAAATTTTTACTTTCATATTTTTGATTTTAATTATGTAATTAATTTCATTGTAGTGTTTTTTTACAATTATCCCCTTTAACATGATCACCCTACCAATTCTAATTTACAATTTCGATGTGAACATCCTACAAACACCCGACATGGACTTAATTGATTATGTAACAAAATGGGTAATTAAAATAAAATAAATAAATTGTTTAATGAAAAATTAGTATCCTTGAAAATGGTATTAAAAAATAAAATAATTAATATAATTAAATTGTTCGTGAGTTATGTTACATACATAGAAGGTACAGACATAATGTAAGGGGTTTCGTAACTCAATTACCATTCATTGGGTTATACATCCACTTTATTGACTATATTATTCCATGATTATTTTTCAACAAAAATATGATTATATTTTGTTGTATTAAAACATTTATATGTGTTTTCCCACCTTTTATAAATAACAACCTCAATGATTAATTCACATATTAGTGATATAATCATTTTATGTATTATTCGTCTAAATATTATTTCGTTAAGGCATGTATTGAATTATACAACTACTTCCTTTTATCGGTTATATATGATTCTAGATGATATATTATATCATTAATGACTATTTTATCATTATATTTAATGTTCCACTTACTTTTTATCAGAAATTATATTTTTATTCAAATTTTAAAAATGATGTAATGGGTTTCATGGTCACAATTTAAATTTATTAGGACATAATTCATGTTATAACCGAGTTGTTAAGGTGTAATCACTACCTATTGATTTTATATTTAGTTATTTTATCATATAACTCAAGGTATATATAAATAAATTCCATATAAATCATTCAGTGGATTTTGATTCTAAATTTTCCAAAGTGATAAATACATTATGTTAAACTCTCATTTCATCTCTTGATTATTTTTCTTCAAGGGACCTTTAATGGAAATTTTATGTCCTTAGTTTCATGGTATACATATCTTATTATTCTAAGGTTATTTTTATGTTTTATTTTATTTACATTCAATTTAATATCTTTTGTAAATAAAGTGGTCAATATAATATATTCAATGGAAAATAAACCACGTTTCTCTTTTGGGTTTGTAAAAAGTTTTCTTCAATTTCGAAGATTATTAAAAAAATTAATAATGTTATTTTTTATTAGAAAAATTATTATTTAATGTAAATTTGTTAAAAAAAAATTCTTTATAATGGATTAAAATGAATAATTTTTTTTGTTTTCAAAATATGTTTTCTTGTTTTTTACTGAAATAGTGAAATAGATCTTTTTATTAACTTTTAATAAATGAATGATGATTTATGTCATCATAACTAATATTTTTTTGGCTTCCATTATAATATTACTTTTTTTCATAGAATATTATTCTCCCTATATTTTTTTATTTTGATAACATATTATTAGTAGAAAATGCTAGTATACATTATTTATAATTAATTTACTTAAATGATATTTTATAAGAATTTTATCATTTTTTGATACATCCCTTATTATTTCCCTATAAACAAATGTGTATATATTATAGTGATACCATCCTTATTATTATTTTTGATTAATTATGATCATGTTAATGATATTTTTATGGAAAATATTTCTTTTCCATGGGATAATCATTCTATGAATGAATTATGATTGTTTTTAAGGGTGTTATGGTCAAGAGAGAATGTTTCTAAATATTTTATTTATTATATTATACAATTAATATTGTATGTATGATTGAAGGGTGTGTATGTATTAAACAAAGTAATGTTTATTTTGTAACAGTACTGGGATTGGTGGTAACATTATAAACCAATGGAAAATATTTCTATTAATGACCACTAATTCATTATGTGAAGCGATGAAGTTTTTTAGTACGTTACTCATAATATACAAAAAGGTAGGTATTTTATGTTACACATAGGATATTATTATTCTTGATAAATATGGGTGGATTCACTTAGATTTGCACATTATTTTTTTTATGTACCTCCTATGAGAATTTTGGAAGTATTAGTTTAGGTGATTCCATGATAAATGTTTCATGTTCCTGGTTAAATACAATATTATTTCTTGAATGAATGAACTAATAATGTTTCCATTGATCAGGTATTATCTTTACAAATATAATGATTATTTACTAGTAAGTCTCCCCTATATTATTACATATGTATTCCAAGTCACCTAATTTATGTTCCCCTATTTCATGGGTTTGAGCTCTTTTTTATTATAATTAAATTTTGACATATGTTCATATACCTTTATTATCATATTTTTATGACATAATATATTTAAATTTTAATGATTATTTTTTTCATTAAAGATCACATGAGAATACCCTCCATAGGTTTATTTTCTCCAATTTATAAAAATTGATGTTATGTATGATATGTATTTAATGGTTTCATGAGGGTGATGAATAAGGATTTTTTATGGAATAATAAAACCATCGTATGGTGGGAAAAATCACACTTAATGATTGGGGTGTTGTTATGTATGATTTTTCCCTAATTCTGTAAAAATCTAAACATAATATATATCGTTGTATATAATTGATCCAATATTTGTTTTTTATATTTTTATATAATGGATGGGTAAAATTGGGTCATGTCTATCAGTCTCAAATATTGAAATATAATGATTATATTTTGGCATTATATTCTTGAGTGTGGATTTATCATTATTAAAGATGGAATTTGTGTGGAGTTTAAATATATTATTAGTGTAGTATTTTTTCATGTGAGGTTTAATTAAGAGATATGGAAACTATTGAGGGTTCCTAATTTTATGGTTACTCCTAAGTAAAAATACATATACACCAATTTTTCGGATTCATGTAATGGGATTACAATGAGATTAACAATATTTTGGGTGATAATTTATTGTGTTGAGGTATATGTAACTCTTATGTTTACTAAGAAGTATTATTTTGAATGAATATTTTTAATTTTTGGGGGACATAAGATAAAATGTATGGGACAAGATTTTTTGTTATGAAATTCTTTAATTTTCAGTTTATTGAGGTTTATTTGTATTTAGAGTAATTTATTTATGGAATAATATGGGGTGATCCCTTGGAGTTATTGTAGAAATTTTTGAGTTAAATGTATTATTTCATGACATGGTGCTTTATCAATTTTGGAAGTTGTCTTAACATGTGATAACAATTTTGGAATTCGAAAATACAGGTGGGTTATATTTTTATCATATATAATGATCATATTATCTATTTAAAGAAGATGATTTAGTAATAAATAATATTCATCATTGATACCAATTTCTAGGAATATGGGATAATATAGTGGTGTAATCCAATTAAAACATGAAACCATTGGATGAAATGTCATTGATGGATTCAAATAAAATCATGTAAATATATTTTGAAATTTTATTATTTAGGTTAACAAAATAATCACTCAAAATTAATTTTATTATAATTTTTGATGAATTTTTGGTCTTCTTTTTCTATTATTAATTCATGATTTTGTGGACATTAATTTTCTCATGATCTTAATCTCTATCACTCCTCATCACTATTTCAAAATTACATTTCTATTATATGTTTGTATTTCCTCATCACAATAATTTTCAACTATTTAGAGAAAATGTTTTATTCCATATCACCATTATATTTCACTTCCCCGATTTTGAATAAAAAATATTTATTAAGTATTTTTACACTGCGGTTTTCTACAATAGGATTTTCAAATGAAAAACACTTCAATTACCATGATTGTGTTATAATTTTGAGGGCACAATTTATTTAATGGGGGATAAGGTAATAACATGATATTTTAAAATAATACATTGTTAGATTTCTTATATGACATGCAAAAAAAAGCATTAATGAACCACATAATAATATTATTTCAAATACGAATGTTATTATCATGGCATTGAATTGGATACTAAGAATAGTTTTATCATTATTCTAAAATACATTTATTATTTTCCTACTCAATGAAAATTAATTGACTAATTTTAATGATGTATTCAATCAATTTTATGTTATGTAATTTTATTCATATAAAAATACATTTTTTTCAAAAATGGTATTTAATTTATTTATTTCTTGTGGTAAAATGATAAAATTTATTTATTATAGGTTTAGGAATGGTATTTCATAAAAAATATATAATTTTTGAAATCATATTATCAAAATTATCCAAGGGTGAATTTTTAATTCTAGGATGATTTTTTATTTAGTGAATAGATTAAAATATTTAATTTATTACAAATTTCCATTTAATTTAATGTATTTAAAAATCCTTGTTTTTAATTATATTAAAATTTTAATTAGATCCTTTACTTAAATAGATTCTATTTAATTTCAATGGAATCAATATTACAATTAATATTAATATAAAAGTATTTTCATTCTCAGAAATTTAGGTTATAGGAAATAATTTTTTATTGTATTTTGTGGTTTTATTTGATAATTTTTATATACCGCATATAGAAATTGTATTTTGAAAATTAATATTCTATATTTTGAATAAATATTCCCAAATTCTGTAAATAGTCAATCTCTTTATTATGGATAATGAATAGTAACTACAGTATAAATGTTGTCACCACCATTAAGGTAAAACTTGTAGAACCAGGATACCTCTAATGGCCTGGAGGCCTTTATTTTTTATTGATTTTGATAATACACCTTTCAAGTGGTGATGTGGAACCCTTACAAGGCCCGTAGGCATAAGTATTACATGTCCATGATAAATGTATTGAATAAGGATTAAAATTCATTGGTACACATTCCTATGTTTAATTAGAATATCTAAATTCTACACATTATTCAAATATTTGAAAATATTTCATTTTTATTCATTTTTTTCATAAATAGTTCTATATTATTTACATTAAATTAAAATTCTATAATTTATCTTTCTTTCTATTAGTATATATAATATTGGGTTCTAGGTATAAAAAATATTATGGATGGTTGTAAGGGTGTATTATAAATGTGAATAAATTTTGTTATTTTATTTGTTTATTTTAAATATTTAGTAATGGAAAATTTCGTTAAATTTTTAGGTATTGTTGATTTGATGCTTCAGAATTCAACAGAAAAATAATGACAATTATTTTAATAAAATGATGTAAATATTTTTTTGTGTATTTTATGGGGTTATAAGGATTTTTACGTAAATATAATGTATTATTGTTGTGTTAAATTTTTTATATTCAAAAAACATTAATAATATAATATTTTTAAATATCATTTATTTTAATAGTCTCGAAAATGGCTTCAATGGTATTTTATGTTCAATAATATTTTATTAAATGATTGAAAATTAATAATTTTTTTACCATGTCAATGGTAGATGGTCATTGTTTTTATTAAATTCCAATATATGAGTTAGTTTATCTTTTTTATTAACTTTCATTTCCCTGTGATAGTAAACAACATCAATATTGTGGTAGTCATCCAAAGGGTTAACTAGAGGTTAGTACTAATTTATAATGAATACTAAATCACCCATAACATTATAAATCTTATTGTATCGGAAAAATTATAATCATCTATATACTAGATTATAAATATTTGAATTTTTTATAATGTGAATATTAAAATTAATTTATACTAATTTAATTTTATAATTAATTCCATGGGTACACCCATCTTATAAAGGATAACACCTATCATCTCTACCAACCACTTATTAATCCACTTATCATAATTAATCCCAACCTAAACCACTTCTGAAATTCATTATTTATAATGTATATATGAAATTTTATTCACAAAATACAACATCTAGGATCTTTAATGAGATATTGAATGGCGGTTCATGTGGTAATCAACTCAAGTGAGAGTTTTCATATTAATTCTTCTTCTACCCCCATCAATTCTATCCTAACTATTTAAATTAAATATAAAATTTATCTACCATATAGATATATATTATAATTGTAATTTTATAACCATATTATTATATTCAAATGATAAATTAAATAATTTTTCGTGCGTATCAGCAGACTACAGCCTCACGAACTGGTAAATTCATTATCATAATTGTCACTCATGATTAATTATTATTATGAATTTAATATAAGTATATGATATTAATGACATAATTATGATTCATGAAATATAATATATCATCTATCTTCATGAAATTCCAATCACTAAAAATGGATTCATCATATCTGGTGTGTATGGTCCACCGTCACCTTGTATTGATGCACATCAATTTTTTTTAAACACCTCCCGTAGATGGTCATGGGGATGTACTTAAATAATTTATTCTATATTTTCAGATAATAAATGATTATCTAAATATAATATTAATTTTATTTACATTATTTTCCACCAAATATAATGTATGAACATTTATTGGGTTTGCGTGTTGAATACCACCTCATGAAGAGAAAGAATTTTTTATCAATTTCTTATCATGGATTAATTATAAAATTTTATCTAATGTATAAAAATTTTAATTCGTTACTGGTTATTTTTCTTTATATAATGTTACAAAGAACCCTTTTATGATTATATTCTTTATAAATTCATTTTTATATGACGAGGCCTACATCCTCAAAACACCCGTTGTTGTATTAATAGAAGAAGTAATTAAAAGATTAATTAAAATTTGAAATAAATTGTTTATTTATAAATTAATAATGGTATAATTTTATATAAAAAATTAAATAATTAATATATTTTTATTACATTTTATTTTAATGAAATACATAGCAATTATGGGCTTGATCTAAGAGGTTTCTTCACTTAATTTTCATTCATTGTTTTACACTTATTCATCGTTGACAACCTTATTCCACTATTACATGTGAAATGAAATTTGATTATATTTTTTGGTAATTCTACTTTTTATTATGTTTTATAAATTTAACACATCGTTACATAAATGATTAATTATCACATCAGTGATGCAATCATTATAAGGATTATTATCTAAATATTATTTCTTTGAGTCGTGTATTTCATTATACACCTACATACTATTTTATGGAGAATATACTATCTATTGAGATGTCATATAATGAAACACACTTTTATAATGATATTTAAACATCATTTTATGTTATCTCATTCAGGAGTTGTTGATTAAATTTTATTAAATGTTTCATATTTTTTTACACTTAATTTCAATTAATTGAGACCTAATTGATATTTTAAAAGTTGATTAATCTTATATGGTATGATTAAAACTACATGAATAGATATTTACATATTCTATATTTTAATTCATGATATATATATATATATATTAAATTATATCTTTTTATTTATTATTATTCAAATGTTCCAAAAGCGATAAAGGGATTATATTATAATCTCATTTATTTGAAGGAATGTTTACATTTATGGATATTTTGGGAGAGTTAAATGATATTAATTTCATGAAACGAATAAATATTATTATAAAAATTATATTTTTTAGGTCTACATTACTTCCTTGACATTTCCTCTCAATATTACTTAAGCAGATCGAAATAAATTTTTTATTGCATCACTGACCCTATTTCTATTTTTTCCCAAAAATCCATTCTCTTCCCTATATATTATCATTGAAATATTTTTAAGAATGTTTCTTATATTATAATATGATTTCTTATAATAAATTTCAACTCCATTTTACATTTATTAAAATGTATTAAAAGGAATATTTTTTTGAATTTCCAAATATGGTATATGTTTTTACCAAAAGTGATAAAGGGATCGTTGTTTTAACATTTACCAAATTATTGGATATACCACCCACCATAAATAATAAATTAATTCATGTTATTAAACATTTATTTGGATATATTTTTGAAATATAATTTTCCCATACTTTTTGTAATTTTTATTTATTATGTTATATAATGAAAATGATATTTTCACTATTTTCTAAAAAACATCTTATATATCCATTTTAATGTATATTTAATCTAAGGAAATATCAATTTTTATTTTACCATTCTACAATAGGTTCATATTCCACTAATACCATCCATATTATTTATCTAGATGAATTCTCATTTTTTAAGGATATTATCAAACAACATGATTCCATTCCCTGGTTAAATAAAGCTAAATTAAATGTTGATTGTATTCGATGGTGTTATGTATAAAAGGCCATTTTTGTATATTTTTTATTCATTCAATAATACGTTTAAAGTTTGTCTTATATTTTATGGTTGGTTATCTTTTCAACCAATTTTGGTTTGTTAAATTATAATGCATGGATGAGTGGTTAGGTTGTAAACCTAAGATGGTCGAATCTTCTATAGTCCTTTAACACATATGGGTAACGCAAAAAAGTTAAAAATTGTAAGGTAGTCCTTTGAAAAAATAGTGTTATCTATTTTATGTTACCCCTATGTGATGATGGAATTTCTTATTTTTAATACCTTACAAAAACATTCTACACATCATTTCAAATTTCAAATTTCAAATTTAAACACCAGCCGAACCTTCCATAACAAGATTGACATTTTTTATATATAATTATCTCTTATTAGCTGATAGTGTAAAAAATTATAAGTTGCAATATTTTTGGAATTATCCCATTTATGTGATTCCATTATGAATATTTGATGATCTATGGTACATTAATAGTATATTTGTTTAGGAAATATGTTCAAATATATCATTTGATCAAGTAATTTTTTCAAATGGATTTGGATTTATGACTCAAATGTATCTCAATTTTGTTAAATCTTTTATCCAAGTCACAGTATTTATCTTCCATATTTTTAGGGATATGATATCTCTTATGTTTTGATCATTCACATTGATAAATGTGTTAGAACCCTTATTCAATTATTTTTCTCCCTATAGATATTCAATAGTTGATGCCTATGTTTACCCATATTTAGAAATTTATCTCAACCCTATTATGTGTCTTCTACCCATGTTATAAACTAATTATATAATTAAGATAATTTTTTAATGGTTTCATGTAGGTGATGATGAATACTTAATGTGGAATAAAAAAAGATTTGTATTGTTGAAAAAATACCCACTAAAATACATTGTTATTTTTAATTAAGAGATTTCCCAAAATAAACAAAATTCAAAACATAATCAGTCCATTAGTATGTATGTTATCAAATATTTCCATTTTACACTGTAATTTTCTTTTGGGTTGTGTTTTTTAGTATTATGCTGAAATAAAAATATTTTTTATAACATCTAGTCCCAGAATACGAGATTGGGCTTATATAATTTGGTATTTATTTTAATATTTTTTTGTAAAATTAATATGTTTTGAGTGTAATGATAAATGGGCTGGGAGTGTTGTAATGACCTGAAAATTCCGTATATTTTGTACCTATTTGGGATTATTACGAGTCTGTAAAAATTGACGGTGCTAGATTCTAAGGCTCAGTGTGCTAGAAATGAAAATGTGAATTTTTTTACAATACATTCAATAATCATGTGGGTGGAATTTTATTTCTTTTGAACCGGTGCACAGATTAAAAATATGAGGGCACCCTTGAATCCATAGAACCAAGACTTGATTAAGGGAAGATTATCTTCGACCGTAGTAGGCTATGTGAAAAAGTTAGTTTTTGTGAAATTTAATGAAATAATAAAATAACATAAAAATTGTTATTTTATTTTCCTACCTCTTGTTGAGCAAAGGTTTTGTGGTCGATAGGTTGTCAAGCCATTTAATGGCATGACTCTTATGTTTGTAAGCACACCATTGAAAGATTACAAGGTTAATTAATTAATGAACCTCATTAATCTCTCATTGTGTTATCCTAATTTCCCCCTCTATTTAATTGATACTTGGGTTGGGGTTTTTGGCACGGCTGTGAGGAACCTCTAGCGATGTACCATGACAACTTCCATCAAATAAGAATGGAAGCTGGGACAGCAATGATCCGAGATCAACGAACATTTTCGGCTTCATCAAATGTGAATTCTAACCCAAACATCACCTCTAACTAAGAGGTAGGGGTATATTAATTATAAATTCAAGATAATTGTTTCTTTGTCACGTTCTTGAAGAATGATGAATCACATATATTGTGAATGGAATTAAATTTATCTTTTTGATGAATTGTTTATTAACCGCTTGATATAATACTAATGCGGATAATGCATGACAAACAAACAAGGCCCGAAACCTTCACTACCTTGGTTTTTTCTCGTTCATTGTGGAAGAATTTCCAATAATACCATCAAGTTGAATAGTGGAGCCACATTGTGACAAAGACATCTTGGGAGGCCCATAGGTGATTTCGGAAGGGAAAAAAGACCACCAGAGCTCATTCGGAAGCCCAAGGAAGACCCTCTGGAGAGGCACCAGCACGGTGGTGCCGATGATCGGCATCAGAGGGTGAAAGAGGTAGCCGACACTCACCGACTGTGGAAGGAGGCATCACCACTCTGTGTCACTGCAGAACAGTAGGGGTTGCCAAAATTCACCTGACCATGTTCACAGAAATGATTCAAGTCATCACACGCAGTAGCAGGAGTCAGTGGCTTCGAAGCCACTACTGAGGGGGACCCGCACCATGACGATCTCGCAGACAATTAGGCGGCACCATAGGGCACTTCTAGTTGATGATCTAAATGTCTCTTGGAGCCATTCAAGAAGGATGGTCCGTGCAATTCCTCGCGTGGGTCGCACCCAACCGATGGACTAGGCCAATATATTGCCTATTGGGCTAAGCATACCGTGGCCCTGCCCTCTAGGCCGAGCTCATCATGGACTAACCAGTTTAGGATATGCCAGTCCGCAAGCCATCCAGTTCTGGCCGGGCTGGGTGGTACACGGGTTCAACCCGAAAAGGGTAGGGTCGGCCCTGGATGGGCGGGTCGGGTTGGTCCGACTTCTCAGTCCAGACCCGGACCCTCTTTAGCCTATATACATATAAAAAGTCTTATATTACAAACTAGATGTCTGTTAGACGATATTTCTACGACGATGGAATCATTGGAATGAGATGGTCCTTTTTGAGATACACCACCTGAGTTTTGGAGAATGTTAAAGTATAGATGGGTTGGATCATACCCAAATCAAATAGGGTCCTCAACACTATAATGCCCCTAACTCTCAGACCGTGCATCTGATTGATGTGTATACTATTACATTGGAACCCTTATTACATGAAAAATAATTGGGTTTCTTCTACGTGGGACTTAGTTTTGGATGAAGTGCGACCAATGGATTGAGTTACAGATCCCCCCAGAATCAAGAATAGTATGTACGGGAATCCAGTGGCTGGATTAGATGTGAAGAATTAATAGTGATCCTATGTGTATCCAAACTGAGCTATCTTGTGTGGATCAGCAGCAGAACCCTTGAAAGAATATGATGATCTAGCTTTCCAACTAATCATTGGTACTTCTGTACATATGTTATACATTGTTTGAGCTTAAGTATTTTTATTTGTGCTTTATGATTGAGATAATGCTTTGTGGTGTTCCTAGTGGAATTCTGAGAGACCTTTTGGGGTCTAGGGGTCCCTACATATTATTAATATAATCACCCCAGCATGAGAATCACCCCCACTTTATTGGGTCTTGTGAAGAAAACAAGTAGCTCGGTTGAGACTATAAGAGCTAGGACCAGGTGATAAATAGAGGTAACTTGCTGACGTGGAACGTTTTAGGGACAAGCAATTCCCATCCATCATGTGGGATCCCTGGAGGATGATCTTAGGAGTTTTTTTCCAATTTTCTATTGTAGTTGAATCTTTTTAGTTGGGATTTCATTAAATCCCCTTTTACTTTCAGTACACACTTTTACTACTCCATATTTTACTTCGTTGTTGCATCTTATTGTGATCTTGGACAGTGTGTTTGTACACGTTTAAAATAAATTTAATTCCCTTTTAGGTATACACATTTTCAGGGCCAGTTGTGATCCAATGTCCTATATAATACGACCGTGGGGCAGTCATGTAATGGGCCTCATGGGATTGGTTGTGACAAATAGGTATCAGATGAGTATGTTCTACCCATGAACTATAACTCTAATATTTACATTAGAGAAATAGTGTTTTTTAGTGTGTTTCCCAGTTCGGGGAGACCAGTGTTGGCATGGAAGCTAATGTATGCATACAACAGGACCCTGAATACTGATATCCAACTAGGAGCAAGAATACACTGATTGAATTTGTTTTGGAAATGTTTTACTTTTAAACTATTTAGTTTTATCTCAATATGTATAACTTACTAATTGTGGTGCACCTGTATCTTTTCAGGATTCCACTGCAAAGACAGCAAGACAGGATTCCATATAGAGTACATTAGGATGCCCCACAATGCGATGAGGCTTCGGTGTAGGTCCCTCTTACTATGAAGACACCTTCATGTGGTGTACCATCAACAACACCACTAGTTGGGAAGTAGTTTCCACCATCCCCATTGGCGGACCGTGAACGCTGACTATGTGTGTTTCATGAGATGCTGAGATAGAGGCCTCTGAGAATTCAAGGAGTGAAAGATGCCTAGGTAGCTGAGGACTGTCTTGAGGATGTGGAAGATGTCTTTTTCTCTGTTTAGACACTAAAATATCAGATCATGATCCTAGAGGATATCCTTTTCTAGGTCACGGTAGGGAGATGGTGGAGTATGACGCTCTAGATGCATGAGGAGGTGACACTCTCTTGGTTCGTCTTTGAGAACCTCTTCAATGCGAAGTTCATACTAGAGACATTTTGCTAAATGACTATACATGAACTACTGCACTTACAGAAGGGTATCCTATTAGTGGCCTAGTACTCGGTGAGATTCACTAAAATCTCATGCTAATCCATTGATATGCTACGAGACCCTTTATTAGGGTCCTACACCACTGTGTAGGGTCTTCAGAAAGAGATCAGAGTGTCAATGATACCAATCAATATCCCGACGCAGGCTTGAGTGCTTGAGTGAGCATTATTGGTGGAGAGATTCTTAGCTGAGTGGGCCTCGACAGTGAGAGCCACCACCAAACGATGGGTAGTTGAGTCATCTGCAGCATGCAGTAAGCGTTTGAGGCAAAATTCCAAGCAAGACATACCTTCCGATGGATGACACCAAGATATAGGGTCGGAGGTGTAGAGCTCGTGAGGCAGAGGAAGATTTTGGAGGAAAAAATCATGTTACTCTTACAGCGGACATGGACACATGGATCGTGAATATCTGACTACCTATATAGATGATCAGCATATGACCGAGGTATCACTGAGGCAGTAGTCGCGGATCATGTGAGGGGTGTTATAGGGGGAAGATGTTGTAGAGTAGAAAGTCATGTAGTAGGTAGTGGATGACGATATAAGGTTCTACCACCACAACCCCCTGGTGATCCACCATGACCACCTGGAGCTGCTGAACAGGGGCAAGCATAGCTTCAGGCGGCAGAGTCCTACGACCATGGTGCTCCTGATATTATTAGATATACAATATGTGCCTATTCCACCATATCTATAGTTCTTATAGACCTAGGATCCAGTCACTCTTGTATTTCCATGAATCTCAGTCAATGGTCGGATATTCTGATGGATCTATTGGCCCTATCCTCATGATTAGAGACTCATATGGGAGAAGATTTGATGCTTAATCACTGGTGTAGACTGTACTAGCTCACTCTCGGAGATGATAGATTCGGTTGGGATCTCGTAGTGGCAGCGTCGAGGCCCTATGACATCATCAGGGGTATGGATTGTTCATCCACAGTCCATGCATAGATCAAATATTTTAGGAGAATAGTGTGTTGCACTTGAGAGGATGTGATTAGGTTTTCCTTAACCACCGACATGGGAACCTTTATATAATAGGATAGACATTCTTGGAGGAGGGTGCAGCGGATCACTCATCAGTTGGATATACTTTCCCTCGGATAAGTTGACATGAATAACCGAGTTATCCTATAGTGGTGGACCAGTATGTTGATGTCATTCATGATAATGTTCTGGGACTCTCTCTTCATAGAGAGGTAGATTTCTACATCGACCCATACCTCCGGACAAAAAAAATATCTACCCCAGCATGTAATAGTTTCCCTTTTGAGCATCGTGAGGTATGGGTATAGTTGGATGACTTTCATATTAGGTGGTTCATGTGGCCCAGTGTATCTCAAGGGGAATCCCAGATTTCTTTCACCAAGAAGGAAGATTGGAGTCTAAATCTATGTGTTGATCATCAAATCCTTAACCAGTTGAACATGAGGAACAAGTATCCACTTCTGAGTATTGATGATCTCTACAACAAGCTAAAGGGAGATCGATGGTTTTCGAATATATACTCCTGACCAGGATATCACAAGCTCAGGGTACAGAATGGGGATGTACTGAAGACAACCTTCTGATATCGGTATGGACATTATGATTTCTTAGTGATTCCCACCATCATGACCAATGATACAGCAGTGTTCATGGGGCTCTTGAATATGATCTTCCTGCCTTACCTCAATCACTTTGTAGAAATCTTCATTGTCGACATTTGATATACTCGGTGTCAGATGAGGAGAACACCACACACCTACAGATAGTTCTGGATACACTATGAGAGCTCCAACATTATCTAATGCTCTCGATGTGCCAGTTCTGGATATGTGAATTCCACTTCCTAGGGAACATTATCTTGGAGGCTGGAGTTGTAGTGGATCTGGTGAAGATAGAGGCAGTGCTTTCTTAGGAGCCACCTAAGAGTGTAACTGTGGTGCGGAATTTCCTAGGATTAGATGGGTACTACTGGATATTCTTACTTCACTTTTCCAGATTTGTGGCACCATTTTAATTTTTTGATAAAAAAGGGACACCGCTTTGTGTGGACGGAGAGGTGCCGACAGAATTTTCAGGAGTTGTGACAGAGACAAAAGAGTTCTACTGTCTTGAGGCTACCAGAAGAGGGAATTGGGTGTCTATTATAAAGTGATGCATCAGGGAGGAGATTTGTTTTTTTCCTAATGTAGGAGCGAGCATGGATCGCATATAGCTCACGACATTTGAGATAGCATTCGGAGAACTATGAAACCCATTACATGTAATTTGCAGCATTGGTCTTTGTGCTGAAGAAGTTGCAGTACAACATGATGGGAGATTGTTTTACAGTCTACTCTTATCATATGAGTATCATGTATATCTTCTCCCGAGAGGACCTGAACCACAGACAATGATGATGGCTAGAGTTGCTATATGACCATGGATTTGAGATAGTCTACACTCAAGGGAAGGGGAATGTAGTAGTTGATTCACTCTACATGAGTTCAATTCTATAGTTTCTCATTGAGGTGATAGAGTAGCTGGATTCATTGTAGTTACCCTTCATAGATAGTGAAGGAGTAGCTGACCTCTAGTCTATGACAATTACTCCCCCACTCCTACAGCGAGTTAGAGAGCCACCCATTGGGGACGTATAATGTGAGGCCCAGTGTGCTCTAATATCATTAGGACAAGCTCTCAATTGATTTTATGTAGGTGCAAGCATGTCTTCCACTTCCAAGGACGCACCATGGTACTAGTGACGTAATGAGAGGAGGTGTTGTGGGATTTCTAGACATCCCCTTTTGGGGTACATCTTATTGTGGAAAAGATGTACTAGGACTTCCGTTGTCATTATTGGTGACAAGGGATGAAGAATGCAGTGGCGTAGTTCATATCAGGATGCCTCACTTGTCAGTAAGTGAAGGTAGATCATCAGGAACCAGCAGGCTTAACTCATCCACATAAAGTACTAGAGTGGATGTGTGACGGTATATCCATGGATTTCATGACAGGGCTTCCACCTACCTCCATGGTATATGATTCCATCTTGGTGGTCATTAACAAACTCACCAAGTCTTCCCAATTTCTTCCCATCTGAGAGAATAGATAAGTATGGAGCATGGGAAGCCTCTATGTACATGAGATTGTACAGCTTCCCGGGGTGACAATGATGATCATCTCATATCATGTTTCTCTTTTTTACATCTCGCATGTGGAAGAGATTGTAGGAGGGGTTTGGGACATAGCTATGCTTGAGGACCACCTTAAATCCTCAAACAGATGGCCAGACATAGAGGACCATTCTAACACTCGAGTAAATTCTTCATGCTTGTTTCCTTAATTTGGTCAGTAGTTGGGCCAGACCATGTCTTCCTATTGGACCCACTTGACATGGAATAGAGAGGTTTGGCAGGGGTGAAATTCTAACTATGAGGTTCATTGGTCCATTCCAGATCCTCAGCTTGGTAGGAGAGGTGGAATAACATCTAACTCTTCTCCCATAGATGTACAAGGTATTAATGTTTACCATGTGTCACATATAAGGAGATACCTGAAAGATTCATCACATGTTATCGACTATGTTGAGCTGTACATCGATGACGACGTGACGTTTGCAGAGTTCCCGGTGGAGATAGAGGATCGACAGGAGCGGGTCCTTCAGGGGTGGTCGAATCCTTTGGTACGTGTTCTTGGGCAGCACATGAATCTCCAGGAGAGCATGTGGGAGCAGGAGGCTCAGAAACATGCTATGTAACTGCATATGTTCCCCATGATTTTTTTGTATCCTTTAGGAACAAAAATACCTATGGTGGGGAGAATTTAGAAACCCAGAAATTATGTATAATTTTTTTTATGTTATTTTGGATTGTTAAGAGTATCATAAAATTGAAATCTCTTGATTATGCAGCCTTCTATTCCCGAAACAAAATTCTGCAATTTTTTAAGGTACGGGCAAGCATCATTTTTTATCTTTCGAAATAGTGTTCTAATTAAAAATTTTAGGGCACTGTTTAATCAGTATTGTTAGGATTCGATTAAAGGAGGCTTAACTTCTACAGTATTAGTTTTGGTGAAAAAGTTAATTTTTAAAACTTTTAATGGTTTAATAAAATAACAATCAAAATAGTAATTTTATTTTCGTAATTCTTGTTGAGTGGTGGTGGTGGGACCGAGTGGTTGTCAATCCATTTAATGGATCAATTATTTATTTTTTAACCACACCGTTGAGAGATTAAGAGGTTCATTCACTAATGAACCTCATTAATCTCTTGTTATGATAGCCTCTTTTCCCCCTCTTTTTAATTGAGGCTTCAGTTGTGGATTTTGGCAGGGCTATGAGGATCCTCTAGAAAGGTACCACAATATCATCCACGGATGAAGAATGGAAGCTTGAATAGAAAAAATCCGGGATCAACGAATGTTGGAGGCTTCATTAAGCATGAATTCCAACCGGGATGACACCTCCAGTTAAAAGGTAGGGTTTTTTAACTTCTTATTACATGAAAATTGATTATTTATTACATTCTTGAATCATGATGAATCATAGAATTTCTTAATGGAATTAAATTTATCTTTGTGATGAATTGAATATTACCCACTTGATATCATGATAACCGATAGGGCACATGCCAAATGAATAAGGCCAACAACCTTTGTTTATTCAGTATTTGACTTGTTCATTGGGCTCTAATTATCAATTAGATTGGAAAGATTAATTTGGGAATATTTTAGTGACGATGGCATCCGAGGAGGCCCGTCGGATCATTTGGAAGGGAAAATGGAACCCCGAAGCTCCCCCGATGGCCTGTAGAATACCTGTCAGCGTGTCACGAGTGGGGCGGCACCGGTGACCAGTGATGATGAGAGAATGAGGTGGGAGAAGGAAGTAGTTGAAAGTCACCAGCCACAGAAGGAGGTAGTGCTTCCTGGCACCCCAGTGGACTAGTAGGGGTTTCTAGATTTTTGGCCAACCACGTTGGAAGAAGGTTGGTTGTCCATCGCGCGCCACATGAGGAGACCATGTCTTCGAAGCCATGATGGATGGGGACATCCCACCTTTGGGTCCTACGGAGAGAAATGCAGAGCCACGTGGCAAAGCCTGTTAAAGAGTAGAATGGCTCTTGGAGTCATTCAAGAAGGAGGGGTCGTGCGACCCGCCACGCAGGTCCTGCCTAGCTGGTCAGCCAAACCGTTCCGCTGCCCCACACACTGAGCCCGCTGCGGCCATGCATTGCAGGATCAAGCCGAGACCGTCCTCTATCCAGAATTTTAAGCCTATTGTGACCTATCCTGTTTGAGATGGGCCGGTCCGTGGCCCCACTATTTTGGGCAGGCCGGGTCTGAACTGGGTCGGGTTGGCTCAGGATGGGCTTGTCAGGTCGGTCTGGCTGGGTCGGATCGGTATCGATCCCTCTTTGTCCCAGATATTCTTAAAAAGTTGTATCTTACAAAACTAATGCCTATTTTACGAGCTATCTATGGTGTTGGAATTCTATGAATGAGACGGTCCTTTTGAGATACTCCACCTGAGTTTTGGAGAATGTAGGACAATGGACGAGTTGGATTGAATCTAAATCCAACCGGGCCCTCAACACTAAAATTCCAATAATTCTCAGACCAGGAATCCGATTGATGCACCATTTGTTGCATTGGAACCTCTATTACATGATGGAACATTGGGTTACTTATTCATGGGAAATCATCATGGTTGATGTTCGATAGATTTCATTTGGACCAGATCCTCCTACAATCAAGTGTACTATGTACTGAAATATAGTGGTTAGCTGAGATTTGAAAAAAGAATAGCGATCCAGTGTGGATTAGTGCCTATAGATCCAGTGTAGAATAGCACATAGGGATCATTTGTGAATAATCACTTAGTATCCTATGTGGATCATCACCTAGCCATCCTATGTGGATCAGAACCTTGAGATCATGTGTGGATCATCATCTATCCATCCTATGTGGATCAGCACCTAGCGATCCTATGTGGATATATAGTTGAACCCTTGATAGAATATAATGATATCGATTTGCGACTAATCATCAGTACATTGGTAATAAATATATGCATGGATTGAGATGAGTCTTTTTCTTTGTGCTTTGTGATTGATAAAATTCTTTGTGGTTTTCCTTGTGGAATTAAAATATATCTTCATGGGTCTCAGGGTTCCTATTGGGTATTGTTATACTCACCCCTACATGAGATTCACCCACACCATGTTGTGTGTTTTGAAGACGATGAGAATCTCGGTGGAGACTATAGATTCCATGACCATTCGGTACACAGAAGTGACTAGCCGATGTGGAGAGCTTTGGAGACGAGTCGCACCTACCCATCAGGTGGGATCCTTGGAGGAAATATCAAGAATTTTTTTCTTTCTTTCTATTTTAGTTATATAATTTTAGATGGTACTATTTTCATTCCTCTTTTAATTTCAGTAAAAACTTTTACGACTACAGTTTTACTTCATCGTTGCATCTTGTTGTGATCATAGACTTTGTGTTTGTGCATGTTTAAAGGCAATGCCTACCTATTTTAGGGATATGCCTTTTTAGTGCTAGACACCATCCCCTGGCCTATAGAAGTCGGGCTTGAGGTAGTCACAGCACAGGCCCCATAGGACGGTTCATTAAAAGGGTAGAATTTTTAATTTAAGGGAATGTGTTTTTAAAATATATATTTAATAATGTATTTATATTTGTCAAAAATATAAATTTTATTTATTCTTAGAACTATGTATAGTAATTTAAGTATTTGAAATTGAACCAACCATTGGTTACCTAATCTAGACCTCATGGATAATGCTTTTGATATGGTATTTTACATGTAATAAAATATTTCATTTTGTAGGTATTTCACTTTTCACCTATATGTTTATCTAAATATGGAAATTACTAAATGATTACCATCAAATAATTTCGATTTACTATTTCCAAAATAGAAATTTTTTTTCCCAAATACTTTTCATAATTTTGTAATTAAAATACATAATTTTTGTATAAAAATTGTGGGTGACATTAAATAATGTTTTTCCTATTTTATCAAAAAAATTGCATATATATGGATCTTGTTACATGTATTGGAAAATTATTTTTTTGCTTCATTATACATATATTTAATTATTATAATAATGGAAAGCATTATTTGTAAATTAATGTCATTAAATTTCCTAAGATTTGTTTTAATATTTGAATATTTTAGTTACTATTTAGAAAATAATATTCCTAATGGGTTTTTACCCATTAGATGTTGTTAAAATAACCCTTACACAACCTATATACAAAAATAATTTATTTTATTCTCTATTAAGATATTCTTCCATAATTTTTTTTATTTATTATCTCTTTATTAATATATTATTTCAATTTTTTTCCTTTATTTTTATAGTTACATTTGTAGCAATGATGTTTCACAGAAAACATTATACATCATATTTCTAGAATCTAGTCATGTCACATACATCAATATACTATCCCATTATTTGTTAATTAATATTTTATAATGTATTCATTCTTTTGTGGTGCATATTTTTTCATGGTATACCATTATACATGAATTCAGAAAACATAAATTTAATCATGGCTTGAAAAATAATTAACATATATTCAAAAATGAAATAAAAAATTAATCATTTTTTATGATTATATGATAAATTAAGAAATTTGTAAATAAATATTTTCCAAATGTGGTATATTTCATTCTAAAATATTCCAACTAATTTTATCCTCATAAAATATATTCATTGATAGACTTATTTTAATTCCTATAATATGTTTTGTGACTAAAATATTTAATAATAAATGAATTTTTTTATGATATGAATCAACCAAATATACTGTTGAAATGTTAAACCAACGTAATAATACTGGTGGTAGATGATCTAGTTTTCTAAAACGGAATGTTATTAATATATGGTTTCTATATTAATTCAAAATAAATAACTAAAGTCAAATGAAATGCCTCAAGACTCACAGTTCTAGATTTTTTTTACAAATAAAAAAATATATACATAAAATATAATATAATAAACTCTAAAAAAGTATATATTATATTCAAACAGTGTTCATAATAAATGATGTAATGTACATAAATTTTTTATTTTATATTCTTCTACAATAAACTGGGAATTTTATGTTTTCTTTATACCTTCAATAATCAGAGATAAAAAAATTCAATGGGATATAGACATATATTGATAGAGTAAGATAAATAGACTTTTAATTTCATAATCAAAGTAATAAATATAAATTAAAATTTTTAATGATATAAAGATATTATAATGTATTAACTGGTATCATAAAAAAGGATAAGCATATGAAATAACATAGTAAAATTTAATATGAATTTGGAATATGATGAGATCATCATGTACATAAAATTAGACGGAAAAAATTGGATAATAATAATAAAAATAAACCATATAAATTTTTATAACATATATATGTGTTATAAGAATAACATTATTCATTATAATCATATTTCCTGACTGAATTCCAATACATAATAATATAATTTGTTAGGAAAACTTCAAATTCAATATACATAGTTTCTATTGATATGTTAGAATTTGCAAATAAATTTCAGTGGTGATGTAATTTAGTGTCCAACTATAACACCATATCATGTAAATGAATATGAATTCAAAAGAAAATAAAAAATGAGAAACAATTATGAATGAAGACCAATGGAATAGGAAATGAGATAAAAATATATTTTATTTTGAGATACCATCAAATAAGAAATTATAGAAAAATTTATGTCCTAAAATGAAAAATGTAATAATCCATAAATTGTAATGACGCATAAATTCTAGGTAATTTTTTAAAATTATTTGGATTATTTCGATTCTGTGAAAATTAACAGCGTGTGATTCTGAGGCCTGGTGTGCCCGAAACATAATTTTGAACAATATTTGAGGTACGCTTAGTAATCATATCGGCATAATTTTGTAACCTTTAACCTGGTGCTCCGAATTGAAAGCTGAGGAAACCATTGAATTTACAGCACCGTGATTTTCTTAAGGGTGTATTCACTTCGACCACAGTAGGTCAGGAGAAAAAGATAGTTTTGTGGACTTCTGAAGTAATAATAAAATAATATGTGAGCTAATTTTATCTTCCTACCATCACTTGAGTAACAGTAGAGGGACCCACGGAAAGGGTTGGGTATTTAATTAGGGACATTAAATGCCTGTTTACACATTGACGTGTAACCACATCTCATGTAATTAAGTCTAATCATTAATTGAACAATGTAATGATCCTTTTATTGAAAGGTGGTTTATTCTCTTAACTCACCCATTTAAATAAAATCATGTGTGTGGGTTTTGGAAACCCATGGGAGAACTCTAATGATGCACTGATGACGGGCCGACTAAGAACCCTCCCAACGAAGAATGGGGGTATTGATCCGATAAAGACAAATTTCAGCGGCTTCCACAGACAAGTATTCTTCATCCACAACCATGATGTTCGCATCAAATATTGAGTTTGGGGGTTTATTGTTTATGTTTATCAATGATGATTTAAATTGGTACTGATTATTAAGATACTAACACAGAGGGAGCGAGATAAATGAACAAGGCCCATAACCTCTGTCACTTTGTTCTTATTGAATTCATCAGGGGAAAATTTTTCTAACTTGATAGAACATTGAATCTGGGATCCACGCAGTGACAACGACATCTAGGGAGGTCCGTAGGCTTGAATGGAATGTAAAATAGACCCCCAGAGCTCACCTAGTGGCCTGCGAAGGATCCACCGACCCGTCAATGGTTTGGTGGCACTGGAAGCTGGTGTTGGCAGTGAAGGCCATGGTCGACACTCGCCGGCTACTAAAGGGGCTTATGCCGCATGGCGCTGCGGTGGATCTGGAGGGGTGGCTAGCACTCGTCCGAATGTGTTGGCGATGATGTGTCCCATCCCATGCCATGGTGAGGTGACTACAAAATTTAAGTTGTGGTTGAGGGGAAGGGGACCCACTCTCTAAATGTGCCACTAACATGAGGTGGCTCAATGTGGCGCTACCATTTCAAATGACCGAACAAACCAGTGGTCCGTTCGGGTGTTAGACCACACATCCCCATAATTGGGTCACGCCAGCTGATGGGCCGAGTAGGTCCACTGCCCAGTGAGTCGAGCCCTCCATGGACTAGCCCAGTCGGGGTGGGTCGGGTTAGTCCCACTGCCTAGTGGGCCGATCCATCCATGGCTTAGCCCCGCCAGGCCGGGTCGGGCCGGACCGAGGCCCATTGGGCTGAGCCAGCTACCTCCAAGCCCAACCTGGAAATCCCAGGCAATTTTGGGTCAGGCTGGGTTAGTCCTTGACTGGGTGAGGTTGACCTGTACCAGGTTGGGTAGGTCTGAACCGTGTAGGGTGGCCCAAACCGGGTCGGGTCGGTCCGAACCGTGTAGGGTGGTCCAAACTAGGTTGGGTCGGCCTAGGCTGGGTCAGATTGGACCTGGAACCCTTTCGGGCCCAAATATGCTTAAAAATATATATCTTACAATCCAGACATATTTTGAACATACCATCTATAGTGTTTTAATGCTTGGGATCAGATAGTCATTCAGATACACTACACGTCGGTTTTGGGGAATGTTAGAGTATGGTCAGCATGGATCGTACCCAAATCCAATCGGGCCCTTGACACTAAAATTTATATAACTCGGAGACCAAGAGCCTGATTGAGGAATCGTCTATTGCATAGGAACTGTTATGACAATATGGTCATTTGGGTTACTCTATTTTGGGACATAGTAGTATTTGAGGCATGCCCAATATCCAGAGGAGCAATACTACAGAACAGAAGTGCCCTTGGTGTGGTGAATCCTATGGCTGGCTGTCATTTGAGTAGCAAACCTGTGTGGATAAAAATCATAGAAACCCTATGTGAAATTTCATCTAGAGTCCCTATGTGAATAAGCATCATAGATCCCCTTTGTGGATCAACATTTTGGTACCCTTCGTTGATCAGTATCATAATGACCCAGTGTGGATCAAAATTACTGCGACCCATTGTGGATCATCATCTAGAGACCATGTGTGGATCAACACCATATCTAACATGTGTGGATCATCATTTTAGAGACCATGTGTCAATAAATAGTACACGACCCAACAAGGACCATACTAATAGCGTCCCATCATAGAACAGAGATATACGGCCCTATGTGGATCGACAGTGGAACATCTCCCATGTGGATCAGTTTTGGAAACATCCTAAGAGAATAAAATGATATAGATTTAGGCTAATCATAATTATTAAAAAAACATTGAGTTTACATAGTTTGAGAAGAGTCTTTTTCATTGTGATTTTTTATTGAGACCATGATTTTTTGTTTTTTTAGAATTCTTGGAGACCCTCAGGGGTCTCGAGGACCCCACTGGGTACTATTATACTCACCCATGTATGGGCATCACACACACATTGTTGTGTCTTATGCAGAAAACATATAGCTTGGCTAAGACTATAAGAACTAGGACCTGGCGGAACACTAAGGCGACTAGTTGATGTAGAGAGCAGCGGAGACAGGATGTACCTACACTTCATGTAGGAACATTGGTGGATGATCTCAGGTGTTTTTTTCTATTTTCTATTGTAGTGGTATCTTTTTGTTTGGTCTTATATCCCACCCTAACGTTTAATACACACTTTTACTATTGTAGTTTTACTTTGTTGTTGCATATTCTTGTGTTCTTGGTCTGTGTGTTTGTACCGGTTTAGAGAAAATTCCTTCCCATTGTAGGGATAAGACTTTCTAGTGATAGTCAACTACCCCTGGCCTTTTGAAGGAGGGCTTGGGGTAGTCATAGCACGTGCCCTGGGGGACGGTTCATGAAAGAGTGGTATCAGAGGAATCGATTATACCGATGAACTAGGATTCTTATCATTCCAATAGAGCAATATTATTAAGTTTTTTTAGTGTGATTTTCATTTTTGGAAGTCCAGTGTTTGTGCAGCAACTAACGTACCCATACACCTGTTCCCTGAATTCTGATTTTTGACTCAGTGCATGTAAACACTGATTGTGTGTGATATGGAAATGGTTTACTTTTGATAACTTTTGAGACATATCACCAGGTATAACGTATTGATTGTGGTTCACTTGTATCATTTCAGGATTCCCCCACATAGAAAACTCTCTAGGATTTATGAGAGAGTTCACGATGTTATACCACCGAGTGACGAGGCTTCGGTGTAGGGACCACTTATTGCGTTAGAAACATCGGGTGGTGTACCTGCAACACCACCACTGAGAGGGCATCAGTTTCCAAAAGCCCCACTAAAGGAATGTACACACTAAAAGAGCGTGTTTCATGACATTTATCATCAGATGCCTCCAAGGTTTTGAGATGAGAAAGATACCCTAGGCAGCTGAGGACTGGGTAGGGGCTATGGATGGGTTTTTGCGCCTAGTTAGGACACCATAAGAGAAGACGGTGATCCTAGCTGCAAGCCTTTTCCAGGGAACAATAGAGATATGGTGGAGTCTGACACTCTAGATTCATGAGGAGGCAAGACTATCCTATTTGTACTTCAAGAACCTCTCCTAGGCAGAGTTTGTACCAATGACATTATGCTCAGTGTGTATCCAGGAGATGTTTCACTTACAGTAGGGCATCCTATCAGTGGACCGGTACTCGGCAAGATTTACTGACCTCCCGTGCTACTCTATCTACATGGTACCAGACATGTTATATATGGACCAAACATTTGAGAGGGGTCTATAGTGGGATATTAGAGTGTCAATGATATCACTGAATATCTTGATTCATGATGGAGTGATCAAGCGATCATTATTTGTTGAGATCATCTTAGCCATGCAGGCACTGGTGGTGAGAGCCACCACTGAACGACAGGTAGCCAAATCATGTATAGTAGGTTGTAGAAAGATGATACATAGGTCAATGTTTTCTAGACCTTTTAGAAGAAGGCACTTGGATGTAGGGTCAGAGGTACGGAGCTCACGAGGTGGAGCAGGCTAGCAGTGGAGAAAGATGTGCTTCAAGTTTGGCGGGCAGTGCCACATCGCTCCCGACTGCCCGACCCACCATACTGATGATCATCAAATGATCAAGGGACCGCAAAGGTGGAAGCCTAGGTTTAAGCAAGGTGGTCTGCATGGCAGTAAATTTGGAAAATAGAAGTTCATGCAATAATTTATGGACATCGTTTTTAGGTTTCTCCACCACCACCCCCAGTTGGTCCACCCCGACAATAGGGAGTTGGTGGACAGGGGCGAACTCAGATTCGAACGGCAGAGGCCTACGACCATGGTGCTTCATAGAAGATTATAAGTAATATTTTTGTCTATTATATTCTAGCTAAAGTACTTATAGACATATTTGATAATCATTCATTCATTTTCACGACACTTTTTCATAGCTCAGATATTCTGATGGATCTATTTGGTCAATCAATACATTTAGAGACTCCTACAACAGATGATTTGAAATTAAAGGCCAGTGAAGACCGTGTGATCTCACTCTAGGAGGAGGGATCATCATCTAGTATCTCCTAGTTCTAGCATCGAGGCCTTACAACTTCATCTTGGGTATGGACTGCCAATCCATTGACCATGCTCTGATTGATATTTTCAGGTGCATAGTGTGGCATGTCCGTGAGGATGGTATTATATCTTCCTTCACTAGTAAGAAGGAATCCTTGTAAGCATAGGATATACATTCTTGAAAGAGGGCACAACCAATCACTAATCAGATATCTAGCCTTACCCTTTGAGTAGCAGATGCGAGGAGTCTGAGTTATCCTGTAGTGGTGGACTGGTATGCTGATTGGATTCCGGATGATGTTCTAGGACTACCTCCTCACTGAAAGGTAGACTTCTACATCGACCTATACCCAGGGGAGGCACCGATATCTACGCTAGAAAATCTTATGGATCCCTTAGAGCTTTGTGAGTTCAGGGTATAACTAGAGGACTTGCAGAGGAAGGGATTCATAAGACTCAGTGTTTCGGTATGGGAATACCAAATTTTGTTTTCCAAGACAGCAGAGGTGATTTTGTTTCTTTTTGTGGACTATCAGTGACTAAACCAGGTGATCATGAAGAACATGTACCCACTCATGAGGACTGATGAACACCTCGACCGGCTGATGGTAGATCGATGGTTTTCGAAGATAAAACACATATCAGGCTATCACCAGCTTAGATTTTGGGATGAGGACGTACAAATTACAGCCTTCATGTGTTGGTATAGCCATTATGAGTTCTTGGTAATGCCCTTCAGTGTGAAAAATTCTCCAATACTATTCATGGGGCTCAGGGGAAGGATCATCTAGCCATGCCTTGATTGGTTTGCTGTAGTCTTTATTGAATACATAATGGTATACTATGCCATAGTGGAGTAGAATACCACACACCTGTTGATATTTATAGATACACTCCTAGAGCACCATCTTCATATAATTCTCTCAATGTGAATATTCTGGATACAGGATGTTCACTTCCTGTGGAACGTTATCTGGGAGGCTAGAGTTGTAGTGGTTCCGGCGAAGATAGTGGTAGTGATTTCTTGTGATCCAACTAGGAGGGTGACCAAGGTACCATGTTTCCTAGGATTGGTTGAGTACTACTAGAGATTTTTACCAGACCTCTCCAGAGTTGTGAAACCCTTGTCAACTTGAAAAAAAGGGGCATCTCGTCATGTGGACAGAGAGATGTCTGAATAGTTTTTAGGATCTGAGGTAGAGGCTGACCAGTGACCCCATTTTGAGGAAACTATAAGAGGGAGTTTGGTGTTTAGTCTACTACGACACATCAGGGATAGACTATCTTGTGTCCTGATGTTGGAGTGAGTAGTGATCGCCTATGTCTCACAGATTTTGAGACAACACAAGAATAACTATGTTACCCATGACATATAATTATCAACAGTGGTCTTTGCACAGAAGATGGGGAATCCCTACATAATTGGTGAATGATTTATTATTTACTCTAATCACAAGACACTCATGTATATCTTCTCTCAGAATGTCGTGAACTAGAGAAAATGGAGATGGTTGGACTTACTCCATGACTATGAATTTGAGATAGTCAAAACTCTTGGGAAGGGGAACGTTGTAGCATACACACCAAACAAGAGGATTGGACTGCAGTTGCTGAGTGAGGAGATAGATCAGCCCACAGTGTTGCAGTTATCCTTCATTGATAGTGTTGGAGAAACATACCTCTAGTCAATGACAGTTCCTCCACTAATCCTTTAGCGAGTCAGGGAGGCACAACTAGGGGATGTAGATTATGAGGCTCGATGTGCTCTTATATCCTCATGATAGGATCCTGATGGAATTTATGAATGTGGGGAGCATGTTGTTCTCTTTAGAGGAGGCACCATTGTACTAGTGATGCTTTGAAAGGAGGTGTTGAAGTAGTTATACACATCCCCTTTGGCGGTACAACCTGGAGTAGAAAAGATATACCAGGACCTCCGACGTTAGTACTGGTGTCTAGGGATAAAGAAATCAGTGGTGATGTTTGTATCTCAATGCATCACATGTCAGTAAGTGATGGAAGAGCATCAGGTACCAGCATGCGTAGCTCAGCCACTCGAGGTGTCATATTTTATGTGGGATAGTATGTCCATGAACATCATGACAGGGCTACCACGTATATCCTAGGGTCACACTTCCAAAGGGCTGGTCATTGACTAACTCCCCAAGTCATCCCACTTCCTGCTCATTCAAGAGTTGGGATCAGTAGAGAGCATAGTAAGTCTATACGTAAAGGAGACTGTAGGACTTCATGGGGTTCCATTGACTATCATCACATATCAATATGCATATTTTGTATCTGGATTTCCAAAGTGATTGTAGGAGGCGTTCGAGACTCAGCTACATTTGAGAACCACTATTCACCCTCAGACAGATTGCCAGATAGATCATACCATACAGACACCCGAGGACGTGCTTTGTGCTTTGTCCTAAATTTTGGAAACAGTTGGGAGGACCAAATTCCCCTTGTGGGGTTCTCATACAACAACAGTTACCAATCCACCATCGAAATTTCTGTGTTTGAGGCCTTGTACGGGTGACCATGCAGATCACCCCTTTATTAGACCGACCGAGGGGATTCAGTACTTACGGGTCCAGAGTCGGTACAAGTACCATAAAAAAGGTGAAGTTCATCCAAGAGTAGATGAAAACTACACAGAGATGGTATAGGTCTTATGCCGAGAGGATACAGAGACCCTTGGTGTTTTGGAGGGAGATCAAGTCTTCCTATGGGTCTCAACCTGACGATGATTACATAGGTTTGGAATGGGTGGAAAGCTATACCTGAGGTACATTAGACCCTTTTTTGTCCTCAGAAGAGTAGGAGAGATGGTGTGGCATCTAGATCTTCCCCCATAGATGCACCAGGTGCATAATTTTTTCCATGTGTCACAGTTGAGGAGGTTAGGGCATGATCCATCACACGTTATTGACTACGGTGAGCTGGACATCAATCATGATGTGACATTTATATAGTTCCCGGTAGAGATAGAGGATCGATAAGAGAGGTTCCTTCATAGGTTTTCAATTACACATGTCCTAATTTGTTGGTAGCACTATAATCTCAAGGAAATCACATGGCAGTAGGAGTCTCTAATACGTTCCGAGTACCCCCGTTTTCCCATGATTTTTTGTAGCTTTTGAGGAAAAAATCCCTATTGTTGGAAGAATGTAATGATATTTAAATTACATGTAATTTTTTAAATTAATATGGACTATTTCGAGTCTTTAAAAATATAAGACACTAGATTTTGAGTTCAGTTGTGCTTGGAATTAAATTTTGAACATTATTTAACATACATTTAATAAACGTATGGGTGATAATTTCAAACTTTTTAACTAGTGCACGTAATTAAAATTGCAGAAAAGAATTGAATCCATAGTGTTGGGATTCTCTTAAAGGATACTTCACTTCGATCATTGTAGGTCATGTGAAAATTTTATTTTCACAAACTTTTGAAAGAATAATTAAATAACATGTTAGGTTATGTTTTTCTTTCAACCATCAATTGAGTAAAAATGTTGGGACCCAATGATTTTACACTTAATGATGATTATATTCATTATTAATATATATAATATTAATGTGATTTATTATTAATAAACACAATTTTTGTGCATTATATACTTTGATCATAGATTCACATTATATTTTCAATTATCTCTTAAAATTATTTTTCACATGGTATATTTTTGAACACCTCCTAAAATAAAAAATGGTCATGATTTTATTATAATAATTAATATTCATGTTTCTCATTAAACTGGGAACAATTAATACTTTTAGAGTATATGAAGATTCATATTGGAAGACCACCAAAGTGGGCCTTGTACAAACATCATTCTGGGTGAAGTGAACTAGAGAAATGCCTAATAAAACTACTGTATAAGACAAGACCCAAGCCCAGTAATTCTGAAAAGTTAACATAAGATAGAGGAAATCACGGATAAAATTTAAATAAACCATTGGTAAAGCTAATTAGGATGTTTTAATAGAGTTAAAAGTGACCCATTTGTGAGAAACAATTTTGGGCCAGATTCTATGGCCCAGAAAACAACACACTATTTTGATAATATCTCACAAAATTTTTAATTTAGGATGAAATGTTACATAAGGTTATGATACATCCAAGGGTCTATATTATTATTATATGGATCACTATAATTCAACAATCTAGAAGGTAATTCTGATGCCTCTGTTCGATGGATGCAAGATGGCATTCACTTTGAGTAAAGAGTGGAAAAGTATAAGTTCCACAAGCTTTGAACTACCCTAGGACCACCATAATCATGTGGGGTACCTTTCACAATTGGAGGATCAACCCAAATCTCACAAAATTATTATTTATGGAAGTGGTGTTTGAGGATTCATTCATTTTTGGTGTGTTGTTTAATTGTAATTTTATGCTGCGATTCTGTTTCCTTGAGTTTATCATTCTCATGTTAGATGTTCAATTCATCATAGTTTCTTCATAAAACTTATTCTTATCCTATTATCATGTTCTTATTAATATCATGCGGATAATTTTGTCTAATGGTTTTAATTTATTCACCCCAAACATTATGAGATTATTAGACAATGATGGAGAGATCGTTATTTCATTGTTTTTTTACATCTCAATTTCCTACCTCCTGAGTGTACTACCCACTTCCATTGAAGTCATAGGATCAATTGTGGGACAAATCCCTTATTTTTTGATCCATGGGAGTAGCAACGCTCTGGATTGGAAGTAATTTCTCACTCCATTAATCTCTAATCACTTCTCTGATATGATTTTTTTATTTGATGATTATAAAACTTCTTCACCTTTATTGAATTTTAAGGCCACACACCTCATGTTCTAAAACAAACATTACCTTGGTGTTCTCATAAACATTATCCTACATGTTTACATTTGATTAGTATTAAAGTGTGTTTTTATAACCTATAAGTGATGAAGTCTTTTGTTCTCCATGAATGAACTCACATCAAATATAAGAAATTTAAATTTCTAAAGGGGAATTTCATCCAATCCATCCCTTAAAATAACCTATGATCAAACCTTCTCATAATTTAAATTCACTTAAGTCAATTTTCTTACGCCTCTTAGAAATCAAAACAAATATGGCCACCTTATAGCCAAAAGTTGTCTATAGAATATTCTTGTCTATAGGTTTCTTCTTAGGTCTCTAAGGAATCGAAAACCCAAGATACTCTATATTTGACCACTTAACCCTAAAAACAAGGCTAAATTTGAGCGGCACCACCCACGGAGATGGTCTGGCATTTAATGTGGGGCATTAAATGCCTGGTTTCACATTGATGTGTAACCAAATCAGGTGTAATTAAGGTTATTCATTAATTATACCATTTAATGAGACATTTATTGAATGGGGGTATAATATATAAACTCACACATTTAAATTAATTGGTGGGGTGGGTATTGTAAACCAACAGGAGAACTCCAATGAATTGCTAATGAATAACCCTCCCAACAATGAATGGAATAATCAATCCTGGAAAGACGAATGTCAGTGGCTTTCATGGACAAGGATTATTCATCCATCACTGTGACGTCCCCAAAAATCATGACATAGGGGGTTTATTATTTATATTTATCATTGATGAATTAAATTGTTACTTCTTGTTAAGATACTAACTCGGAGGGCATGGGAAAAAAAGGCTCGGACCCTCCACCTCTTCGTTCTTGTCACGTTCATCGGGGGGATGAATTTTACAACCTGACATAACCATTAATTTGGGAGCCATGCAGTGATGAACATATCCTAGGAGGCCCATAGGCATGAGTGGAATGGAAAATGGACCACCAGATATCACATGGTGTCCTGTAGAAGATCCTTTGGTGCAGCACCAGTGACTTGTGGTCAGCGTTCACAGGCCGTAGAAGGGGGAGACGTCGCTAGGCACCATGATAGACCTAAAGGGTAGGCTGAAACTTGGTCTACCATGTTGGTGTGGTGGAACATCGTCGCATGGCATGGTGACATTACCGCGGTTTCTAAGCCACGATGGAGGGGAAGGGGATCCGCGACCCCCAGGTCCCGCTGACAGGGTGCGACTCCTTGTGGCACCACTTTTTCGAAAGACCATAGAGATCAGTATTCCGTTTGGAAGGGAGATAGTGCAACCCTTCGCGTGAATCACGCCATCGAATGGGAAAAGCCAGTCTCTTGACCAGCAAGCAACTCCCGCTGCTGCCCTTCCCAGTCGGGGTAGGCCGGGCCGGTCCACTACCCAGCGGGCCAAGCCCGTCGTGGCCCCGCTCGGCGGGGGCGGGCTGGTCCGTAGCCCAGCGGGCCGAGCCTTCTATAGCCCAGACCATCAGGGCTCGCTCAGGCTGGTTCACTTCTGTCCGGCTCTGGTAGGGCCATGCCAGGTCGGGTCAAGCCAGTTCGGTGTAGGCGGGTCATACTTAGACCCCTTTCGGTCCTTGATATGCTTAAAAGGCCATATCTTACAAACCATATGTTAGTTAGATGAACTGTTTGTGGTGTTGTAGTCCTTGGATGAAAATATCCTTTTGAGACACTCCTCTTGGTTTTTTCGAATGTTGGAGTATGGATATGTTGGATCCTACCCAAATCTAATCAGGCCCTCAGCACTAAAATGATTATAACTCTCAAACTGGGCGTCCGATTGATGCATTGTCTGTTGCATAGGAACCCTTATGACATGGTGGTCCTTTGTGTTACTCCTTTGTATACCTTCATAGATATTGAGTCCCAATCGATATCCATTGGATCAGAAACTATAGAACTCAAGAGCACGAGGTTCGGGAAATCTTGTGGCTAGCAGTCATCTGAGTAGAGACCTTGTGCTAAACATCATCATAGTGACCCTATGTGGATCAAGACCTAATGACCCTGGGTGGATCAACATCATAGAGACCCCGCGTGGATCAGTATCTAGTGAACTTGTGTTGATTAGCATCATAGAGACGCTGTATGGATCAACATCATATCGACACTATGTGGATCAGCAGTTATTGACCCTGTGTAGATCAGCAACATAGCGACCTTATTCGTGTCAATATTCTAGCGACCCTATGCGGAACTGCAGTGCATGAACCAAAGAGGACCGTCCATAGAACGTCCCATCGTGGATTCTTGATATACAACCCTGTGTATATCTACAAAGGAACAACTCCCACGTGGTTCAGTTTTGCCAAATTTATAGAGGAATAAAATGATATATTTTGAGAATAATCATATTTAATCCTGAAATCAGAGTTGTGTACCTTTTTGGAGTTGAGTCTTTTTCTTCGTGCATTGTGTTTGAGACAATTCATTGTGGTTTTCCATTGTGGAATAATGAGATACCTTTCAGGGACTTGGGGTACCTACTAGTTATTGTTATACTTACCCTTTCACAAGCTTCACTCGCACCTTGTTGTGTCTTATTCAAACAATGAGCACATTGGATGAGACTATAAGAGCCAAGACCAGGCAGTACAAGGAGATGACTAGAAGACATAGAGATTAGTGGAGACGAGTTGAATCAATCTTTCAGGTAGGATCCTCCGTGGTTGATCTTAGTAGTTTTTTATATTTTTTGTTGTAGTTGAATCATTTCAGTTGTACTTGTATTCCATCTACCGTTACATTCATTACACACTTATACTACTACAGTTTTACTTCATGGTTGCATCTTATTATGTTCATGGACTGTGTGTTTGTACAAGATTATAGGAAATGCCTTTCTGTTTAAGGATACACATTTCTGGTGCTAGTCCCCAAGCCCTGGCCTATCGAAGGCAGACCTGGGGTAGTCACTGTACGAGCACTAGGGGATCAGTCATTATATAAATGATTCTAATGAATAAGATAATCCATGATTCAAAAAACATTAATTAAATTGATAGTGTTCCATTTAAATAAATTACATATTAAGCGGATATTATTTAAAAAAATAGTAGGACTTTTATAAGACCCCATTTTTTCAAAACAGATTTCCATTTATATAAATAATAGGTTCGGAATATCTTCTATGAAACAAAACACCAATATTTATATGAACCGCTTTATATTATAACCTCTCATTTAAATTGAAATGTATGAATATGAAAAATGACTTTTGGAACATTATATTAATTTTTTTACTCAAATCATATGTTTTTATTGATTAATAATAAACAAGTACCCAATATTATGTAATGTTATTTTACACATCAAAAAAATATATTTTCTTCAATAATTTTTTTAATGATTTGCATGTAGTGGAATTAAAATTAATTTATACCATTTTTATAAATATTATCTGAATTAGTGAATTTTTTTAAATATTTATGTCAATAGCAGTAAGGGATGAATTTTTTTATTTTTCTAAAAGAAATTATTTTTACGAGTATTATGAAATATATGATTTTTTGTAATACTTCAATTTATTTTCATTAAATAATTTATTTTAAAATGATCATTATGTTTTTTATTTGATCTTATTGATATTTATCACCTTCAATTATAAATAATCTAATTTACTATACATAATTTAGAATTATACATGATTTTAATATAAGTACAATTTTTTCTTTGAAAAATCATTTTCCTAAATATATTTTAATTTCATTATATTAAATTTTATTTCATTCAATTCATTAATTTCAATTTAAAAAATTGGATCCCTTATTAGGAATAAGGATGTTAAATGTTTTTAAATATTCCAATTTTATTTTTTGATCATTATAAATAGTTACTATAGTAAATATTTATCACCTTTTTTAGGGTAAATTGGGAAAGAATGAGTTAAAAATATAAATTTAGCTCTCAAAATTTAACCCATTACTAGTCTTTATATCATTTAATGCGATAAATTTTAACATAACGATCTTATCATTGGACTTATTTCATTTTTATTCTATTTTCCTTTTATGATGACAGAAATATTAATTTATGTAAAGAATAAATAAATTTTTTGTCTCATTGGATAACTACAAATAATAGTATTATATAGGGATTAAAAATGTTATGTTCTATTATAAAATTATAGTTTAAATAAAAATGATTTTTTTCGTGGAAATTTATTTTAAAATTTTAGTAATGAAATAATTTCCTTAAATATATATATGTAACTTTGAAATAGAGATTTTTCAAGTAAAAATAAATAAATAAATGATTTTAACACACCATCCCAAGGATCCTTGAGGGGAAAGCAAAATGATGACTCTCAAAGAATAAGTAATTATTTTAACTAATGTCATTCAATTTAATTATCCATTTACATCATTTAATTATATAATAAAATATTAAAATTAATAAAATCTGAATGCCCCATAAACATAGATTTTATTTTATTTATTTTCTAACCTTTATCCACCTCATGTCCATTAAATTGTAAATGATTGTATCACTCAAGCATACCTTTAGATTAGAGAATCTACATAGATATTCAAATCATTTCTCTTCACTATAATTCATGGTTAGTTATTATGATTGATTTAATATTTATATATTATATTTATTTATAAATTATTCTTAATGAGTTTGATATTTTTTCTACATTCTTACCTTTCATCCAGATAGAAAAATGATAAAATCTCTCATATTCACATGTGGAGTACCACCTCCATGAAGTAATATGATAAAGTTTTCAATTATATGTAACTTTTTATGTAGTATGGGTAAATTAAATTAAGATATATGATTTTAATTATATAATAATGATTTCAAAATGGTCAAATATAATTTTACTCTATTTATTTACATCCATTAAAAATATATCTCATCACCAATGTGTACGTACAGACTAACATCTCCATGAATTGATGTAATTCAATTTTTACCATTAATTTAAATGAATGGTAATAAAATCTTACATAATGAATAAATATGAAACTTATATTATGATTATGATTCTAGAGATGATTATACTTTTCCCATTGTACATGTACTGAAACCATCAAACTAAATCATTTAGGTAAAATGATATTTTTTTCAAAATAAATGAATTATTTAAGTTATAAAATATTATTTAAATTGATATTTTTAAATTAAATGAAATGATATATTGTAAGTTATATTTGAACATTATTAATTCAAATATGTGTAATTAATCTATATTTACTATAGATGTTATTTATAACAAATATGAAGAATGATGGTTCTTGAGGTAGGGGTTTATTGTCTAAAATAAACTTTTCCAGGACATATGTTATATTGTGCCCTAATTACAATTTTTCATGTGTATATATAACCACATTGAAATTTTATATCATGAATCACTTTATTTTTAGGATTTTTATGGTTTCATTTTATGTTTTTCTTTCATGGGTGTAAGGATTCCAATGTTACCAAAGTGATAAGTGGTTATGTTAAAATCCAAATTCATTGTAGGATTATCAATGCTAAAGTATTGTTAAGGGAAATTATGGGGATCATATCTATTAGTACACACATATATTATTATCTTATTCTTATTTATATATTTTGTATATTTCATTACAATTTTCCATTGGTACATAAAATATTGAATTGTTTTTAAAAAAAATTTCTCTATTTCCACTTTTGGTGATCAACTTTTTTCAATTACTATAATATTGAAAAAAATTATAAAATTTAATATATATAAATGAAATTTAGATAAAAATTCCATTTTCAGTAACATTTTATTTATTTAAAAATTTATTAAATAGAATATCTATAAAAAAATTCTAACTCGTAATTTAATAAACCATTAATTATGGAAAACAAACTATGTTAAATAGTGTATAAGACATGCAACACCAAGATTAAATGAAACATGAAATTATATAATTTATTATAAGACCCTTATAACATTGAATTAATATTAGATATTATAAATAATATTAAATTATTTATTATATATATATATCTTAATTCCCAACACAATATAAATACATAAATTCTTAGTAGATAATAAATACATTTTTATTATAGTCATTTTAGTCATCAAAATAATTATTATTCCAAAATGATTTTAATGCATTCAATGATAAATATTCTAATTAATTTTTAGTAATGTCTGAAAATATTTTTTTATTAAATTATGTTAATATTTCATTTCATGATATCAAATTTTACTAAGGGGGAAAATTCGTGTTTAATTTGGAAAATATTTATTTTTTTGAATAGTAAAAAATAACGAGTTTTGTAAAAATGTCATTTATTTTAATTAAATTAACTCATTTAAAACCTCCATTATGTTTTTATTTAACATAATTATTCCATATTTAAATTTAATACACTTAATATTATATTTATAAAATCTATATTGAATTTTTCTAAAAGTTTGTTTTCTAGGCTTCAAAATGGGATTTTTAGGAAAAATATTTTGTTGTTCAAAATGATTTTCCAAAATAATTAATTGAAAAAATAATTATTGAGGAACTATTTAAATTAAATATAATTATTAAATAAAAATAAATTTAAATTTAAATTCATAAAATAAGTATTACTAGTCATTCAATTAATATAAAATCATTTTTGCATGAAAAGTACACTTCTTTGAAAACCACTTATTTACCACGTCTGTGGCTATAATTTTAAACAAAATTCTTCCATTTAAGTGAGTAAATTTGGATAAAATCTATTCCATATTTGGAATCATAAAATTTTATATTATATAATAGTGTTAAAAAAATTCTCATTATGAATAGTGAAAATAGTAAAAATAATTTATAATGGTTATGGTAAAAACAAATTTACTGGTGGTTAAACAAAAATGATGAGGGATAGAATGACCAAAATAACTTTTCAAAATTATATTTTATGAAATATTTTTTTTATTCTATATAACTCCCTAAAATAGTTCATTTTGGATTCTTATGTACTGTGAAAAACGTGGGTAAATATTTTTCATTTTAAAATTTCCAATTTTCCCCTCCCCTATTTAATAAAATGCCACCCCCTATCCTCCCCTCTTCACGACATCCAATACATTTTTATTTTACAATAACATCCATTATAAATTATTTTATTCTATTTCCAATACATATATAACTTATTTTTATTATAAATCCATCATTAAATTCCCATTGGTGCTCACCTAAGGAACTTTTCCAGAGAATCTTTATCTTGCTTAACTGAGTGAATTTATTTTATTTCATCTTCAAACTCCGTAAAATCGTATTTAATTATCATGATTTGATAAAATTAGTTTGTACCAGACAATTATATGTTTTCATATTATGTTAATTACATTAATCCATATCTCCTTCCACCAGATTTGAAACAATCGTTTGCGGGTTTGGAATAATATTGCCTCTCAAATTTATAAAATTCATTATTCATCATCGCCTATAAAAGATTTTTATAATGGTGGATTGAGATTTTATATAATATATTTATAAAAAATTTAATTCTATAATTTTTGTAAATAACTTGTTAGTTTAAATTCCGTGGGGGATATGATAATATCGCTCTTGTGTACAGCTGATTATCGCTACACGAAGCAATTTGAATCATTTTCACTAACACATTACGTTGAAGGTATTAATGATAAACATAATGAATATATGTCTTATATATTAAATAATTATGATATTAATGATATATTTATAATTATTATTTGATAATATATTCAAATTAATTTTACCTTTCCACTCACTGAGAAGTGAAAATACAATTTATACGTATCTGTGGACTAATACCTCCACTAAGCGATATGATTCTTTTCTCACCACCAAACTAATTTGCAGATATAAATATAAGTATATTTAATTATATAATATTGTTTTGTCACATTATTATCATTATTTAATGATGAAATAATTATTAATTTCATCTCATATTGATCGTTTATAACATGTAAATGTTACTCATGCGTACAAACGACTATCTGTCTCTCTGATTGTAACACAGTCCATTATCGTAACCATAATTCATTATTCTTTAAAAATTATAAAATATTAATAAATATGATAACTATATCACTATAAATATTTGGGATATTTGGAAATATCATACTCTTCATCCTTGGTCAGAACACTAAAATAATTTTCAAACAATGTACCAAACATCCAAAAAACGCCTTATGTGGAAAAAACTGATTAAATATTTAAGAATTACATTGAAATAAAAAAATTAATTATGTAACCTACCATATTAAATATTTATGTTTTTTTATGAAATTAATCAATTTATTTATGATTATTATATAAAAGTAAAAGGATATATATGGAAATCCTGGACTCTAAGAAAGGGTTTCTCTTCTCAATTTTATTTCTATAAGACATATTCCATTTTACCCGTCGATTTTTATTGGTTTGTGTATATAATTCCCATTAACGGAATTTATTATTTTTCTCAAGAAAGTTATTCAATTTTAAAAATCCATATGAGGTTATGTATATCATGAGTTTTCTATACCAAAATTCGCAATGTCGTAATGTATTTTGTCTTCATTTCCATTCATTGAGGCAAATTGTAATTTTATAATGAATTTATTTTATATGGTTTATATACATCTCCATTTATTGTCAATATCTTCAATCCTGCATATATCATGTAATTTTATGTGTCAATTTGAATTATTTTTCCATTGTTTATTTTTATTGAATGATACAATATAGTATGTTGTTTCATATGTCAATTTATTTTCATTGAGGTAAATTTATACTTCATTTTCCTTGATATTAAATTATTATCTTTGTAATTAATTTTGAATATATTATGTTTTATTTCAACTTATTTCATGTTGATTTAAATTTAATTCACATAATCGATAAATTTATTAATTCTGACATCAACTTTTTTATCATTATAAGGGCATCTCAGAACAAATTATTTTATTTGGGATATATGTTTTGTTATACAACTAAATTATTTAATGAGGTGTATATATAGATAATTTAAAATATTATATCATTTAATCTGTTATGTTGTTGATATTTAATGTATAATATTTTGTTATTTTTTCACATGGTTTATGATTTAAGAGTTTCCAAAGAAGGAAATTATTGATGTTTTAATATCATTTATACTGTGAGTGATTATGTTCAATGTTCGTTTAGAGGAAATAAAATAAACTTATTTTCATGAACTAAATATCTTTATTCAATGAGAATATTGATATTTTCTTGATGTTATTTATTCCTTTTTCATCTCTAATTTATTATATAAATATAACTAATTTTATTTGTATGAAATTACGATCTAGTATTTTTTTCTATTTCTGTTGTATTTCTCTTTTAAAAACATGTTTTATAACATATTTTGAAATTTTTTTAAAAAATATAAATTATATTTAAAACGAATATACATGGACTTTGAACTTATCTTAATGTTTTTGGATAAAATATAAAATTTATGACAATTTCAAAATTAGAAATTTTTAGAATCATTGTATAGAATATTCGGAAAAAGTTTTAAAAAAAATTAGAACTGAAAATAATTTTCCACCATCATGAGAAATATTTTCCATTTAGTATACATTATGTGTTTCCTAGGTTTTTTCAAATAATATTATTTTGAAAATATATTCTTAATTTTTAGATTTTAATATTGATTTTTGAAATGAATATTATGTTTTCAAAATAATTTTTAAGGATATATTAATTGTATTACCATTCATCAATATAAACAGCCATTTTTATATATGATCCAATGGGGATATTTATTAATGATACAATCCTATTTATTTATCTCGTTGTATTATTATTCTTTCAATTATATTTTCAAGGAACATGTTTTTTCCCTTGGATAATCAAGATTTAATGTTTTTAGCAAGGAAACTAATTATTTTCCAAATGATATTCATGTTACGAAATTGATAGTGGGTTTTTACCCATTTGATCATGAAATATGATCTTCCATGTTTTTTTATTATGTGCTGGTTCTTGTTCGTGTATTATGTTGATGGGTGGTTCTGTTATAAACCAAGGATGGGTGGACATGTAATTAACTAAGGACAAGTTGTTCTATGATAAAACAAAGATAGGTGGGTCCACTATATCCATCCAATGAATTAGGTATGTAAGTTGACAATATCGTAACTAATTTTATATTTTTGATTTCAAGAGTGATTTTGAAGTCATATACTTTGTATAACTACATGAATTATTATTCTTTCTATTGATTTTAAGGATTCCTTTGATCAAGATTGAAATCACATGGATAATGATTATTGAATCATATGACTCTTTACATTGTTATATCCTTATTCTATGTTCCCTAAATGATGATCCTGGTATTGATGTTCATTATATCACTTTTTTTGTGATCATGTTATTTGAATATGTCCTCATTATTCTCATTAATGATAATCATTTGTTAATGCATATGTTTACCGTTATAGATCATTTGAGCTTACGCTTCTTATTTTTCTTTTTTACATAAAATATCAAAAAGGATATTAAAAGAATTATGTATATAATGGTTGGATATTTATTATGTTAATTTCTATATATGGAATATAAAAAGCTTCTTACTATTGTAAATATTTTCTATTGATGTAATGAGTGTTATTTGTGTAAATGTTTTTCCATATTCATTAAAACACTAAACATAAAAGGTTATTCAGTATATAAGTGAATAAAATTTTCCCTTTTATGTTTTAACATTTGGATACCAAAATTTATTTAACATTTATAGGTATCAAAACCATATATTTAAAATTTTATATTTTTTGTACCAGATTTGGGAGAGCATGTTCAGGGCTATTATAGTTTATATCAGTGCATTGTTCAGATGACATTGGAGATTATGATGTTTTCATTTGTGATTATCCTAGGTGTCATGGATACAATCGTGATTTTATTATATTATAGTTGATAATTAGTTTGATATTTTCGAAAACACATTTTATTGTTTTAATTGAAGTGATCTGGATGCGATTAATGAAATATTTAGAGACCTTTTTTTAGGTTAGAGTATATGAAAGTATTTGGAATAACATGAAGTATAACATTAAAATTTGTTGAAAAATGTTTTAGGGTATTGATAACCTTTAGGGTAAGTATAACTTGAGATATTGAGGTAGTTATTGAAATAGAAGTTGTGTCATCTAGATAACCATGGGATAGAAAAGTGGTTTGCTGACATAGTGATTATCATTATTTCATAAGAAGCTCAAAATTTTTTATCCTATAAGATAAATGTTATGATTCAAACATTGATGGTAAACCATTATTTAATTTCAAGATTATTAGTGTTATTTGGGATATATATTTATTTATTTGTTGAATTAATTTGTTAGAAAATTGGACATTACAATGGAATATTGGAGACTAATGTATTATTTCATCAAATGATTTCTTACTCTTTGTTTGATTAATATTACCATATGATAACCATGTTCTTTTCATTAATTGAGTTATGAAGTCCTCATGGGGACTGGAGTGACTGTAATGCCTGAAAACAAGTTACCTAGAGTCGTTGAATTATTACATAACATTGGAATGCTCACAAGAGATCAAAAGCCAAATGACCGATCTTTTTAGTGGACATTGATGTACTAGATACATTCATAAGTTTTACTTTACATTAAAAAATAAAAAATAAAAATCATTATTTCTTCTTTGAACACACTCATATCCTTTAGCCTATCCACGATGGTCTGTCTTAATATATATCATCACAATCTAGGAAAATTAAAATATAAGGAATGGGGATCTTCAGGTCTTAGTAGAGATAACAATATAACGGAAACTATCATAAACAAGAATAAAAAATTAACTCAATGTATAAGACTAAAACACAGGAATGTTACACTTAAACATCAGCATAATATGGTAATGATAAATCAAATAATACCATTTAGTTATTCACATTGATATTATACTAGTCTAATAATTACATATAATATAAATATCTAATTTCATAATGATGGAATGCATAATGTAGGACATCATAACCACATAGTCAATGACTCATTCCATAAATACAAATAAAAATATAGTCAAGGCCCTGTTCAAAAATACTATATTGTCTGATGAGACCTACCTATGAATCGTGGGGTTATAGAAGTCCTTTCCCATCACTTACTATGTCTAATGCATTCCACATATGAAATGGTTGAAATAGAATATAAACATTCATATTAAAACTAGCATAATAAATGATAATTCATTATCCATAAACCATGAATGGAATAAAAATAGCACATCAAAATTCAGACCAATCATATCTCATTCAATAAAATATAGAATATTGCATTATAATAAATCAACCTCAATCAAGAATAATATGCAGTAATGGATGGTGACATAGTTGAAAATGATCAGTAAAACTCTTTCAGAGAAATATCCCTTTTTCATGAAATAATTTAATAGTCACACAATAGTTTAAGAAAAAATTAATTTTGAAAATAATCATATAAGCTCATATGGAAATCTTCTAATTATAATGGAAGAAATTATCCACACCTACCGTATAAGTTAAAATAACATTCTTACCTTAATTTGTCAAAAAGGTCATAAAGTTACTTATTTGGAAAGCGACGAAAATATTCCTTCCAACAAATCATATAAAAATTCACAAAAAGGATTAAATAACAACAACCCATAGTATATTAAATACTAATAATGTTTTGAAATACATTTTTTTGAAACAAATATATGTATGATAATGATGTCCCAATAGATACTCATGTATGAACATCCTTGGATAATAAAAAGGTTGTAAAATTCACCCTTACCTTGTACATTTCTTTAGTCGATTGTACATTAACCTCACATATAATAGTTAAATAATTTAAACTAAATTATAAATGACCTAGATTGAAAAATATGATATCATATATGATCCTCTAATATTTCTTTGTTAAAAATATTTCAGTAGTATCATTGTTCGGGAGTTAACTGATTCATTTTCATTTATAGGTTTTGTTACATATGCCATGTTTGTTATGGATATGATGTATTTTATTCATATTCATATTAATATTAAGTTAATAAACATTATTTTTAAACATAAAATGAAAATTATTCTTGAATGGTTAGGATTGGGAATGAAATCTCTTTGCATCATGGAGACGGTTAGTTATATGTATGCACGAGCGATAATATTATTCTATTAATGGTGAAATCATATATAATTGGCTGGTATGTTACCTATACATAATAATTAACAAGTTTTATTTACTATATATATCAATTATACTAATAGTTATTCCCATCCAAATAATAAAGTGTTGAATGACATACTACACCATGATGTGGATACAGTAAGCCGTACGTACACACGTATAGTGACTTTGTCCTTAATAATATGGATATAATAATGATTATTGTTTTACCATATTTATTATAACATAATAGTATGTAGATGGTTCTGGTGTTATTATTTTGGTATGGAAACAGAAAATATAGAGGAATTGGAAGAAAAAAAGAACATTGAAAGAGGTGATGAAATAATTACAACTTATTCTGGTGCTTCCTATTGTTTGGAACAAAAGGGATCCTTAGGTTGTATTTATGATCAACATAAGGCCTCTATATTGAAGTGATTCTAGTTGGGAGGAGATATGATCAGGTTTTGGCGGATCCAAATTACTTTACATATGTGAAACTATGAGAAGGGGAAGTACACTTTTTTAAGAGATGTGGGGGGCACCTTAGGAAAAGCCTAAAATATTATTTTATTATAGAACCATTTTCGGTTTCTAATAGCTTCAAAATGGATTTATTTCAAGGATATGGTTGGTATGGGAAGACATCCTCTCATCAAGGATGTTTTAGACAAGTTTAGGTGACCATATTAACCTTATCTTTTATATTTAAATCTTGGTTAAATAGTTTTACATTTTCCATGTCTTTTTGTATTTTTATATTACATGGGTAATAAACATACTATAAATTGACAAGAGAACCTAAAGTGGTTAATTTATTAAATATATAACCTTATATATGTCCTTTGAATTAATATTATATTTTTAGGTGTATGATGTCATTTAAAAAAATATTTGTTTTAAAAACACATTTATGTCAATTTTGACCCTATTTGGTGTTTGGTTTTTGTGAAAGTAGTAAAAACATTTCAAATTAGGAAAAATTATATGTAATCAATCCTAACTTGTCATATTCAACTATAAAATTCTTGTATGTCCTAAAATGTTTCAATTTACATGTATTTTTATATATATAACAACAATTATTTTAATCATTCATTAATTAGGTTATTACTGCATCATCATTATATCCTATATAAATTTAATTATTTAACTTCATAAAATTATAAATAAAATATCATGTTGTAGGAAATCGTGTTATCATTGTAATTAATATTTATAGTCGAATTCATATTATGTGAAACCCTATATTAAAAATGTTTTATTTATTATACTTTGAATTTAACTCGTTTAACTCTTCTTTAAATAAAATATAATTAACCTACTAATCTAATAATAGTGGATAAAAAGGATCGTATTTTATTTCTATGGTTTATTTTTGTTCGAAATAATCTTAACCAACAGAATTATAAAATGTTTTGGGTTAATTATACTATCATTTTTCCTTCAATTACCATATTTTCTTTTTACCGTGGTAAATAAAATTCAAAAGGTACTATAAACTAAAAATTATTTTCATCATATTGAACCACATATTTCTTAATGATGAAAACCATGTCTGTATTATTTTTAAATTTTAATTCACATATGAAATAAAATTACATTTTATGAAAATTTTCAAATGTTCGTAGAAGGTAGGTAAAAGACGTTAAAAGGCTCAATAAAATTTTATACGTCTAATATTTTTATAAAATGACTCTAATTAATTACATTAGACTAATATAGGTATTTTGTATCAATTTTTAAATAAAAATAAATATTAATTTAAAATAATAATTTAAATAAAAAATCAGTTTTAAATAATAACACAATGTTTTTCACTATACATAAAAAATTGATCGTTTTTTGAAAAATAAGAAAAATTCTTCCTAATATAATTTTGATATTATGAACAAAAAAATGAATCCCACTTTGAAAAATAAATTTAAAAAAATTAAAAAAAATGGGTGTTACTATTATTAACTACTTTTTAAATGGCTAGTTTGATTGGTCATAGTGTGCCAGAACTTCATGGTTCCTATAGTGAAAGCTATTGTATTATTCAAAGAGAAGTGTACTATGGATGTTTGGGGTGTTACATTCTTACCCCTTCAAATAATTTCATTCTCAAAATTTCAAGAATATTACTGCATAATAAGATTCAGGTGGTTCTTCATTATATGTTCCTCAAGTTCTCACGTTTCGTCTTCCATTTTATGGTTCCTCCAATGAACTTTTATCTTCCGAGTCATCCGGTTTCTCAACACTTATTCTTTATTAACAATAATCCTGATAGGCTCTTCGCAAAAAGATAGATCAATTATTTATTTATAGGTGAGTACATGCGTTATGCCATGCATGTATTTTCTCAATAGTTATATGTGGAACTCATCATGAGTTTTGGAGACACATGGAAGCATTTCCAAATGTTAAGCTACAACTCCAATTTGTTCTAGAATTTCGAATGGTCTGATGTACCCGTGATATAATTTACACTTTTTATCGAAACGTGTAACACCTTTCAATAAATATAACTTAAAAAACATGATCTCCTACATTAAATTACAAATCCATTATTTGGTAATCAACATGGATATTTTTCCAAATTTGAGATGCTTTGATGTGGGTTTGTATAATTTTCCCCTTTTCTATTGTTTCTCATTATGTTTCGGGCCTAAGAGTTTTCATTCACCAACATCACCAAAACAAGTTGGTGTGTGACATCTCTTTCCAAATAATGATTCATATAGGGATGATGTTATTCACTTATGCAGAAATTTTTATTTACTCTGTTAACTAGTTTTAATTGAAAATTGAAATATTGGTGTAAAATACTAATTATTAATATTAATTATAATATTTACGCTTTATTTGAATTAATCAAATAGATTAAATTAACAATTTTACTTATAAATGTCACCAAAATTATCCAAATTCCATTATTCTTGTTTTTAGGGTTCCATACTCAATTTAAAACAGTTCATTAGAAAGGTCCTTTGGCCAAATCATCTACTTGGAGGGTTATATGTTCCACACAAGAAGACCCAATGAATTTGTGAAAAAACGGGACCATCCATGATGATTGAGTTACTGGTTTAAATCCATAATTCCAAAATTTATGAAACTCCAACATATGTTCATTATTAGAACAACAAATCTAGGATTAAAATTTTAAGTCAAAAATACAATAAAAAGATCCTAGATGAAGTGTTATATTGAAGATCACCTTTCTAGTCATGAATTAAAATCAGGCCACTATTCTTGACTTTTCTCCTTCTAAACTCATCACATCTATCTAGAATTTTTCATTATGAATGATAATATATGGGAGAATAATTTGTTAGAAGAAATTAGTATTATTTGAAGGCATCATTCTATTCCAAAAACCATTCACATTTTAGCCTTTGAAAAGGTGTAGATTAAAATTGATGATTACAATAGTTTATTTAAACTACCAAATATTTTCTCCATAAGCCCAATGGACAAGAAATGTTAACATTATACAGAAGATATTCATATCTATAACTTTTAATAATACAATATTTCCTGATTAACTAGTCTAGATAGCCAAATCATCGAATGAAGTGGATGGGTAGTTTTTTAATGCAAACTGTCCTCCTCCAAGGGATATATATACATCCCCCTATTCTCTATTTAAGGAGTTGTCATTTCAGAAGTGAGTATAATGCATTTCCACGACCAATGATTTTCCAAAGTCGTTGGAGGACCATTGATACTCATGTTTTCAATTGAGAGACCCTTCATCCTCTTTTGTTTTCATTTACTTTTGTGTTATTATTTCTTGTAATATTGTATGTCTTTGTTTTGTAATTTTGTTTTACTGAATGTACATTTACCATTAACCCATATTATAATCTACACACTATTTTTAAAAATTAATGATCATTAACATTCTTAAATAATTTTATCAATCAGTCTCTTGTTTTTCATTCACATTCAATCAAAAGTTTGTGTTTAATTCTTTTCATCGCTCATGTGTGTGTTCGGAACGCCCCCTTTTTCCACCTTTATTTTTATTATCTTCTTAATTCCTCCTCATAAACATAATAAAATATATTAACATTCACTTAAATGGTTTAGTAAATCATTAATTTGGGTATGTCAAAATTTAGAGATATTAAGCGATTGATAGCTTTTTCTCGTTGAGTGTTCTTTAATTTAACATTGTGTATGTCAGACTTAACATGTCATAGATTAATGAAATATTTTTTTAACATATAGATTACATGTATTATTAGAACCATATATACACAACCATAATTATCTACTGATTTATCTTAGAATCCTAGTTAAGTTATGTCTTGGATGAAAGACTTAACGCTTGGAAATTCGGATCGACGTCATCTAATGAGGTGGGTGTTAATTCAATGAAATATAAATCAATGTTCTAGTATATCACAATATTGAATCCTTAATAATTAAATTACGCCAATATTTATTAAAATATTAATTAAATCAATCATTTCAGTAATTCTCTATAAATAATCCCCCTAATCAAAATACAATCAACTTTTAAAAAGTATCATCACTGAGTATTTGACCTGAGTGCTTCTATAAACATTAACATAGAATTAGAACATTGAATAGTTGATAGGAGACAATCAGCCACACATTCAAGTGAAATCTTTTCTGGAGAAGGTGCAATTAATTGGTTGTTAGTTTCTTGTTATTGAAAAAACAATATTTAACAAAAATTGAAAAAAAGCAATGAAAAACTCAGCATTCCATAAAAATAAAAAATAGAAATTGAACAAAAAGAAAAAAAATTTCTTTCTCATTCTTCCAAAATCAATTTGAATTCCACAAAGCCTCCCATGAAATCCCTCTAATTTTTTTGGCCACGAACATGAGAAAACTATTTGATAACATAAGAGAAACATTTGTGATAACCAAATAATTAATCAACCAGTCCATGTCCAACCTATTAAATTAGAGATGTATAATCCTAGGGGACAAACACATAAAACCTTTTTTCCCCTAATAAGAATTACTAACCCCTTGGTATTTAATATACAAACATAGAGGATGAATTCGAACTAAAATCATGATTGATTCATCCTCATCCTTATCTATATGGGAAAGCCATTGAGGATCAACATCTTTATATTAAAGTGGTCCCCATGGCATGCTCTACCATGAAGCCGCAAGGGGTTTCTAAGGAACTAATAAATCATAGATCATTCCCTTTCTCTATTGCTGAATGTTCTATTTCATGTGTATAATACCTCCCTCCTGGTTCCATAACCACATGGAATGACATGATGTGACTTTTCAATGAGAATTTTTTTCCTGATTCTCATAAGGCTTATATACGAATGGAAATAAGTGTTACTCATCAATTCCCAAATGATTCACATCATGAGTACTGTGAGAGATATAGAAAGATTGTGGAAACCTATCCATTCCACCAAATCCCTGACGAAGTCTTGATCCAATACTACTATGAGTGGTTATTGTCTATGGGGAGAACTCTCATTGATGCTGGAAGTGGTGGTGCTCTTGTTGATGAAACACTTGCACCAACAAGAGATCTCATAAGAAACTTGGCCACAAACACACAACAATTCCATTCTTGAGAACATGCTCAAGTCAAACAAGCACATGATAGTCAATTAATAGATCTGAAAAAGATGACAGAGTGGATGAGTGAATGTATAGGTCTTGTGTGATTACATATTGTGGCTTCTAAATCCCCAAACTCATCTTATCGAAAATATTTTATCCCTAGAAATATCATTAACTATGGAATTTTTAGTTCCCCATCCTATTAAACTGTCTCATGTCCACAACTTCAAGAGGATCCCTCTGATTCATCCAGAGAAAAGGAGATCAAAGCAGCATATGCTCAGAGAAACACCAACCCTCAACAATCTTGTTAATTCATTAGAATCATAAACCAACCCACATTCTAAGCCCCAATCTTCTACCATCATCCAAGGCTTGAGGAATGGTAATCCCATTTCTCATCCCCCTCAATTATCTCCTCAAAACCGAAACTAATTCCAATATGGTCAATGAGTTTCTAACTTCCAGCAACCATACCCTTTTGTCCCTAAACCTAAAAGGATAAATCCAACTCTTCTTCCTCATAGATTCCACTAACCTAGTGATCCTTCTAAATTCTAAACCAAAACAATTACTTTCTAAATAACAAAAATCAAGGAAATCCCAATTCAGGAAAAACAACTTCTTCCAAGAAACTATGAGAAAGTGCAGTGGAAGATCATGTCACATTCGCCCATTCTTGCCTCAAAAAGAATGAAACCAATGTTGGTCAACTTGCATACCACCCGAGTCGGAAAAAACTATCAAATTCTTCACAAAACATGGCTCAACCATTACCCAACCACAAGGGTAATGTAATTGAAATTGAACATACATTGGGAAAGAAAATTTCAATGCCCCATGATGAGACCTGCAACTCATATTTAAATGTGGAACTAGAATGCGAGAATAAAAAGAAATTTTAAAGGGAAACTGAATCCATTCCCTCACCTCCTTCCATTCCAATTATTAATCCAATTCCTTTCCCTTAAGCTGCTTCTAAGACAAAGAAGTCCTTTGAACCCAATCTTGAAATTCTTTACATGTTTATATGTGTTGAAGTGATTATTCGACTCTTGGATTCCATCAAAAAAATAACCAAGTATGTACATTTTTTCAAGAAATTATGAACCCATATGAGCCAACATAGGACAATAGAGAATGTTTTGAACCAAGAGTCAATAGCCATCATGTGCAAATATCCAGGCACCTTTGTTGTTACATTCCAAACAGTAAGTTCATGATTTGATGATTCACTCATATACCTAAGAGCCTCAATTAGTGTCATTCACAAATCCATATTCTCAATCCTATTTCATGTTCCCTTACATCCAACATGTGTTGTCATTCAATTTGAAATTCGGCACACTACTTTTCCTGAGGGAATAATCAAGGTGATCCTTGTTCGTGTGAATGAACTTACGTTCCTTGCTGATTTCTATATCCTTGTCAAGGATCATGAGACAAACTCTTATCTATCTCCCTTCATTGTATGAAAACCATTACTAATGGCATAGAGAACTAAAATGGATGTCAATTTATGCATCATATCCATGGAATTTGTTGACCAGTTGGTTAAGTTCATCATTTTCCAATCCATGTGATACCCATCTAAGGATCACTCTGCATTCTCAGTCCATGCTTCTAAAGACAATTATAAGAGTTAATTGAACCAAATTCAATCATGTTCATAATGTTATAATGAGAGAGGATACTTTGAAATCTGCACCACGATTAACCAAGTCATAAATGGTGAAGTTTATGTGGACCTTTCATTCATAGTTTCCATAAATATAGGAAAACAAGAAAACTCTAAGGAATCCCACATCAACTGTGATCTCTACTGCCCCACCTTGGACATTATTAAAGAAAATTAATTAAAAGTAAATGAAGTCCCTTCCCCCATTCTTGAGTTTTCTTACCCACAAATGAATAATTAGACTAATCAAAAACATCTTCCTGAAAACTTGAAATATGCATTCCTTTCCCAAGATAATTCTTATCATGTCATTGTCTATACATCACTTATCTAAACTCAGGTGTCCAAACATGTTTAGGTGTTAGAGGAAAACAAAAGGGCCTTAGGTTGGACCCTAGATAACATACTAAAATCATCCCTTCTCATTGCATGCATCACATCCATCATGAGGAATTATACAAGAAAATAATACAACAACAAATAAGACTAAATCCACTCATACTTGAGGTTGTAAGGGAAGAGATCACCAATCTTCTTGAAGATGGTATTTTCTACCCAATTTAGGATAGTTAATTGATTAGTCCAATTCATGTTCTAGCTAATAAGGGTGGGATAAATGTTGTCAAAAATGAACATGGGGTGGTAATAAAATATCGACTAAGGAACAAATGGTGTGTATGCTTCGACAATAAGAAATGGAATGTTGAAAGACAAATAATCACTATCCTCTTTAATTCCATGATTTAATTCTAGAAATATGAGCTAGAAAGTCACATTATTGATTTTTTGATGGATACAGTGACTATTTTCAAATACCAAAGGCACCTCAGGACCGAGGAATTACTATATTCACTTTACCCTTTGGATCATATGCATATAGAATAATGACTTTTGTCCTTTTCAATGCTCCTTCCACAATCCAATGGAGTATGATAAATATCTTTTCTGAATTCAATTAACATTTCATGGAGGACTTCATGGATAAATTTACCAATATTGTGAGTCATTTGAATCTTTCTTGAATTAAATCTCTATTTTCCTCCAAAAGAGTGCCATGTGTAACTTTGTGTTAAATTTTAAAAACTGTTACTTCCTAGTTGAAAATGGGATTTTTCTTGGGATCATAGTTTCAAAATATGTTATTGATGTTGATCCTTCCAAAATCAAAGTGATCCAATCACTTTATAAACCCACCTATGTTCTTGACATCTATTCAATCCTCGGTTATGCAAGTTTCTATAGATGATTCATCCATAAAATCAGAAGGATTTCCCTCCCACTCACTCGGTTTCTCGAAAATGATGTATCAATCCATTTCGATTTGGCTATCATGATAGCCTTCATTGAACTCAAATATGCTCTTACATCCTCCCTAATATTCCAACCCCCAGATTGGTACTTACCCTTTGAGTTGATGTTTGATGCTTTTGATAGAGCCATTGGGGATGTTCTTGGTCAATGCATAGAAGAAAATCTTCATTTAATCTATTATGCCTCATGAACATTGGATAAAATAGAATCACACTAATCATTAACTGAAAAAAACTTTTATCCGTAGTTTTTTTCATAGATAAATTTCATCCCTGTCTCTTAAGTACAAAAATAATCATCTTATTAGACTATTCAACTATAATGTTCTTACTTATGAAATGTTATTCCAAAAAGATACTAATAATATGGATCCTAATGCTCTTAGAGTATGACATTGAAATCAAAGACAGACCAGGAAAGGAAAACTCTGTGGCTATTCAATTGAGTAGAATTTCTAATTCTACTCATTCAGAAATAATTGATCTAGAATTTTCAACTGGTCACCTGTCATCTATCACTCCCATGTTACCGTGGTATACACCAATGGTAAACATCTTGGTTTCTGGTGTTTTTAAAAATATTAAAAAGAAAAAAATATAAAGATGAAAATTTATTCAAAATAATATTTTTGGGAAGAAAATAAACATTAGAAAACGGGGGAAGAGATGGTAATTAAGAGTTGTTTTGCTAAAAATTAACATTCTTCAATCATAGAATATTGTCACTCAATTCCTAGTGGTGGCTATTTTGGACCAAAAAATGGCTTCATGAAAGGACTTAGACTCTAGATTCTTCTACACATCACTCTTCAAGGACTCACATGAGTTCTATCAATCATGGCGCACTTTCCCAAATATGGAACAATTTCAAAGAGAAATAAAATTCCCAAGAAATCCTTGAATTTTCTATTATATCATCGATGTTTGGGGCCTCAATTTCATGGGACTGTTCTCCCTACTAATGGATTCTTATGCATTCTCTTTGCAGTTTACTATGTTTCTAGGTGGTTTGAGTCCAAATACACATGAAAGGATGATTCACATACTATATGTGAGTTCCTAAATCCTCACATATTCCATAGATTTGGAAATCATCATTCCTTGATTAGTGACATAGGAACACATTTTTTTAATATAACCATGTAATCACTTTTGAAAAATATTAGTTTTGTACATAAATCAGCAACTACATATCATCCCCAAAAAAATGGCATGGTGAAACTTTCTAATAGATAAGTGAAAAGAGTCAAGAACCAATTGTAAAACCGCCCATAAAAACATTCCTTAATGAATTGGTTAAGAACTTTTTTCTTTTCAAACTTCATATAAAACACCCATTTGGAAGTCTCATTTTAGGATAGTTTTTGTTAAATCATGTCATTTTCATGTTGAAATCCAGAATAAGACATTTTCGGCTGTGAAAGCATGTAATTTCGATTTTGAGAAATCTAGGGAAGAATTATTGTTGCAATTGGTTGAACTGTAGGAGCATTGACTTGAGTCATATGAGAATTCTAATATCTACAAGAAAATTCCAAGGAACTCCGTGATAAACACATCTTCAGAAAGGTATTTCTTAATGTTTAAAAGGTAAATCTCTTCAATTCTTGATTTTAGCATCATCAAGTTAAGCTTAATTCTCATTGGGATGGGCCTTTTCTTATTAATAATGTTTACCAATTTGGTGTAGTGAAATTACAAGACCCCTCTTCAAAAAGGAAATTCATAGTTAATAGACACTTGTTAATGCATCCACATGAGAGGATACACCATCCTTGAATAACATCGACTTCCATTGTATCCATAACATCTACAGTAGACCTACCACAGGATGGAGACGACGACCCACCGAATCCAAACTAGGGGGAACCTCTTTCCAATTAACACACTCTTTCTCTATTCCTCCTCATTATCTCTCTCTACCATTATCTTATTCTTCCTATATTTTTCATGTTTTTTACCACTTTCATCATCAATCTTTTTCTTTATCTCTTTCTCTTTTATGTGGGTGTGTATTTAAAACACACTAGAAAAATATAAAAACTAAAAAATTACCAAATTGAGTCAAACTAACTCACTTACTAATTTTGAAATTTTGTACAACAATTTTTGGGAGTGAAAAGACAATGTTTTATATAATTTTTTTTCTTCTGATCATATATTTGGATAAAAAAATATAGTGTCAAAAACAAAAAATATTGAATTCTCAATTTTTTTGGAAAATGATTTTCCCCAACTGTGAGGAACAACATTAGCATTCATGACAAGAACACCTATAGCCATATTTTCTAAATGTGTGTTTTTTACCCCCATTTGTGATTCTCAAGATTGTGGACATTCAAGTGCAATTTTTTATATAGTGAATATTAATATGATAGAGGCATTTTTTGCACCTCATGATCATCACAATAGTCAAATTGCTTCCCATTAACCTCACATAAATCCCCCTTTTGAAATCCACTTTGAGCCTATAATTTTTTATCATTGATAGACACATTACAATCCCAATACCTTATCCAACTGAATATCAACATGGATTCTCAATGCACATACTTTTTATAATTAAGTGTGTGGGGGGGGGAGGGATTTCATTTTGGGTAACCTTTGTTGATTTCACCATGTTATCATATGCATGAGGAACAAAATCCATTTCAGTGTAGGGAGAGGTTTTAGTTCAATGTGTTTTGTTTAATGGCATTTGATTTATATAATTTTGTAATTGTTTTTGAAAAGTGTTCTACAAATGAAAAAAGAATTAAAAAATGGGAAAAAATGGGGTCTGTCTTGGGCAGGTCAAAAATCACTCTTATTAATACTATTATCAGGTTATAACTATTTCAATTGTTATTGTGAAGAGATCAATCATAGGAAGAGAGATGAGTGTGAGATTTTTTCATGTTCGAATTTCGAAAAAAATAGAAAAAATATAAAACCAACAAAAAATAAAAAAGAACACATATGTCATTGGGAAATGTTTGGTGTTTTGTAAATATTTAATCTCTCATACCCATCAAATTTCTTTCCTATTTTGTGTCTATATTCACACAATAATTCCCATGTAAATATTTATTCCCATTTCTTTTCAGGACATATTTCAAAAAAAACTATTCTGTGATTTTTCCAGGTTTGAGTTTTACCTGATTTTCCTATATTTTGGATATTAATTTCCCACCATCGCATAGCCACATAAAAATCAATTAATAATACCTCTTGATTATTGTGAACTTGTGGATAGTAAATTCAACGTAGGATCTCTTTTAAACAATATAATTTTTTTCTTTGGTTGGTTAAAGAGTGAAACTACCTAAATGAATTTTATCATCAGGATAAGAGTGAGTTTTTAGTTCCCATATTTTTCATTTCTATATTTGAGAATGAAATATGAATTGTTTTGAAATATTTTTTATGTAACGATTTGTGGTGGAAATCAATATGGATTAGTTAAATAGTTTAAACCTCCCCTATGTGGGGAAAATGAAATTTTAATACTTGTTGGTTAGTGAAAATGATTTTGTAATTTTTTTATATTTTATTCATGTATGGAAATTAATAAACCTATGTTTGTGGGAGTTTATGTTATTCACTAATTTAGAACATTTTATTTACTCTATTTAAAGAATTTTCAATGAAAAGTGCATAATTGGTGTGAAATAATCATGTTTTAATATTAAATGTTATTTTTGAGCAACATTTGAATTAATATAATTGATTTGGTTTACTATTTTACTTATACCTCCCTCAATATTTATCCAAATTTCATTTTTCTTGCTTTTTTGGGTTCATTACACAAATTCAAACTTTTCAATAGAAATGTCCTTTGTCCAAATCTTCCATTTAAAGGGTCATATGGTCGACACAAAAATATACAAACAATCTATGAAAAATGAGACCAGCCATGATTATTGAGTTACTGGTCTGAATTCTGAATCCCAAAATTGATGAAGGTACCCCATATGTTCGTTATTATCATAAATAATCATGGATAAAAATTTTATGGTGCATCTACAAAATCAAGGGGCTCAAATGAAGATTTTATTTCCTGCCCATCATTGTGAATGGGAATTAAAATTAGGAGATTATTATTGAATTTTATCTTGATCTACTAATCAAATATATCTAAGGCTTTTTAGTGTGAAAGGCAATATATGTGTGGCTAACTAGATAGAAGAAATTATTTTTATTAGATGGAAAATTCCAATTCTAAAAACCATTCACATTTTAGACTTCAAAAAAGTGTATATTTAAAATGACAAATAACGATTGTTTATTAAAACCACCATAACATTTGCTACATAAGTCTAATGGCTATCACATTTTCAGAGTAGACATAATATGTTCATATCTACATCATTTAACCAGAAAATATTTCGTTATTCTGATATTTGGATTCCCAAACCATCAATCCAAGTGGAGGGGTTGTTTTGAAATTCAAGTAGTCCACCTTTATGGTCTATATATATGTCCCCCTCTTCTACATTCAACGGGTTGGAATTTGATATGATATAAGAAAAAATTTGCATGACAAATGAATTTCCAAATTCTATTTAGGACCTTACATTCCCATGTTTTCACTTTAGATACCCCTCCCCCTCTCTTTGTTTTCATTTACATTAGTGTTTTTCTTTGTTGTAGTCATGTAACTCTTTCTTTTGTAATTCAGTTTTAATGCAAGTACCTTTCACATTAAATCTTATTATCATCTACCATCATCTTTAAATATTATTGTCATTTAAATTTCTTAAATAATGTTAAAAATAAATATCTTCGTTTTTCTTTCTCATTCAATCAAAATTATCTATTTAATTCTCTTCATCCCTCATGTGTGTGTTCGGCGGACCACATTTTTCATATCCCTTTCATTTTCTTCTCATCTAAATTAATAATCATAAATAAAATAAAATATATTACTTATCATTTCAATGGATGAGTATATATTTCTTTTGGGTGAGTAACAATTTAGAGATGTTAAGTGACTGAGATATTTCACTCAATTAGTACTATTTAATTTTACATTATGTGTGTTGGAATTAACATGTCATGGATTAATGTCTTGTTTTGTTTAATGTATTGATTCCACAAAATATTGAAACTATAAATACACTAACAAAATCCAGTACTGATTGAGATTACAATCCTAGTTATGTTATGTCTTGGATTCATGGATTTACACTTGGGAATTCTGATAAACATCATATTGTGAAGTGTGTGTTAATTAAATGAAATATATAGAAAAGTTAAAGGATATCACATAATTAATCCCCTAATAAAGACCTCACAACAATTTTTATTAAATTTTTAAATCAATAAATCATTTCAATTATGCTCTGTGAACAAAACCCCACAATCAAAATAAAATCCACATAATAAAATCGACTATAAAAAAGTGTCATCATTGAGGATTCGACCAGAGAGATGCTATGAAAGTTAGTAGTGAATCAGAACCATGAATGTTCGATAGGAGATAGTATTATGTTCTTTTAGGTTCCATTTTAATACTTGAATAGAATCAATTATTGTAAGAAAATTCTACTAACGTTTAATACTAATCCCAAAAACCTTGTACGCCAATTGAGAAAGATCTCAGTAGGCCTTCTAATGTTTGAATAGTCCCTTGTGACTGTCAATCTGTTTTGGGGTGGAAGGCAGTTCTGAAAAATTGTTCAGAATCATCATTTTTTGAAGAATTTTCCAGAATCATGATGTAAAATGGAGATCAACATAAGAAAAATTCAATTGGGGGTACACCGGGAAGTATTAAAACTTCATTAATATATAGCCATGAAAAATGTTCAAGTGGTAAATTTTCTCTTATAGAATGAAAATTTGATGACATGGTAAGATGATAAACAATGACCCATATTTACTCATTCTTTCAATGATTGTTTTGTTTCACCATGAAACATTCCATCCTTATATCATCCCTTTTCCAATCAGGAATGGGAAGAGGTTGCATGAATCCTCCAAGATGTGGTCTTATAGACTTCAGGATTTAACAAATGATACATCTTGAGACATAATCAGCAATCTAACTCTTATTGTAGTCCCACAAAGAATTTTCCTTCCAATCGCTATACATCAGAGTGTTACCAGGGTGTATAGAGAAAATGGAGTTATGAGAATAATCCAACAATTTGTTTTTTAGATCAGGTATTTCGGGAACAAAAAGCGTCCTCCCAAATTTCAGAATTCCATCTTCATATATGAAGTCAATAAATATCCCATCATTCATAGAATTAATTTTCATGTGAACTCATAATCACTAATTTGAGAATATATTATCTTTTCTAGTAAAGATAGTTTGGCAACCATTTTATAAAGAATTGATGTTTCATGTTCCATGATTATTCCCATATCCATTATCACTAGATCCATGAACATTTGATCCATTATAATGCTGATCATGTACACAACTCCATGATTATTTTCTCTCAATGAATCTTCCACCTTATTTTCCATCCCCAGGTGGAATTGTATAGTGCAATCATAATCCCTATGTAGATCGAGCCATTGAATTTTCCATGAATTCATTTCTTTCATTGTGAAAATATACATTAAATTATTGTGAGCTGTATATATCTCACATTTTTTACCATAGAGATAGTGTCTTTGTATCATCAGAGATAGGAAGAAAACAATTACCTCAAGATCATGAGTGGGATAGTTTTGTTCATGAATTTTTAGCTTCCACGACACATAGACAATAACTCTATCATTCTGCATAATGGAATAACAAATTATTTTCTTTGAAGCATCATAATAAATAATAAACACCTCATTCCCCGATTGTAGAGTCAAGATAGGAGCATTGACTTATCTTCTGTTCAATTAATCAAAATATTCATAACATTATTTTTTCCATAAAAAATTAAACCTTTTACATGTGATCATGGTTAATGGGATAGCCAATCAGGTAATATTCGGAACGAAACACTGATAGTAACCTGCTAAAACAATAAAACGGTTTACCTCAGTTATACTAGTCAGAGCTTTCTATTCTTCGATTAACCATGTATATGAAGGATCAATATAGATTCTATCCAAAGAGACCATATGGTACTGAAAATTAATCTCCTGAAACCTGAATTCAAGCATTCTAAACATCCCATACAATTCAATTCTTCTATGTGTATTCAGAAAAGTTTGCAAGTTATTTTTAGGATCTTCACAGATATTGTAGTATACCGAGATATCATAAAAAACTACCACTACAATGTCATTATGATATTCCTTGACAACTCTTCTCTTTATATCCATGAAAAAAGGGTGCATTAGTCAGTCCAAAATGGCATTACTGTAAACTCGTAATGCCCATATATAGTTTGAAATGATATCATTGGAAAGTAATCCTTATTCATGTAAAAATGATGATATCCTGATCAAAGATCAATATTAGGAAAATATTTAGCGTCATTATTTTGATCAAATAAATCATCAATGCGAGGTAGGGGATTTTTTTCTTTATTGTTATATCATTGTTCTCCCTGTAGTCAATGAACAACCTCCTAGATCCATATTTCTTCTTAACAAAAATAACATGGGCTCCCCACGGAGAAACAATTGGGTGAATAAATCCTTTATTACTCAATTATACTTGTTGTTTATTTCGTTCTACTAATTCTCATATTGCCCATTATACAAGGGGTATTCAATATGGGCCTTGAACAAGGAATACAGTCAATAGAAAATTCAATTTATCTTTCTAGAGTATTTCCATGTAAACCCTCTGGAAACTCATCAACACATTCTTGCACAATAGGTACGTCCTCTATTTGAGCATTTCATTCCTCACCCATAATTATTTCACTCCCTTCCTCCACAAAAATGTAATTTAGTAGAGCATCTAGTGCAGGATATAGATGAGAATCAGATGGTGCTGTTTTTTCTCTAAAGATATAGTATTCATTATCTTCATCAAAAATTATAACCCCATTCTTCATAGATATTAATCATTGCATCATGGTCTAAATACCAATCCATAATGATTATTATATCAAATTCAATATAGGGAATGGCATTAAGGTCAGCTGTTTAAGAAAATTTATATACCATGATGGTAATTGATTGAAAAAATAATGATGCTATGATACTTCTCTTAGGGGTTTTTACTGACAACTCCCTTGTAAAATCAAATTGTAAATATATAATTTTCATGGAAAACTGGGAGGATATTAATTCATGAGATGATCCAGAATTAAATAAAGAATTTACTAATATTGAGGAAACAATTAAAGTACCTTTTACCATATCACTTGAAACTTGAACCACCACATTAGTGATTTCTTAAGCATCACCGTGACCATTGGAATTTTTTGAGGTATGTTTCCTTGACGCTTAGGATATTAATTTTCATAATTCCCTATTTATTTATAATCTTAGCATTTAACATTTTCAATCTCTTTCTTCCCCTTGAAATCATGATATTTGGGGCCTTTTTCTACTCAATTGTAACGAACTCCCTTCCCTATTAGGCAGATACCAGGGTGTTTCTTCTCACACTTACTACAGGAAAGAAATTCAACTTTTACCTTCTTCCCCTTATTTCTATTTTCAATGTGTTCATCATATCTTTTTTTCTCTTTATTCCCTATAAAGGAATAAGTCTTAGATAACTCCTTTTCCATATTGATATAACATGATACTTTATCTTCATAAGATGAGAAGGATTTTAAGACTAATGATCGAGGGAGATATAGTTTTTACCAATCAAAGAATAGATCCATCTTACTCCATGGGTTATGTATATAATCTTCATCATCCCTTATTAACCTTGTAATTTTATCCTCGTACTTTGTGACATTCTCATCCTCTTTTTTCCCCAGATTCAGGAATTTATTTTCCATATCCTCACGATGTTAATGTGGAAATTATTTTTATAAGAAAATCTCTTTATACTCCCTCCATTCCATATTTGATACGTCTTCATACTACATTGTATTTTTAATTAATGACCACAATTGATCTGCAACTCCTACAAGGTGATAATGTTTGAAGACAACTTTCTCCATTTCGCTACTCCCCAAAGAATGAAATATTTTCGTTTATTAACTTATCCATATCTCATATATAAATGAATTTATAGTCCTATTTAATTTTGGTGGTTGTTGCCTCATGAAGCGGTCTAAAATTGATCCTATACGTTATGGATCAGTGTTCTCTATAAATGTAAGGATATTATTCATAACCAAAGTTATTTATTCAAGTATGGTTATATGTTGATCATCTCTAGTTGCATCACTATCTCTACAATTATTATCTTTAGTATGAGGGAAATCCATAAACGGATTACATTCATTGTTGTGGTTTCCAATCCTTCCACTAGGCGCCATTTATAAACAATGTAATACACTGGGATAGTTTATGAACCACAATGAATAATTCTATACATGTAAAATACAAAATATAAATTGAACAGTTTATGAAAATATTTGTCACGACCCATCCCCCATGGCATGTTCCGCGACATTCCAAAACCCGCCAACCATAGGCCAGGGGATGGCTACTAGCACCAAAGGCGTAAATCCCTAAAACTGGGAAGCCATTGCCTTTATAACCTAAAAACATACACAACATAGTACAAGATGGATGTAATACACTATGTAACACTATATAAAAATGTGTACTGAATGTAAAAATTGGACAAGAAATACTACCCCAACTATAAAGTATAATGAAACAGAATGTACAACTGAAGAAAATAAAATATGATGCTGGTTCGTCTTCCGAGGATCCTACCTAAAGGGTAGGTTCATATTGCCTCCTCCATACTTCTAGTCCATCCTTCTCCACCATGTATTGTCACACCGTATTGTCTACCTTTGGGTACCATCCTGTCCTGGTGCTCTCATCCTCAGTCAGTGTAGTCAGTTGTCTACATCCAACTCAACGAGGTGCAGGCATAGCCCATGCAGGGTTGATTATAATGATACACAGTAGGGACCCTGAGACCCTCAAGGTCTCACAAAATCCATCAAGGATAAATCACAAAGTATGAAATCAACAGATAAACCCACTTAGGTATATAACCATTCATATACCTATGTTATCAAGTAATCCATCTTAATCCTAAGGAAAACAAAAAAGTTAATGACTTAGCTCACACAAGTATTCAACTTTTATTGAGAGTTAGAGATGATTAGATGTAGTAACTAATTCATCCATTCTGTCAAACCCAGACTAGATAAAAGTACAGAAATCAAAACAATCGAAGCCACAAAGGATCCAGGAATAGTACTCAGAGCTGTTGAAGCCACACAGGATCCAGGAACAGTTGTTAGAACCGTCGAACCCACATAGGATCCAAGAACTATAGTCAGAACTGTAGAACCCACAAAGGATCTAGGTATAGTAGTTAGAGCTTTTGAACCCACACAAGATCCAGGAACATGAGTTAAAATAGTTGATCCCACAAAAGATCCACGAATAGTAGTCAGAACAGTCGAACCCACACAGGATTCAAGAATAGTATTCAGAGATGTCGAAAACTCACAGGATCCAAGAACACCAGTTATAATTGTCGAACCCACACAGGATCCACGAATAGTAGTCAAAATAATAAAAGCCACACTAGATTCAGGAATAGTAGTCAGAGTTGTTGAACCCACACAAGATCCTGGAACTGCAGTTAGATCTGTCGAACCCGCATAGGATCCAGGAATTGTAGTCAGAGCTGTCGAACCCACACAGGATCTAGGAACAGCAGTTAGAACTGTCAAACCCACACAAGATCCAAGAAAAATTGTTAGATCCATCAAACCCACATAGGATCCAGGAATTGCAGTTAGAACGTAGCCATCAACAGGGTTTCCTCACAAGAACGCTTGATTCCGAGAGAGTCCACTCCACAATACAAGATTTGATACAACAACTGCGATGAAGTCCCTAGAAGGATTATCTAAAAGGTCCATCCACGTCATGGAGGAAGATAACCAAACAATTCATCTCCAAGTCATAGAGGATGAGATGACCAATCCATTTACCAAAAAGTACGTGACGTTTTGTAAAAATGTACACGTTGTGTAGTCAGACCTCGGGTATTTCCCATGTGCAACGACCCATGTGGAATGGCTGGTCGTGTAGAAATGTAAGTACATGACATGTGGCATGGTTACACGTCATGTCCAAGAAACATGGGACGTCTCCATGTACGTTGGCCATGTGCCCGTACACAGCCTCAACCCATGTTCTCCAACCTGTCTAATTGGTACATAGGGTAGCCCATGTCACTGGCCTTGCTTAACCGTGTGGTGGAGTACATGCACGGGTACTTCTCCCTTTTTCCATGTATCCTCAGGATACACGCCGGGTCTCCCGTAGCCGCCCCTTCTAAGCTGAGTGAAGAGTAATCTCCGTGTCACAAGGGTCACACGTCGTGTGATGTGGATCTATTGCTTGTAACCCTAACCGCATTACTCTTGTACTGCATAGAATGTTCTTTAGAAGTACAAGCAGTGTATTATTGAATTTTCCAATAATGATGCTTCTGGCTAGTGCACCTCCCATGATGCTCGTTATTCATTCTGAGGGTCTGATCACCATGAAACTGTATACTCTTGGTCACCTCGAAGATCCAAAATCATTACCGGCATTTTCGGGCCTCCGATCGTCTGTGAAAACACGTTATAATTCACCCGCTCAAAGAGTGGTCAAAGAACGGTATTCTCGAACCAATATGATATGTCCCCCACTATCGTCATCACACCTCCACTAGGTCATCATGATGTTGGGTCTTCAATTTGACATTGTTGCATCACACAACAAACCCGCAATGTCCCGTTGTCCATCTCCCAGGAAGAACGTGAAGAACACACCACAATATGTATGACAGAGAAATCGTGTCATGCTAGATTGGCCTAGTCCCTCTACATTAGTTTGATAGAAAGATCTTCAAAGAAATATAAAACATATGAGAAACAAGAGAATTTTTGATCAAATCAAACACACCCCAACCTTGATCATTGTTCGTTGACGGAGTCATGGGAAGAATACGGAGTTGTCTTCATTCTTCATGTCCACTGCACACTTCCAATACCGAGCTCACCCATTGGTTTTGGAAGATGCTCCATTTCAGTAAAAGTTTAGGGAAGAATATTAAAGGATTACGTTGTTAGCATTCTTCATTGGAAGAACACATTCTCCTTTCTCTGTTGGTAAATAATGTTCTTCGTAGGAAAACTCTATTTCTCCCATGCTCCCCTCTCCCCAATATTCCACCCAAATTCCAAAAGTTATATGATTTCACCAATTTAATTGATGGATCAATATTCAAATTAGGGGAATTAATTACGTAGGTTTGTGTTTTAAGGGTGGTGCGTTGGAAACATTAATGTTAGAGGTGGTCAAGAGGCTCTCCCTCATTAATGAGAGTAGTTGAGTGTTTTTCCTCTCCTCCCATTAATAGGGGTTGGGTGGTCCCCACCAAATTAACCTCACATGGGATGCTGAGGCGTGGTGGTCCCCACCACCATAACCTCTCATGAGTGGTTATGGACTGATGATCCCCTCTTCCGACCTCCACATGGAGGTTTTAGTTCTAGATGGTCCGACCTCCCAACATCCACATGGTTGTTGGTAAAATAAAAATAAATTGTCACACACATTTATTTTTATTTTAATCTTTCGCGTAAAATCCAAAAACTAACTTTTATTCCCGACCCACTATCGTCAAGTTGAAAGTATCCTTAATTGAATACCGGTGCTGCAAGTTCAATTGTGACCTTAGATTTTAATTCCAATCACCAGTTCAAAAATTATAGAAACCCACTCGTACATTTACTGAACATACCTGAACAAAACTTTAGAATTCGATTTCATGCACAATAGGCCTCAGAATCAGGCGCCGTCAATTTTAGAGGACTCAAAAAATTCCTATTAAATTAAAAAAAATCACATGGAAATTCTAGGTCATTACATTCTCCCCACCTCAGGGCTCTACATCCCCATAAGGCAAAAATCATAACTAAGGGATCAAGTGGAGGGTGTTATGCACGCAATTGATCCTCCCGCTCCCATGTTATCTCCTAGAGGTTCTCGTGCTGCCAGCGAACGCGCACCTGAGGTATCGACCATCCTCATAGGACCAAATCTTATCGATCCTCAATCTCCACTGGACCCTCCGTAAAAGTCTCCCAATCATCAACGTCCATCTCTCCATGGTCGATGATATGATAAGGATCATCCACGGAACTCATCAGCTGAGATATGTTGAAGACGCCGTGCACCCAGTGCAAATAAGGTGGAAGAGATAAGCATTAAACCCCCTCTCCAACTCTGATGAGGACCTGGAATGGTCTGATGAATCTCGAAGATAACATTCCTCCTCGGCTAAATCTCCGTAGACCTCGTCGGGGTGAGACCCGTAGAAAGACATGGTCTCCATCCTTGAAACCCAGAGGTCTTCGTATCCTGTCGGCATAAGACTTACGATTACTCCGTGCAGTTTTCATCCGCTCTAGGATGATCTACACCATCTCCGTGGTAGCTCGTATCATCTTTGGTCCTACTAGTGTGGACTCCCCTTGGTCAGTCTAGCATATAAGTGATATGCAAGGTCGCACGTACAATACCACAAAATCTACCATCCCAATGGTGGAGTGATAGTTATTGTTGTATGAAAACACCACCAAAGGTATGTGATCCTCCCTCTTATGACTAAGGTTGAGGACACAAGCAGACATCATGTCCTCGAGGGTCTGAATGGTTCGCACAGTCTGACCATCCGTATGAGAATGGAAGGCGGTGCTCAAATGAAGCTGCATCTCGAAAGCCTCCTGCGAACCTTTTATACCAGGGAAGTAAACCATGCATCATGATAAGAGACAATATAAGAAGGTACTCCAGGTAGACACAAAATCTCTTACACATAGAGGCATCCCAGGTTCTCTACAGAACATTTCTCTCTGATCGGTTGGAAGTGGGCTGACTTGGTGAGTCGGTCGATGATCACCCAAATAGAGTCGTGACCCCTGGATGTATGTAGATGTCTTGTCATGAATTACATTGTTATCCCATCCCACATCCAATCTGGGTCCTATAAAGGCTAAACCAAGCCTTCTAGTACCTGATTCTCCGCCTTCACTTGTGGAAAGATGAGGCACTGAGAGACAAACTCTATAACTGTCTTCTTCCTCCCTGGACACCTGTGATGTCGCCTGATATCCTACTACATCATCACCACTCATGGTTGTACCGCTAGAGGGGATGTGTGTAACTCGATCAAAACTTAATCATGAAGTGACACTAGCACCACATTGCGTCCTCTAAAGAGGATGACATGCTCATCACCTTTAGATAATCCATTAGGTTCCTTCCATGTGGATATCTGAGCACACCGTGTCTCACAATTAGCAGCCCAACACTGTGCCTCCCTATCTTGCAGAAGATGTTGGGGAGTTACTGTGAGAAACTGAAGGAAAGCTACTCTATCTCTATCCACAAAGGATATTTGCAAAGCGGCATGGCGCTCTGTCACATCGCCTAACAGGTGAATACCTGCCCTCCTGTTGAGTGCATCTCCAACAACCTCTCCCTTCCCAAGAGTATAGACTATCTCTAATTCATAGTCCTGAAGAAACTCAATCCAACGTCGATGTCTCAGGTTCAGGTCCTTCTGAGAGAAGATATACACGAGAATCCTATGATCAGAGTACATGGTAAAACACTCTCCCATCAGATATTATCGCCAAATCTTCAAGGAGAATACCACTTCTGCTAATTCTAGGTCATGTGTAGCATAGTTCTACTCATTCTGACTCAACTATTGAGAACCATATGCGATCACTGTTCGCTCCTGCATCTGGACACACCTAAGTCCATTCCCTGATGCGTTATGGTAGAATACATACCCATGCCTTCCTCTAGGAGCCTCAATATGGGGGCACTAGTCAGCCTTTGCCTCAGCTCCTGAAAGATCTGCTAGCATCTCTATGACCACATGAAGGGTTTTCCCTTCTTCTTCATGGCAGATAGTGGTACTGAAACTCTGGAGAAGTCTATAACGAATCTCTGGTAGTAACTAGCCAAACCCAGGAAACTATGTACCTCGATCACACTCCAGTGTAGCTCCCAAGAACGTGTCACCTCAATATTCACAGAATCCGCTGCAACTCATGCCGCCGAGATGACATGTCCTAGAAAGTGAACCTCTTGGATCCAAAACTAGCACATCGAGAGCTTACCATAATGTTGGTGCTCTCGGAGTTTGTCTAGTACTACCTGCAAATGGTAGGCATGTTTCTCCTCAGTAGTTGAGTTGATCGGAATGTCGTCAATGAAGACTATGAAAAAGCGATCAAGGTAAGGCTGGAAAATATTGTTCATGAGGCCAATAAACACTGTTGGAGCATTGGTTACACTAAAAGGAATAACCAAGAACTCATAGTGGCCGTACCGACATCTGATGGTCATCTTCTGCACATACATGTCTCGAAATATAATCTGGTGATAGCATGATTTGAGGTCGATCTTCGAGAACCATGGTGCTCCCTTTGGCAGATAAAATACGTCTTAAATCCTTGGGAGTGGGTACTTTTTCTTAATGGTCACCTGGTTCATGCGACGGTAGATGACAAAAAGCCTAAATATACCATCTTCCGTCATGGCGAACAGAATTGGGGCTGCCTAGGGAGATACATTTGGCCTGATGAATACCTTCCCTTGCAAGTCCTCAAGCTATACCGACAGCTCACAAAGCTCTATGTGGGCCATCTGATACGCTGTTATAGATATTAGTTTTATCTTGGGGTACATGTCAATGTATAAGTATACCACTCTATGAGGAGGTAGACCTAGGACATCATCAGGGAAAACATCCATGTACTAGTCCACCACTAAAGGATAGCTTAGACTCTCTATATCAAATTCTCTTAGTGTAAGGCATGCCAACTGATTATTGGTCGGCTAAACCCTCCATAGAGTATGTTCGTCATGTGCTGCAAAGTCTCCCTTCACACTGGTGAAGGTGAACCTGGTCCCATCTGTGCCGACACACCGCATTTTTCACCTAATACAGTCGATCAGGGCATGGAATGTTGATAACCAGTCCATACACCAGATGAAGTCGTAAGGCCTGAACGCCGCTACATGGAGATCCTAGCCGAAGCTCTCGCCTCCTAGAGTAATCTCACACTATCGGCACCAGTGCTTAATCACCGAATCATCTCTCATAGGAGTCTCTAGCCGTAAGGATCGAGCCAACGGCTCCATCGGAATTTCTGAGCTCTTAATGAGGGCGGTGGCAATGAAAGAGTGACTTTCGCCTGTGTATATTAGAACTGCAATAATGGTTGAGTAGACATAGACCGTACCTTGAATCATCTCCGGAATTCCATTATCATATGCCTCAACTACCTGGACCTGAGCTCCCTCTTGTCCACCTTCTACCTATGGTCGGGGTGGACCTATTGGTGGTGGTGTTGGTAACCCCTCATCATCCACTGCCAGCTACATTACCCACTCCTCTACCACATCTGATTGTTCCCTGCGGGCTACCTCGATCGATTCTATGTCTCTGCCTGGGTGGTCCCTCGACAATCAGCTGATCATCCAAATGGCCAGTCAGACAGCCATGAGCCATGTGACCCTACCCTCCACATGTTTAACGCTACACACTCCTGGCATGTTTGGCTCTGACTCCAGTGCCCTGCATAACAGATCCTGAGTTATGCGGTCTCCACCTATAGGTCCGGTCCTCTTGGAACTCTGTAAAATATGTCTGCTGCCAGCTGCAAAAGACTCTTCTACGTGACCTCCGGTGGTGGACCTCACTACTAAATACTGACCACCAAGGAATCTCTCCCATATGAGGGCTCTCTCTATCACACCACCTACGTCGGAATGAGGAGTGAGATCATCGGACGTCTAATCTCCCATCTGAGTCCCTACTCGAAGGCTTGGGCCCTGACGAATGGGTCTCGTACCATATCGGTGTAGTAGTGCGAGAGTTCGGTGAACCTCTATGAGTAATGTGCCACTGTCATGCTACCCTACTACATAAGAATAACCTATTGTATCCGCACAACATGTAGGGAGGATCGAACAAACTACGCCCTAAACAGCTCTCAATGTTTTCCCAGAGAAGTGTCACCTATTCATGCACCTAGAGCATCAGGCTCCACCATCTACCTACTGCGACCTAAATAAGACTCGTGGAAAGGATCACCATATGGTCGGCTTGTGTCCCTAGCAATCGAAAAACTATCACCATAGCCTCCATCAAATCCTCAGCTACCAGTGGGTTTGTATCTCCCCTGACCTAGGTGGCCTCTTGAATTGTAACTCGTGAAACGCACTCAAGTAGCATGCTTCATCTACTGCAGTGGATCGTAGCATTGGTGGCCCAATGGGTAGTGGTACCGCAGGTGCCTCTGTTTTGATAGGGACAGGCACCGAGGCCTCATTGCTCAGTGGGCAGCCATCTCATACAACTCATGGAACCCTGGATGGCTGTCTGTGTGGAGGTATCCAGAAAAAAATAAGTGTTCCATTGTCAAAAAGTTATAACTGGTGTGCTGACTCAATGAATTCCCAGAAAACATATCAAACCACAAACATAATCAGTGTTTTTGTGCAGTACTTCTGAAATCAGATGTTAGGGTCTTGGTGTAAATATACGTCGGCCGCCGTACTAACACTGGAATCCCTGAACTAGAAAATCACACATAGTAATCGTAACACTATTGGTTCATAGAAAAGTTCATATTCCTTTGTTCTATAGTAGAACTGACTCCTCTGATACCAATTTGTCATGACTTGTCCCCCAGGGGCCATTTCGCGACTACCCCAAGACACCTTTCATAGGCCAATGGCTGGCGACTAGCACCAAAGGTGAAAATCCCTAAAACTGGGTATGCATTGACTTTATAACTTGAAAACTCAAACAACAGAGTACATGCTGGAAGCAATAAACTATTAAAAACTACATAACAAATTCTACTGAAGGTAAAAAGGGGGCCATAAATACAAGCCCAACTTTAAAGTACAAGGAAATGGAAGGCACAATTGAAAAAAACAAAAGGTGTTGTTGGGCCATCTTCCGAGGTTCCTACATGAATGGTAGGTACATATCGCCTCCTCAGAACTTCTGGTCCATCCCTCTCTTCCAAGTATTTTCACACCGTATAGTCCACCTCTGGGTACCATCTATTTCTAGTGCTCTTAGCCATAGTTAGTATTGTCCATCCTCTATATCCAACAGAATGAGGCGTGGGCGTTTCCTATGTAGTGGTGAGTATAGCAATACACAGTAGGGACCCCGAGACCCTCAAGGTCTCACCAAATCCATCAACGTTAAATCATAAAGTATGAAATCACCAAAGAACTCCACATAGGTATATGCCCATACATATACCTATGTTATTATGTAATCCATCTCAATCATGAGGAAAACACAAATGTTATTGACTCAGCACAGAGAGGTATACAACTTTTGATGAGAGTTAGAGATGATTAGTTGTAGCCACTAAATAATCTATTCTATAGACACCACACATGATCCAGAAATAGTAATCAGAACAGTAGAACCCACATAGAATCCTAGAAATGTATTCAAAGCTGTCAAACCGACACTGGATCTAGGAATAGCAGTGAGAACTGTTGAAACCACACAGGATCTAGGAACAGTAGTCATAATTATCGAACCCACACATGATCTAGGAAAAGTGGATAGAGATGTCAAACCCAGACAATATCTCGGAACAACAGTTAGAATTGTCAAACCCACACAGGATCCCGGAACATTATTCAGAACTGTCGAACCCACACAGGATCCAGGAATAGTAGTCAGAGGTGTCAAACCCACACAGGATCCAAGAACAGCAGTGAGAACCGTCAAACCCACACAGAAACTAGGACAAGTTGTCAGAACTATCGAAGCCACACAGGATTGAGGAATAGTATTCAAATCTGTCGAACCCACACAGGATCGAGGAACAATAGTTAGAACTGTCTAACCACAAAAGATCGAGGAACAATAGTCAGAGATTTCGAACCCACACAGGATCCAGGAACAGTAGTTAGAACTGTCGAACCCACACAGGATCCAGGAACAGTAGTCAAAGTTGTAAAACCCAAATAGGATCTAGGAACAACAGCTAGAATTCAGCCAGCCACAGGGTTTCCACACAGGCACACTTGATTCCTGGAGGGTCCACCCCTCAAGCCAATAGTCGATACAACAACTTCAACAATGTCCCAAGAAGGAGTAAATCAAAGGTCCGGTCACATCATAGATTAAAAAACCAAACAATTTCTATCAAAGACACAGAGGACAAGATGACCAAGCCATTAACCAAAATGTACATGGCATGTTGGAATAAGGTACATGCCGTGTATTTAGACCTCGGGTATTTCCCCAGTACAACGAACTGTGTCGAAAGGCTGGTCATGTAGAAAAGTAAGTACATGGCCTGTGGTATGGTGACACGCCGTGTCCATGAAAACTGGGGCTAGCTCTATGTATGCTGACCACGTTCCCATACACGACCACAACCTGTGTTCTCCAAACCGTGTAACTACTACACTGGTTAGCCCGTGTCACTGGCCTTGCCTAGCCTTATGGTGGATTACATGCTTTTGTAATTGACCCCGTGTCCGTGTGTCCCGGGGATATACTCCGAGTCTCATGTAGCCACCTCTGCCAAGCTGTTCGAAAAGTACACGACATGTGACAAGGGTCACACGCCCTGTCATGCTCTTCTGACGCCCGTCACCCTAACCGTAGAACACCCTTACTAAATGTAGTGTTCTTAGGAAGTACACGCCATGTATTCTGGAATTTTCTTGAAATGAAACATATGGACAGTGCATGTACTGTGATGCTCTTTCTTCATTTTGACAGTCTAATCACCACGAAACTAAAGACTCTAGGTTTTCCTAATGTTCTGAAATCATTATCGGTTTTCTTGGTCCTTCGATCGGCTCCAAAAACACATTATTATTCACCCACTCGATGAAGGGTCGAAGAACGGTCTTCCTGGTCTAGAATGATCTGTCTCCTTCTATCTTTATCCCACCTCTGCTAGGTTGTCGTGATGTTGGGACTTCAATTTGGGATCGTTTCATCTCACAACGAACCCACAACATTACATTGTTCATCATCTAAGAAGAACACAAAAAACATACCACAAGAAGTAAGGTGGAGAAATCTGGCGGTGTTAGTTTGCCCTGGCCCAACCACATTAGTTTGATAACAAGAAATTCAAGTAAATAATCATCATATGAAAAAAAAGAACAATGTTGATCAAATAATACAAATTTATACCTTGATCTTTGTTCATTGATGGTATCACGGGAATACGATGGAGTTGTCATCGTTCATTGCATCCACCACACACTTCTAATCCCGAGCTTGCATGCTGATTTTGGAAGATGATCCACATCGATATGAGTCTGAGGAAGAAGATCTAATGAGATCATTGCCGGCATTCTTTGTTGGAAGAACGTGTTCTTCGTTTTTCATTGGGAGATGAGGTTCTTCGTTGGGGAACTCTATTTTTCCCAAGCTCCACTATCACCGATATTCCACCCAAATTCCAAAAGTGATATGATTTCCCCAATTTAATTATTGACTCAATATTCAAATTGGGGAAGTTAATTACATAGGTTGGCATATTAAGGGTTGTGCTTTGGAACATTTATTTTAGAGTAGGTCAAGAGGATCTCCCTCATTAATGAGGGGAGTTGAGAGGTTTTCCTCTCCTCTCATTAACATGGTTCGGGTGGTCCCCACTACATTAACCTCACATGGGAGGTTGAGGCGTGGTTTTCACCACCACCATAACCTCTCATGAGAGGTTATGGCCTGGTGGTCCCCACTTCCAACCTCCACATGGGGGTTTTAGTTCATGTAGTTCTTACCTCCCAAAATCCACATGGTTGTTGGTAAAATATAACTAATGTTTTACAGAATATTTTTTTAATATTTTGCATAAAACCCAAAAATATACTTTTATTGCCAAACCACTTCCATCGAGGTGAATGTATCCTTAAGATAATTTTGGCGCTGTGAGTTCAAAGGTACCCTATGATTTCAATTCTGAGCACCAATTCAAAAATTATAAATACCCGTTCATACGTTTACAGAACATACCCCAAAAAAAAATCAGAAATTGATTCTAGGAACACCGGTCCTCAGAATCACACACCGCAAATTTTGGTGGACTCGTAAAATTCCCATTTAATTAAAAAAAATTACATGGAAATTTCTTTTCTTTGAAATAATCCCTAAAAAAATTTCCTTGGGGATGTATTTACTCATAAATCCACCATAATTGATGTTAGAGAATAAGTGAATTATCTTATGAATATAACCTGGAAGTGTCAAACTAGGAGTGTATTAAGGCTCATTGTCATGTACGAGGATTCCTTTGGTCCTATCTGAAATTCCTTGTCCGAGTTTTCACATGTAGGTAAATCTTTTCTAGAACCAAATCCACTTGTAGTATTCAGACATTGATTTTTTTCTTGTAAAACCCACAAAAAATCAATATTACCAATTTTTAGATGTTCTTCTATAATAATAATCTTAGTCTATCTTAGGGTAATGTTCTCTGATTAGTGTTTTTATAAATCTAGTTTCCAAGGTTAGTACTAAACATCCACCGATTCCAACTATATTGCCCAGACCCTAGTTACCCAGAGTTGGTGTACTATTACATAAAATTTTCATGATCACAAGATATCTAGACTGAAAAGACCGATTAGTTTAGTAGCCTTATTAGTACTAGATACATTCATAACATTTGCATTACATTATGAAATGAAATATAAACAACACTATGTATCCTATGAACACACTCATTTCCTTTATCCTATCCCCATAGGTCAGTCGTTATATACTTTTTTCACATCCTAGGAAAAATTAAACGTAAGAAAGGGGGGAGATCAGATGCTCAATAGGGATAACAATATAGTGGAAAATATCATATATAATCATAAATAAATAATGTAATATATAAGACAAAAACACAATGCTTTTTAAAAACAACATCAGAATAATATAGTAAATAATAAAAATTTATATTTACTTATTCACATGGATATTCTATTCGTCAGATAATCACATGTAATATCAGTATCATATTTTATAATGATGGAATGAAAAATTACGGACATCATAACCACATATTCAAGGCCTCATGTGAAGAATATGAATAAAATAATGTCGAGGCCTTTTTCCCAAACACTAGATTATCTCATGTGACCTACCGATGCATCAAGGTGTAATATCGAGCCCCACCAATCACTTAGTAAGTCCAATGCATTCATCATTGGAAAATGATGAAAGATGCCATAAACATTCATTTTAAAAATATCATAATAAATATTAATACTTTAACCATAAAGCCTTAATTGAATAAAACTAGCACATCTATAGTCAAACCTATCATAACTAATTAAATAAAATATAGAATATTGTATTATAATAAATCAACCTCAATCAAGATAAATATCTAATAAAAGATGTAGACATACATGAAAATGATAAGTAGAAATCTTTGAGAGAAATATCACTTTTTCATGAAATCATTTAAAAGTCACACAATTTATAAAGAAACCCTTTATTTTGAAAATATTCTAATATTCTTGTAAGGGATGCTTTTACAGTGTTATAACTGTTGAAAATAGAATCACATTTCATATAAGTTAATTACAACATTCCTTCTTTAATTTGTTGAAAATTTCATAAAGTACCTTATTATAAATATGACAAAAATATTCCATTCAAAACATCTTATAAAAATTAAAAAATGTGTATAAATGAAATTAAACCATATTTTAGGAAATATTAAAATTGTTTTGAAATAAATTTTTGAGAAACATAGATGTGGATGATAAATAAGTCCTAGTAGATACTTACATATAAACAACCTTGGATAAAAATCTGATTTTAAAATTCACCCTAACCGTGAACATTTCCTAAGAATATGGTACATTGAACTCCTTTATAATGGTTAAATAATTGTTATTAAATTATAACAGAACCACATACATAAATATGTTATCATATATGATCCTCTAATATTGCATTGTTAAAAATGTTTCAGTAGTAACATTGTTCGGGTGTTAACTGATCCGTTTTCCTTCATATATTTTGTTTTGTAAGTCATGTGTTTTATGGATAAGTAGCATTTCATTCAAATACATTATGAAATTATGTTGTTAAACATTATTTTAAATCCTTAAATGAAGAATATTCTTGAATGGTTACGATGGGGGATGAAATCTCATCGCGTCGTGGAGACGGTTTGTTGTATTTACGCAAAAGTGGTAATATCATATATTGATAGTGAAATTGTATATAATTTGTTCGTATATTATATCTAAGAATCATTAACATTTTATATTTATTATTTATATCAATTATACTCATTATTATACCCATCCAAATATTATGAGTGGAATAACAAACTACAGCACGATATGGAGACGATAAGCCGTAAGTAAACACGTGTAGTGACTTTTTCATTCATAGGATGGATAGAATAATGAATATGGTTGAACCATATTTATACTAACATCAAATTATATATAAGGTGCCGAAGGTATTATTTTTTATGGAAATAACAATGAAAGAGGCTCTTTAAGATGAAAATTAATTTAAAGGAGGTGTTTAAATAATTACCTCTTCATTGGGTGCTTCCTATTGGATTGAATGAATGAATCATTAGGATGTATTTCAAATGAATGTAAGTCCTCCAGGATTAATATAGGGTAGTTGGGATGTTATTTGATCAATATTTGGAAGATCTAAATGGCATTGGATGTGTGATGTAAAGAGAATGGGAAGTACCATTTTATAAGAAACGTGAGGGGAAAATTAGGAAAATCATGAGATATTAATTTATTATAAAATCATTTTCGGGTTCTAATATCTCAAAATGGATTTATGTCAAGGATAATGTGGGTACGGGTCGATATACTGTAAAAAAAGGTTTTAGACAAGTTTATGTCACTATAATAACATTATCTTTTAGATTTAACTCTTGGTTAAATAGGTTAATCTTTACCACATCTTCTTGTATTTTTATATTACATAGTTAATAAAAATACTATAAAATTACAATACAACATCTAGTGGTTCATTAATGACATATATAACCATATCAAAGCCTTTTGGACAAATAGTAGATATTTAGGTGTAATATGTCATTTAATAAAATATTATATGTTTTAAAAACTCATTCAGATCAATTTGTACAATAATTATTACATGGTTTTTGTGAAAGTCATAAAAATTTTATTATTTCCAAAAAATAAATTTAATAAACCCTAATATTAATTATTAACCTCAAAAATTTGGGGATGGGAGTCAAATATTCAATTTACATTTAATTTAATATATATAAAATCAATTATTTTTATCTTTCATTAATAAGGTAATTACTGCATAATCATTCACTCTTCAATAAATATAATTATTTAAGGTATAAAAATTATAAATAAAATACCATGATATAAGAAATATTTTCATATTTTTAATTAATATTTATAGTAGAATTTATGTTATGTGTAATACTATATTAAAAATATTTTAGTTATTAAACATTGACTTTTACACTTTTAACTCTTCTTTAAATAAAATATAATAAATCTCCTTACCTAATCCATGGTGATAAAAAGGAACATATTTTATTCATAAGGTTTATTTTGGTCGAAATGAACTTATCCAATATAATTATGACATGTGTTTGGGTAACTATAGTATCATTTTTTTCCATTAATTGCCCTATTTATTTTTAACTTTAGTAAACAAAATTCCAATGTTACTATTCACAAACAAATACTCATATTATTGAACAACATTTTACATTCTGATGACAACCATTTCTATCTTATTTTATAAAAATTAACTCACAAGAGTCGTAAAACTTCGTTTTATGAAAATTTGAAAATGCTCCTTAAAGGTAGGTAAAAGATGCTAAAAAGATCCATAAAATTTTATATATCTAATATTATTAGAAAATGACTCTAATTAATTACATTGAACTAATATAGGTAATATTTATGTATTTTTAATTTCAAATAAAAATAAATTAATAATAAATATTTATATAAAAAGTCTGTTAAAAAAACTAGTGTTTTTACCTTTCATAAAAAAATAAATGTTTTCAGAAAATACCAAAAATTAATAATAAGCTAATTTTGATATTATGAACACAAAAATAATGTCCATTTTGAAAAATAAAATTAATAAAATTTCAAAAAGTGGGTAATTACTCTTCATAAAAACTTTTTATACATCTAGATTGATTGGTTGGGGTGTTCTAGAACTCGAAGTTGCATACAACATAAGCTGTTATATTATTCAAAGAGAATCTTTCCATGGATGCTTCAGGTGTTTCAGTGATATTGTATCACCACATATGGAGTTCATTGGGTATTTACATGACCTCGGGGTGGATGGCGTTAATCCTCTATCAGGTGGGCTATAAAGATATGGTTTGTTTTATTTCTAGGAATACCCTACATTATGAGCTGCATCGTAGGGTTTGTTGTATTCTCTAAGAATCCCCTATCTGTATATTATGACCATTGACAAGCATCATCACTTTGGTTGGCGCCTATTTTAGAGGAGTCTTATGTATGAAATTTGGTTGTGACATACCTTATTTTTCTTTGTGGATACTCATTATTATATCTATGTATCATGGTATATGTTTGGACATATACCTGTGTGGAGATGGCTGTATTTTCCTTCATGTATTTCCTTTGTGTTTTTTGGGTTTTTCAACTTATTATTTTTTTACACGCCCCTTAATGGAATTTTCCCACATGTGTCATGTGTTGTGTAGATTATCCACCCTATAATGGTGTTCTTGGAGGAGCAGGACTAGGGCCAGAACTGGATGGTGACATATGGAATCAGATGAGCAGAGTCATTCCTGACAACTTTCTACTACACCTTCATTACCATAGTTTGCAATACGGTCTTTGTAGTTGTCTTTTATTTTTAGGAATTGTTATTTGGCTCAGGTTTTTAGTAATTTACTTTACAGTCTAGTTTAATTCTAGTAGTATTAATTTTAAATCTAGTGGTTTTCATGCATGGTGGTTGGTGTTTGCCCGTCATTTTAGTTTTGTGGACTTGGAGATATGTGTGTGTGTGTGTGTGTACTGGTACATAGTCTATGGCCTCCCATTTATGAGATATGCATACTCAAGCCTAGTCCCCAAACCCTGCCCTATCAGAGGCATGCTTGTGGTAGTTATGGAACAGGCCCTGCTAGGAAGGGTTGTGACAAAGTGGTATTAGAGTGTTAGTTTCAGTTTCACATTGTGATTTGTATTTAGTGTGATTTGTGTCGATCAATACTGTTAAGTGATTCAGGTTCACAGATTAGTCCAAGGAATCTTATGTTGGTGGTGTGGAAAATTTATCCATTCAACAAGAGTCTAGGATCCTACTTTCAGACAAGGTGCAAGAAAATAGTGGTTGTAGGTAAATTAATTGCATGTGGATCATATAGGAATGGGTTGTGTTTTCCATGTCCTTCTTGATTGAGCTCTCCAAATATACTCTTTTGACTATGGATAATCGTGACATGTTTTAGGATACCTCTTTGCATAGGGGAAGCCAGGATCCCAATGTGTGGCCATGAGGATGATCTTTATAGTGATGAGGCATCCCTGTAAGGCCGTTTTCTAGATATGGAAACCCTGAGAGGTCTTCCAACAATAGTACCACATGTTGGGAATTAGTTACTACCAGATCTACCATTGGGGGATACACACAAAAGAAGTTCCTTGCATGAGTTCCAGTGGAGGTGACCTCTTATGTTCATGGGTGAGGCATACCCATGGATAGAAGAGGTTATGATGGTGGTAGATACATGCGAATTCATTCTTTTGAGTACACAACCTGATCCGATGGTCATCTTAGTCTCGACCCTTCCATAGGATTTAGTTTGATATAGGTGAAGCTTAGGGATATAAATGTATGAAGAGATGATGCTCTAATGGGATGACTTCAAGTTCCATTTCAGGGAGGAGTTCATTATGATGACGTTGTACTTATTACTCATACAGGAGCACCTTCAACTACTGTAGGGAATCATGACAATATTGAAGTACTCAACGAGGTTCACCGAGCTTTCTCATGACTCCGTAGACATGGTGTGAGACCCATTTTTTAGGGATTGGGATTTTTATAAGGGACTATATCAGAAAATCGGTATTTATGTGGTATCCCTCAGCATCTCCACTATTGCTGGAGTTTGGAAGCAAACTCTACTCATAGAGAGTTTCTTGGATAGTAAGGCACCAGTGGAGGGAGCTACCACCTGGCATCATTTGGAAGAATCTATAGTAGCCCGAATCATCCAATAGAAGAAGGGGGACCAATTGGGACAATGAATTCAAGAGACAGTTGTAGGATATGAGATAAATGGTGTCAGTCTGGCAGGAAATATCCGGAGAGTTGAAGGAATAACTGTGTTTCACGTGCGGTATTCAAGGACACATGGCCTAGGATTGCCCAAAACATTGTAGGGATGATTATAGGACATTCGAGGGACCACCAAGGAATATATATATTTTCGAAAAGGGTGGAATGAAATGAATTGGTGTACATGGAAGGGGCATAGGTAGAGTAGCTAGTGGTAGGTGATGATTTTAGGTACTACAACCACCACCCACTGGAGGTCTACAAAGGGCTCTGGGAGCTAGTGGACTGTGGAGAGGTCAGCATCAGGTGATGGAGGCTTACATCCCCAATTCTCTAGATATGGATAGTGGTATGATTTGTGTCCTATACACCCTAGCTGGAGTTCTTATAGACACATGTGACAATCACTCATTCTTTTCTACGAACCACGTTTAGAGATCAAAGATTATGGTGGAGCTGTCTACTCGATCTATACATTTGGACACTCAAACATGAGTGTATTCTACAATTACACATTGGTTATATAATTGTGAACATAATTTTGGAGGTTACTTCTTCTGCTAGGATCTCCAAGTGTAATCTTCATGTTCTTACGATGGCATTCAAGTAGTGGACTATTTTACCATATTTCATGATCATATTGAAAATTGTTGGGGCAGAGTGTGGTGTATCCATTAGTATGGGACTAGATTTTCCATTACTAGTGAAAATAGAATGCATGAAAACATCAGAAACGTTCTCATAGGAGGTTCCATCTGATCATTCACTAGTTTTCATGCTTAACCCTCAGTACGACAGTGACAGAAATTTCCCAGTTTCTTGTAGTATTGGATTAATATGTGGACAAATTCTCTGAGGATGTTCTTGTATTTCCTCAGCGTAGGGAGGTTAAATTATACATTGGAATATACCCCATGAAATCATCTATATCTACTCCCACATATATGATGAATCTCTCAGTGAATATTGAGTTTAGGGTACAACTAGAGGATCTATAGAAGAAGGGTTTCATAAGGCCATGTGACTCTCCTTAGCTGGGCCCAATTTTTTTCCAAGAAGGCTTATAAAGGATTGAGGTTGTTTCTGGGATGAAGGATCATTATCCTGGTGAACGCTAAGAATACATATCCACTATTGTGAATTGATGATCTCTTTGATCAAATTATTGGTGTGAGGTGGTTCTCAGAGATAGACCATAGGTCTGGCTATCATTAGCTTCGTGTATGGGATAAGGATTTACCAAAGAAATCATTCAGATTTTTTTGGTGAAACTATGAGTACTCTATTATGCCATTTATAATAACCAATTCCCAAGTCTTGATAATGGGACTCATGAACAAGATCATCCATCCATACAGTGATCATTTCATTGTGGTTTTCATTGATGACATTCTAGTGTACTCAGCATCCGAGGAGGTGCAGACAATACAATTAAGGATGCTCCTGGAAATTCATTGAAAACACCAAAATTATGGGAAACTGTCTAAGTCTCAAGTCTGGATTGAAGAGGTCCACTTTATAGGACATTTTATTTTAGGGGAAAGAGTTATTGTGGAACCATAAATGATTGAAGTTGTTCTTTCAGGGGATCCACCCAGAAGTGTGACCGAGGTAAGAAGACTTTGGGTTTGAATCTGTAATATCAGAGGATTTTCCAATATATTTCTAAGTTGTCAGCACCTATTACAGCCTTGAAAAGGATGGTAAATACCTTCATGTTGATAGAAAATTTCTAGAAGTGATTTCAAGAACTAAGATAGAGGGTGGAGGGCCATCCCATCATGAGGAACCCTGAGGAGGGTTTGGGCATGTGGTCTTCTATGATGCATCAAGGACATGAATTGGATGTGTCCTAATGAAAGGGAATGAGGTGATTGGAAATGGTTCACCCCATTTGATGCTTCATTAGTAGAACTAGGAAACCTATGATCTTGAACTAGTTGCATTCGTCTTCATATTCAAGATGTGGTGGAATTACATGATGGGTGAGTGTTTTCCCATATACACAACTAAAAAGAGACTCAATTATATATTTTCTCAGAGGAACCTGAATTTGAGACAGAGGTAGTGGATTGATTTCCTCCAAGATTATGACATTGAGATTTGTTATATTCTTGGGAAGGTAAATGTGGTGGAGATTTCACTCAGTAAGTGTTCCATCTTGAATTTTCTAAGTAAGGCATCAGAGTAGTTGGTTGTGCTGTAGATATCCTTCATGGATGATGATGAAATTGTTTTTCTTCAGTCGAGGGCTATCGCCCCTCCACTAATACATTGAGTTTGGGAATCACATATTGGGGATGTCGACTCTAAGAGATGACATGCATAGGTATCCTCAAGGCTGGACCTTAACAGATACGTAATTGGTTGGTTATATGTTGTTTTCCACAAATCGTGCATGGTTGTGTTGATGGAATTGTGAAAGGATGTCATGAAAGAGTTTCTCATGCCCCCGATGATACATCTGGTAGTGGAAAAGATATACCATGACATTCAATGGTAGTTCATGTGGATGGGGATGTAGAAATATGTGGAAATGTTTGTTTCTCAGTTCCTCTCTTGTCAACAATTGAAATTAGAGAACCAGGTTCTAGAAGGATTGACATAGCCACTCGAGTTGCCGAAGTGGAAGTGGGATGGAATATTGATGGACATCGTGACAACATTAACATGCATGTCTATGGGACACTATACTATCTATTTGATCATTTACTAACTAACCAAGTCGACACACTTCCTACCATCTATGAAAAGAGTTCCGTAGAGATCATAGGGCAAAAATACATCCCGGAGACATTTCGACTTCATGGGGTGCCTTCAATTGTCATTTTAGACTGTGATTTTCAGTTCACTTCCTGACTGTGGACGTGTTTGAAGGAGGATTTGAGGACGTATTTGTAGTTTATCACAAATATTAACCACATAAATATGGTCATAAAGAGATGACCATTCATATCCTAGAGGAAATTCTACATCCATGCATCTTGGACTTTAGTCGAAATTGGGAGTAACACCATCCACTAGGGGAGTTTGCATACCAAAATAACTACCACTCCACTAATGGTATGACACCATTCGAGGCCTTGTATGGAAGACATTGAAGATCACCATTTTGATGGACTGGCCAAGGGGAGTTAACATATTTGATCTTAGAGTTGGTGTGAGCTACCCCTGATATTGTAAAGATCATCAGGATCTAATGAGTAATGTATTAAGCTAGTAGTGGACTTGTTCTACCAGGATATAGAGGAACTTGGATGATACCTTTTATGAGTTAAAACTAAGAAGGTTCTTGCATGACCCATCAAACGTTATCGACTGGGGGAATTAGAACATTGATGTTGGTGAAATGTTTTTGATTTTACTAGTGGAGATTGAGGATTGACAAGAGTGTCCCCTTCATAGGTGGTTTATTCCTCTCGTATAAGTTCGGTGGCTGTAAGGGAAACTCCAGAATATATCCTAGGATAGGGTGGCACAGATGCATCCAATTCACCCTTATATTTTTATTGAGTAACCCTTGTTTTGGATTTTAGGGGTGTAAATCCATAAAGTAGTGAGAATTTAGTGACTCATATTCTTTTATAATATATTTTAATAAATTAATTTGTAAAATACTGAGACAGAATGCTGAGAAAAAATGAGATTATGAGGCCTGGGGTTCTAGGAATAAATTTTTTTAATAAGGTTATGTTTTCTAAAAAAATTCTTGGCGGATAAATTTGAAGATTCATAAATCATTAACGACTACTGGGTTCAAAAATATGAGGGAACTATAGTATCCAAAGTAGTGGATTTAATATAGGTAGGGCTTGAAATTGGCGGGAACGAGCCTGATGAAAACATTTTTTTGGACATCAATAAAAATATTTTTAATAAATATCTTTTGTTGGTGCAACAAAGATTCAATTTCCTTTTAATTAATCCTAGAGAAAGGGTGATACAGTTATATTTCATAAACTTAAGTTATTTCATGAGTGCTCTTGTTGTAGAAATTCTAGGAATGAGGCATTATCATGAATCAAAATGAGGATTCTAGGATTGAGATCGCTCGACAACAGATCGAAGAATGAAGAACGTGTATGTTTTTCATCAATAGATCTATGCCAGAGTTTAGTTGATTGATTATATTTTTTTCATTCCTCAATATTTATTATTTCTCTTGCGACAAATGTGAATCAGTCAATGAAAATATTGATTCACATATTGTGCATCGATCTGGGTTGGGGATTTATGTTGTAGGATTTTAATTAGGAATCCATTAATGTTTATATTGATTCATTTATATATAGATTCATTTTTAAATAGATATAATTATTTAAATTGCTCATATTTCCCCCATTATCAATTCATGACGTGGATTGATCAAGGCCGGCATGAACACATCTTGATCTGTCAAACAAGGGTGTTCATGTGGATTTTCTTCATCCACGTTCTTTTGATTCTCGATCTTCGTTGCCACAATAATCCATAATGTAATCCATGATCACAATGTTGGTGGTGATCCAAGGTCTAGGAAGGGACCATGGTAGAATGTAGAGGTCATGGATAGGCAGGACAAGACAGTGGATGATAGATTCCATAGTTGTAGAGGGATGAGGCTCGATGGTCATGTTGGTGTGGGAGGTGGTGCATGATGTTGGAGTGTCATAGTGATGGAGGAGGCCCCCTGTAGACAGCCACAAGAGGAGGGACCTACGGCCTAGACATGGGGGTGCCTTGGTACCTGATATTCTTGACCACAATAGGTGTAGGATGCTAGCTAGCTACTGGATATGCTGAATGGGGGAGGACGTGACACCCACCATCTACCATGGGGAGAAGACTGGCCTGCTCTAGTGGGCCGACATAGCGGGATGGGAAAGACCCAATCGGTCCTAGATAGGCCTAGTGGGCCAGGTTGAACAGGTGGGTCGGGTCAGGTTGGGGGGACCCTAGTCAAAGAAGACCATGAACCAACTGTCCTCGTTCCACATAAAACCCCATAACATTCAAAACATAAGTATATTTGATGAGCCTTCTATAATTTTGGGACCCTTGCGACGACGAGGTCCTTTTCAGATGGATTTTTTGGTTTTAATTATGGATCGTTCATGGTGCAGAGAATTTAAATGGTTTTTTAATTGAGGGGTTGGTATGAATTACATGGAAAAACATTTGAGAGATAGATTCCATGAATGAATTATGGAATCTTCCTTGGAAATGGAGTGATACCCAATCCCCCCTGATGTGTTTTATTTGGTATTGACATGTCCCCAATGCGAAAGGAGTTAATCCTTCATTTAATATCCCATAACGGTGGTGTTCATATTACTCATTGAAATCTTATATATTAAGATCCACATTGTAGGGTTCGTGGTATTCTCTAAGAATACCCTACATTCACGGGTAATATAGATTGGGATCATGTTATTCTATGAGGATAATCACATATCTGTATATTATGACCCTTGACATGCGTCTTCCATTTAGGTGGGGTCCAGGTTAGCGGAGTTTTATGAATGATTTTTGGTTGTGACATACCTTCTCATTCATTTTGGATTCTAATTAGTGTATTTGGTAATCATTGTATATGAATGGGCATATACTTGTGTAGAGATGAATGTAGTTATGATGTGTTTTTTCGTTCTTTTTTTTGTGGGTCTCATACGGATTGTGGTTTTACTCATCAGTTCTTGGGAATTTCATGCACGTGTCGTGTCTTGTGTAGATGATCAATGCATTGATGGAGTACTAGGGGGAGGGGAACCAAACCGGGGACCATAAAATGCCTTGTGAAGTCAGATGGGACAAGGCATTGTTAATATCTTTCTGTGACAACTTCAATAGCCTTATTAACAAGTCAGTCTTTCTAGTTGCCTTTCATTTTTTTGGGCTTGTATTCTTACACCAGTTTTCAGTACTGCACTTTACAATCCAATTGAACTATAGTTGTATTTCTTTTATGTTTATTGGTTTTAATGAATGGTGGTTGGTGTTTCACATTCCTTTTATCTTTGTGGTCTTCGATACGCGTGCAGGTGTATATATACATAGGGTAAGGCTGGCCAATTTTGAGATAAGCCTACTCGATGCTACTCGCCAGCCCATAGACTATCGGATTCAGGCTTGGGGTGTTCAAGGCACGGGCCCCATCGGGATGGGTCATGATAATATCTCATTAATTTTTATTTTAAATTCATCTTATGAAGACTTTTAATGCTTAACTATGTAGGTTGTGTAAAGAAGAGGTATTATTCTTAACAGAACATCTTTATTTTAATTTTACTTCATCAAATTACAAATATAATTCAATTTTAAAGATATAAAAACACCAATATATCCCATATCATGTTAATTTATTATATAAATTTAATTATCTTATCATATATCCACTTTTATAAAATTTCAAATGAAACCATTATCTATGTGTATGGCGGACTACACCCTCAAAAAATGATAAAATCCATTTTTCAACATCACCACTCATGGATTGATATAATGAAGAATTTAATATATATATATATATATATATGATATTTTTAAATTAATTATAATTATATAATTATTTAATCATATATACATTCTAACTTTCCATTTTTGGGGGGATATGATAATGCATATTGTGTGTACAATGGAGTATTACATCACAAAGTGTTGTGATTTGTTTTTCGACAATGCATTACATGAACATTAATACATATAATTTTAATAAATATATATATTTTATATAAAATAAATATTATCTTAATTTTATCATTATGAAAATATAATGTATTCCATTTACTAATTATTTTCCACTCACTGATATATGATAATGTCATTCATGCATACATGTGGACTACCAGCTTCATGAAGTGCGATGATTATTTTCTCATCAAAACATCACATATATGATGTATATTAGTATATTTAATTAAATATTATGTTATTTATTACATTATTATTATTCTAAAAAAATAATACGTGACATCATCCCACAATGATCACTACCAAAATGGAAACGTTAGTAATGGGTAAGTAAGACCTACACTTTCTGTGATTGTAATGTAACAATTTGTTCATAACCATTTGTCATGATAGGGTATAAAAATCTAATATATGAAAATTTATAATAGCTATGTCATTATTATTTCTCAATGGATATTGAATGAATTACCTTTTTGGCCTAGGTCAACACACAGAAGTCATTTTAAAGCAATGATTTAAACATCCGCCAAACAGTACGTGTTGACATTACTAATGAAATATTTAAATATTTCATTAAAAGAAATTAGATAAATAATTTTTGTATAATTTATTAAACATGTAATATGTTATTATCATATATTATAATTTATAAATTCTTTTTATACATGTACTAAAGTACATGAGTACAAATCCTAGGCTTGAGGTAAGCATTTCTCATCTCTCAATTATTTCTCTGATACATATTCCATATTCACTAATTATTTTTATAGGGTTTAGTAATTAGTTCCCCAAAAATTTTCACTGATTATTTTCATGAAAAATTTTTATATTTAAAAATTTATTTGATGTTCTTCTTTAATATGGTTTTTATCTAGAAATTTTCAAATTAGTAAATGATTTAGCCTCAATGTTTTGTCAATTAGTAATTTTATAATAATTTTATCCTAATCTCTTTTTTAAGCACTATATAATTCCTATTTCCATGTAATATTATGAATAATTAATTTTTCATTTTATTTTATGTTTTCAGTTGAATTAATTCATCCCTAGGGATTTTAATTAAATGATATCATGTTGTAAAAAATTTCATAAAATATTTTGTATCATTGTGGTATATCAAATCATAATTTTATATTATATATTAATCTTATGTGAGAACTGAATTTTGATTATTTTAATTTTTTTACTCCCACATTATTATGATGATTGAACATTGATATAGAAAACGGATCCACTAATTGATTCTCAAATCAACTTTATGACCATTGTATTTGTGGATCATCTCAAATTGTGTTCTTTGGAATATATGTTCTGTTGTACACAAAAATTATTATATGAGCTGTATTTATTATCTAATGAAATATTATGTCCAGTAAAATATTATGGTCATGATATTTAATTTTTCATTTATATTTATTATTTTAATTGTTATATAATTGAAGAGTTACCGATGTGGAAGGGATTAATGTTACAATCTCCTTTCCTTTGGTATTTTCAATGATCAAGGATCCCTTAGAGGAAATAATATGTCCATATTTTCATAAATAACATCCCTTTATAAACAATTTATTGTGAATGTGGCCAAAAAAATTTCTTTTTATTTCTTCCCTTATTTATTAAAGAAACAACAAGAACCTCATTTGAATGTGATAATGATCTTGTATTTCTATTTATATTCACCATCATTCTCTAATATATCTTTGTTTTACAAATTATTGTAAAAAAATTTATTTCCAAAAAATAAATTATTTCATAAAGTAATTTTGTAGGGGATTTTTACCTATTTTAGTTTTATTTTTAAGAAAATTTCATAATGTTTTCTTAATTAGTCACGGTTTACTCCAATTACAATCAATTAGGAAATACTGTATATTTTTATCATATATGTGATAAATAGATTGTCTCACCATCATATCTATTATTTTACATTAATATTATTTTATTAGTTTCTAAGGTTATTTTCAAAGAATATGGTTTTGCTGTATTTTTTAAATTTTCATTGTTTGTTTTTTTATTCAATGTGAAAAGGTTTTATTCCTAAAGAATTTTTTTAATAATTTTTTAGTGAAATATCTATTCATCAATGTCAACAACCCTTATCTGTACTTATTATTCAATAGGAATATTTTTCTATGATAACATCACCATTACTTATTGGGATAGATTATGAGTGTATCATAGAAATTTTCATGTAACATGCTTATTTTCCCTAGGTTAATCATGTTTCAAATATATTTTCATATAACCAATTTCACATCCATAGGAAATTAGGTAACAAAATGTCTAGTGGTTATGTTATGAGTCTTATGAAGAAATTTGAGCTTCCATGTTTAATGATTATGTTATTGTTATTGGGAATTGATAATGATGATGGGTGGTTCCATTATAATCCAAATATGGGTGGTCACATTATTAACCATGGGAAGGTGGTTCCATGATAAATCATGGATGAGTGGATCTATAATAGACCTCCCATACAATTTGTATCAAATTCGACCATATGGTTGTTCTATTTTTTACACTGACTATAAGAGTTATATAAAAACGTTGTTATAAATAATGATACAAGATTTATTATTATTTATATCAGTTATTAATGATTCCTTTGATAGTTATTTAAATAACATAGATCATGATTATTTAATCATATGACTCATTAATTTTTTAAATCCTAATGTCATGTTTCATGATTAATCATAAAACTATTAATTAGTATTATTTATCTTATGTTATGTTCATGAATTGTTATTATGACATCATACCTATATGATCATTGAACTCACAATGATGACCATCTTCATTAGTTATATTATATACCCTTAAAATTTTTTTGAGCACACCCTTTTTATGTTTCCCCTTTACATGTTTTTCAAGAATGATGTTAAATGTATTATGCCAATATGGGGTTCATATTGTAGATGTTGATGACCCAAAATGGAATATGAAAAGATTTTTATAGTGGGATTGATAATATCATAACTTCAGGAGTGTTTTTTATGTAATAGTTTTTTCTAATTCTCAAAAACAATAATCCTAAAAAGTCTATGAAAATTTACATGACGTGATTTTTAACATTTTATGTTGTATGTTTTGGATTCAAAAAATTGGGTCTCATTTGTTGGAATCAAATATTTTTATGTAAATATTTAGGATTTTATCACCATATCTATGTGTGAGGGTTCATGGATGTTATAAGAAATTTTTTTAGTGATGAAATTTTTAACATTTCATTGTGATTGGAAATATTTTGTCAATAAAATTGCCTAATTTTTATCAAATTATGTTTTTTTTGAATTAACAGATTGTATGTATAAATTTTTTGAAGGTCATAAAAAAGATATTAATGGGATTAATGGGTTATGAGGTTGTTTAAATTCCTTATAAATTTTACTGTATTGAGAGATGTCATTTGGAAACATTCATATCATTAATTATTTACACAACCAGAACATGTTTTGTTGTAGGTGTTGTGAATTAGTCTAATGGGGGAATTTTTTAAACCTTATGAATCTATGTTGCATCATTAAATAATCAATCATGGTTATTTAAACATTAGGATATTCATTTTTCATCATATCATATAAATAGATAAATTCATAGCATTAATGTGGGTTTCATCATGAATATATTGGGACCTTCGATTTTAAACCATGTTGGGCATTTGATTTTGTTTTCATTAGTCATACAACCACCTCTTTTGAACCCTAGTGAAATTCAATGCAAATTTGGGGTGATTATTTCCCATCTATATGAATAAGTATAGTGTTCAATCTCTAGTGTGTGATTTTTCATTTGTTACCTACCTTTTACTCCATTAATATTCGTTAAAGAGATGCGATCTATTAACCTCCAACGAATTTTGTTATGATCAGAATGTTTTTGTAATCATGGTTTCCCTTCTGATCTCAATATTCATTTTTTATCATTACTTTTCCCTATTTACATTGTTACATTGTTCTCTAGATAATGTTATATGGTCTATAATAAATCCATATGGATTTTTTAATGAGTGTAAAATATTTTGTGATTGCACTGACACAACATCTGTTTTAATTAACTGAATAATGGGTGAGGATAATCTTGTGTTTGGAAAAATCCTTTGATCCCTTTTTATCCAATAGTTTTGAGACATATATATTTGGTACTTATATAGTGAGCCTATACATGAAAAATTATGAATTTAATTTTGACTTAAAATACATTTTATCGTGAAATGGGACCTTAGGTGATCGCTTCTAATAGAGTCACTTTGGAAAATGGATTACCTGTTTATTTAAATCCTGAGTGATAATTTGATATAAAATGGGTGTATACATTGGATTGATAATGGATAATTACTACATGTTATAATTATGGTGAAATTTAAAGACAATAGGTAATTAGAAAAATTGACAATTTTGGATTATGATGTTGTGTTGTGTTGTTCCTTCTGTAATGACTTATGTTGTGAGTTGTACTGAATTGACTATATAGATGGATTAAGATTATTTCATGATGAAATTATTATACAAAATTATTATCCTAGATATGTTTTAATTCATATATGGATAGGGCTGGTTATGCAAAAATTAATTTATAGAGGGCTTCACCCGGTCAACCTGAAATTTTTATATATAGGTCTTGTATAGGTTATGCTGAAATGTTTATATAGAGGGGTTCTCCTAGTTTTAATAAAAATCACAGACACACACACACATATATATATATATATATATATATATATATATTGATCTGGGACTAGTTATAATAAAAATCTTCTATAGAGGGTGTGGACTGGTTAGGATGACATTATTATATAGAGGGATTGGCCCAGTTATGTTGTAATGTTTATAGTCCTTAGTCTTGTTTTGCTAAAATGATTATATGGATGAATTTTTCCTAGTCATATGATTGTTCCATAGATGTGTGACTATGATTGGAAAGGAAATATATCATTCTCATATATATATTGGGTCGGTTCAATATAGGTTGATTGTTATATTGTATTAATTAAATTATTATTACTCATGTTTTGTGGATTTATTGATTATTAGACTGGTTTTTTCAGGCACTATGATGTCAAACTACCATGTTAAATTCACACCATATTCAAGTCACCATTTGGTCCCTTAGAATATTACATTGATACATGTTTGGACAAGGTAATGGGACCTTGATGTACATTGTTTCTTTCTAGATGTTTTGATGATTGGAGACAAGACCAATGTGTGGTTCAAGACAAGGTCTTCTTAGTTTATATATGTTAAGTTGGCCTTTTATCTCTATGAATTTTCGCAGGATGTTTTTTCACTTTCATCAAATCATTAGATAATTATAATACTATCACTAGTGTATTTAGTAGTGTTCTATTATTGGGGTTATCTACAATTTCGTATTTCTTCTACTATTTATGTTAAAGTCATACTTTTTATTAATTCAATCTTGAAACATTGTAACCATGTCTATAGATTCTAAACAATGTATACAATACCCATTTTTCTATTCAAAGGAGTCTAGAATATCAAAATATGCACTTGATGTCCAGTAACTAACCTAATTTGTCTATGTGAAATAATATAGGACCAGGGGATATAAAAAGGTGTCATGAGAGGATATGATTTACTTTCTATTTCTTTATTATTTGGGAAGTTATAAAGGATAATATGTTTCGATAGGACATGGTAATTATATTTTTTATGGGAGTATCTAACCCACATATGGGGGAAATCTTAGTGTATGAGGATGGTATTTTTTTCATGATGTTCATTTATTAGGGTTCATTCTATTTCACCCTGATTGAATCACATGTTGTGTGGTGTTATTGTTTCTTTAGATTTATACATATGTACCGTTATGTCTTGACTCAAGTACTCATACTATATTATAGGAACATAAGGATATATATTGACAAGAATTGTTCATAATGTGGACATATTTATTGCATGTACTATATTTTATTATTTGAACTACTAAATGAGATACCTTCTATATCTCAAATAGTGGAAAAAATATAACTTTATTGTCTTTCCAAATAAATTTTTAATCAATTATTAGTGAGACCATTATCCAGTGGTTCTATTTTGTTGTAAACTATTGAGGTTGAATTTCTTGTAATCCAGTACTCTAAGGAGATTGTTTTCTACATAGAGAAAATGAATCCCCTTTATCAATTATTTGATTACTAGGATAGTGTTAATTAGTATGTAACTAACACATCTAAAAAATCTATTCTAATATCTCCAATGTATTGTATGGTTGTCTAGATTCCTGATAGCATTCAAAGGGTTATGTGATCTATGGAAGATGATATTTTTCTCATAGTACCTTTTATGTATTGGCTGATGAGATATTTGTAGTTGTTGGATCCACCTATGTACACTATGGTGGGAGGACCCTAGGTAGACATGTTTTGTATCGTGTCAGTCCATAAGATCATTAAGAATCTTGAGACACCCATTGATAAGAGGGTGAAATTAGCATCAAGAATGCTTATAGTTCCATCCAACAACTATGAGGAAATTATAGATTAGTCTATGAAGAAAGATGAATTATTCTATATATACATAAAGGCATTTTATTTGGGGTATATACATCTAGAGTTTTTAAGGAATTATAATCTTGGATATTTCATGCACCAGACGTACGAGTTCTTGTCATTTATAGACTATGTTTGATGTCTCACTGACTTGTAATGTTATGCACCATCTTTAGTAGTTTATGAGATATCCAATTAGAGTCATTTCAAGGATGGTATTTTCTATGAGATTATTCCATGGGTGAATATTTCTTGTTTAGGTATCATTTTGATCATAATAATTCTAGATCTCATCATTAAATGGAATTTCAGATTGGTATTAAGTTGTAGCTCGAAAATTATAGATATGAAACAATGATATATTCTTAAGGGGGAAATAAGCACCAATATTATTGCTATCACCTATGATATAGTTGGAGGAGTAGTTCATTCAATGGCTATCTATCAATATAATATCTTTCATTAAATTCGCATCATTATGGAATGTTTGGTTCCATGTAGCAACAATATATTTACCCTGTTTTAGAGTGTCGTTCTTATAGAAATTTGTGCCATCTGTGATGTTTTTATCAAGGAATACATTCAAATATATATGAAGGGGATCATGAATGATATTATTGTCTATAAAGGAATTTTCTACGCCTAATAAGTCTAGTATCATGAGTTACATTGGATTTTTTAGTTTGAGACACAAGATGTGGTAACCTAGTGGACAAGAATCAATATCTGGAAGTGGGATCAAAACAAGGGATTCAGAATGGATCTTTGAGAATAGGGTTAAGTCAACAATATGATATTTTGTTTACACCAAATTTTTTTTATAGAAGACCTTTTACTGCCACAAGTATCATTCTTGTATCATCAACCTGTGTATGTGTTTCTGATATATAGGTAAATTTCATTTATATATATCTAATATTTTTTTAATAAAACATGGCTTGGTTGTTGAAATAATTGATGGTGTCGTGACCATTGACACATTTTTTGGACTTTGGTTAGATGATATCAAATATTTCAAGGAATTTTATCTAGAAATTGTTAGTAATGGATTATTTTGAGAGATCATTGTGCATGAAATGAAATGAAATGATTTTACTCTTAGTAACTATTTTATTCTTCAAAGATATGCTCATATTAAAATTCACCAGTTGAGAGTTACATTTATATCTCTATAATAGGGTATTTATTGTCACCATGATGAGTATGATATTCGGATAGGTCCGGATAGTTCAATTCAGTGCATATTGGAATTTATCATGGCTTATATAGAAGGTCATGCCCTAAATAGTTATGGAGTGAATATAGATTGTTTTCCTATAGCTATAGACAATTTATAGTTTGTTCCCCTAAATAGATATATTACCTACCACCAGAGTGGGAGATTGAATTATTTACTGGATCAGATCCTATTTTATTCTCCCTTACAGTATTGAACAAATATAGCATTGGGAATTGAATTTCCAATTTGAATATCTAGAAGATATTGTTCTCATCTGCTCTAGTATCTCACAATGGGGTTCTATAATTTCTTTAACAAGAAATATGAAGGATCATTGAGATTATGGGTGGAATATCAATGAATTAACCAAATGAAGTAGTAGAAATATTATCCCCATCAACATATGGACAATATCTTCAATTTATAGAGTTACATGAATTTTCTCTTAGATTTACATGAGATAAGTGTATCAACAATTGAGAGTGTGATTATTAGAAATTCCTAAAACTAATTTAAGTTGAAGGTATGGATTTTATATGATCATTGTGATGTCATTTGATTTGATGAAATGATATGAAATAGTCATAGCCTTGATGAATTGTATCATTCAACCCTTCCATGAATAATTTTTGTTTTTTCATCAATGGAATGTTTTTGTACTCCCATTTAGTAGATGATCATTCCCAACCATTTTATATTGACTTAAATACATTGATAGAGATTCATATTTATTATAATATATCAAAATATATTCTTTGTATTGTTAAAATTATCTTCATTGGCAATGAAATCTCAGGGGATACATCGTACTGAATCCGGATAAGGTTTCATGAATTTTATCATTGGAGAAGCTGAAGAATGTTTTTAAGACTCATAGTTTTATTAGTTTAATAGTATATTATTGACTCTTCATATAGTACATCTCACATATGGTAGTATTGAGTTTTGGGCAGACCATGAAAGAGGTAAATTTTGATTGGTAAGATTCATATAAGTGATATTTTGAGGGGATTAATTCATGGATGACCATAGAAAAAATACACATCATAACTATCCAAGGTAATTAATATAAATTTTTTTTTTGAAAAATCTATATTTGGACTCAGATAATTTATAATGTATGATGAATGAGTGCCTTATTATGGTTTCAAATAGATTAGACTACATGAGAGGAATTACCGTACTCACAATCTGGATTTATCTATAGTGTCACATGACCAGATATGTTGGATACACAATATTTTGGTTGTGAAGTATGTGGTGTACATAGAATAAAAGAACATAAGGTATATATTTTATCATTGGGAAATAAACCATTGACACATGAGGTGGGTCGAGAATATATAATCTATAAAAATTGAGATGACATATACTTTGGGCTAGGGAAATGTCATCATTTATTCCTTGAGATTGAAGACATATTTAGAAGTAGTGATAGACTATTTAGATTAGTGGTGGATGATGGAAGCCAATTTAGAAATGTATATAGATGTTCAGGTGTCCTAGAAAAGAGTATCTCTAAATTTAACATCTATTATACCCATGCTTTTCGACATGATTGATGCCACGAAATTAAAGACTCTAGAGGGATTATCTCTAAGGGATAACATATATGGTGGGGAGACCCCACCATGATGGTTGGTTGGTAGTGAAAATTATTTTCTTTTCTATGGATGAGTATGTGTTCCAATGATATTCCACTGGTAGTAGATGATAGTGTATGGCAATTCATTATGGGTAGTACAGATTGGTCTAAAAAAGATGCCTTTTGATCTCTATAAACATTACTAATTGCCATGAATGAAGAATGTGTTAGCTATCATAATAATAATATTCCTCACCTTTCTGTAGGTGAAATCTATGTAACATAGGCTAGTTGTCATATTACAATCACATATGATCTTGAAATGGAAATGGGATGTTTTTTGTATATATTTTTTATAGGATTACCCATGACGCCTAACATGAGTGACGTGGTATGATTGATTTTGGATCTACTATAGAAGGTTCCCACTTATTGACCATTATGGATACATTCATCACTGGTGATCTAGGTAGTACTTACAAGTGAGATATAGAATGGTTTTAGGGTGTTTATGTGAGTACTATTTTTAATAGACGTACATATTTAAAATCACATTTTTAGCAGGGTGTTCATATGGATATGGGATCACAGGATCATCTGAGCATGGCATATTATCATTAAAAATATGGAAAATATTAAAGTACTATTCAAATTTTTTAGGATATTATAAAATTGATACTCTAATTTAAGTGGTCCATGGGGGAGCAAAAAGAACTCAAATATTTCTCACCTAAAAATGTCATATAGGCATCGATCTATATCGAATCTTCCTAGTATTTATTTGGAATGTCATGACGTTAATTTGTTTTTTGGATGGAGGGGGTTGAGTCAGCTATTATGAGACCTAATTTCATGAAAGTGGCCTCAGAGCCAATTTAAATGATTTAGAGGATGTTGATGATAGCATAGAGTGAGTAGAAATATTACTCTAATTAGTGGATACATCCTATAGACTTTGAGGATGGTCAGAATTTTTTCCTTCTGGTATCACCTAGTTTTGAGAAAAATCATATTCAGAAATAGGGAATGTATGTTCCCAAATTTTTTTGTACATTAATGATAGTGGAAAGGGTTGGTCCTTTGGAATAATGATAGGCTATTCAATAATTTTGTCGTGCCATTCATGATGTGTATCATGTGTTGCTACTTTATAGAATCATCGTGACCTGTATCATGTGGTCGAAGTTGATGGTCTTTTTTATGGTGTAGATAAAAACATGGAGAATAATATGATATGTATTATGGATCAGAGTTAAAATTATATCTAGGGAAATATCATACCACTAATTCGAATGAAGTTTTTTATTTTTAATGTTCAAGAGGAAACCCTGGAGAGGGATTCTGATTTGTGAACACATTATCCAGAATTTTCGTTGAGACCCCATTGAGATTCATATATAAGATTGGTTATATGTTGTTTTAGAGTGTGAAGGTTGTTAGATCCCATATTTTCTTGGTACATATCTACTGAGTTTGGGCTGAGTATATTTCTTTTATGGTTTATTTTCATCTTAAAACCATGATGGTATATACATTTCTTTGGGGGTGGAGTTATTTTTCTTAGGGAAATCACCACTTATTTTGGGATTTCTATTTTATTGAATTAATTGATTATGAGAATAAATTTGATAAAGGGATTATATGAGGTATCAATGGTTTTGGTAGGCTTTGGAGGTGGAACTTTTTCATTCTATAGAATCTGGATTGAGAGATATCTACTTGACACGTTCAATTCATGAATGAATTACATGATGGGAACCAATAATCATGAAACTATTGTTATGTAGTTAAATGTGTGGAATATTTAGATACTGTGTAATTGATTCACATTATTAAATCATTAATATGGTTTATTTTAACCCAAGCGAACAAATTTTTTGGTGTATCATATAAATCAATAAATTAAATTCAGAAATGGGTTCACATCATGAATATCTTTGGACTAATGTTTTTAAATAATGTTATATGTACGATTTTATTTTAATTATATGTGTTACCTCCTCTTCCTGAAACACAATGTTTTAGGTCATTTTTTAGTTATTCCTCCCCTTCTAGACATCCCATTCTTGATATTAATATCTAGTGAGTTCATTCTTTTTTGTGTTACCCATTTTTTCTACTATTCTACCTTATAACTACATGATCTCTTGACCACCTTTGAATCAAATTTTAATCTTGATTTTTGTGTAATATATATTTTTCTCATGGTCTCCTTCACCATTATTCTTCATTTGAGATCCCTAATGAGAGTTTTTCTTTGATCTCTAGATACAAGTATGCAGTTGATAATGAATCCATACTGTATGTTTCTATTTATTTATGTGTGTTCAATATTATTTGGTTGTTCGGTAGAAAAATGCAAAAAAAATTATGGAATAAATTGGTGATGATAATCATATGTTTCGAAAACTACATGGATCCCATTGGATCAGAAGTTTTGAACCCTGGATTTTGGATACCTATATTGTGAACATGTTATTTAATAATTATGAATTGGAATTATTCATAGAACATCTTTTAGTATGGTATGATACCTTAGTTGATTTCTTGTGACGGAATCTCTTTGGAAAATGGATTTCATATTTACTTAAATGATCGGAAACAATTTTATAATAAATGTGTGTGTACGATACCATGATAATGAATTATGATTATATTTTATTAATGAAAGGGTAATATAAAGACTATTGGTAATTGGATGAATTGACCATTGTATCTGTGATGGTAAGTAGTGTTATTCCGGTCATTTTCTCTTATGTAGAGAGATGTTCTAAAATTATTACATAGATAGATTGGCCCATTTTCATGATAAATAATTATATATAGATATTTTCTTTGTTATGATATAATGTATTTACAACTTGAAACAATTATTTTTTAATGATTATATTGAATACTAGGGGTTTGGTTCTCCTAAAATGCTTATATATTCGACTTGTCCCAATTTTGAAAAATATTATTTCAAGGAGGTATTTCTCTAGTAATGATGAAATAGTTATATATAGGTATTCACCATGTTATGCTAAAAGTTTAAAATAGAGAGATTGATTCAGCTATACTAGTATGCTTATATTGAGTTTTTGGTCTAGTTAGGATGTAGTTCATATAGGGATTATCCCAGTTATGTTGAAATGAATATACATCGTGATATTTCCAATTTATGTGATTATTCAATTGACCTGTAGTGATGGTCATTATGGTTATACTACATGATCATAGATAATTTGGCATGGTTCTATAACAAGAAGATTATTATAATATTCATTAATTAATACTCCTAAATTATTTCTTTATTTCATTAAATTACTATCTAACTGGTATTTTTAATCATGGAGGTTTTGAACAACTATGTTAAAATAAAACCTTATTTTGACCTTAATTTGGCACCCAATATGATTACATAGATTTTTATTTGGACAATTCCATGGGAACCTATTGTGTATTGTTAATTGATTGATGGGTTGAAGTGTGGTGATAGAGCCAAAGAGGGGTTTGGGACCAGGGTACTTTTAGTTTATATATATATATAATATTGGTCTTTTATATGTATTTACATTAGTATTACCTTTATTTAAATTTATCCTATCATTACAAAATTCATCAATTATCATTAATGTATTCAATTTTTATTTTTTGATTTATCTATTTGGTTTTATTATTTTGGCTATGTTTTAGGTTCTGATATTTATTTATTTCTATTATATTAAAACTCTATACCACATGGTGTATCATATCATGAATGATTGTTACACAATGTGAATATGGGTTTAATGGTGTTTAATAATTTTTGTTTTGAAAAATAAATAAAAATCGATATGAGACATTTTTTTCAAAGGAACTTGACCTTGAGGTGTTACACGGAGTGGAAGAGGATTCAACATCACACAATTCCCAAATGAAGTAATGCTAAAAAAATTATGGCCCCATGGTATGTCAAAACCTATGTCTAGGGATTCCCTCTATATCATACTAGGAAACCATATAGTACTCTTCTTGTCATTTTGGAGATCCCTGCTAAATGAATTGATCTCAGTCTTCCATCTTTGACTTCTGGTGAATTTTCTTGATCCAAGATGTGTTTTCATCAATTTTATAGAGTTTTCTCAATGTTTTATCTCATTGTTTCTCATATACTCAAGTCATGATTTGGTGGTTTCTTACACTTGCTTCTAATGGGTTTTCTTTGGGTTTTTGTTGGTCAGATGGCATGACGACGTCCTCAGATGGATGTAGATCTTATGAGAGATGTGATCAGAAATCTGTTGCATTGATCTATTCTAGTGTGAAGAACATTGGTGAACATTTGAGGTATTAAATTTTATAAAACTCTAATTATTATGTTCAATAATATATATATAATGATTTATCCCCTTGGATCTTAATGAAATCGAGTATTAATTTTTTAAACTAGATTAATGAATTGATATCGATTGCATATCAATGTTGCTATTTTGTACCGTGATAATGGTTTGAATCATTTTTTCAAAATAGTATTATATGTATGCCTTTATTGGATTAGTATGATGTTATTAAAGTAAAATTTTAATGAACATAATTCTATAATTAATTTATAATTAATATTCTAAAATATAAAAGAGTCATTTTAAAGAATCTAGTTGTTGTTTGATTTTGAATATTATCAAATTGATGTAGAAATTCACAATTAATTGAATTGTTTTATATTCCTGAATCATGATAATTAACTTTGAAAAATAATGTAAATACATGTTAAATTTGTTTTATAAATATATTGTGATATTTTTCATAGCTTTTTGCATTGATTTCAAGTAGTTGGATCATGTTATTATGAATATATTAATTCATGATGTAATAAGATATAGTTTTTTTATAAAAGATAATGAAAAATAGTGAATGAGATTCTTAAATTTTTATAAGTTACTTGTTCTTTATGCTTTGGATCTATGAGTGCTCATTGTGTTCGAAGGTTGAATACATTTCTTAGGAAAAACTGTTTGGTTACTATTATTTTTATCCTATTAGTTATGAAGTTATGTGAACCTAGGATGGCTGATCTTGGAGGGTTGTTGTGGTATTTGTGATCATAATCCTTATTGTTGTGGTATAAATTGATGCATGTGATAGATGGATGCATTAGGGTATGCACGTGCTATTGGGGAGGACACCAGAGATGATGGTACATGTTGAAGTTGGGTATACCTATTGATATGAATGTTCGATTGTTATTTCAATCTATTTTTTATCTACAATCCTTTCCCCAGTGCGTGAGGTAGATGGTTTTCGTTAACCTCCATACAAAAGTATAAAAGTTGAATGGGGTATGCTACATGATTTATGTATTTATCATCTCATGGTTTTATGAGTCTACACTCCTACTATAGGTGGTAATGACTCAATGGGTAGTTCATCTACTCATTCTATTGAGAACCTTGTGTTTGGTAGAATATAATGTTTTTCTATAATACCTGGAATTTTAGAAAGTGGTAATGATGTTAATAAATGAATATATGTTTAACCTGTAGGGTTGGATCTAGTTGGAATGTAATAATGAGGTTATATTTTTTAGATGTCATGGACTTGTGTTTCTTATTCCTTGAGTTCATTGATCATTGTTGTCATACAGATGGAATGAAATGTGGAAATTGTTATTTTTAAATTAATAGTTAAAAATTAATTAACATGATGTTAAACTGATTAAAAAGGATAGAGTAATTTAATGTATCTATTTAAATGTATGTTTTCTTTAAGGATATATAGTCTTATTAGTGGTAGCTCGGAGTCTGAGATATGTTCTCTATAGTTGAGTCTAGACAAGGTTATTCCCATAGTGTTGTTTTGATCTATATTATATCAGGTTATATTTGTTTTTTATACACTACTCCACCCTTTCGATTTGAGAAAATGACACCCAGGAGATTTTGAGATGTGGGGGTGTTTTCCCAAAAATCCAAATGTGAGTATGGATGGATGACTACTGCCTTTGGCCCCACACTATTTTATTGGTAGTTACTTGTTCTAGTACAAATTATGGTTAGTTTTCCACATATAATTTGGCAGATGGACGGAATTGATTGTGGTTATTCTACCCATATTTAATCTAGATATAGATTTATATGGACAACTACAAGCATAAGTTGTATAGGATTGGATAGTTTGAGGTACCATACTCAGTTTATGGGGTGTGATGGATTTAGTTAAAATAATAAATGTATGATACTTGTTATATGGGATGTGGTGTCTCCTAGAATCTACCTGTTTACTTTTTGTTATGTTTATGTGGTGGTGTGTTGTACAAGGTGCATGTTGGGGTAATTCACCCAGGTGTTTGTGGGTTAGCATTTTGGAGAGAGATGCATAAGATATGAGACGTTGGGGTAAACCTAGAAATCGGTCGAAAAGTGGTAATGGGGTACACATTATATTATTCATTATATTATATTATCCAATATATGATACACCTTTAATGTAGACATTGTGAGGTTTGAAACATAGTATACATGTTTAGGTGATTAGTTATTTTCACCTTTTGTTTATTGTGTGTTAGCATTCTTTCTTTACTTTTTCACGAGAGGCTATGGGGAGGATCCTTCATAGAATAATATTATAATCTTGCGACATATATATAAATCATTTTTGTGGTTATTTGTAGTAGTTTAGAGATAAATTTTTTTACTAATAGCTTGGGGTTTTTTAGATCTTTTTACGCTTCGTAGTCACTATCCACATTACATTACTTTTGGTACATGAAGTTTTCCATTCAGTTGTAGTATTGGTTACTTGAAATTATACTTATGTTCATGTGTTAGTTTTATATTTTACTCTGATTAGGGGTGTCTTGGGCTCTAACTAATCATTCTATTTTTGAAGTCTTATCTTGGTGGGTAATGCCTCCCATCAGTGTGTTTATTATACACTTGGTGATAGTCACCAACTAGGGGTCTACTAGAGGTGAGGCTCTTGTGTCACTATCACTCTTCACCCATTTCTTGACTAGAAGGTGTACACTTTTTTGTGAGGTTGTCAAGACAAATTGGTATCAAATATCTAGATAATAGATAGGATTGAGTTTTTTGTTAGGAATGGGTGAGGATGAATGGGCTGGTAGGAAAATAGTGTTTTCTATGTTTATAAAGCAATATAAAAATCGGAGGCTAGTTGAAACATAGGTATATATGTACCCTTATGATCTGATGCACGTACCTCTATCCATATAATGACTACTAATTGAGGTGATAATTAGTTGAGGGAAGATACCTATAAAAGGATCATGAATCATTGGTCACAATGCATGCGTTTAAATGGGTAGAAATTATTATAAGTTAACCTAAAATTAATAAATGAAATATATAAATTAATGTTAAGGTATTAAATATCCTAGTTTCTAGAGAAATAATTTTTTTATTTGGGAGGTATGGGTCCATGTCAATATTCTCAACATGTTCATGTTGAAGAAGTTAAGTAGGTTCCTCCTGATGATTGTCCTATATTATAGGTTGACGATGATGCAAAATGGAGGAGGACATTGCAAGAGTTTCAACACCAGAGTCTACAGATGTATGATGGCTCTATTTTATGGTCACTCATAGTTGACTAGTTGGAGGTGGTTGAGATATCCTTCAGTTCAATATCCACTCAAAAGTAGAATCGGGTGTCATTTGTAGTATCAATGTGGTTTGGGGTAGCAAGGATGTGGTTGTTCTTGTTCCTTAAAGATAGTGAGGAGTCGACAGTATCATTAGTGGAATTCCAAAACCAGTTTAGAACTGAGTTTAATTCTTCAAACTCAAAGGTGGCCAGTCACCAAGATCTTCTTTCCTTTCGACATGGGAGCTCTAGTTTGGGATAGTTTTGGATCCATTTAAGAATCCATCAAAAATATTCTTCGAACATATTGCCAAAAAAGGTGGCCAGGGAAATGTATTTTTAGGAGGCATTTCCTCTATATATCCATGTCCAGGTCAACACATCTCTTCTCAAGGCGTATCATAGGGTCCTGGCGAGAGAAGAGGTCATCGATAAGTCATTAGGTCAAACTAGATCACCATGATTGGGGAATCATCAGGAATATTCAAAATGTAGATCAATGGTCTGGGGTTAGAATTTTTCTAGTCAGATGAATTTTTTAAAATCTTAGGGTAGTTCCCACCCCTCAATATCTCGTTTCCATGGGGGTGGTGTCCCTTAGGACCATTCCAAGGGATCAGATACATTTTTTTCTTGTAGAGGCTGAGGGCATCCCTAGAGAGAGTTCGAGACCATTTTGAGAAGTTAGTGTGTGTTAGGTGTTTCACTTCAACATCCTCTATTGATGCATTTCAAGATAACAATGTAGTAGCATATTTAACCAATTATAGATCAGTAGAGAGTAGAAGGGGCTGACAGAGGACAACATCGAGATGCTTCCTATCTACAAAGTGTAGAAATAATCCATGGATTTGGTCACTAGAATGGTCAGAGAGGTCATGGAGTAGGTCTTGGTCAACATCATGCTTTAGTGTTTCATGATCCATGTGATCCATATGTCGTTAGTAGTGCACTATTCTTTTCATACACTTGGGTACATTCCATAATTTATCAAAGAGTGATGCAATCCTTCACATTGCCTATAACTATCCACTATTTCAGACATGAGGTAGAGAATATTCTTTTACCATTAGTATTGAGTATGATAGTATGAGGCCAAGCTGATTTGATTGAAATATTTAGAGACTTTGATCTAGTGTTGGAGTGACACCTCTCTTTGGGAGATTTCAAATATTTATTGATACAACCTCATGATATCATCCTCATCATAGATAGGTTGTACTTCGTGCAAGTTATTTTAGATTTATTTAGGAGGAGGTTTGTATTTTTTATGCTGATGGACAACCTGATGTTTTTTGGTGATCAAGACCCTTATATTCATAATAGGCGTGTCCATCCTTGTAATCTATGATGGATTGAAAAATATTGAGTTTGTCATAGGTTCCATAGTCGGTTATTCCCAAGGTCGTAAAAGGGTACCCTGATGTCTTTTTAGAAGAGATTTTAGTGTTACCCCCTCAATGATAGATTGAGTTTGGGATCATAATATAGCCAATAATGTCTCCTATATCGATGCATATATTTATATTATGAAAGCTGCTGAGTTTCAAGAACATCATATACAGCATGATGGTTTGTTGTGGTGTGGTTTTATTCAGCCAAACATGTCATTTTAGGGTGAGCTAGTTATGTTCTAAAATAAGGATGATGAAATCTTATGGTTTTGCATCAAGTATCATTGATTTAACCAAGTGAAATGGAAGAAACTCTATCCTCTTCCGGGAATTGATTATTTATTCAATCATCTAAATGGTGTGATTTGGTTCTCGAAGATATATTTGCAGTCAGAAAATCATTAGATTCCTGTAAAGGATGTGCGTATTCATTACTTATATTATCTTCAAGGGAATTATGATTTTTTTGTAATTACATTTAGTGTGATTAAATCTCCAGCTCTGTTCATGGGGTTAATGAATTTTGTGTTTTGTTAGATCCATGATAATTTCATTGTGTTATCATCAATGAAATCCTTCTACATTCTGTATTTGAGGGGGATGATGCGATATATTTTCGTTCCATTTTAGAAGTTTTTTTCCATTACAAGTTGTATGGGATGTTATCATAGATTGAGTTTTGGTCTCAAGAAGTCACTTTATTTGGGAATGTTGTGTCCTAGTAGGGAGAATATTTGGATTTTTCAATTATAGAATCACTTGTGTTTTGCGACGCCCAAAGAAAATGGAGGAGGAGAGAAGTACCCGGGGTCTTACTGGATAGTATAGTAGGTTCATAGTAGATTTATATGAGGTTGAAACTCCTCTGAGAGCATTAACTAGAATGAATAAGGCATTATAGTTGACTGGTCCGTTTCATGCCACTTTTGGGAATCTCAAGGTGAATTTTCTTAGGACTCTAGTTCCTTGTGTGCCAATAGAAGGAGTTTAGCTCAATGATTTCTATAACTCTAGACACCATGGGTTGTGATGTGTTATAATACATCAAATATCAATTTTTTCTTGTGGATCTCGGTTGTGGCATCCACATGAGTGTAACTATTCCACCCATGATCTCAATTTGGAGGTGGCATTGTATTCAATAATTTTATGGATACATTACATAATCGGTAAGAAATTTGTGGTCTTCCTCGACCATAAGATCATGAGTTATTTTTTCGCTCATCATTACATGAACTCGTACCATCGACAGTGGATGGAGTTCTTACTGGATTCCAACTTTGAGATTTCATAATATACTATTATTATTAAATGTAACAGTTATCATCTAACCCCTGAAATGGATTATATGAACGGTATTCCAAAAATTATGAAATACATTTAAATTACCTATTCAATAAAAATGACTTTATTAGTTCTCAAGAAATACACACCCAATTTTTTTTGAATTTTGTATTATAATTCAGAAATGTGTTTTCTTAAAAAATTGTTCTTTATTTATTTTTTCATATTTAATAATAACACAAAGGAACACATATGAATTTTATTTTATAAAAAATATAAATTATGAAATAATCATTTAAAAAAACTATAGGGTTAAATGATTTATTATTTTAAATAAATTGATTTTTTAGCGAATGGGGAAAAATACCAATATTTATTGAAAACTACATTTTTTTATAGAAATTAAAATTCAATGTTTTTTTTTAAAATAAATGAAAATAAAAAAATTTCCTTTGTTATTAAAAATTATTCAATTATCTTCATTTTAAACAATTTTCAGATTGAATTAGGTATGAAAACAAATTTATTCATAAAGGGGATTTTTAAAATAATCTTTTTTTTTTCATTTTGGTGTTGATTTTAAATTCATTACATCCACTAGTATAAATATAATCATGAAATTTAATACCATATTTTTAGTTAAGAGGTAAATTTTTTTAAATAGCCCCTTTTATTTTTTTATTATGAATAGAGTCCTTAGTAAATAATTTTCACCACAGTTATGGTAAATTGAATAATTATTGTTAAAAATAATAAGATAGTTACAATACAATGAGCCTAAATTATGAATTAATTTTATTAGATGAACCTATTTCACCTATATGAATTATATATACTAATATATTTCCTTTCTCTATATATCTCGAACATTTACCTTTATACTATTTATTTAATTAAAAGTAAAAATATATCATTTTATTTGTTTTATTTAATATAAAATTTTAGCATATAGATAAATATAAAATATATAAAATTATAAATGTCCTTTTTAAAGATAATTTCTTTATCATGGTAATTTAATATTTTTTGAAATATTTACATAAAATGCATACACAATATAGATTCATTAATCATACAATTAATAAACAACATAAATAAATAAATTAATAATAGAAAATATGATATAATTTTGTTTAATTAATGTTTCACACCATCTTTATGGATTTATGTGACATATTATGTATGTATAAAGGGATTATATTTAAATTAGTCAATTTTATTGATGTATATAAAGTCACATTAAATACAAATTTTCAAAAATGACATTAACAATATTTGATAATAAATAAAATATTATTGATTAATTAAAAATTCATGAAAATGTTGAATGTGTAAAAATGAATGGAATAGGGTTTAGAATATCTACCATGTTCTAATTATGGGTCTTTTTCATTTATTGAATCATTATTTACCCTTAATGGGAATAAAATATTAATAAAATGGTAATTGTCAAAAGGGTTAGTGTGAGTTACAACTTAAAGATAAGGGTGAGAATGTAAGATAAACATTTAAAATTTTATTAGATGAAATTATATAGAATCATAATTAAGCATTATTTTATTTATATTACTATTTGATCCATTTTGATGTGAAAAATATTTTTTATTAATTTAATACAACGGAAAAGTCCATGAATACCCCTTCACCCACTTATAAAAGGACAAATCTTCTATCTCTTCATCATAACAAATTTAGCCTTCTATCTCGAGCTTCCCCTACAATGTTCCACTCTCAGATTCTGTATCCCAATTATAGATTCTCTATTCATCCCTATATACCAACCCTAGTATCCTTAAAAAATATATAATAGATTTGTTTTAAATAAGAGGAATTCTTTTCAACCAATCATTTTCATTACAAGTCTGATTTTCCTCCTCAAAATCTATTTTGTTCTTGTAAAATAAAATATTTTGTATCGTCATTATAATGAAATTTTATTACAAATATGAAACCACCTTTACTCACCCACATTCCATCAAATGGAAAGTGAATGCATCTCTCATGATTATGTATGGCTTACCATATCAACGTAGAGATACAATTCATTTTTCATTAACATTTTATCTTTTTCGGTATTTAGATGGGTTTAATTTTTATATAAGATGTTAATGACATAATTATACATCTGGAATTATAATATCATATCTACCTTGTAATCTTATAATCCATTGAGAAATGACAACATCGTTATTGCGTACGTGTGGACTACCACCTCCACGAAACGACGTAATTTATTTTCAATTTCCAATTTACATGGATGGTAATAAAAAAATTTAACGAATATATTTGATATATATGATATTAAAATAATTTTGGTAAGGTGAATTAGAAATTTAATTTCTATCATCCCATCCTTCAAAAATAGAAAAAAATGTTCAAGCGTATATACGACATACCGTCTCCATGAACTATGTAATTAGATTTTAAATCAATATTTTTTATAGATTAATAGAAACAAAAATATAATGAATATATATTATATTTATATAATTTATAAAATTATAGATAGAATGTAACTATAATAAAAATAAAAGGTCTAAAAAAAACTATACCAAGAAATACATGAAAAACAAAGTAGTTTTTATCCAGAAACATTTTTTCGGCAAGTAATTTTGAAAAAATGGGTAAAAAGAATATAAGTATATATTATCTGGTCATATACATATTATTATGGTCCAATAATATTTCTATTATAAATCAATGTTGATAATACTAGAGTTTTTAAAACACAATAAGGATGTTGAACATGGGTTATGGTTTTATTTCACAATATCTTTTTTATTCAGGAACGTTTATGTTTAAATATCCAATGGGGGAATTAGCTTTTACTATAATAAATCAACTATTTTTTAATATCATTGGTTTATTTTAAAAAAATAAAATTTTTCCTTTAATTATATTCTCTTTAGGTACTCAATATATCAAAGAATTGTTTTTAATGAAAGTAAACCTCTTTTCTACTAATTAAATAATATTTTTCGTTCATGAATGTAATGACCTGTCCATTGAGGCCCATGTCATAACTACCCCATGCCTACCTTCCATAGGTCAGGGGTTGGTGACTAGCACCAGAAGGGCATATCCCCAGAATGGGAAGGCATTTTCTTTAAAAATGTATACTCACACCCAACCACATCCCAACACACTAAAAGGAATAAAACAAGTATACCACTAAAACAAATCTGAGTGCAAGTACAATTGAATGTATGTGGGTTAAAATAATAACCCATCAATGAACTGAAAACAATGATGTAATAAAGGAAACACTGATGGCTATCTGTGGAAAATCCCACCTGATCACGAGGGTTGTGAAGCTACAGGAATTCAAAGTAGTATGTCCTACCTACCTAGTCCTACTAGGCCCCACACAGTACAAGGCCACAATTTGCACCATCGTAGTGTATATCGGTCCCTTCCCCATAAGCATGTCTATCGAAATGTCGGTCATCGTCACCAGACACAACAAGTTAAGGCGAAGCCCATGTAAGGGTGAGTATTACAATACTCAGTAACAACCACAATAAACCCGACGGTCTCTCAGTAATCCATGAAGGGAAACACCGCGATGAAGATACCACAGAGGTTATACCACCATGAAATACCTCAACCACACAACACAAGGTAAAATATGCAGCTCACATTAGGTAAACATAAGTATAAACGTAAAGATGATTAATTGTAATGCTAGATCATCTTATTATGTCAAGAAGATATGTTCCTTACCTGCACATGGCTGATATATGCTGATAGACAGAGGATCACAGTGTGATGTCCCAGAGAGTATTTCTAGGTGTTGATCCAGAGAGGATCTTTAGTGACCCGAGCCTTTTACATATAACATTTCATGATTTTAAACATAATTTATCATCAGAGTACAAGCCAAGGATCGTTATGTCTAGTGTCTTGGAAGACTAGGTACATATAACACAAAACATGGGGATAAAATAAAAAATAACTTCTTTATTTAATCTCTATAATGAGATTCTAACATCCCTTGAGCTCTTACATCTATATAGGGAACCCTGGGGAACACAAGAACAAATGGATGAGCTAAAAGCCCAGTAAAGGAAAGAAAATATGGATATATCTCAAGAATATGAGTTAGGAGGAATGACATAATGATATCAAAAGCATGAAACATATAAAATAAATTGATATAAGAATAGGATCATATAAACATGGAATCATATAAATGTGGCAGAATCATAAATCATATCTTTAGTACGGGTCAAGGCTCTTCGCCAATCCTGTTTCCCATTTAAGTACAGGTCAAGGGTAACAACCAATCCCTTTTCACATCGCATCTCATGATACTTAACCTTACCCAATGCATTGGAGCACTATCTGGGCGCACCAATATCAACATATTCATTAATATCCTTTCCACATAAATATTCTTACCACATATAAAATCATACATATTCAACCATATATAAACATTAGGGTACCCATGAAAATAATTGGGTATCACAATCAGGACATCAATCATAACCAATGGGCGTATCCTGAATGTGTCCATATAAGGAAGGAATTAGATATAGATGGACGTTAATAGGGTAAGATAGTCTTATAACATGTAAAGTAGTGTCAAACATACGTGACAACATATGAGAGATGTATTTTAGAAACATTAGCATTAAAACCTTTTTGTGTTGTTTTAAGGGAAATACCATAGAGCTTTTACAAATAGTAGAGAAGACATTCTTTTATATAAAACCAGAATTGAACCATGAAGATATTCATAATTAAAATACAAAATTTACAAAGATAATGGTGTCTTAAAACAGAAGATAGAGTGCTCTTGAAGTTGGGTAAAAGTTCAGGAAGTTCCTTTAAAACAAGGGTGCTTATTGGGAAGTATCGAAGAGAGATTCACTAATAAGAATGTATAACCACGAATGTGAGAGAGTGGTGGATCTTGGAACATCATATTGGAGCATATAAATATAATTTTGAATTTATACATAAAAAAATACAACAATAAAAGGAATTATAGAGCAACCAGAAAGAATAAAGGAATATCGGGTAGAATTCATCATTGTTTATTGACATGGTATCGTGTATAATTATGAGGGATTGATGAGAGAGATAAGGGGTTTCTCATCACTTATGAAACATTATGGAAGTAATGGTAAGGTGTATAAATGTACCCCATTTCATGGTATTACACAAAAAGGAATATCATAGAGATCAATCTTGATTATGAGTAAAAATGGGAGGATCCCTTACCTTAAGTCTGTTGATGTCATCCACTTGATATTAATGACCATTTGATCCCATCTCATTGAGATCCCTCTTAAGGCCTTTGAATTTGACCTTTTAGTAAGACCAGTAGGCCTTGGACGTGGGGAAGGATCTTTGGAGGATTTTTGGGCAGAATTTGGTCTAGGCACAAGGCTTGAGAGGTGTGTGGGAAAGAGGTAAAGAGAGGGAGTATTTATAGTGTGGGAGGGGAGTTTTTCCCATTATTTTAAGTATTAGTTTATTATTTAAGGCCAAGAATTTGAATAATTGAGAATTATCATAAAATATAATAAAATATTCAAGTATGATTTGGGATTATAATCTTACATCATCCATACATCACCTATGATGCAGTATTTAGCATTAATTGTAATTTATCATATTTTACTATTCATCAAAATTTCATGTATTTCTGAAAAACCGTATAAATCCACCCTGCCAATTTTTTGACATTTATAATCCAAATATGATGTTCATTTTTCAAGAATAATTTTCATAATATGATTATTTAAATATTTAATTAAAATAAAAATTTATTATCAAAACCAGTTTTAAAACATTCATTAACTTATTCTATAATATAGGTATATTTCACTTCCATCATTAATATTATTTTTATACCACCATAGGCAATCTTACTATTCATTAAGGTATATAACTATTAATTATGGTATGTTAATATTAATTAGGGTAGGTTAATATTCACCAAAAAATATTTTTTTTATTAGACACCAAAAAACATCTTGAACACAACCGTGTATGTCGGATTTTCAAAATTCAAAACACAGAAGTGAAAAAATTATGTTTAAAGGTCACTTATCAATTAGTAGTTCATTGTGTTCCATTTTAATTTGATTTTATGAAATAAATATAAGATGGTAATTTCCATTGAAAAACTTTAGGTAGTTACATTCTTCCCCCCTTATGAAATTTTTCCCTCAAAATTTTGTTTTACATATTAAGACAAAAATAGGTGCGAGTACTTTTCCTTAAATGCTTCCTTCAATTAACATGTTTCTTCCTTAAACATGTGGTTCCCCCACAACACTATGAAAATATTGGTTGTCTTGATGCGTAGTACCTTATCTCTCCGATCCAGAATCTTTACTGGCTTCCTCTCATAGGATAGATCATCTTCCACCTCCACCACCTCTGAGTTCAGTACATGTGAGGGATCAGGTATGTACTTAATCAAGAGTGATACTTGAAAAACATCATGAACCTGAGCCATATTTGGTGTAAGTGAACATTGATAGGACACAGCTCCAATGCGGTCAAGGATCTCAAAGGGGACATTATACCTTGGGCATAGCTTCCCTTTCTTCCAGAATCGCATGACTCTCTTACATGGAGATATTAAAAGTAGGAATTTATCTCCAATGTCGAACTCCAAGTCCCTTCGACGGTTGTCAGCATAGCCCTTTTTCCGACTATGAGCGGTTTTAGTGTATTTCGGGATAACTGGAACCCTCTCTATCATCTCTTGAACATGATCGGGTCCATGTAGCTTTCATTCTCTAACTTCATCCTAAGAGGTTGGAGTTCTACATCGCTTTCCATACAGAGCTTCATATGGAGCCATCTGAATACTCGAGGGGAAGCTATTGTTGTATGAGAACTCAACCAACCGAAGATGCGGATCCCATCCACCTTTGAATTCTAAAGAGCAGGCTCTCAGCATATCCTCAAGAGTCTGAATAGTCTTTTCAGACTGGACATCAGTTTGGGGGTGATAGGCCATGGTGAAATTTATTTCAGTACCCGAAGCATGTTGAAGACTCTACTAGAATTTAGATTTTATCCTTGTATTGTGGTCAAAGACAATTGAGAGTGGAACACTGTGTCATCTCACCAATTCCTTCACATATAACTTTGCAAGTTGTTCAAGAAAAAGATCTTCCCGAATAGTGATGAAATGGGATGTCTTGGTGAGTCAGTCATCCACAAAACATATCGAAATATTTCCCTTCAACGTCTTCGGGAGACCCGGGAAAATGTCCATATAAACATTTTCCCATTTCCAAATGGGTATAAAAAATTCATGCATCATACCATTGTACTTTTTTCGTTTAGCTTTAACTTTCTAATATACCAAGCACCTTGATATATATTCTGCAATCTCCCTCTTCATGTTATCCCACCAGATGTGTTCTCAGATATCACAGTACATTTTGGTACTCCTAGGATGGATAGGGATGGACGAGATATGAGAATCATTCAATAGATCCTTCTTTATATCGGGATCAGATGGTACACATAATTGTGTACCAAATCTTACAACTCCTTCCTCATCAATTTTTAAATCGGATGATTTCCCATTTTTAATAGCTTCCAACCTTTTCTAAATTTCCACATCCTTTTTGGAGCAACCTTAATTTTATCCATGAGGGATGGTTGAGCAATCATTTGAGATAGGATTTATGATGTTCCTAACTTAATGATTCCCATGTCCATCCTTTGCAAATCAAAGATGGTAAGATCCTTTTCAATTCTCATAATTGATAATGATGCAGGATCTTTTCTACTTAGAGCATCTGCCACCTTGTTTGCCTTACCGGGATGGAAGTGGATTGAGATGTAATAATAATTGATGAGCTCTATTCATCTTCATTGGCACATATTAAGCTCTTTCTGTGTAAATATATATTTTAGACTCTTGTGGTGAGTATATATCTTACATTTTTTCCCATAGAGATAATGCCGCCAGATTTTCAACGCAATGATCACAACATCCAACTACAGATCATGGGTGGGATAGTTTTTCTCACTGATTTTCAACTACCTCGAGGCATATCCTATCACTTTATCATTTTTTATTAGAACACAACCTAATATTTTCTTTAAAGCATCACTATACACCACAATTTGTTCTCCACTTGAAGGGAGTGTGAGTATCGGTGTAGTGATAAGCCTCTTTTTCAACTCCTTGAAACAGACATCACATTCATGTGTCCAGAAAAACATTACTCCCTTCCGTGTCATCTTGGTAATTGGGTTTGAAAATCATGAATAGTTCTTCACGAATCGACGATAAATCCCAGCTAGACATAAAAAGTTGCACATCTCCATTATAGAAGTTGGCCCTGGCCACTCTTCAATTGCCATCCTCTTGGAAGGGTGCACAGATATCCCTTTCCGGGTGATAACATTCCCCAAGATGATACTTCCTCCATCCAGAACTCACATTTACTGTAATTTTCATACAACATCTCCCTTATCAATGTCTTCAACATAGTTTCCAAATGATCCTCATGTTCCTCCTTGCTCTTGGATTATATCAGAATATCATTAATAAAGACCACCACAAATTTGTCGAGGTAGTCTCTAAAGACTCTATTCCTTAAATCAATGAAAATTGTTGGAGCATTAGTGAGTCCAAAGGGAATCAATATGAACTCATAGTGTCCATACCCTGTTCGAAAGGCATTATTGGGAATATCATCCTTCCTCACCTTTACTTGTTGATATCCCGACCGAAGGTCCACCTTAGAGAATTAACTAGCCCCACGAAGCTGATCGAACAAGTAATCTATTTAAGGAAGGGGATACTTGTTCTTTATAGTGATTTTATTAATCTCACGATAATCAATTAAAAGGCGCATTGATCCATCCTTATTGATGAAGAGGAATGGAGAACCCCATGATGAAGAACTCGGGTGTAGAAAACCTTTCTCCATATTCTCTTGTAACATCTTCTTCAGCTCTTCCTGCTCTACTGTGGCCATTCTGTAAGGTTTCTTTGAGATAGTCAGAGATCCATGGATAAGTTCAATTGTGAAATCAACCTCTAGGTCAGAAGGAAGACCAGGAAACTCTTCGTGGAATACATGAGTGTAATCCCTCACGACCGGCATGTCTTCCTGCATGATTCTCTCCTTTGTGTGAATCATTTGAGCTAGGAATGCATACTCATAAGGAAGAAATATCCAAACATGAGACGAAGATTCTAATGGAGACTCTTATTCCTCCATTCACTTGTAAGGTATCAGAGGATGCATCAGGATGTGAAATGTTATTTCCCATTCCCAGCTGTAGATGTTGGCTTTGTACAAAGATATCCAATCCATGCCCAAGATAGCGTCGAACTCCACTAAAGGAAGTATGAAAAGATTTTATGGGAGGTTCAGTCCCCAAACATTAACCGGGGAGGAGTTATAAACATGGATGCAATAATTTCCCCATTCACTGTTCTCACAAATAACATTTTCTCCAAATTTTGAGGTGGTGTTTGAATAGTTCTACTAATCAAGCATAATATGAATGAATGTCTCGATCAAGAATCAAATAGTACGTTCACTATTCTGGAATTAATAACAAGCATACCTATCACCACATCATTTTACAGGTCCACCTCAGTAGTAGTGATAGCATAATCCCTTCCTTGTTGCCTTGATGTTGTTGATGATTGCCTCCGAAAAACCTCGACTTAGGGAAATTGTTCTCATAATGCCCAAGCTCCTTTCAGTTAAAAAACCGCACTGTAGGCTGAGTGTTGATCTGAACCATCCATTATCCTTCAACATTAGCAAGATTTTCCATATCCTTTTGGAAGTTCTTTGCCAGATGACCAAAAATTACGCATTAGAAGCAATTCCTGGTTCCCTTGAGACAATCACCAAGATTCTTCTTCCCACATTTCTTGCAAAAGTGTAAGTGAGGCTTCTTTCGATTATTGGATTTTTCTGATTAATCATCCATGTTTTTCTCCATTTTCCGCTTCTTTTCACTAGGTTCATGAGACCACTGAGAGTATCTAATCTCCATTTAAACCTTGAGGGAACAACAGACAATCTCCTCATAGGTTTCAAAGTCACTAATTGCCAAACCTTTTCGTAGACTCGGCTTTAGTTCACTAGATAAGAGATCCACCTTGATTTAAGTGTTCATGAAAAAGACATAGGCATTCCATGAAAGCCTTGTAAAGTTCGCTTCATACACCCTGATGGAATCATCTTTCTTCTTCTTGAGTCCATGGAACACTCTTTCCATCTTGATATGGAATGTTTGAGGAAGATATTTGTTGAAAAACATCCTCTTGAATTCCTCCAAATCTATGGAATCAATTAATTCTTGGGACATTGTATTCTTGATCAGTGTCCACCACTGATCAGCTACCCCATCAAAACGATAGACTTTCAGTAAAAAATTCTCTTCTTCCGAGCACTAGAGAACAGAGAAAATAATTTCAATAGTGTTAATCCATTATTCTTTGAGGAGGGGATCAGAAGACCCACTGAACAAGGGGGTCCTTTTCCGCATGAAGGATTCTACGGAAACTTTCTCTTTCCATGGAGGAGGGGGATGTTCCAGCTGATTTAAGTTATTATTCATAACTCGTGCCAGCTGATCAAGTATGACCATGATGTTTTGAGCACCTGCTTCCATCACGTCAGGCATGTCATTAGGGAAATCATCACATTTCCAATCACATTGTTTGTTGGAACATGTTTTTATATTTCCCGCTATTAACTATGAAAAAGAATGTATAATTAAATGTCCTGAATACATAGCTATTGAGCATAGAAAGGAAATGTTGAACATTAAAGGATAAACTTATAAAGAATAATTACATCCTAAATTATTATTCCTTAGGTTTATATATAGGTTATCCTCGATCTATTTCCTAACATATATTCTAATTGGTTTTTTTCCCTAAATAATTGTTTGATCTAACCTCGTGAATCTACCAAAGAATATCCTTGGGAGTATTGTAACAAAGAGTGCAGCAAGGCCCATTATCGTGCACTAGTTCTCATTCGTGTCTAGATCAAAGAGGTGTTATCAGGTTTTACCCATAGATACATCTTTTCCAGAGCTGTCTCTACCTACTCGTATCTAGTTGGGGATGTATTTTCTTGATAAACCACTTACTCTATACTCACAAAAAATGAGGACTATTTTCATATACTTAGTATCATCCTTAAGGTTCATGCTAAGGTTCTCTATTCATAATCTCAAAAAAATAACTAGACCATCCTATGATAACAAATATAGTGACCCAAGCCTTTTACATATAACATTTGATGATTTTAAACATAATTCATCATTAGAGTACAAGCCAAGGATCGTTAAGTCTAGTGTCTTTGAAGACTAGTTACGTATAACAGATCACATGGGGATAAAATAAAAAATCACTTCTTTATTTAATCTCCATAATGAGGTTATAACATCCCATGAGCTCTTAAATCTGCATAGGGTACCCTGGGGAACAGATGAACAATGTGATGAGCTAAAAGCCCATTAAATGAAAGAATATTAGGATACATCTCAAGCATACGAGTTAAGTGGCATGATATAATGATATACAACGCATGAAACTTATAAAATAATCTGATATAAGTATGGTATCATATTAACATGGAATAATATAAATGTGGCAGAATCATAAATCTTATCTTTAGTACGGGTCAAGGCTATCCGACAATCCTGTTTCCCATTTTAGTACAGGTCAAGGCTAACTGCCAATCTCATTTCACATCGCCTCTCACGAGACATAACCTTACCCAATGCATTGAAGCGCTATTTGGGAACACCCATCTAAACATATTCATGAATATCCCTTCCACATATGTATTCTTACCACATATACAATCATACATATTCAACCATACACAAACATAAGGGTACCCATGAAAAGAATTGGGTACCACAATCATGACATCAATCATAACCAATGGGTGTATCATGAATGTGTCCATATAAGTAATGAATTAGGAATACATGGACGTTCATAGGGTAAAATAGACTTATAAAATGGTACGTTTTGTCAAACATAAGTGAAAAAATATGAGATATGTATTTTAGAAACATTATCATTAAAATATTTTTGTGCAATTTTAAGGAAAATACCATAGAAATTTTACAAATAATAGAGAAGGCATTACTTTATATAAATCCAGAATTGAACGGAGAAGGTTTTCATAATTAAAATACATAATTTAATAAGATAATGGTGACTCAAAATAGATGATATAGTGCTCTTGATGTTGGGTAACTGTTTGGGAAGTTCCTTTAAAACAAGTGTACTTATTGGGAAGTATCGAAGAGAGATTCACTTATAAGCATGTATAAAAACGAAAGAGAGTGAGTGGTGAATCTTGGAACATGATATTTGAGAATATAAATAGAATGTTGAAGTTCTACATAAAATAAAAAAAAAAAGATAGAGAAACCCGAAGGATTAGAGGATGTTTGGGTAGAATTCATCATGGTTTGTTGACATGGTATCATGTATAATTAAGAGGGATTGATTAGAGACATAAGGGGTTTCTCATCACTTATAAAACATTAGGGAAGTAATGGGAATGTGTATAAGTCTACCCCATTACATGGTATTACACAAAAAGGAATATCATAGAGATCAGTCCGGATTATGATAAAAAAGGGGAGGATCCCTTACCTTAAGTCCATTTGTGTCCTCCACTTGATATTAATGACCCTTTGATCTTCTCTCTTTGAGATCCCAATTAAGGCCTTTGATTTTGGCCTGTTGGTAAGACCAGAAGGCCTTGGACGTGGGGAAGGAGCTAGGGAGGATTTTGGGGCATAATTTGGGCTATGCACAAGGCTTCAGAGGTGTGTGTGATAGTGGTAAGGAGAGGGGGTATTTATAGTGACGGAGGGGATGTTTTCCCCATTATTTTAACTATTAGATTATTATACAAGGCCCAGACTTTGAATGATTGATAATTATCATCAAATATACTAAAATAATCAAGTATGATTCTGTATTATCATATTACATCAGCAATACATCACCTGTGACGTAGTATTTAGCATTTATTTTAATTTATCATATTTTACTATTCATCAAAAATTCCAATATTTCAGAAAAATCCCAAAAATTCACCCGAACTGTTTTTTGATGTGTAGAATCCAAAAACGAAGTCCATTTTTCATGAATAGTTTTTTAAATATGAATATTTAAATGTTTAATTAAAATAATAATTTATTATCAAAACCATTTTTAAAACACTCATTAACTTATTCTAAAATATAGGTATATTTCACTTCCCACATGAATATTATTTTTATACCACCATAGGTGAGGATATTATTCATTTGGGTATATCACTATTCATAAGGTTATGTTACTATTCATTACAGTAGGTTAAAATTCAGTAAAAAATATTTTTGTTTCATTAGACTCCAAAAAACATATTAAACACAACCGTGTATGTCGGATTTTCGAAATTACAAACATAGAAGTGACAAACTTATGTTTAAAGGTCACTTATCACTATGTAGTTCATTATGTTGTGTTTTCATGTGAATTTCTAACATAAATAAAAGAAGGGAATTTCCATTGAAGAACATTCGTTCGTTACAGGATCACTATGTGCTAACCCACATAGGATCTATAGGTTTTAACCCATATAACATCAGTAGGTTCTTACCCACTGAAATTCACTAGGGGTTATTCATCACATGGTCTCTATTCATTCTTCATGTCATAGCCATCCACTGGATTCACACACATAGCATGCTTCATTTTTGAAGGACTCTCTCCAAAAGGCATCGATTGTACCTTAATCTCTACGAAGTCCTACACAGTGTAACCTAATGGATTTTCTAGTCATAAGGGTCCCATCGCAGTAGACAACACATCATTTGGATTCCAGGACTGTATGTTATTAGATGTTTAGTAGAAAGGGTCCAATTGTAATCTTGTACAATCCAACTTGGACATACTCGAATTTCCAACAAGATTCACATGTAGTATATCATAATGACTGATCTGTCGCAAAAGTCCCAACACCACTGATGGCACATCAATCAGATTCCTGGTCTGAGATATGCATGAGTTTTTGTAAATCGGGGCTGGTTGCATCTTGGCCATGTCAGACCTTGTCAGAACGACCCGACTGAATTTCCCTAGGGTTCCCACTTTCCCTAGATTAATTAAATGGACTTGACCATACCCGGTTTGGGTCTGTGTTGGTTTGATCTGTCCTGGCCACTGGGCAAGGCCAAATGGGCCTTGCTGGACCCAGCCGAGATTGGCCGAGGGTCTATCCCACCGGGTCGCCCAGTAACCCGGTCTCATCTGGTCCATCCCTAAGGGCGCGTAACTAGCCTACTAGTGTCGGTCTACCCAGCTATGGGTAGGAACGGCCCACCGGAGGTGGGACTGGCCCTACGGGCCATGGGTTCATCACCGTAGTGCAGGTTTGGCCTGTTGGACAATTCATGCCCTGCTCGGTAAACCTCACTCTAACACGGCCAAGTGTCATTTCCTATCTACCGCCACCACCCCATGGGGTCACCGCGGGACCCATTCTTTACTACAGTCAAGTGAACGTGGTCTGCCATGTGGGACACAACACAATGATTCATCCACAGGCCTTCTACGCGGTCAAGTGACCGCGTCCGCCGCCTCTAGAAACTGGCACAATAGGCATCTCCTCACATTATGTCATGGCCCTTCCTCCTCCATGGCATCCCAGCATGTCTCCACCCACCCGTGTTTGCCACCACTATGGCCGGCATGCCTGTAGACTCTTTTGCGGCCCGCTGGGTCTGCATCAATTTTTATTTTGTCACACTGCAAGCGCCTACACTCTTAGGTAAGATCCTATCCACCGCGAAGGTCTCAAATATGACTTGTCGTCGAATTGAGAGTTTTTCCATGAAGAACTCCTAAAGGGGGGGGATTAGGACTTGTTCAAGTTGGCATGTGACCACTCCGTTAAAAGTTTATAATCAAGGGAGGTATGTGTAATTTTAATTCGAACAATAATGATGAATCAACCCTGGATAAAGAAATCTATAAATATAGATACCATCCCACATAAGTGCACAAATCATAGATCAATCTATTCATAGATTGAACATTGTTCATAGTTTATAGAAATGAATGGGAAGGAATATAAAATGTAAAAAACCCCAACCTCATTGACGTTCGATGAAGAAGCTTTCGTTCTTGAGGTTTCCTGATTTTGACGTCACTTCCTGCTCCAATTTTAAGGCACGTCAAAGAAGATGAAGTGTTTCTGACGTTATTCATCCTTCATTGGAGAGGAAATATTTAAGAGGATCATCAAATAATCCCCATAGGTTTATTCCCCAATCTCCCACTCATTGGTTTAATAAAAAGATTCATGTCGCATCGTTTCTATTACACTGTGACGCTGCATCATTACGTTTTTCCTTTATGATACAGGTTCACAGTTATGTTTACATTATTGAATAGTTATACTATAAGATATGGTCCATTAATGAGATTCATTAATGCGGCACGTCTCTAACTGTTTTCTACACTGCATCATCACTTTCCTCCAACCAATGAAAAGAAAAAAACTACTAAATTCTATTATTATTCTTCTCAAAATGTCCGAAAATTAAATTTTCTACTTAACCCTTGTCAGCTGATGTTATGTTATTTATCGTCATATTATAACATTCTATGTTCAATGATGCCCTCATATTTTTTATCTTTCAAATTATTCAAATGTGATAATATCCTGCTCACATAGTCATTGATCGTACCTTAAAAAAAATTAAAATTCCGTTCTATGCTCTCTAGGCCTCGAAATCACATACCATTATAGCGTATGGTCTGAGATTAATTCGATATAATTAAAAAAATTACACAGAATTTTTGAGACAATACATTCTCCCCAAATTAGGCAATTATGTCCCCAAAATCTAAAAATAGACTAATCAAATAGATGGGGGTACTGAGAACAAATCTGACCCTACCGCTCCAATTTTCTCTCAATGATATTCTCATGTCGCCATCGGACGTGCTCATGATGAATAGACTTCCCACGTAGGACCTTCCCTTATTGATCCCTTATATCCACTGTGAATTCTGAAATGTATCCACATCATAAATGTCCAGTTTACCACAGTCGATGACATGTGTTGGATCATGCATGTATCTCCTTAGCTCCGACACGTGGAAAAAATTATGCACATGGTGCATCTATGGGAGAAGAACTAGGTGATACGCCACCTCACTAACTCATCTTAGGATCTGAAAAGTTCTGACGAACCTCGAAGATATCTTGTTGACCTGGCCATATCTCTATTATCCTCATCGGGGTGACACCCGAATGAATACATGGTTTCCAACCTCAAACTCCATGGTTCAACATCTCCTGTAAGCATAAGACTTCTTCCTACACGTTTCATTATGTATCTTCTCCTGGATGATCTGCCATATCTCGGGGGTAGCTCATACCGACACTAGACCGATTAGTGGTGACTCCCCTAGGTCTGTCTAGTATAGAGGTGATCCACAAGATTTCCCCTATAGTTCCTCAAATAGATACATGGAAATAGTAGAGTAAAGGATATTATTGTACGAAAATTCCACCATTGTTAGGTGGTCCTCCCAACTGTGACCATAATCTAGGATGCAATCATGTAGCTTGTGCTCAAATGTATGGATAGTCCACTCCGTCCGACCTTCTTTCTGGGTATGAAAATCTATTCTTAAGAGCATATGGGTCCCAAATGCCTCCAATAATTCCCTCCATAGCTAGGATGTAATGAGAGAATCTTGATATGAGAAAATTCTAGAAGGAACCCCACAAATACACACTATCTCCTAGACGTAGAGGTGCCTCAATCCCTCTACCAGTCCCTACTCCATGATGGGTAAGAAGCAAGCCGACATAGTGAGTCAGTCAATGATAAGCTGGATAGATTCATGGACCATAGATGTACGTGGTAACTGTATCACTATGTCCATCGAGATACCATCCAATTTCCACTCCAGTACCTTGAGTGTCTAGTTTAATCCTGCTAGAACCTAACTCTCATCATTCACTTACTGACAAGTGAGGAATCATGAAACGAACTTGGACACATCATTCTTCATCCCTGGCCTCCAGTATGGATGTCAGAGGACCATGTACATATTCACCACTCCATGATTTACTAGAAAACAGGGAAGTATGGAACTCCCTCAACACCTCCTCCTACAACATCACTTGTACAATAATGCACCCTCTGAAAAGTAATACATGCTCCCCTCCTATCAGAAATACATCAGGAGTACATCCTGAGGATAAATGAGCATGTATGAACTTTTAGTAAAAATTTTCCAGTTTTGACTCCTTGAATTTCTATTAGAGTATCAAATTAACCATCATCAACTGATGGTAACCATCTTCACCATCTTCCATGAAAGATATCTGCATCGTGGGCAACTACATTTTCGCCTCACTCAGCAGCTGAAAATTGGTACTCCTACTGAGTGTGTCTGCCACCACGTTCCCCTTCATATGAGTATAGACTATCTAAAATTCATAGTCTAATAGGAAATCATCCCATTTCTATTTCCATAGGTTCAGGCCCTTCTGTGAAAAAATATACCTGATAGTCTTCAGGTTGGAGTAGATGTTAAACTATTCACCCATCAAGTAGTGTTGCCACATTATCCAAGAAAAGATCACTAATTCTAACTCCATGACATGAGTTGAGTTCTCCTTATCGTATTTTTCCTCAACAATCATGGTCCATAGGCGATCATTGCTCTCTCATGCATCAAGACGCAACCATGTCTGGTCCCTGATGCATCACAATACACAACATACCCAATTCCCTCTTCTGATAGACACAAGATGGGGGGCACTTATCAGTATTTCCCTCATCTCTTGGAATCCTTTTTGGTATCACTCCATTTAGACAAAGGGGTTTCCCTTCTCTTTCAATGATTAAAATTATTTTTATACTCTGGAAAAGTTGAGTATGCATCTTTTGTAATACCCTACCAACCCCAAGAAACTTCGCACCTCGGTCACACTCTGGGGTGTCTCCCAAGCATGCACTACCTCTATCTTCATTGAATCCTCAGCAAATCAATCCTTTGAGATGATGTGACCTAGAATATGGGCCTCTATAAACTAGTACCAAAAAATCAAGATCTTATCATGATTCTAGTTCTCTTAGAGTGCATCTAGTACTATCTGTAAGTGTGTAGAATGTTCTTCTACTGACTTCAAGTACACCAAGATTTCATCAATGATGACCACTAAAAAATGATCAAAGAAAGGATGGATGATCATGTTCATGAGTCCTATAAACACTTGCTAAGGAATTGATGAAACAGAAAGGAATCACTAGGCACTCATATTGTCCATAACGAAACCTGAAGGTTGTCTTTCTTACATCCTCACCCCTTACCCGAAGTTAGAGATAGCCCGATCTGAGTGTATCATCGAGAACCACCATTCTCATTTTAGATGTTCAATGTGGTCGTCAATCCTAAAAAGTGGATACTTTTTCTTCACAATAGCCTGGTTTAGGCATTAGAAGTCCCCACAGAGCCTCACACATAGGTATGCCTTCTTGTCAAACAACACTAGGGCTACCCATCGAAAATATTTGGCCTTACAAACCCCTTCTAATTCATGTTTTCCAACTGTACCCTCAACTCCCGAAGCTCTATGCGAGCTATTCGATATGCAGATGTAGTTATCAGGGTCATCCCTGGGTGCAAGTCAATGCAGAATTCTACATCTCTTCGAGGAGGTAGTCCTAAGACAGGTTCTTGAAGGATGTCTTCTTATTTTTCCATCATAACAAGAATGGTCAGACTCCCCTCATCCACCACACTGAGTATGAGGACAGATAAATAGTGAGTAATTGGATGAACCATCTTCTAAGTATGTGCATCCATTACTTACAAGGATCCATTCTTGCATGTGTAGGAAATCATGGTCCAATTCTCATAGGCACACCACACTATGGGCATAATGCAGTCGATCTGGGTATGTTCAATGGATAGATAGTCCCTTCCCATGATCAGGTCATAAATCCTCGACACTAATACTAGGAGATACCAGTTACAGATCTCGTCTCCAACATGATGCTCACATAGTCAGCACCTATGTGTAATCGTCGAATCCTCTCCCATAGGAGTCTCTAATTGTAAGGACTGAGCAAACAACTCCACCAAAATCTCCAATTTCCAATCGAGAGCCATGGAAAGGAAGGAGTTAATAGAACCATTGTCTATAAGAACTAACGGTAAGGTGGAGTATTCATAGATCATACCTCTAATTATCTATAGTTTTTCGATGTCATAGGAATCCATCTCTTGAAGTTGTACCTTCCCCTGTCCACCTGCTCTGGGAGCTCAGGGTGGAGCTCCTAGGGGTGACAGTGGTAGTACCTCGAACTGTTGTGCACCAACTGCCACTCGACCAACCCCCCTACCATGTTCATGACCTTACAGACCTCCTCACATGAACCTCTATCACTGTCTCAGCATTCCCTTGATGGCCATCTAGTCATCCCCACGGGGAGTAAGATAATTACTATCCATGTTCCCCAATCCACCACAAAAGTAACAAAATCTATTCCTTATATGTCTTGCTATACCTCGTGAGATCCGAAACTCTGACCCTACATCTTGGGGTTATCTTTTGGATGGTCTGGCCCATTTGGGCCTCTATGTCAACTGCCTATGGTAGACTTTAGATAACTCATCCACCTATCGTCTGGTGGTGTCTCTCATCATTGGTACCTACTCGGCTATTAAGCTATCCACCAATAGGGCCCACTATATCACTCCAACATACAACAGGTTGCTGGGTGAAATCATCGATGACCTGATCACCCATTAGAGTCCCTTCTCAATGGATTGAGACTTAATGAAAGGTCCATATACCATGTCAGCAGAGTAGGAGGATAGGTTGATAATCCTCACTGAATACTGGACCACAGTCAGGCTACCCTGCTCTAGGTGTCGTAACTCATGAATACACACTGAGAGTAGTTTCACTGGTATGAACTCTTCCCTAGAGAGGCTCTTGATGTCCTTCGAGACAAGGCTCTCCTCCTCGTGTGTCGAGAGTGTCACGCTCCACCACCTCCCCATCATTCCTTGAAAGAGGACAATGCCTAGAATTACCATATGGTCTATTGGTGTGTCTACTAGGAAATAAACATAAGTAACAACCTCTAGCCAATCATTTGATGCCTAAGGATCTATCTCACCTCAAAACCATGGAGGCCTCTGCCACTGGAACTATTGAAGCACGCTCATTCAGCATGCACTATCTACTTGTGTGGATGGTTACAACTACTGATCCATGGTATGTGTTGTTGCCAGTACACCACCCGAAGGATCAATCGCTATAAGTTGTCCCTGAATTGATTCCTCATTAATCCATGGACCATCTTTTTGATGTATCCTACGAATCATGGATGGATGTCTTTGCGGAGGCATCCTTTAGAGAAATATATGCTCCACAGTCATAAAAACCCAATACACATAACAATATAACCCACATTTAAAATATATACTCTTATTTCATCAAGTAAAAAGGACCGCCCTTTGATACAACTTTTCATGAGCCACCCTGGGGCCCTTTCCATGACTACCCCATGCTCGCCTTCTATAGGCCAGGGGCTGGTGACTAGCACCAACATTGAATATCCTTATAAAGGGAAGACATTTCCTTTAAACCTGTACACACACAAAGGTTCTCCCAACCATATCCCAACACACTACAAGAAGGAAACATGTATACCACTAAAACAAAATTGAGTTTTTTTTACAAATCAAAGTAAGTATGCTGGAAGATTAACCACACATAGAATAGAAAATAGTAATGTATAAAAAGAAAAATCTGATGGCCATCCACATAAAACCCCATCTTATATTGAGAGTAGTAAGCTACTGGAAGACATAGTAGTATGTCATGCACACTCGGTCCTACTAGGCATGACCTTCTACTTGTCCACCATTTCGATCATCGTATTGTCTGTCAGTCCCATCCCCCTAAGCACCTCTATTGAAATGTCAATTGTCTACACCAAAAACAACATGTGTTTGTAAAACCCTTACAGGGGTTAGTATAACAATACTTTAGTAGGGGACCCAAGACCCCCTAAGGTCACCTAGTAATCCAAAAATGAAAAAACCACTTTAAAATTACCTAAAATGTTTTACCACCAAGCAACACCTTAACCACATTCCACATGGGAAGAGGCACAACTCACACCAGATAGACATAAGTATATAAATAAATATGATTAGCCATTAAGCAATATCATCTTATACCATTGAGAGGCTTTGTAGTGGACCAACATATGGCAGTTAGGTGTTGATCCAAAGAGGATTTCTAGGTGATAACCCACAGAGGATCACTATGTACGGACCCACCTAGGACCTCAAGGAGTGTACCCATAGTGTATCTCTAGGTTCTGACCCAAAAAATATTTCTACGTGGTGACCCACTCAGGATATCTAGGTGTTGACCCACACGGGGTCTCTATCCTTAATTCACGTCACATCATACCAATCCATTCCCACACTTAGCATGCTATATTTTCATAGGATCCTCTCTTCATTCAATCAGTCGTACATCAATGACCACAAATTCCAACATAGAGTTTCCCAAATGCCTGTCTCACTATAAGGGTCTGATCTCAACAGATGACGTGTAGTTTGGATGACCAGTCTGTATGTTATAGTATTTTTAGTAAAAAGGGCCCATATGGATTTGAGTTCGATAAAATATTTCCATACACAAAAATTCATAAAATCAAATGTGCAGTATTTTAGGAGGATTTATCCTTTGCAAGGGTCCCAACGCCATTGAAGGCACATCAATCAGACACCAGGTCTGTGTGTTAGGAGAATTTTAGTAAACAGTAGTCGATTGAGTCTGGGCTCGGTCTATCCCAATTGAACTGACCCAAAAAACACAAACTGGGGGTCCCATGTGCATCAGTTTAATTTTGATAGACACATCTGGACCTGGTTAGGGTCTGGGTTGGTCTGGTCTGGCATGTCCAGTTGGCCAGGCCCAATGTGCCTTACTAGACCTGACCTAGGTTGGCCGAGCGTCCTGCCCACCGGGCAACTCGACCTAGCCCATAGGGCATGGGTCTGTTCTTCCAGTTCGGTTCTGAACCACTAGGCCATGGCTCTGGCCCACTGGTGCGGGTCTAACCCATTGGGTGGTTCACGCCCTGACCATTCTACCAGAGGCGGACCGCTCCTCCGCAATGGGACGCAGCCATGTACTGCGTCCGGTCCGCAGCTATCGCCCTACAGGTCACCTCTTCTAACATGGTCGTGTGACCGGGGCACACCCTGCGGGATGTGGAACAATGCCATGTTTTTGGGCATCTGACACGTTCGAGTGACCGCATCCACCACTTCTAGCCACCGGCCCAGCCGACAACTCCTCCCAAAGTGCCACAGCCTAAGCCTGCTGCAGCCCTTCCCTCGATGTTCCATCGTGGTGTGCTACCTATAATGTTGGAGTGCCTAAGGACACTTCTATAGACCACCAGTTCTTCACCAATGTTCTGTTCTTCACACTACCTATGCCTCTTCTCTCTGGGGAACACCCTATCCACCAAAAAGGTCTCAAATCTATCTTTTAATTGATTCGAGAGATTATCAACGAACTATAACGACGAAGGAGGGGCTCATTCCATGTTTATGTCATATGTCTCCCTCTAAGTTAAATGTTAATAATCAGGGGATGTATTGGGATTTTTAATTCAAACAATAATGATGATTTAACCCTGGATAATGAAATAAAAAAATATAGATACCATCCCCCACAAACACACAAATCGATGATCAATCTATTAGTGGGATGATCGACATTAATCTTTTCATGAAAAGAAGGGGGGTAAATGTCAAATTGAAACAACCCCTACAACATTATTGTTCGATGCAGAATCGTTCTTCCTCGAGGTTTTAGGATGTTGCTGTCTCTTTTGACTTTATTCTTCACGGAATGTCAAAGACGATGAAATCTCCCTAGCATTCATTGTTCTTCATTGGAGATGAAAAATACTGAAAGTTTGTTATGTAATACCTATAGTTCAATTCACCAGTATCCCAAGAAATTTTATAATAAATATTATCAAATTTCAATGTTTATTTTATGTTGTGATGTTGCGTAGTAATGATTTTTTATTTATGATACAGTGTTGCTGTTACGTTTACTTTATTGGATCGTTGCATTGCGGGATACAGACCACTAATGAGCCTCATTAATACACCATGTTGAATGATGGTCGTTGCACCACACTATCATTGTACGCCTCCAAACGGTGAAAAAATAAAGTAATTCTTTTATATATATATTTTTAATTTTCTAGAAATGTCTGAAAACTAAATATTACGTTCAGACCTTGCCAGCTAAATTTAAGTCATTACGAGGTGAATCCTAGTGTTCTGAGTTCAATCGTGCCATCAATTATTTTATCCAAGAAATGGTTCAAAATTTATAAAATATTGCTCCCGCGTTTAATGAACATACATCAAATAAAATTTCATAACTCCATTTTGGCCTCTCCAGGACTCGGAATCACATGCCATCATAGCGTGGTCTCAAAATAATTCTATATAATTTAAAACTGAATTTACACAAAATTTATAATTCATTACAATTAATAATGAAATTTTATTGATATTAAATGTCAAATGTGTAGTTTATAAACAATATAAAATAATCTATATTCCTGACGTTACAATACACCACAAGGAAATAAAATTGAGATGGAATCCCTTACAACTATGCTAACATCTGAATCAGAATACCCAAACATAATAATCCATAAATGAGAATTATAAATACAATGAATATATAATAATAAATTATATAATATATCAAATTTTAAATATTATAGACCACAAAAATATTGTTAGTGGTGAATATGAAACTTATCTCACAGATCTAAAAAGTTAGATGAAATCCCTTTAGCCTGTGTTTCCTTTTAGTTATTCATCCATTGAACACATATATAATAATTTTAATCATGTTATAAACTTAATATATAACAATATTATTATCTATTATATCATATATAGTAATTTTATATTATATTATTACATGTTAATTAAAAATGACTCTTGATTTACATTGTTTTGGTTATATATTTACTTATTTTACGAGTATGTTTAGACATGTTATTTTGTAGATACTATAGATCCGGATTATATCTTCTCTGTAATGTTAATAATGTGGCAAATATCACATTTATTTATTATATATGTATTTATAATAATCAATAATATTTTTACATATAAATGAAATGAAATGATCATGGAGAAGGAAGGTCATATGTACGCATGAACACTATTTTCACTTTCATGAAATATCAAAAGAATGAAATTTAAATAATATATATTCATGTTATAATATAATTATGAAATATTTATAATATATATCAATTTTTATTTTTTTTAAAAATCCTCAATACATTCTATGTGTAGTATGACGAATCACATTGCATTGAAGAGACGGTAGTCCCCACATCCAAAAATTATATTATTATATTCTCAAAAAATAGAATGCAGGATAATATTTGATAAAAAATAATAAAATAATCATAAATATATTATATATATTATATATATAATATATAAACTATAAATAAATCATTTTTATTATCTTTTAAAGGAGTTAATGTAAGAATAAATGACATTGGTTCGTGAGGTGGTAGTCCACCTTACAGATGGACGATGATTATGTTCCCCAATTGATGGAAGTGTGTGTGAGTGTTGGTAGTAAAATTGAATTAAAAACCCTTATTTTTTTAAAATAATTAATATGTTATATAAGAAATATATTATTCAAATGGAAGGGATTGACAAATAAACAAAACATATTTTCTCATGGAATAATGTTACCTCTTTTTTGGGTAACTCCTTTTGGTTTATACCAATTGAAATATTTGGTTTTCTTTATGCAAAAATTTTGGTTTCTAGGTTGATTTAATGTATTTGGGAGATTATTGATTCATGTTTTGGATGTGATAACGGGCCTGAGATGTGTGAATAAATGGGAGGGGTGATTTTCTTTTTACAGTGGAAGAGGATTCAAAATATTTTAAATGATTGAGAGAGGGAATCACACCCACACTTTTTCAATGTAAAGTGACTACAATAATGCGATTTATAATAACCAAGATATATATGATAAAAAAATCCATTAAATATTTTTACATGTGTCTAGGTCACTTCGGCCCTTAAGATTAATATTTAGTGCCTTGAAAAGTTAGTTTTTCTCTTAATCATTGTAAATAATTTTTATTTTTTAACTTAATTTTTTTGGTAAAAAAATTGAAATTATTATAAATTAAAAATATTGATTATTAAAAATATGGAAAACATTTTTTTTAAAATTAAATCACATAAGTGGTAGAAATTAATTTAAAACTAATCTTATAGATAGGATGACAAAGCAGATTTTCTAATTGAAAATGTTTAAATGATAGAAATGTTTTTATCCAATTTAAATTTGAAATTTATTAAAATGAAATATATTGGATTAATATACATTTAATTGATATAATATAACATTAAAACAAATTTATATTATAATTGAACATTATAATTTTTTTAAATCAAAGAATTATTTTAACTAAAATTCAGTATTTTTAACTATTCATAAAAAATGTATCATCACATAATAATACCAAAAAATCACCCAAATATAATTTTGATGAAATTTTTTTCATAAACAACATTTATTTTATCATATTAAACATCTAAAAAGTTAAAATTTTAATTTCATATAGGTTTTCAATTAATAGGCGGTAAAACAACATTTATAAAAATACAGTATTTTAGCCATAATATTGGGTTTTTTCATATCCTATGCCAATAAAATATATTGGATGAATTAAAAAATTACTATATTATATAATATATATATATATCATAAATATCATTCAGTAATTGTAAATAATTAAATTTATTAATATAAAACACATTTTTGAGGACAATAACATTTCATTTATATTAATTTATTTTTATATTCATTTCTAAAAAATTTATAACCAAGGAATTCCTTTTATATTTGTTAAAATCATATAATTATGTAATTTAATTAATCCCATCACAATTACTAATTCATTGGCTGTTTTATATTTTGTTAAATAATATTTTAAAAATATATTATTGTTCGGTAAAACTCATAATTCAAGAAATCGAAGGAAGTCATTATTTCTTGTAACATCGGTTAAAAACATTGTTCTATGTAGAGAAAGGTAATATTTAGTTTATGTGTAACACAAGATGAAATCAGTTATTCATGTAACATAATCATAATGATTAATTTTGTATAAAGTAATCTAGGAAAAAATTTAATTTATTGTAAAAAGATAATATCATAATATCTTATGGTTTTACTCTATGGTGACACATCCACAGGCTCAATCAGAACATCAGGTGAAACTACAACTTCCATCATAGAATTTAGTGCATGTCATGATCCCCTCCCAGTTTAATATATCTGAATACCCCAAAAAATCCTCTATTTGTGGCCCATTCTTCAATAAGAATGACACTATAAACTGGGGAATTGAAATTGAAGCCACATGTGGTCCATCTTTCCACCATGACAACATTATTATTGAACACAGTATTCAGAGGTCTTCCCAATACCCTAACATCTCTTACCATATTTCCCATAGATAAAACAATTATAGGGGAACTTCTTTCCACATGATGAAAAGTTCCCAGTTAACCCTGATTTAATAGCTTGGTCGAATCTCGAGGCCACTCTTAGATTATTTTCTATGATAACATTCATGTTGATAACATCTAAAAAAATACATAGTGGAAAAAACATTCACCTTTGACCTTATCTCATAGTGATGACTATCCTAAAAATACCTCTCCATATAGATCTTGTCATATTACAAAGATAGAGAAAAGCATTATAAGTTAGAAAACCCATTAGGGCAATCCATCACTAAGCTACCCTCCAATTTTAGATGCATGAACACCTTATTCTTCACATCTATTAACGTATTCGCATTTTTATGGACCCAGAACATAATCTTGAATTCCTTCCATTATTGCTCATTTTTGTTCCCATCATACTGTAGAATATCGCACCAATTCTAGGTAGGTCCGTGAAGCATATGTGAAGAAAGATTCACCCTCTTATCAATGGGTGTTTCAAGATGCTTATAGACTATCTATACTGATATGATCTAGAACTCGACTACATGGGGGGCCTCCCTCTATAGTCAACATAGAAAGATGTTTTATCTTTTACTCTCTTGTCATTTCTGATATCAAAGGTGCTGTGCTAATTTTATCCCTTTCTATAGAAAAAATGGCCTTCAAGAAAATTTAAAAAAAAGATAAAAATCCATCCCTACCTCATGAGATACAAGAATCTATAGTCCATATACATTAGTATGATGATTATTTCAACTCTATTGACACTCACCATTGAGAAAATGAGGTTTTATTTTATCTACCAAACAAACACACTCCTTAGAACACTATATATAAAGATTATGCCAACCTCGATAGGTGAGGAAAATAGAGAACCACTACTACATGTCTCTATAAACAAGGATAACAAGTCTTTTATCCTGAAATAAAATATCCTTTATTTCCATTTAGATGACATAGAGGTATCTAATACAATAGTTCATATAAGAAAGTGTAGAAAACATGAAATAAATAAATACATACCATAAAAAATGCAAGTCAAAATATATAAATATGTTTATATCATGATGAATTCATGACCATATCCCATGATACAATTCCATTAGTAGAAATCTCATGAACCAATAACTTCATAAAAATCATCACACAACATGTTAATCACTCATGGTTAAATGACATCAAATGTAACAAGAAAATAGTTATAAAAAAATCATCCATATGCACATGGTTTTTCACTATGCATGGTTTAACTACAACCATTCACAATATCATTACCATGTCCTGACACATCATAGAATCATTTATAATATTCCCAAATATTAATGGAACATAAAATAATCATGTCATGCTCTTATTTAACTTTGTATTGTCTGCTAATCTAGTTCTCTCTCTTCTGTTCAAAATGGTTTGGTTACAAGACCTCAAGTAAACCATCCCAAAAGATAGAGGCTTTTGAATAGTAGTGTGGGTGTGATAAGTATTGTTGGTATACTATACACCCCAGTTATAGAGTTACAAAATAGTTGGAAATTTTTATAAAAATAAATATCATAATAATTTACAATTTTTAAACAACATAATGCAATTCAAAAAACCAAACGTACAAAGCGAAATGAATAATATAAGAAATCCTAATCAAATAATTTAATGATATGATTAAATTTTACTATCATATGTGATTTAATTAATAATAATAAAATATAATATGACTCGATATATGGAATGAAAATTCCCCGATATCAAGACCTCTATTAATTCAATCTCATATCTCCAGCCCATCCGGCAAGAAACAATCAAAGGAAAGGCCCCTTTCCCTTGTTAAGCCTATCTTTATTGTAATATGATTGGGTACCAAATGTTAGAGCAATTAGTGTGTTAGTATAACTCATTAGTTTGATACCACCATGTCTAAATATAACCATTCTGAAAGAAGTTCATGAAATATTGAAATAAATAGGTGTGTTGATTAATTAATTAAATTTATACCAAATCAATGTAGTTTAGCATAATGGATAATATCTCTCCTAATGTCTCACAACAATCAAAATACTAAAACTATAATAATTTGAAAAATCACAAAAATTTGGGTCAATCCCACTATAAAATCTTTTCAGTAATAAATCAGGTCCAAGCCCAGTGTATAAGAATTAAAACATTTATCATGGAAAATAAGGGTATATAAGTATTTGTTAAATAAATTAGGGCCATGAAAATTGTATAAGTATTACAACATTTATCAAGGATATTTCTATTATATAACCATTTCAACTTCTTTCACATGGAATATCACATTGTACAAGAATTTCAAGAAGAATCTCACGACATATCCTACTAAATAATCCATCAGTATGTATGACTATTCATAATAGCAAGGATAGAAAAGTATCGCAATATATGGATTAATAGATAATTGTAAAAATTTAAATATATATTTCTATTACACATTTCTTTTATAATTTGGTCATAAAATAATAACATTCTAATCATTTCAATAATCTGTCCAATCCAAGGTGAATCTATATCATGAAATTTTCAAATACACATGTCATGTTAAACATACATAAATCCATTGTTCAATTCTTTTATAATCATGGATTCACTCACCTAAAGTGTATTCATAATCTATATCATAAACAATTTGATCAAAGAAATTTCAATGGAATTTTTCTAGTTTTGAATTTAATTATTTTAGGTGCATGATATATTGGGGAAATTAGAAAATTTTACATACATTTCAACTAAAATGGCCATAGGTTTATGTTGTAATCCCCTTCCTTTAACTGGTTATTAACATAGAACTTCTAATAAGTTACAACAATGAGGAAGAAGATAAAAATTTCATTGGAGGAAACCTTGATCAAATGAGATCAATATTAACAACAATCCAAAATGTGTTCCAAAGATCCCACAGCTCAAATAGAGAGTAATAAAAGTGGAAGGAAAATATAAGGCAAATGACTTACTAGGTATAGATCAGAAAAATGAGACACCTAGAATAGAGGAAAGGCCTGAATATTTTCTTATACAATCGTCCATCATTGAGATGTGGAATATGAACTAATGGAATGATAAATATATCTCTCATGGTCTATTTAATAATATGGTGTAATATTAAATAGAATGTACTCTTTTATGTGTAGTGTATTTATTTTTTGATGGATATACCATGAAACCCTTCACTGGAGGTTAGAATTTATCCCAATCAAATATTACATGAATTTTTTACTTTTTTTGTAACCATCACATGCACTGTAATGGTCCATGAAATACATTTGAAGAAATTTACATGTCTTGTAACATGAGTGTGGCATATAATATTCTAGGAAATAGTTTTCAACCCCTTTTATATAAAAGGTATTAAACCACCTCCAATGATTTATGAAGCATTAAAACTATGAGAAAATCATTTAAAATATTTATATCTTCACACCATTAATTCCAAAAACATGAATGCCTATATTTAAGTTATATTCACCAACCATGTCTCTATGTAATCTAAAAATACATTTCCACCAAGGCTTAAATTCAAATGAAAACCCAATGAAATCATTTATCATAAAAAACTCATAGAATGACATACATATAAAAATATAAGATCATACATATCTCTAAAAACATTAATCATTTAACAATAATGATACAAATTCCCAATTCGATTTATGTTATTTATAATCAATACATCCAACTAATTTGTCCATATTTAATGAAAAGTATAAAAATACCTCCTATATATAAGAAAAATTCCATCAATCAGTCTAATATATCTTCACCCATGTCATGGAATGAAGTCCTTATGAATCACTAAAATTTCATTGGGGGATTTCACATTACAAAATAAATACATTTTTGTTAAAACATACCATAATATAAAGTGAAATTTTCACATTATTGATCATTTAATTTCACAAGTAATAGAATATAATTGAATAAAAAAATGATTTAAAAAAACAGGTCGATACAATCAACATAATTTATTTCCTTTGATAATATAATGAAGTCATATTTATTATTACATCCTTTACCTTGTGATTACAAAAACATACTCTTAACCCAATTATAATAAAAGGATCCATTCATTATTTCCACTGTTAATCTATGTGATTCCACCAATTAAGGTATAAATTTAAATGAATTTTTTAATAACTGTTAGAAATTTTATATATCATAGCAATTCCCAATTGTTTTATTACATCATTTTTGATAACATACTCATTTATGGTAGAATTTTTTTTTTGAGAATTCCAATTTTTTTATCCATCGCCACATAAAACCCGAAAATTAAAAATATTAAATTAAATTCATTAAATTCAAACAATAACTCACACTATTGATTAACTCATTAATGTTGTGATGCTATGTATTTTCTTTATATATTATTAAGTTGGTAAACTTTTTCCCAAAACCATGTTTGTCTCAACATTTAAAAAATAGTCTAGCTTCAAATAAATATGTAATGGTTCAATTTCTTATTTACTATTAGAGAATGTATCAGGATACCTATCAGTATTAATTTATAATTCTAATTAAAAATCTATTAATATACAAAAATTAAATTCAATTATTTTTCAATTTAACCATATTTCAACACATAATAAAAAATATTAATATATATTTTTCAAAAAATATCATAGGGATGATCCCATATGTAATACCCAAAATTTCAAAAAATAATAATTGTATAAAAATTTATTTTATTTTATCATAAAAAAATTTAATTCATTATGTGAATTCACAGTTATTCAATACCACTTTGGAAACCTGACACCTAACTATATTTGAACATATTCTCATTAATTAATTATTCCATTAATTAAATATATTATCTTATAATGTTTTTATTCCAATACTCGAGAGTCATGTACAAATATTTCAATGTGATAAATGGGAAAAATTAAATTAAGACAAGTAATTTATATAATTGAAAATAAATAAAAATATTTTTGTTATAAATTATCAGAACTAAATATTTATATTATATTTGATTTATTAATTTTTCAATAATTTTTATGGGATCTACAGTTACAAAAGAACTGAATTTTCTCCTACACATTTTTATGTTGACACCCACTCTCCATCTTTTTATCCTAAAAGTTCATGGCACATTGGGCCCGAAATCATTATAGATCTACTCCAAATTTGATGTATGCTTTTTTGAGGTGATTATCTTCTCCCACTAAATTAATATTCTTTAATATAAATAGAATCGATAGATGATATACACAGACCAAAAATATTAAATTTTATTTAAAATTGTGTTTTTTTCCATTAAGGGACCCCATATCATCATGAAATATCAAATCTTCTCTATTAGAGATTAATGATGTAGAAAATCTCAATTAAGGTAGGTGGTAGTTTTTTTATTCCATGTATTTAATTTAAATATTATTTTTATATTATAATTAATTATATTTTTATGAATTTTAATTTATATTATTTGTTATCATTTTTGACTTATATTCGAGTGTGATTTAGACATATTTACAAAATTGGTATATTATAAAATTAATTTTTGTAACATTATGTTTCAAAAATTATTATTATGAAAAATTATTATGTTTGAATGAAATAATTTAAATTATTTTTTTCCTCGAAATATTTAATTAATTATATTTTTAATTTCTCTACTTCAGAGATGAGTGCATTGTTATTTTTCATGGTAAATTTCATTGGTCAAGAATTTTTTTGAAAATCTAATGGATATTAATTTTATTGTTTAAATGGATAAAATTATATTTTATATTTTATTTGAGATATTATGGATTTAACATAATGTTGTTTCTTATATTCGCAATGAACCAGGTGTTTTGATTTGATTTGATTGTTTATATATCTAAATTAGTCAGGGGAATGTATAAGATAAATTATTGATAAATTATCCATATTTCCATTGGTATTATTTTTTAGGACTAACGGCTATTGATTTATTAGACCATCATACAGTATTAAGGTGAAATCATAGTAGTGTTTTAAGAATAATGTTATTTATTAAGGTTCTGTTAGTTTTGGAAAACCGATTACATGAATTTATTTCAACTATGTGTCATTATTAGGAACATTGTTTCAAATAAGGAGGAGATTCAAATTTCCCATATGAGATGATCTATTAATACAGTCATGCCACAATATTGGTTACCTGGGATAATAATATATTAGTTAAATCGCTTTTCTCTATAATTATTCTAAAAGACATCGATAGGATCTATATAGGATATATAATCCACATATACTAGTATGGTAAGAAATATTTTCTCACATAACCATTTATAAATTTACATTGGGATTACCAAAATCATTCAATAATATTTGGAGTTGTAATGTTTTTAGTGATATTGGCTAAATTAGACCATTTGGTTAGATATTTATTAAAAATAGTAAGATGAAATTTATATAAGATTATTAAGATATATCATGGAAATTTATATTTATTCATTTCATTTACACATGGTTATTATTAGTTTATTGGTTTGGGTTATATAAAAACAATTCATAGACACTAATATGGGAATATCGATGCAATTCATGCATTTTGGGTAATCAAAGTCATTACAGAAATCAAATTATGTCATGTTTAATGACCAACATCCTTACATGTTGTTAAAATTTGGAGAAATTATATTTTTTTAGTCCAAGATAAGTAGAGGTATTAATATTTGGGAATCATACAATAAAAACCGGAGTTAGGACATCACTCAGACTTGTTTTTTCATTTTTAAGTATAATGAGGTGTCTTGTGTGGTAAGGGGAGTGTTGTAGTAGGGTCAAGGTGTAATTTTTATGATGTGGGTGTTGAAATATATGTACTGAACATATATAATAATGTGTTTAATTATTTGTAAAATAGTGAAAGAACTATTATTGAATATTTTTCTTAGTTTTTTTGATGTTATTATTTTCAAAAGGCTTTTGGAATTGGTAAATAATTACCCATGAAAGTTTAATATAATATTAAATCATAGATGATTTGAGGCTATAAAGATATATTTCATTTGACAAGGAAATACTCAATATTAATTCTATTGTACTTTTAAGTTATTTTATATTTCAATAAAAATAGAAAAGGGTAATTTGAAAGGATGATATTATGTATGTGTATCTGGATATAGAAGGGTACTCAATTATTTTATAAAATTGGTTTGGTTGACATGTATGAGGGTCCTCATATGTAATGGTCCTAATACTTAAAATATTCCAATGGAAAATTCAATACAGAAGGGTATCCCTTATTTTTCACCTTGAATGTAACTGTTATCTCTCATATATATAAGGGTTAACTGTGGTATATTTTAGTCTTCTATATTATGTGTGCATAATCTGATACATAATGGTGAGAAACCCTCCAAGATAATTACTAAGTTAAAAAATATAAATGTACTCATACATGAGGATGGTATACGACATAATGTATTTATCCTATGTTAGATATTTTTTGAAAACCTAAATTTGGTTAAATATTGAGTTGCATTATGATATGTAATGTTTTCATATTTAATATTTAATGAGTTAATAATTTAATTTTTTTAAAGTATTATTCTTCATGGTTTTCTATTTGCAAGAAATTTCATATATAATATCTATGGATATTCTAAAATTAGTTATATCCTTATTAAATTGTGTTTCACACCAAATACATAAGGGTTCTCACGTAGTGAAATTTGACTAAAAATGAGAGTTACAAATTAACACATAATTATTAATTCATTGATATATAAGGATTCATAGTCTTTTTGGATGATACATAAGGGTTAAAAACTATGAAAATATTTTATGGATGATTCTTAAGTATTTATAAATAATAGTTCTAAGGGGTGATGCATATAATTTTCCATATATAAATGGTAGTAATTATGGGTTGTTCTTTGATTAACTGTAAAATTAGTGTTATGTGTTTTTATCCATTTTATAAAAAAATATCAAGGTATTGGGAAAATAAAATATAAAATGGATGTTTTGTTCGTTATATCTAGAAACATAGTATCTATTCCTAAAATTTAGTCAATGGTATTATCTTATCCCCAAGTAATATATATATAAATTTTTATTTGTTCTATGTCCCATATGTCATAGGGAGTATCCATAGGTACGAGTATCTGAACAATATTATCCATATCAGGATTCATTTTTTTATTTCAATCCTATCTTTCAGTAGAAATCATAAAAAATTAATTTATTATATTACCATATTTCTTCTGATCAATGTCAAATCGATAAGTTTTTTTGTTTAATGGAGTGGGATAACTTTAAATGAGGTAGTTAGACATTAAATTATATTATTTATTCATTTGGTGATTATATGTTCACATGAGGTCACTGTTATTATAGCTTTCATGTATTGATGATTTTTTTTCACTCCATAAAATATTCTGACAATCTCACATCATGATAATTGTGAACAAGGATAACATAGCTCGCTAAATGGTTCATTGGTGGCTCCATAGTTGAATGAGTGTTGGTGAAAAGATTTATGTTTTTATGTAATGAGATAGATTCTGTAGAATTTTACCCCTTTTTAAATGTGTGATTAAAAATGGTCATTTTTTTAAAATTATTTTCTTAAGGATATTATTTGAATATGGAATTTCAATGAAAATTGTATAATTTCTGGTGATTGTGTTATAATTTAATTTGAAATTTTGTGTGGGTTTTTCCAAAGAAATTTATCATTGTGATAATTCCCTTAGGTCTATAGTTGGAAAATATGGAAGAAGATTATTTCACAAAATGGTTTATAATGATAATTTTTAATATGTATTTAAGATAAATAAGTGTGGTTTGGATAGACGTTTGGTTTAGTCTGGGTGACCAAAAACTAAAAATGATTTATTTTATAAATCGAGGTTAATTTATTTTCTCTTCATGAATATGATTTCTAGGTGTGCTGATGCATGATTTTAAAATATTTTCATTCATTGTTATTTTTTTGGTTTTTATGGTTATCGTGTGGGCTTGTGTGTGTGTTAGGCTATTAATGTTATTATTTTGGATATCAAGTGGTCGGGTTGGTCTGAATTTATGTAATTAAACTATAAGAGGGTATAAATGTGTAAAAGTTGTTGGTTTCGATAGAACTACTCATTGATTGGTGATTTTATATGGCCTTTCCCTCATGTAAATATTAACCTTATGTTTATATTAACAAGCATGGTTATGGATTTTGTGACCTAGTGGTTTTCCTTATGGGTTTGGTGATAAATCCTTCAATTGTGGAGGTTTCAGGTGAATGACTTGAATATTGTTGGTAACCATGAGATGTTGTAATGGATAATCTATAGGGATATCATTTTGGTACTTTTAGTATTTTTATGTGACTTCGGTCTAGTTTATTCTTTTTTCCAATAAATTTTTAATTATTCTGGAAAGATACAATGTGATATAAGACCCTACATTGAGTCACAAGTGGTATTTAATATAACACCATACCTAGAGTGAAAAGGTAGTGGTCTAGACGTGATATAGGACCCTACCATTATTGATAAGGTAGTGGTCACCATGTGATATAGGAACAACCTTTTGATAAATGGTGTATTTGTGGAGTGTTTTTGAGTTTTGTTTGCGGACTTCATTGATAGTGAAGGATTTTTTAGTTCATTATATGGGATATGAATTGTTACTTGATTTTTATTAGTACATTTATTGTGAAGGTAATATCCATTCTCTAGAATGTATTTTTGGGTTGATATTAATCAACCATCCAAGATATATCTAATGAAATTATTGTCGGGGTTCATTTATGCATGGTTAAAACAAGATAGACTGAAAGTGCTAGGTTTCTGTTATATATTTTATTCTATGAATTCATACACATTCATGATTTTATTATCCATGGGACCTTACTCCAAGTGAATAGTATGAATTGTGAAATAGTTTTCATAATGTGATATCCACCTATGATATCTTTATATAATTGATGGTTTGATGATATATGTTGGAAAAGAAAAGTTACACCTTTTAGAAAATGTGTCTCCCAAAATGTGTGAATATATATGTTATTAATTTTCCTAGATGTGTTTCCAAAATATGTGGGACTAGCTATGTTTTTCCATTTCCATGTTTATTTTCTAATATTCCCTAGAATGGATATGTTATTCCATTCCTTCAGTATGTTTCTAATATGAAGGAGACTATAAATGTTACAGATTTCCCATAATGGGTCTAGATTCACCTATGAATATATATATATATATAACATTTACCTTGATTAGTTTCTCTTGCATCTGAGAGTATAATTTTTACAACTTAAACATAATGTAATTCCATATCATTGAGAATCAAATAATCATATTACCGATATTAGATAATGTATATGGGTTTTAGTTTCATGGTGGACAAGTTAGCATACGATGACCAGACATGTTTTCCTACATATGTATGTTGTGTTATGTTTTTATGTTGGTGTCTTTCAGGAATATGCCGTTAAATCCATATATTTATTTCCCATGCAAATACATAAGTATAGTATCATTTAGTGTGTGATGTAGAGAAATAAAATATTACAGGTTCATTGGGCTCATTACCAACCCATGAACATAGATTGGGTTTCAATATTAAAAGATAGAACTCCATATATCTTTGAATACATAGGAATCTCTTTGATACGGACCTTTGGTTCATGGTTATTAGGTTTTGGAGGCCAAGGATTTATCATAGATGTTTATGTGAGTTTGGTAGAAGCAATTATTATTTACTTACAGTAATATTTTTAAAAATTCATTGGCCCTTGATTCATTGTCATATTTATAAGATGATTCATTTTATACATGTTTATATGTTTCTATAACTCTATTATGTTGTGATAAAATATGTTAACTATTTACATCGTTGATATTCTCGCCTATAGAGGTCCTATTAGATCATCATTTTTAGATATTTGTTTTTGGGATATTAGTACTATAGACAGGTTATGGGGTTTTTCCAATAAACCAACAAATAACCCTACGGATTTATATTAAGCATTTTTCTCTCCATGACTGTTTTAGGTCCTCATTTTTTGTTCACTTCCTGATGCACATTAGTAATTATTATCTAGTTCATGCAGTTCCAACACTATGATTAATTTTATGTGGCCTTGGATCAGGTGTTACATCTTTCATCCACCACATTCATGTTTATGTTCTCCCATCATACAAATTATATTCCATTTCATACAGGTTTTAAGAGACTGATTTCAGAGTGTTTTGGATAGATAACCGGTATGTGTCCCTGTGACGAGATGTGTATGGACTATCTTTCACATTTCTAATTTCTTAATTTAATTTTGTTTTTACTCTTCTTTTATTTTTTGTATTATTATGAGTTCTATTGTTGTTTTATTAACTAGTTTTAGACTTAATTTTTTTATTCTAAAATATTAATTCTATATAATGAAAAAATTTTACTATGTTAATTTTAATATAATTACACATATTTAGATATATATATATATATATATTATTATTTTTTTGTTTTAAATATGTTTTTATGTTCAAAACAATTGTTCATTGAGTTTTTATATCATTTTTTAAAATTATATTTATATTTTTGGTATTAATGATTTTGAATCCCAATGTTTTAAGAGTTATTTATATGTAGTCATAGGGTATGTATAACGTACAAAAATCACATTAAATATTTTTTATATAGTACAACGATAAAGTTAAATGGCAGTTCTTTAGTAAAATTATAACATTGATGATCATATAAGACCCCACAACACTAGTATCTTGACTCTTGTGATTAAGAGAACATATATCAGAACTTATGTTGTTCATTATTGAGTATCGAAGTATTATCTAGGTTGAATAATTATAAATTGTGTTAGAGGTATTTTGAGAATTAAGACATTAGTATATGTTGGTATAAATTCATAGGTAAATAATAAATATTAATGATTAATATATTCATAGTGACAGTAAAATTACTTGGGACATATGAGTCGGTTGAGGTTTTATTTTACACTAAATGGTTTATTTATTTTAAAAAAATTTAGATTAAGTTTTTTGACCCACGGTGGTATAGATGTGAAACATGTCTCATGCATCTAGGGTTATTTTAAAAAAGTCAGAGGTTATATTCTTAGATGGATTGGTTCTCCTATAGAGTTTTGTAGTAATGGTATTTCTAATTTCTACTGAAAAGGTGAATTTTCTTATAAATTTATTTTGATTGAAGATATTTTGAAAAAAATTACTTGTTTAATAGAGAATATATATATAATTATATTTTTTAGAAATCACTAGGTGATTGTTTTTAAAAAATTATGACCAATTTAAGAGTTTTTAATAAATTATTTTAAACTACAGAAATCTAAACATAACTTCTTATTGCATTTATTTCAGAAATATAGGATTAAAACAAAAACATTTGATGAAATCCCATTATATGTTCTTATTTTTAAGATTAAATGATTTTAAATAATCATGTTTTATATTTTATATATAAATTCAATTGTTTTAGAACATTTTGATAGGTATATATATTTATCTGGTGATTTAATGGTGATTAAAATCAGAGAATACACGATTTCCTGAGATGATATTACAAGAATATGACAAAATTCTTAGTGTTGAAATTATTTTTTGAACCAAAGGTCAGCTAATATATAAATTTAAATTTATCGGTTTGAATTTATAGGAAAATTAGGATTTTGATATAAAACATTGCATAGTTTCATTAAAGGATGATTTAAAAATATAAATATATATGGATACCTATTTCTATGAAGAGTGTTTTATGTAGTGTACTATAAAAAGGAAAATTTAATTATTATCTCAATACAAAATAATACAAAATATAAGTTGATTCAAATAATAATTGGTGGGTTATATTTATTATCCAAATAAAATTTTAGATCTTTTAAAGTTATTTACATAAATATTAATATGATAATTGGATTATGTATTAAAAATCATGAGATCAAATAATTTTACTATAAACACATCAAATTGAACTGAAAACCCTCAATATTGGTTGGTTATATGTGCAAATGCATTGGTTTTAATTGGATGTGCTTGAAAAAAATATCATACTAATGTTAATATAAAATTTAAATTATATGGAGTTATTTTCTCCAAGACGGAAATAATGTCATATATATGAATATCAATGACATTGATGTGAAATATATACTTACTTAATGAGAAATATATTTTTTGATTTGGTCTATATGTGGAGTATATTATAATCATTGTGACTATTCAGTTAAGGTTTTTTTAAAAATCGACATATTATTTTATTTGATAAATTTTGAATTGATACGTAACAGAATAATCTTGAATGAAATAAATATGATTAAATTTTATTTAAATTTAGTAATTTTGTATTTTATATATTCTATTTTTTTTTAAAAAATCTTTTTAGATTTATGAACTATATATTTTTTTTGAAATTTTTTGTGTTAAATTAGGAATATATGGTGTTATTTTGGGGGTATTTGGGGTTTTATGATATAATGGGGAATGTTTATTGAACTCATTGTATAGGTGGTTTTGTAAAATGGGAATAAATATATACATTTAATAATATAAAATTGGGATATTATTAACATTTATGATTATGTTTATGTTTATATACAAATTATAGAATTTTCTTTTGTGGTGAATGATTTATGTGGTTTAATATAATTTCAAAATTATTTTTTACATGTTCTAGATGTTTTAATGAACATAAATTTTCATCATTTATATTTTAAATGGACATAATATAGTTTTAGATTGTTTATTTTGTAAATTATATTGTTATTGAAGAAACTAAAACAAAAATACACTTTTGTTAAAATTATTTATTTACAATTAGTTATTTAAAAATTTATCTATTGGTTGAATTATTGTTTAGGAAATATTATAAGTAATCATTTTATTCATCTTTTTTCTAGAGTTAAAAACACAAATAGTAACACGGTTTCATTACCTACAATTGAGAAAAAATTAATCCATGAGTTATTCCTAGATTTTTAACATGGTTTTGTAATATTTTCAGTGTTCAAACACCTTTATTTACACATTCTTGTATCTAAAATATCACTTCAACATGGATTCATCCCCTTAAATATGTAATGACTCAAAAAATATATAATAATTGAAACCTAAATTCAAATGACTATAAATTTTGATTTTGGTATCTGTTTTGGATCAATAAGATAAAAAATAAACTATATAAACTAATGGATATCTAAAAAACACATAAAAATGGTTTTTCCTAGTTTGAAGATATAGTTAAGGCCTTTCAAATAGCATTTAATATTTACGTATGATAGTTATGGGTTATACTCTAGAAATTATTATAACTATAATGGGAACTTAGTGACATTTTTGCGATGAATGAAGAGTTTTAATGTATGATTTAAACTCATTTCTCCAAAAATATCCTATTGAATATTTACATTGGTAAAAAATAGTTAGGTATTTTTTTTGTGGATTAGGTAAGCAATTATATTGAAGAACTGATATTTAGTGGGTCATAATAATGATTTTGGTTAGTAATGGTTCCTAATTGGATTAGAGACACTTTATATTGATAATAATTTAGTTTATATTAGTTTGATCAAATTTTTAGAATTTCCTTCCACATTACTAAGAATAGATGTATAATATAACCTAAAAATTCTGATAAAAATCCAAATTAAAAATTATGGGATGGGAAACCTATATATTGAGGAAGAATACTAAGGTTAAATATTAATCTATTATTAGGATAGTATATTATAAAAATTAAATTTCTTATATATTATGATAAAATTCATATTGAATATGTATCAAATTAATGGGATTATTTTCTCACATCATTCTATGTATTAGGTGTTCCAAACAATCATGATAATTTTTAATGAATATTTTGAACCAAAAAAATTATACTACCTTAAGTGATATTGGGTGTGTATGTAATGGTGGAATTTTGGAATCATATTATGCATTAAAGGGTATCGATTATATTACCTTAATTACTTTTTTCATTGTAGAAATCAGGGATTCACTATTTGGAAGAGAGTTATTTGGGGAGTAAAATAATAATATTTTTTTATATAAAAATTAAAAATGTCCCTATCAAATTAGAACTGTTAAAAATGAATTGGAAAATATTATTTGTGGTTATTAAATGATAATAATTATAAATTTTATATTTCACCTTCAATGTTTATTTTGATTTATAATGTTTTATTTGATAATATATTATCCTTTATGTATTATAACGATAGATTTATAACATCCAATTAATTATTAAATTTTAATTCATCTTATGTTATAAGTTTTTATAATATTCTGTCCTGGGTGAGTTAAAATAAATATAAAATTTTAATGGAATATAAGTTGATTAGAATGTGGACCATTGGAAATATTTGGCTTTAGTTCCGGGAACATTAAAATTTTTAAAATCTAAATTGAAATTTACAAACATTGAGAGGCAATATTAGGTATATCAATTCATGGATTCGTATTATCATAGGGATTTAGGATCTCAAAAGAGGCTCAGGGTGATGGGAATTATTATTCTAAGACTACACGTGGTATAAGGTACCTTGTAAGATACATTGGGTACATGGTGGTTTTGATGGGGAGGAAGGTACCCATGGGCTTCAACATGATACCTAATGATCTCAGGCTATGTCCAAGGTAGTCTAGATTATTTTTCTAAGATAGATAAATTTTTAGACATTTTTATTAAACTGATTTTACCACATTCCAATACCCTTTGAACCTTACATCCTCTATCCATTTCGGATCCTCTCTGTTTTGGCGTTCTCAAGTTTCTCTTATCACACCTATTCAATTCAAACATCAAGGTTGATTCATGGATACCTTTAATGAAATATGAAAAATAAATCCCTCCATTAACCCCAACTTTCTTTCTCCATAATTGTTTTATAATTCATTCCTCCTTCATTATGTAATTCTATTTGATATTCCACCTTCACAAGGTGAAATCACTGTAACACCCCAGGTAAATAAAGAATATGACATTTTCATATTTATCCATATTTGTGAATAAAATATCAATATGACTTTAAAGGGGACGCTATGCTCGATGGTGTACTCAACACGCAACAACGAGTTTCTTGGGAATCTTACGTTGCACTCTAATAATAAAATAATATTATTTTAAAAGGCAGTTAACATGTAGCCGTTGTATTGGCGGGAATGGATAGAAATAACTAAAATATTATTATATATGTTTTTTAAATGTTTTTACATTTATCCAATAAAATATAAAGGCTTAAAATACAGAAAGAATTCAATTTTAGGCTTTTATACCCTAATTTTCACAAAAGGTTCACTTATCACCTTTTGAAGGAGAACAGTCATTAAATATAGTTTTGATCACTCTTATACATTCTTTTGGACCAAATAATACTCTTATTTAGAATCGTGACATCAAATTTTACTTCGTGTAATTTTTGGTATTTTTCCGATAAAGTTAATTTTTTTAATGAATAATGTAAAATGTTGTATTTTAATTCAAAACCTCTGTTTAATCTAATTTATTTATATGATTAGATAATCTTTTTAATTGTTTTAAAAGTGAAATTAGAAAATATTTTTACCATTAAATCCAATAGTGGTCGTTGTAATTAATTTCACTTTGAAATCGGACTTAAAGTAGTGTCAATCTTTGGATGCTTATTGTTTCATAAAAACACCCTATTTTCTCTGACAGTGGAAATTAATTATTAAATTAATTAATGTGACTTATATGTTTTTAATTTTTTAAAATAAACTTCATTTTTGAATTCAGAATATCGAATATAGCCTAGAGTGAATTTTTGGTAATTTTCTGAAAACCTCCAATTTTTGATGAATTGTGAAACCACTATGTGGTAATCAAGCAAACTGATTTTTCAGTTAAATGAAAGTTTACCACTAATGTGTATTTAATTTTGAAAATCCGACATACATGGTTGTCATTAGTATTTAAAATGAGGATCAATGGGATGAAAATAATTTTTTGGTGAATAGTAACTTTTTTTCATTAATCGCGATTAGAGGTAATTAGTGTAATTTAATGTAAAAATGATATTATAAAAATATTAAAACACCATGATACTTGTCCTACTCCTATTGGATGAGTCATGTACGACCAAGACAAGCCATGGGTCAACTTGGGGACCCCATGGAGCCACTTTATTTGGAAAATGAAAATAATATATTTTTATTTAATGTTAAAATTAAAATGACACAAACATGATTTGTTTTACTAAAACAATTTTTAAATGGAGTTATACAATTAATAATTTTGACTATAAATATTCATTAGAAAGATAAAAAGATTTCATACATCATATTAATTTTTTTATAATTTTTAGACATTAAATAAATTAAATTATTTATGACATCATGATGATGCAGCGATGACCTCATTATTTAACGATTTAAATATAATGGAAAGATAATGTAATATCTAAGACTTAAACTTGTCAAAAAACTATTGGATGGGAATATTTCGAAGACTTAGAATCTTAGCTTCGAAATATACCAATTTGGGACCTTATAAATTCGAAACACTTTTGAAAATAAAATAATAGTTTCATGATTTCCAAAAGTGCCCCTCCTCTCCTCTTATAAAAGGCCCCCACCTCTACCACATTTCACACACACCTCAAGCCTTTTTCTCGGCCATACCCTGCCCATTTATTCTCTCCACATCCCTATCCTCATCGTAGAGGATTCCCTTTGGGAAGAATTCTTTCTAAGGAAGCCTTTAGGATCAAATCAAAAGGAGTTACACTTTTAAAGGTAATTCATTCTCTCAAGTTCATTTGTTTTATTTTTCTTCTCCAACCCCCTAAGATCTTTTTATTTACTTCTTTTGTAACAAAACCAGTATCTTCAATATAATAGGATGTTGTTATAAGATTTATTCGAGCTACACTCTCACACAACTACATCAAATGCTTAAAGAACATACGGTTTTCGTGGATGGCGAAAATCGGCCTCCCGAAACGATGATTGTTCAATACTCATTTAACACCTTCAAAGGTGGCCATTATGATGTCACTATTTTTATATATGATATATAATATGATTATTCATTTTTTAAGCTTCTGTATTTTTCATTTATGGCATACCATTATTGTTTCCATTATGGGTAAACACGATATCTTCATTTTAGGAAGTGCGGACTACCGTCCCCTGAAAGTGATTTGATTCGTTAATACCATATGTGGGATGTGTAAAGGATAAAGTTAATGATATTATATATGTTATTATACTGGAATTATAATATACTCTTATATCATTATGATTCCATTCCAGAAAATACGAAATATAAATGGAAGTAGCGTTCATGCGTACGTAGAGCTTACCGTCTCCATGAACGGTGCATTTCATTTCTTACCTATAAATGTGATGTGATATTATAAATACAGATATATGCTGAATATATATGATATATATGTTATCCAAATCATTAATATCATTCTGGATATAATGAACCTTTGACCAAATTTACAACATGTAAGTGTAAGATGTCTATTTTTGACTTAAGAACCAAATACCGACAAAATGAACATTATTAACTTAAATGATTAAATGATGTTCATAACATGGTATAAAAGGGATAATGAACTTTAAAAAGGTTCTTAAGCAAGTAGATATTAACTCAAGTTTATTATTCATGAGATTAAAGAACGGTCGGGTCAAGTCGGATACGAGGTAAGGGATCCTACTCCACTCTTTCTTCTTAAGTACACTCTTTTATGTCATTCCTTTTAAAGCTCATCTTTCTTGTTATTGGGATGTTCTTTTATATTAATATTACTGTAATTTTTATGTTCATGTGATGAGAGACCCTATTCTCTCTCATCAAACCATTTTGGAAGTTTTGAGTGGTGTCGTTAGGCTGCCGAATTTTCGTAAGAGATCTAACCCCTCTCTTTCTCTTTAAGTACTCTCCTTTATGTAACATCTTTTAAGCTCCACTTTTTTATGATGGGGGATGTTATTTAATATTCCTCTTTCTGTAAATTTTATTTTAATGATATGAGATACCCTATTTTATCTCATCAATCCATTTTTGGAAGTTTTAAGTGGCGCTGTTAGGCTGCCGAGTTTTCGTAAGGGATTTTTCATCTCACTTTTATTCCTGTGAGATTTATGCTACATTTGCCAGAATTTCTTTTTAGTGGTTTATGTACTGACCATTATTACACTCCTTTTGTAATATATTTCCATTTATGGGTATTTACATATTCATTGTATGACACTTCTTCAATGGGGTGTACTTTTCGAAAGTTACCCAAGTGGGTAAGGGAACCATTCACACTCCTCTTTTTAAAAGACTTCTTTTGTTATGTCTTTTAATTCACATACTATTATGTTGGGATATGTTCTTATATATCCTAATTTATGTAAATATTATGTACAAGTTATGAGATACCCTTTATCTCTCTCATCAACCCTTTATGTAAAATTTTATGTGACGTCGTTAGGCTGTCGAATTTTACCAAGGGAACTTCTTAACCCAATTTCGATTTCTTTGGGTTCAACATCTAGTTATTGAATATGTCATCCTTTGAATATGTGTTAATAGACTTTGATTGTTTTACACTTAATATCCACTTATATTGGGAGTATTTATATTTGTCACACATAATTATGAGATTGATTTATCCTTAATTTAAGGATACATTCTTTATAATGGATTTCATCTCATCTTGCATTTCTTTTGAGACTTCATTGTTGTTAGGAACCAATTCACTCATATATGGTGTGTATAATGTCCTTTGAAATATTATATCATGAATCCTTTTATTCTCATGATATTATAATGTTCGGATTAAATGTTACTATTCTATTATTTGTATTCAAGAGTCTCTCATTTTGTTAAAAAATCTTTAACAAAAATATCATTTTAAATGTTTTAAAGATTTATTATTCTAAATCTTTATCATTAATGTCCATGTTTCCAAAATGGTTTTCAGTATTTATTTATATGGACATTAATGTTTTAAAATTATAATTCCATTAAAAGCTTCAAAGTGGTATGGGACACTTTGATTCAAAAATCTATTTTAAATGGTTTTTGAAAATGGATTGATTAATTCAATACCTGGGAATTATTTATTGTGATTGAAAATGAAATATTTTTATTGAAATTTTTATATTTTCCATATTTTATGTGTAATAATGGTACTTGGAAATTATGATGGGTGGTGCCGTGAATACTAGGACGGGTGGTTACGTTATAACCTCCAATGCATTGGGTATGGAAGTCGGTCGTATGGCTATTCCATTAAGTATGTATGGAAATTGGCCGTATGGATATTCCATTAAGTGATATGTGTGGAAGTCGACCGTATGGTTATTCCACATAAGTATGTTTATGTCCCATGTTACCTTTATATATGTTATGTGTTCTTTATATGGGTTTTATGGTAATCCTTTGGTTACAAACAGGTAAGTAATGATACTTTATTCAGTGAAGAGTTTTTACTACTTCATGAAGGTGAAGGTATTACATTGATAGAGTATACATGGTTTACTTGATGTTTGAAAAACTAACACTTTTCATTCATTGTGAATCCCTTACTGGGCTTTTTATGCTCATCCCATGTTTTTGAAATGTTTTTCACAGGTCATGGGAAAGGGACATGATAAGATGATAGAGTCAAGGATGTGTCAAGAAAGAATCCAAGTTTTATTTTAAATATGTTTCCGTTGTTGGGATGAATCAATCATGTCTTTTATGTAACCACTTTGTTTAAAGGTGGAATGTAATGCAAGTTTCAAGATCTAATTCTCTAAAACTCTAAACCTGAAAAGATCCTCAATGGGTAATATTGTGATAACTCAAGATTATGTATGTTTTAAGGCTGGGGCCTTATAGTTGGTATCAAAGGTCGGTTTAGATAACTTTAGAGGTTAAGGTATTCTCTAAGAATAAGTGACAGTACCATAATGGATAGGATTTCAGAAAGAGTCCTATTTTTAGATAAAGTGAAAGAGTAAGTATATCTTAGTGTTTACCTTCCTCATTAGTACATGATGGTTTTGATGATATAGTCACACTAACATTTCTGTTTTTAGTGAATGGATGGATCTAGCAGGCACCAAAGAGACAACAGGTTTGAAGGAAACTGTGGTGGTTCTCTAATTAAGATACTAGATAAAATGGGGGATTCAATGAGGAAACTCGTGGTTGTTCTAAACCAACTATCAAGGGGTCATGATCAACCACTTGAACCTTGGTATGTTCTGTAATGAATCATGTATGAGATGAATAATTGATGTGGAAGTTCGGGTAATAATTATAAAGGTAACCATTTGGGTTTATATGATCCTTACTTTTGAGGTAATTATGGGTTACTATATGTTATGATTGAAGAGAAAGGCATGAGATAAAATTTGAGGTTAAATTATGTTATGGTTATTTTTGATGATTATATCCCTTTTTGGGGAATGATTTGAGAATTATATAGTTTTGGAAAAAGGACAACACGCAGACCATGTGACTACCCGTCGCGTCGGACAAAGCTGCAGGAATCGAACCCACAACCAAATGTGACTGGTATTTAACGCCTACCACTGGACTACGTGAAGTCCTTGGTTAGTTTGACTAATTAATTTTAGTTATATGATTTTATGAATTAAGAGTAAGTTGATTTTGGGTTATTTATTAAAATGATTAACCTATCATGGAGGATATGTGATTAGGTTAATTATTTTTCAATACAAGACTTTAGGAGAAACAGATGTTGTTTGGAGATAAATGATACGATTTAACTTGGAAAACTATGTGACTAAATCCTTCAAATATTTGGGTTTCAACCTTATTTTGGTTTACTTTGAATAATTTTATGGAAAAATTTTTTATCTAATGGTCCTCATTGAACTTTGGGTTTTGTTGGACAAATTTTGGAGATTAAGCATAGATTTTCTTTTTATAAAGGGTTATCCTTTTCTGGTTTATCTGATCTTGTACTAGCCTTTTTGGTTTTGGTTACGGTTAAGTTCTAATGATATGGGATGTATATAGTTCTCTTTTGTGGATTAGATGGTTCTCTAGAAGTTGATTATAGTACTCTTAATGTGAACAAGTCTTCCTAAATACTCGTCTTTTGGAGAAAATATTAGTTTGTGTAAGGAATCTAATAAAAGTTGAAAGTCAACATGATAAGTGATTATTTTTCCTTATGAATATATTCCTCAATAAAAAGTAACTTAAAACAAAAATGTTGTTTATTCAATTTTCCTACTGGGGAATCGAATACCAGTTAACCCATCACAAGTTTGTGATTTTCTCATGGTTAACTTTCTCCTAGACATGTTTACTATCACTCCCCTTCAAGAACATGACCCTTTGTTTTTTCTTCCATGTTCATGTTTTTCTACATGGAATCCTAGTATGGGTAAACTCGGGTGACCATTGTACTTATCTTTATTTATTTTAAAGTGATTTTTTTACCGACTCTTCTTCCGATGTGGGACTTTCAAGGATGTTTCCAAGCGCAATTTTAAAATTGCGAGGACGCAATTTCCAAATGAGGGGAAGGATGTAACACCCCAGGTAAATAAAGAATATGACATTTTCATATTTATCCATATTTTTGAATAAAATATCAATATGACTTTAAAGGGGAAACTATGCTCGATGGCATACCCAACACACAACAACAAGTTTCTTGAGAATCTTACGTTGCACTCTAATAATAAAATAATATTATTTTAAAAGGCAGTTAGCATGTAGCCGTTGTATTGGCGGGAATGGATATAAATAACTAAAATATGATTATATATGTTTTTTTAAATCTATTTACATTTCTCCAATAAAAGATAAAGGCTTAAAATACGGAAAGAATTCAATTTTAGGCTTTTATACCCTAATTTTCACTAAAGGTTCACTTATCAACTTTTGATGGAGAACTGTCATTAAATATAGTTTTGATCACTCTTATATATTCTTTTAGACCAAATAAAACTCTTCTTTAGAATCGGGACATCAAATTTTACATTGTGTAATTTTTGGTATTTTTCTGATAAAGTTCATTTTTTACTGAATAGTGTAAAATGTTCTATTTTAATTCAAAACCTCTTTTTAATCTAATTTATTTATATTATTAGATAATATTTTGAATTGGTTTTCAATTGAAATTAGAAAATATTTTTACCATTAAATCCAATAGTGGTCGTTGGAATTAATTTCACTTCGAAATCGGACTTAAAGTAGTGTCAATCTTTTGATACTTATTGTTTTATAAAAACACGCTATATGCTCTGACAGCGGGAATTAATTATTAAATTAATTAATGTGACTTATATGTTTTTAATTTTGTAAAATAGACTTCATTTTTGAATTCGGAATATCGAATATAGCTTAGAGTGAATTTTTGGTAATTTTCTGAAAAACACCAATTTTTGATGAATAGTGAAACCACTAAGTGGTAATCAAGCAAACTGATTTTTCAGTTAAATGAAAGTTTACCACTAATGTGTATTGAATTTTGAAAATCCGACATACATGGTTGTCATTAGTTTTTAAAATGCGGTTCAATGGGATGAAAATAATTTTTTGGTGAATAGTAACTTTTTTTCATTAATCGCGATTAAAGGTAATTAGTGTAATTTAAGGTAAAAATGATATTATAAAAATATTAAAACACCATGAAACTTGTCCTACTCCTATTGGATGATTCATGGCCGACCAAGACAAGCCATGGGTCAACTTGGGGACCCCATGGAGCCACTTTAGTTGGAAAATGACAATAATATATTTTTATTTAATGTTAAAATTAAAATGACACAAATATGAGTTGTTTTACTAAAACAATTTTTAAATGGGGTTATACAATTAAACATTTTGACTATAAATATTAATTAGAAAGATAAAAAACTTTCCTACATCATATTATTTTTTTTATAATTTTTAGACATTAAATAAATTAAATTATTTATGACATCATGATGATGCAGCGATGACCTCATTATTTAACGATTTAAATAAAATGGAAAGATAATGTAATATCTAAGACCTACACTTGTCCAAAAACTATTGTATGGGAATATTTAGAAGACTTAGAATCTTATATTAGAAATATATCAATGTGGGACCTTAGAAATTCGAAAAACTTTTGAAAATAAAATAATAGTTTCATGATTTCCACAAGTGCCCCTCCTCTCCTCTTATAAAAGGCCCCCACCTCTACCTCATTTCACACACTCCTCAAGCCTTTTCTCGGCCATAACCTGACCATTTATTCTCTCCACATCCCTCTCCTCATCCTAGATGATTACCTTTGGGCAGAATCCTTTCAAAGGAAGCCTTTAGGCTCAAATCAAAAAAAGTTACACTTTTAAAGGTAATTCATTCTATCATGTTCATTTGTTTTATTTTGTTTCTCCAACCCCCTAAACTCTTTTTATTTAATTCTTTTGTAACAAAAACAGTATCTTCAATATACTAGTATTTTTTTATAAGATTTATTCGAGCTACACTCTCACACAACTACATCAAATGGTTAATGAACATACGGTTTATGTGGATGACGAAAATCTGCCTCCCGAAACGATGATTGTTCAATACTCATTTAACACCTTAAAAGGTGGCCATTATGATGTAACTATTTTTATATATGATATATAATATGTTTATTAATTCCTTAATCTTCTGTATTTTTCATTTATGGCATACCATTATTGTTTCCATTTTGGGTAAACACGATATCTTCATTTTAGGAAGTGCGGACTACCGCCCCCTGAAAGTGATTTGATTCGTTAATACCATATGTGGGATGTGTAAAGGATAAATTTAATGATATTATATCTGTTATTATACTGGAATTATAATATACTCTTATATCATTATGATTCCATTCCAGAAAATACGAAATAGAAATGGAAGTAGCGTTCATGCGTACATACGACTTACAGTCTCCATGAACGATGCATTCCATTTCATACCTCTAAATATGATGTGATATTATAAATATTGGTATATGCTGAATATATATGATATATTTGTTATCCAAATAATTAATATCATTCTAGATATAACGATCCTTTGAACAAATTAACAACATGTAAGTGTAAGAAGTCTATTTTTGACTTAAGAACCAAATACCGAAAAAATGAACATTATTAACTTAAATGATAACATGATGTTCATAACATGGTATAAAAGGGATAATAAAATTGAAAAAGGTTCTTAAGTAAGTATATATTCACTCATGTTTATTATTTAGGAGATTAAAGAACAGTCGGGTCAAGTCGGATACGAGGTAAGGGATCCTACTCCACTCTTTCTTCTTAAGTACACTCTTTTATGTCATTCCTTTTAAAGCTCATATTTCTTGTCATTAGGATGTTATTTTATATTAATATTACTGAAATTTTTATGTTCATGTGATGAGAGACCCTATTCTCTCTCATCAATCCATTTTGGATGTTTTGAGTGGCGCCGTTATGCTGCCGAATTTTCGTAAGAGATCCAACCCCTCTCTTTCTCATTAAGTACTCTCCTTTATGTAACTTCTTTTAAGCTCCACTTTTTTATGATGGGGGATGTTATTTTATATTCCTATTTCTATACATTTTATTTTAATTATATTAGATACCCTATTTGACCTCATCAATCCATTTTTTGAAGTTTTAAGTGGCGCTGTTAGGCTGCCGAGTTTTCGTAAGGGATTTTTCATCTCACTTTTATTTCTGTGAGATTTAAGCTACATTTTCCAGAATCTTATTTGAGTGGTTTATGTACTGCCCATTTTTATAATCCTTTTGTAATATAATTCTATTTATGGGTATTTACATATTCATTGTATGACACTTCTTCAATGGGGTGTACTTTTCGAAAGTTACCCAAGTCGGTAAGGGAACCTTTCACACTCCTCTTTTTAAAAGACATCTTTTGTTATGTCTTTTCATTCACATACTATTATGTTGGGATATGTTCTTATATATCCTTATTTATTTAAATATTATGTCCAAGTTATGAGATACCATTTATCTCTCTCATCAACCCTTTATGTAAAATTTTATGTGACGTCGTTAGGCTGTCGAATTTTACCAAGGGAATTTCTTAACCCAATTTCGATTTCTTTGGGTTCAACATGTAGTTATTGAATATGTCATCCTTTGAAAATGTGTGAATAACCTTTGATTGTTTTACAATTAATATCCACTTATATTGGGTGTATTTATATTTGTCACACATAATTATGAGATTGATTTATCCTTAATTTAAGGATACCTTCTTTATAATGGATTTAATCTCATCTTGCATTTCTTTTGAGAATTCATTGTTGTTATGCACCAATTCACTCTTATATGGTGTGTATACTGTCCTTTGACATATTATATCATGAATCCTTTTATTCTCATGATATTATAAAGTTCGGATTAATTGTTACTCCGCTATTATTTGTATTCAAGAGTCTCTCATTTGGTTAAAAACTCTTTAACAAAAATATCATTTTAAATGTTTAAAGATTTATTATTCTAAATCTTTATCTTTAATTTCCATGTTTTCAAAATGGTTTTCAGTATTTATTTATATGGAAATTAATGTTTTAAAATTATAATTCCATTAAAAGCTTCAAAGAGGTATGGGACACTTTGATTCAAAAATATCTTTTAAATGGTTTTTGAGAATGGATTAATTAATTCAATATCTGGGAATTATTTATTGTGATTGAAAATGAAATATTGTTATTGAAATGTTTATATTTTCCATATTTTATGTGTAATAATGGTACTTGGACATTATGACGGGTGGTGCCGTGAATACCAGGACGGGTGGTTACGTTATAACCTCCAATGCATTGGGTATGGAAGTCGGCCGCATGGCTATTCCATTAAGTATGTATGGAAATTGGTCGTATGGATATTCCATTAAGTGATATGTGTGGAAGTCGACCGTATGGTTATTCCACATAAGAATGTTTATGTCCCAAGTTACCTTTATATATGTTATGTGTTCTTTATATGGGTTTTATGGTAATCCTTTGGTTACAAAAAGGTAAGTAATGATACTTTATTCAATGAAGATTTTTACTACTTCATGAAGGTGAAGGTATTACATTGATAGAGTATACATGGTTTACTTGATGTTTGAAAAACTAACAGTTTTCATTCTTTGTGTATCCCTTAATGGGCTTTTTATGCTCATCCCAAGTTTTTGAAATGTTTTTCACTGGTCACGGGAAAGGGACATGATAAGATGATAGAGTCAAGGATGTGTCAAGAAAGAATCCATGTTTTATTTTAAATATGTTTCCGTTGTTGGGAAGAATGAATCCTCTCTTTTATGTAACCACTTTGTTTAAAGGTGGAATGTAATGCAAGTTTCAATATCTAATTCTCTAAAACTCTAAACCTGAAAATATCCTCAATGGGTAATCTTGTGATAACTCACGATTATGTAAGTTTTAAGGCTGGGGCCTTATAGTTGGTATCAAAGGTCGGTTTAGATAACTTTAGAGGTTAAGGTATTCTCTAAGAATAAGTGAAAGTACCATAATGGATAGGATTTCAGAAAGAGTCCTAGTTTTAGATAAAGTGAATGAGTAAGTATATCTTAGTGTATACCTTCCTCATTAGTACATGATGGTTTTGATGATATACTCACACTAACATTTCTATTTCTAGTGAATGGATGGATCTAGCAGGCACCAAAGAGACAACAGGTTTGAAGGAAACTGTGGTGGTTCTCTGATTAAGATACTAGATAAAATGGGGGATTTAATGAGTAAACTCGTGGTTGTTCTAAACCAACTATCAAGGAGTCATGATCAACCACTTGAACCTTGGTATGTTCTGTAATGCATCATGTATGAGATGAATAATTGATGTGGATGTTCAGGTAATAATTATAAAGGTAACCATTTGGGTTTATATGATCCTTACTTTTGAGGTAATTATGGGTTACTATATGTTATGATTGAAGAGAAAGGCATGAGATAAAATTTGAGGTTAAATTATGTTATGGTTATTTTTGATGATTTTATCCCTTTTTGGGTAATGATTTGAGAATTATATAGTTTTGGAAAAAGGACAACACGCAGACCGTGTGACTACCCATCGCGTCGGACAAAGCTGCTGGAATCGAACCCACAACCAATGTGCGACTGGTATTTAACGCCTACCACTGGACTATGTGAAGTCCCTGGTTAGTTTGACTAATTCTTTTTAGTTATATGATTTTATGAATTATGAGTAAGTTGATTTTGGGTTATTTATTAAAATTATTAACCTATCATGGAGGATATGTGATTAGGTTAATTACTTTTCAATACGAGACTTTAGGAGCAACAGATGTTGTTTGGAGATAAATGATACGATTTAACTTGGAAGACTATGTGACTAAATCCTTCAAATATTTGGGTTTCAACCATAGTTTGGTTTAATTTGAAAAATTTTATGGAAAAATTGTTTATCTAATGGTCCTCGTTTAACTTTGGGTTTTGTTGGACAAATTTTGGAGATTAAGAATAGATTTTCTTTTTATAAAGGGTTATCCTTTTCTGGTTTATCTGATCTTGTACTAGCCTTTTTGGTTTTTTTTATGGTTAAGGTCTAATGATATGGGATGTATATAGTTCTCTTTTTTGGATTACATGGTTATCTAGAAGTTGATTATAGTACTCTTAATGTGAACAAGTCTTCCTAAATACTCGTCTTTTCGAGAAAATATGAGTTTGTGTAAGGAATCTAATAAAAGTTGAAAGTCAACATGATAAGTGATTATTTTTCCTTATGAATAAATTCCTCAATAAAAAGTAACTTAAAACAAAAATGTTGTCTATTAACTTTTCCTACTGGGGAATCGAATACCAGTTAACCCATCACAAGTTTGTGATTTTCTCATGGTTAACGTTCTCCTACACATGTTTACTATCACTCTCCTTCAAGAACATGACCCTTTTTTTTCTTCCATATCCATGTTTTTCTACATGGAATCCTAGTATGGGTTTACTCGGGTGACCTTTGTACTTATCTTTATTTATTTTAAAGTGATTTTTTTACCGACTCTTCTTCCGATGTGGGACTTTCAAGGATGTTTCCAAGCGCAATTTCAAAATTGCAAGGACGCAATTCCCAAATGGGGGAAGGATGTAACACCCCAGGTAAATAAAGAATATGACATTTTCATATTTATCCATATTTTTGAATAAAATATCAATATGACTTTAAAGCGGATGCTATGCTCGATGGCATACCCAACACGCAACAACAAGTTTTTTGGGAATCTTACGTTGCACTCTAATAATAAAATAATATTATTTTAAAAGGCAATTAACATGTATCCGTTGTATTGGCGGGAATGGATATAAATAACGAAAATATGATTATATATGCTTTTTTAAATGTTTTTACATTTATCCAATAAACGATAAAGGCTTAATATACGGAAAGAATTCAATTTTAGGCTTTTATACCCTAATTTTCACTAAAGGTTCACTTATCACCTTTTGATGGAGAACTGTCATTAAATATAGTTTTTATCACTCTTATACATTCTTTTGGACCAAATAAAACTCTTCTTTAGAATCAGGACATCAAATTGTACATTGTGTAATTTTTGGTATTTTTCCTATAAAGTTCATTTTTTTACTGAATAATGTAAAATGTTGTATTTTAATTCAAAACCTCTTTTTAATATAATTTATTTATATGAATAGATAATCTTTTGAATTTTTTTTAAAGTGAAATTAGAAAATATTTTTACCATTAAATCCAATAGTGGTCGTTGGAATTAATTTCACTTTGAAATCGGACTTAAAGTAGTGTCAATCTTTTGATACTTATTGTTTTATAAAAACACGCTATTTGCTCTGACAGCGGGAATTAATTATTAAATTAATTAATGTGACTTATATGTTTTTAATTTTGTAAAATTTACTTCATTTTGGAATTCGGAATATCGAATATAGCTTAGAGTGAATTTTTGGTAATTTTCTGAAAAACACCCATTTTTGATGAATAGTGAAACCACTAAGTGGTAATCAAGCAAACTGATTTTTCAGTTAAATGAATGTTTACCACTAATGTGTATTGAATTTTGAAAATCCGACATACATGGTTGTCATTAGTTTGTAAAATGTGGTTCAATGGGATGAAAATAATTTTTTGTTGAATAGTAACTTTTTTTCATTAATCGCGATTAGAGGTAATTAGTGTAATTTAAGGTAAAAATTTTATTAAAAAAATATGAAAACACCATGACACTTGTCCTACTCCTATTTTATGAGTCATGGCCGACAAAGAAAATCCATGGGTCAACTTGGGGACCCCATGGAGCCACTTTAGTTGGAAAATGACAATAATATATTTTTATTTAATGTTAAAATTAAAATGACACAAATATGAGTTGTTTTACTAAAACAATTATTAAATGGGGTTATAAAATTAAATATTTTGACTATAAATATTCATTATAAAGATAAAAATCTTTCCTACATCATATTATTTTTTTATAATTTTTAGACATTAAATAAATTAAATTATTTATGACATCATGATGATGCAGCGATGACCTCATTATTTAACGATTTAAATAAAATGGAAAGATAATGTAATATCTAAGACCTACACTTGTCCAAAACTATTGGATGGGAATATTTCGAAGCCTTAGCATCTTATCTTATAAATATATCAATTCAGGACCTTAGAAATTCGAAAAACATTTGAAAATAAAATAATAGTTTCATGGTTTCCACAAGTTCCCCTCCTCTCCTCTTATAAAAGGCCCCCACCTCTACCTCATTTCACACACTCCTCAAGCCTTTGGCTCGGCCATAACCTGCCCATTTATTCTCTCCACATCCCTCTCCTCATCCTAGAGGATTCCCTTTGGGCAGAATCCTTTCAAAGGAAGACTTTAGGCTCAAATCAAAAGGAGTTACACTTTTAAAGGTAATTCATTCTCTCATGTTCATTTGTTTTATTTTGTTTCTCCAACCCCCTAAAATCTTTTTATTTACTTATTTTGTAACAAAACCAGTATCTTCAATATACTAGGATGTTTTTATAAGATTTATTCGAGCTACACTCTCACACAACTACATCAAATGGTTAAAGAACATACGGTTTATACGGATGGTGAAAATCTGCCTCCCGAAATGATGATTGTTCAATACTCATTTAACACCTTCAAAGGTGGCCATTATGATGTAACGATTTTTTTATATGATATATAATATTTTTATTAATTCCTTAATATTCTGTATTTTTCATTTATGGCATGCCATTATTGTTTGCATTATGGGTAAACACGATATCTTCATTTTAGGAAGTGCAGACTACCGCCCCCTGAAAGTGATTTGATTCGTTAATACCATATGTGGGATGTGTAAAGGATAAAGTTAATGATATTATATATGTTATTATACTAGAATTATAATATACTCTTATATCATTATGATTCCATTCCAGAAAATACGAAATAGAAATGGAAGTAGCGTTCATGCGTACGTACGGCTTACCGTCTCCATGAATGGTGCATTTCATTTCATACCTCTAAATGTGATGTGATATTATAAATATAGGTATATGCTGAATATATATGATATATATGTTATCCAAATCATTAATATCATTCTGGATATAACGAACCTTTGAAAAAATTAACAACATGTAAGTGTAAGAAGTCTATTTTTGACTTAAGAAACAAATACCGACAAAATGAACATTATTAACTTAAATGATTACATGATGTTCATAACATGGTATAAAAGGGATAATGAACATGGAAAAGGTTCTTAAGAAAGTAGATATTAACTCAAGTTTACTATTCAGGAGATTAAAGAACGGTCGGGTCAAGACGGATACGAGGTAAGGTATCCTACTCCACTCTTTCTTCTTAAGTACACTCTTTTATGTCATTCCTTTTAAAGCTCATCTTTCTTATTATTGGGATGTTCTTTTATATTAATATTACTGTAATTCTTATTTTCATGTGATGAGAGACCCTATTCTATCTCATCAATCCATTTTTGGAAATTTTGAGTGGCGCCGTTAGGCTGTCGAATTTTCGTAAGAGATCTAACCCCTCTCTTTCTCTTTAAGTACTCTCCTTTATGTAACTTTTTTTAAGCTCCGCTTATTTTATGATGGGGGATGTTATTTTATATTCCTCTTGCTGTAAATTTTATTTTAATGATATGAGATACCCTATTTGATCTCATCAATCCATTTTTTGATGTTTTAAGTGGCGCCGTTTGGCTGCCGAGTTTTTGTAAGGGATTTTTTATCTCACTTTTATTCCTGTGAGATTTATGCTACATTTGCCAGAATTTCATTTGAGTGGTTTATTTACTGCCCATTATTACAATCCTTTTTTAATATAATTCCATTTATGGGTATTTACATATTCATTGTATGACACTTCTTCAATGGGGTGTACTTTTCGAAAGTTACCCAAGTCGGTAAGGGAACCCTTCACCCTCCTCTTTTTAAAAGACTTCTTTTGTTATGTCATTTAATTCACAAACTATTATGTTGGGATATGTTCTTATATATCCTTATTTATGTAAATTTTATGTCCAGGTTATGAGATACCCTTTATCTCTCTCATCAACCCTTTATGTAAAATTTTATGTGACGTCGTTAGGCTGTCGAATTTTACCAAGGGAACTTCTTAACCCAATTTCAATTTCTTTGGGTTCAACATGTAGTTATTAAATATGTCATCCTTTGAATATGTGTGAATAACCTTTTATTGTTTTAAACTTAATATCCAATTATATTGGGTGTATTTATTTTTGTCACACATAATTATGAGATTGATTTATCCTTAATTTAATGATACCTTCTTTATAAGGGATTTCATCTCATCTTACATTTCTTTTGAGACTTCATTGTTGTTATGAACCAATTCACTCTTATATGGTGTGTATACTGTCCTTTGACATATTATATCATGAATCCTTTTATTCTCATGATATTATAATGTTCGGATTAAATGTTATTCCGCTATTATTTGTATTCAAGAGTATCTATTTTTGTTAAAAACCCTTTAACAAAAATATCATTTTAAATGTTTTAAAGATTTATTATTCTAAATCTTTATCCTTAATGTCCGTGTTTTCAATATGGTTTTGAGTATTTATTTATATGGACATTAATGTTTTAAAATTATAATTCCATTAAAAGCTTCAAAGTGGTATGGGACACTTTGATTCAAAAATCTCTTTTAAATGGTTTTTGAAAATGGATTGATTAATTCAATATCTGGGAATTATTTATTGTGATTGCAAATGAAATATTGTTATTGAAATGTTTATATTTTCCATATTTTATGTGTAATAATGGTACTTGGACATTATGACGGGTGGTGCCATGAATACCAGGAAGGGTGGTTACGTTATAACCTCCAATGCATTGGGTATGGAAGTCGGCCGTATGGCTATTCCATTAAGTATGTATGGAAATTGGCAATATGGCTATTCCATTAAGTGATATGTGTGGAAGTCGACTGTATGGTTATTCCACTTAAGTATGTTTATGTCCCAAGTTAACGTTATATATGTTATGTGTTCTTTATATGGGTTTTATGGTAATCCTTTGGTTACAAAAAGGTAAGTAATGACACTTTATTCAGTGAAGAGTTTTTACTACTTCATGAAGGTGAATGTATTACTTTGATAGAGTATACATGGTTTACTTGATGTTTGAAAAACTAACAGTTTTCATTCTTTGTGTATCCCTTACTGAGCTTTTTATTCTCATCCCAAGTTTTTGAAATGTTTTTCACAGGTCACGGGAAAGGGACATGATAAGATGATAGAGTCAAGGATGTGTCATGAAAGAATCCATGTTTTATTTTAAATATGTTTCCATTGTTGGGAAGAATGAATCCTGTATTTTATGTAACCACTTTGTTTAAAGGTGGAATATAATGCATGTTTCAAGATATAATTCACTAAAACTCTAATCCTGAAAAGATCCTCAACGTGTAATCTTGTGATAACTCAAGATTATGTACGGTTTAAGGCTGGGGCCTTATAATCACATTTTAGATTAGTGATTCATATTCTCTTATCTAAAATATGTTATTAGGGGTTGATTTACGTTTATGTTTTATTTATTTTTTTATGAATATGTTTAGTTTTGATGGGTTTTAGGGATTACATGATTTGACATTGATATTTGGGTTTGATTTGTTCATTTCAATATGGGAATCAAGATTCATAATTTTAGGGTGTAATATTAGTGTGTTTGGGATAGGATTTCTTAAATTGTTGGTAATTATTTATTTATTTATTAATTTTATTGGATTTCATCAGTTATATATATTTTTCTATTGGATGATAACAGATACACGGTTGTATTACTCTAGTAATTTTTTTATTGGAATGGATCACCAATGGTAAATGTTGGGTGTCTCGCCACATTGAGTCCATTTAATTTTTTTTGGGATATACCTTACACTTTTGTTACTATATATAAAATAATGTGTAATGAACTATTTGGGTAACTAATAATTAATGGATTAATTTTTTTTTTTGAAATATTAAATACCTATGAAAGATAGATTAATTAGATTATATGTATTGAATAGGTTCATTAATAATTTTCCAAAAAACATCATATGATTAAACCCTCTGATAGTAATATTTATCGACTATTTTAGTCCTTAAAAAATATTAAATATGAAATATTTATTTTAAAATTGGAATTAGTTTTATAATGATAAATTTAATTAAACAATAATGACTCAATTTTATATTTTCTAGGTTATATTATTCAAATTTTGGTAATGGTAAATACAACTCTCATACTATTACATTTTTAGCAATATTTCTCACTAGATGTTACCCATTTAATGATCGCCGCATTACATTCCAACAATTTTCATGTACAATATACTTATAATTTATATATATGTATTGGAGTGAATTTTCACTAATGTTTTACAATGAACTAATTATTTCATAATTGGTGAAATATTTTTATTAATATTTGTAACCAAGAGTGTCATCATATTTTGTTCTCCATTGATGCACATGATATTTACAATATTCTTTTGTGTCACTAAGAATTTCATTATTGTTTTATAGTAGTAAATGATATATATGTGAGCATGTTATTTTTCTATTTTTTGGGATTGTTGATTTATGTTTATTGATATTTTATCTTGCTTATAATAATGTTATAAATTGATCAATAATGTGCATTATGTTTTATGGGATGTGACGTCCTAACTAAATATACCCCTATCCTCTTTATGTGTGACAAGTTAAAGACATATCACTTATATATAGACTCCACTTTCAAAATTACAGTATATTACCATGAATCTACTATGGGCCAAAATATACTTAAAATATCATGATGGGGAAGGAATTATGGTTTCCCATACATGTTCTTCTCATATCATGAGTGTTATGCTCAATGAATGTTAGTACATATATAGATTATCTTCACATGAGGAGTTATTTTTTAACAAAATTAATTCATTTTTCAGTTTATTGTTTACTATTATTTTTATATATGATTTTTTAATACTTATAAAAAATTATATATATATATATATGTGTGTGTGTGTGTGTCTAAATTTGTTGAAATTCTCATGAATACACATATTAATTTACTATTGTATTGAGGAATATTGGATATTCTTTATTGAGTATTTATATTCTCACACATTGTATGGAAACATTTTGGGAAATGATGATTCAAATGTTTCATATTAGGTATATGGGTGGTTATTGAATTTCCTATTCTTATGGGATGTGATTTTCAATTGAGTTGGTTTGGTATCCACTTATTTGTATGAGTTTCTGCTATGGGGAGTGGGGGACCATTTGGAACATCAACTATATCTGTATAATTTTGTGTAGTTTGGGGATTTCATGGTCCTTATTTTTCATCAATATTATATTAAACTAGTCTTATACATTTTAATAAACATTATATAATTTTATATTATTAATATATATATATGTAATTGTTTAGGCCTTGTTTAAATATTTTTATAGGTTGTTTCTATCTTTTGGAAAATCTGAACATATAGACGTGTCACATTGATCCCTCAGAGGAAATCTATTGTGAGATATTTTATAATAAAAATAGGTTGATTTATCACTGAATAAAAAATGATACTCATAGTTCTAGTCACATAACCATGGGATTTTGGAAAATTTCATGATGTAATATCTCTTTTATTTGAGTATCGTTAGGGAATCATCATCATGGTGATGGTAAAGTTGTTTTTGGGAGGTAAAGGGATATTATGTTTTTTATTTCTCATATAAATGATATAGGAATATTGGGAATTGATATATAACATTTAAATTGACCTAATTACACTGATTATGGTGAAATAGTATGTTATTTATTGGGGTTCCTGTACTGTTTTGGATCTATATAATAGTGTGTTATTTGGTCTGAATGTCTTGAGTAAAAAGATGTGTACCATGAGAATTTGGTAGGGAATGTTTTGGGAGCTACTTTCTCTGTTAGTGAATTGATTATATAATAAAATGTCATAATAAATCATCTTAATGCAATTTATATCATATCTCGAATATGTGAGTGGATTTAATTAATTAAATACTCCCTATTAATGTAAAAAAATTAGTATATCTTATTGGTAACAATCTAATTAATTAATGTAGCTCACATATATGTCTCCAATTTTGATAAATATATATCCATTTTTAGTGATTTATTATTGGTACATAATAATTATTTGTACCCTTCATCATGTAATCAAATAAGGGTTTAGATAGGTGTTATATGAATTTTTAAACTGAGTAAAAAATCATATCATTAATTTTTCTTATTTTTAATGATTTATATATATTTTTAAATGATTTAAATTCCATATTATATTACTTATTTATATATAATTAAATTCCATATAAATTATATATATTCATAATCAAAATCTTCTTATATTTCATCTATTTATTGAAATACTATATTTGGTCATTAATTCATGTTAGTAGTATACTATACAAATGAGTTCTTCTGTACAATTGAATCATTAAAACTAATTGAGTATATTTTTTATGTATATTTTATTTTGGTTAAAAGTCATGATTTATGTCATATAAGACATTAAATTCGTCCTTTTTTTATAAATGAAAGTATAAAATTTAATTCCTAAATTATTTTTATAATATTTTTTTAAAAAAATGACTGTTCTCAAAAAATGATATTTTTAGTGAATTTCAATACTAAATATGATTTTATTAAAATATTTTTTAAAACTGGAATGATTATATTATATTAATTATAAATGATGTTTTTAATAAGTTTTATTCTATGAAATAAAATTATAGAAATTAGTTTATCCAAAAAAATATTGGAATTAGAAGGTTTTTTTATAATATTATGTTAACATGAATGATTCGTTATTTTTTGGAATCAATGGCTAATGAATGTGTATTATGATCTATGAGATAATTATGGCAGGAAGTAATATTATTTTTGAGGTAGTCCTATAATTGGTTAATATTTTACATAAAATTATGGGTTCCTTTTTTAGAAGTCATAATTTGAGGATTTTTGATATGGTATTCACATTTTGGGGTTTTGATATATACATATTTAACTATGAATATATTAATAATAATAAATAGGTTCGAATTTCATTCAAATAATAGAATTCATGGATGAATTGGTGTTTTATCTCTATTTTGGAGTCGTGCGTCAGATGTGTGGTGTTATTTGGTTTGAGTATAGGTATTCTAGCTATCAATATGATTTGGGGGTATTAATATTTTTTGGTAATTGATGATCAATATTAAAATTTTGAGTATTGCATTGTGGGTATAACAAATGATTTAGTTTATATATCATTATAATGATGGTGTATTATGGAATTTGTGAATTAAAAAACCATAGATTAAAAAATAATTGGAATTATAGGGGATGATAAGTCATATATTGAGGATCTTGTAAAATATCATATTCCTAGTGCTTTAAGTTAAATGAAATATTGGGTTCCTGATAAAAATTATTATGATGTGAACAAAGGATATTTTGGTTTATTTTTTGTTCAAGTTGAGGGATCATTCTTATTTTTTTATTTTAGATATGAATTCGAGAACATTATGATAGAATTATAAATTGTTTTGGGTATGGTTTGTGATTTTTATAGTTATTTGGTAGTTTATGAGAGGCTCATGGTGGTGGAACACATATTCCAAAAATTCAACATGTGTTGGGTACCCCATGGGAGACATCTAGTACCGAATGTTCCGGATAGAAGGGGTGGGGGTAAAGAGGGCATACCAACAGGTACCCATTGTTCCCTATTTGGTTAAAATATATATTGGCCCATCTTTTTTAATATGAGTTTTTTTATCACTTAAAATTTACCAATTTATCCCCTATATCAATGCTTTCAAAACTCACTTCCTCCAACCATTAAGAAACCTATATCATATTCTTTCATGGCCTACCTTCCATTAGACTTTTCCTCATGCTTTAAAGTAGATTAAATGAGTGTTTCAATATAGAATCCAACATTTATACCTTTTCGATATATCATTTTCCCTTTTCCAAATCATTTCTCTTATTCATTTATCTTCCATTAAGGATTTAGATTTTATATTTCACTAAGACATGGTAAAATATAAATTGGTTAACGACATCTATCTATCTTATCTAAAGTAATATCATAAATGATTCATTATTTTTATTTATCAATGTTTTTTTATGAATTGGCTTAGGTGTGAATTCATTTATTATGTATGTGATTCTTAGATGATATTGGAATATTATTTTGGGTTTTAATTTGGTCATTAAGCATCCATATAATTAAGTGTAATTTAAGAATATTTTTACTTTGTTTTCATTTTAATTTATTCAATTGTGAATATAGCATTTAATTTATTATATTTTTTGAAGTATTATATATTGTGTTAATAGAATTTAGAGGCTTATTTTGTATAATTAAAATTGGAATATAATTCCAATGGTTACAAAAATGGGCCCCAACACATTTAGTTATTTTTATGTCTATAAATGGGATATTTCTACATCATATTTCACTAAATTATTATGAAATTCTAACCAAATATTTCATAAATTATAAATTAATTGATATAGTATGATATTTTCATATATAATATTAATGAACATTGAAAGTGAGGTTTATGAAAATATTTTTTTTAATAGTTTCATACTTGAATTTTATAAATACCAAATTACTGAATCCTGTGATAACAATAATTATTATCTATGTTAATGTAAATTTATAATACAAAACATTGAATATGATTCATATATTGTGTTATTATTGGTATGTTGTCATATATACTCTTGTACTTATATTGAACCTCAAAATATGATGATGAATTATTATTTATGTTAGACTTTTTAATGATATTTATTTATTTTTAAGAATAAATTATGAATGTTGAATTGTTTTTTCAACACATGTGAAGTCCATAAAAGATGACAATAATATAGTGTGGTATTTTCTATTTATTAATTCACATACCATTCATTTCCCATATTTGATCATGTGACATTTTTAAATTTCACTAAAACCTAGATATGTTTTTATTAAATGATCAAAGATTATATTTTGTAAATAATTATATCACTAGTTGTGTAATAATGGGGTTCGTTGGGTGGGATGATATGATCTATCTAATATTTGGTCTTTCTTTAAAGCCACCCTGTATTATGAATAAAAAAAATGTTTTTAGACACTAATCTTCTCACCTTAATTGAGGTAATAGTTTTTTCTTCTTTTTGAGTCTTAATAACGTATCTTGATTTACTGATATGACATAATCACTAAAAACATAAAATTTATTCAAAATAATTATATATATGTTTCAAAATAATATTTTTTAACTTATCTCTACAAATGTATTTTCTTATGGGTTGAACATTTAAAGTGTAAAATGTTTCAAAAATATAAAAATTCATTTTCAAATATTTTTTTATTGAATAATATATATATATATATATCTTCTATTAAATAACGATCAGTTTTAAACTAGAATTCAAATTCAACATTTATTTTTCACATTATTATTTTTCTATCCAAAAAAAGAAATTATGGGCTATGATAAATATTTTCCTTTCCATATTACCTTATTACTACTGATGCACACAATATGGTGACCATAAAATAATTGGGAATTTTTTCCCTAGGAGTTTAGTAAAACATTAAATATCACTTACACCATTTATTAGAAATGGTATGAATTGATAGTAATGATTCCTAAAATACATATTATTCAATGGCCAGTTATATATTTCGGTTAAATCTTATATGAACTATTTTTATTATGATTTGTTCTACATTGATCAGCTTATTATTTACATTATCTTTTGTGTCCCTTGAATGTTGATATAATGGTACAAAAGGATATGTTAAATATAACGAAATATTTATTTTTTATTATTTTGAGCATGCTGACTAATGTAACTGGTTATTTTATTTTCATTTAGTATTGTTATAAATTTCCCTCACTGATGTTATACATGGGATGTGTTGTAATATATTGACTATGTTTAACCCTTTCCCTTTTCAAATGAATGTGAAAAACCCCAAACTCTTATACACTCCTTCATGATTACACAAGATGGGGTTTTCCATAACTCTACAGTGGTAAAAAAAATTATTGTAGATCATTGTGGTGGATATATTTGTTTACCATACCTATTAATCACAAATTACAATATCTTAGACATAAGAAAGTGAGTATAGGTATATATCCACATAGTATATATAGTAACAAATTATAACCTTTAATTCATTTAGTAGGTGAATATTTGTTATTATTTAAATGAATTATTGTAGTGTTATTGTAAATATATTTGGATTCATATGTAATAACCCATAATTTTTAATGATATTTGATTCCTAAAAATATGGGTTTTATTATCTTGTACATAATAAAACAAGATCTATTTATTAATGAAGTTACTAAAAAGGGAAATGTTAAAATTTGGATTTGAGATCTATATTATTGATGGTCAATATGACCATTGGTCATTATTTCCATTTGATGAAATACTATTGGTAATATTTTTAACATTATAACTAATGTTTATACATATAAATCACAAAGGATTATTAATAACAAATGGATAAGGGATGGCCTGACCCTGTATAGTATTTCCATGTGAAGCCCATTTGATACAACATGGGAGGAATGTACCGTCACTGGGGTTCTCCTATGACCATGCTCAATCTGAGATTCAAAATGTTATGCTTCAACAAAATCTTCGATTGGAGAAGTTGAAGTTATTGGAAATTACCACACATGATATCTTACTGGAGATACCCCATGAATCTATCACAACGGCACGCTGTTACCTCAAGTTTTATGTGCATGTTATAATGTGTAATGTTTATTGGACTTAGGGAGTAATTCCATTATTTATATTAGATTTTTAATCAATCAACTCAATTTTAAGAATACTGTTTCTAAAAAAATTAAATTTAATTGTGATAAAATTTGATAATTTGAAATTTAGTATCCAATATGAACATTTTCGAAAATATATAATTTTTAATGGTGAACTATTTCATAATGAATAATAAATTTTTTTTATTTTTATGATAAAAAATCCATTTAAATATAAATGGAAAAAGGCTAAAAATTTTATGTGTCGGAAATTTTACAATGCTTTTTATACCCTCTATTATTTTTAATAAATAGTGATTTTTATACATAAGTGTAAAAATTTACATGTTTATTGAATGATTATGAAAATATATACGAAATTTTTTTAATCATCAAATAGAAATTTGATTTGGGTAAATTTATTAGAATTTAAAAAAAATCCCAAAAATAGTATATGTATATATTTTTGGTATTTTGGTATGTTTATTTAAATTATAATAATCTCATAATGATGAAAATATTAATCAAGAAAAATATAATCACTAAAATATTGTATTTTATTACTATAATTTATTTTAATAATTTTTTATTCAATTTCTAAAAATATAATTGAATAAAAAAATTCAAAAAGTGAAGTTATAGCATTAAAACGTTATTTTTGTGAAAGCATTCATTTTCCATGATATAATAAAAAATATAAATTTATGATATATTATTTGGGATTAGAATAACATAAAATATTTCACAAATTCATAAAACAATGGGAATTCCCATGGTTTTTCATTTTCTACAACCTTGATTTCAAAGGCCTATATTTTGAAAATTATTAAATTAATCCTCCACGTATTCTGTAAATTAAAACCCATTTCTCCATTTACATTTACTAAAATTATATCCTCCACTAATACTCATAATTTTAACCTCCCATGTATTCCTCCCATGATTTCCTTAGGCCCCTATGGTTTCATTCCTCAAAATTTTGGAGTAACACTTCAATATATGGGAATTATTCTTCTTTTCATTTCGATTAAAGAAAAACTTTTCGTATATGTATTCAAACTTATTTGGATACTCTGTTATATTAATATTTTATCATAAACTTACATCCAAATTCTATTTTATCAATTTTGGACCCTTATGCCCTGCAATTTTTCTTTTTTCCAAAACAATGTTTTATACCCATTATGGTGCAAAATTTACATTTCAAATTTTCCCTTTTCTCCTCAAGAAATTATGTTCTATTTTCATTTTTTGAATTCCAAAGACCGTTTATTTTCATAGTGTATTCACCAATATGTTAAAATTAATTATTTTATACTTTTAGTATCCTATATGAAACCATTATTCCCATTTTGTGGGTAGAAAATGACATAATGATATTATTTTATGCAGTTTTGTAACACCATAATTTGTATATGAAACTCATTTATATGTTCTACATTGGTTAATTATGAAATTTCTGGTTATTATTTATATTTATTGGATTATATAATACTTATTAATTACTCTCCCTAATAGTTATTTAATTAATTCGGTAAAGAATTTAATCTCTACAGATTATATGTTTTATGATACCTTGGTTGATAGCCTTTTTAGTTTTTCTATAACACACTTTGGAGATTAACCATTGTGCAATGTTTATGAATGTATAAATTAAATTTTTTATCCACATTTATGTGTTATGATTCATATTTCTTTATTATAATATTCATATTTTTCCATTTCTCATTCCCCAATGATATTTCCCATCTTTTTTTGATATTCCACATCAATATTTGTAAACTATTTCCCTTGTTAGCCTTTATGATCACCAATTTCCTCTAATGTATGTCCATAGGATATGAGATGTAGTAAATATACTTATAATTAATAATTTCTTTTTGGATTATTTTATTATTATATATTTTCTTTTCTTATGTGCTTGATTTCCATGAATCAAAACATCAAAATAACAACTAATTTTTATCTAGTAATGAAATGTTTATCTAAAAATAGTGTGATTACCTTGTTCTTATTGATGGCTGTCAAATTTATTTTTGGAAATTTTAATTTTAAATCATTATTAATTAACTTATTTACAATTTCAAATATTGGAAAACATCTCGGTATTTTGGTGATGTTTTATGTAAGTAGAATCCGACAAAAAATACCCTTTTCTAGATACAAACAAGTGGGTGTCTTTCAGGTAAAAATGCACCTATGGGTAACATCTGAAAAAACTAATTTCAGTTGTAATCTAATTTTAACTGATTAATGAAAATATTTGATGTTTTACTAATTTTTTTATAGTCTTACGGGATATGTGTGGTTAATCATAGTATTTTTATGAAACATTATGAAAGATTAATAGAAAATGAATTTGTTGTTAAAGATTCATATTTATATGCATGATATTTTGAGACATAAAAATCACAATAGAATTATAATATCCCTAAATGTCAAAATTTTATTTCTATGGTTTTCTTATTTTATTAAATGAATGGAAATATTTAGAACCTTTTAAATAATGACCAGAACTGACCATGCACTAATAACCCTCCAAAGAATAATATAATGGAAAATTCAATGAGAATGATAAATAAAATTACACGAGTTCTGAATAATAACATAAATGAATTAGAGGGACTCTATTCACTTAAATGTAAGAAACAATGTCCATATTCCATCATGTGTTAGTGAACCAATTATTTCATTGGATCTATCAACCAATTAAATTCTGAAAAATGGATAATCTCTATAGAGAAGTTCTTTTTTGTGATCCTTTTTTATAAGAAGGAATGCCACCATGGTTGTTTACCTCTTAGAGGTAGAATCTAATAAGCGGTGTAAACTTATTAAAAACATGAATCCATGAATTTAGATTAATTATATCAATATATAAGAGTTTAGTAGATAATTATTTCAAATTTATTTCCCCCATTCGATGCGAAAAAAGTATTAGAAATTCATTGAGTGGATGGAGAAGTACGATTTGTCAATTAGAAGCTATGAGATGAAATTTTCATGGATTTCTCATTAAACAACTATATTTATTATATGTATTAATTTAATGTTTGATAAAATATTTTTTTGGATCATTACCATATCTGTGGATGGATCTATCCAATTTATACTATGAAAACTATGAGGAGATTATGTGGAGTGTTTTGATGGTTAAACTGTAGTTTGAGGAGATGCAGTGGACACATAATTAAAATTCAAAGAAGTAATATTTAGATCCAAACATTGGGTGGATGTTTTATTATGTAAGAGGAGGAATGAAATTGTAACATTCAAAAAGCAAAAAATAGGAGAAGAAACATTTGGGGAACTGCTTACTTAGAAGTACATAATAATACATTAGTTGAAAAGTTGTTCATATATTTTGGAACTATCATAGTGGGGTGAGTCCTCACCTTATAAACACTAACAAAAAATGGAATATATTTTTGGCCCAACTAAATGTTCAATGATATATGTGTATAAATTGTGGCCACTCTACAATCACTCTTCAAATTAGAATGTAATGGATGGGAATCACAATAAATCTATGCACATGATAGGTTAAAATAATGGGTTTTTTCTATTACCATAAATAAATTATAATCTCTTAATGATTTGGTGGAAGGTAATCCCATTGTTTTTTCAATGATATAATGTAATTTGTTTTATTATGGATCTATACATTACATTATTTTCTCCATGTTTGAAAATAATATATAAGAGATCCATGAATTGTTTGATTTATAGTTATCAATCTAGACTCATATAGGGATTATAAACGCCTCAATATTGTATAGGAACTATAATATTTCCTTCGGTGAGAAAAATATCCTCAAAAATAATGTACTCTTTCCCATAAAAGATTTTGCAATTATCAAAGGGATAGACTATCACTCAATGAATAATGATATGATAAACTGAAGAAGAATAGAAATATCAGTTGTCATGAATAAAAATTCTATATTTATTTCGAAGGGAGATATATCCCAATCATATATTTTATGATAATAACAACTCATGGAATTATTTATAAAGATGATTAGTTAAGTGGAAGAATGAAATGAAAGTGTAATAATATAAAATAATCCTATAATTCAGGAACACACTCGAGTATTTCCTAAAATGTTACATAGTCATCCCCTAGTTAGAGTGGTAGATTTCTATATTGAACACTTATATGTATCCAATATGATATCAACTACCCCATTTTTTATGGAAACATATGGAGCCAGAGGAATTGATAAAATATCTTCTATAGTGTTTGGAGATGTGTATTTTGACCATGTGTGTCACATTAGAAAAACGTGTTCTCGTTGTGAAGAACAAGGATATATCAATGCAAAAATAAATGGATTATAGGGAACATAGAAGGATCACAATAATTAACATGTTCCATCTCCCAAGGATTGATGATTTATTTGAAAAACATCATGTGGCTCAATGTTTTTCTTAGTTTTTTCTTCAATCAAGTTATCATTAATTGATGGTAATGAAATAAGATTTTATAGATCCCACTTTGTGTATGTATTTTATTTTTTGTCTACTGATATTAATTTTCCATAAATATTGGTCAATGTGAAAATATGATCTCTATTTGGTCAATATGATGATGTAATTTCAATGTTAATGGAGCTTGGATAATATCATCATGTCTTGATATTCCCAGAAACATGTAAATGGTTTAATCACATTAAGAATAAAAGTGATTCTTGGAGAATTTCTATGGATTCATTTGATGACATTGGATGTCCTGGTCGAATAATTCTCTTAGTAAAATATGATGATGATTTGCTAATTTTTATTTTAAAAATATCATAAGTTGTTTGGAGGCCTTATAATGATAGCCCAATGAATGAAACAGTGAGTAATGTTTCTTCAAATCATAATCATGATTTATAGAGAAGAAATATGTTTCTGGAAGACAAGGAAGTTTCAATACATTACGTGTAAAATCTAATGATAATAATGGTGATCGATCAATGTTTAAATTTCATGATATATGGAGTTATTAATGAAAGCAATTGACTAGGTTTGAATGATGTGGTTTATGTTAAAAGTATTTTTGAAGATAACAATGTGTTAGTGTGTGTATATTGATAAATCTAGATGTCCCCAAATTAGTATTCTATGTGTTTTCCAAATAATATTTTATGGTTGTGTCGTTTCCCTATGACTTCCAAATATTTTGGCCTTTAAAAAAGGGAATCTGTTTTTTGGAAAAATATGGATTTCCATGAATCACAGTTCGTGAACAATGACAATTAGTTCACGAACAATATAGGAGGTATACAGATCTATGAATTATAATTTCCAATGGAAGGATTCCACATACCAGTGCTACGAGGACCATAAAAGGTGGTATGTGGACAATGAAGCACGTTTTGTGTTCTACATAGGATAAAGGATTTGCGGGAGGATTAGGGTTCATAGAGAGGACTATAGTGTTTTGGAAGGCCTAAGGTTTATGGGAAGGTTCATAATTTCGGAAAATGTGAAAATTATTTGTTTGTGGATGATATCAACTTCCACAATGGAGAAATGTTGATATGCGGACTGTGAAGGGAAAAAATTTTCAGGTGAAGCACAATTCGCATTGAAGACACTCCAACATTAAAAAATTGGTAATTTAGATTAGAAATATTTGAGAAGTTGTTTTCCTATATATAGAACTATAATACCTTCACTATGAGAGAGATAATTATACTTGAATATATAATGAATTTTTGAAGAATAGAGGGAAGTAAAAAATTGTTAATGAGGGATAACTCTATACTATATAGTCGTTCATGAAGTATAAATATTTTGAAAGTGAAAGAGTTTTTTTGGGGGATATAGCTAGAAAAAGTAAAGGATTTTTAAAGGAGGGTTATTCAGTAGATTGAGGGGAGTCTACATAATGACGGAAGTTCATGGAGAAAAGAGGATGTGAACTAAGGTAAAGTAGTCCGTAGAAAAGAATATAGTACACAAAAGTGGAAATGGTCTATGAAAGATGAAATGGTTATTGGAGGAAGAGTTAGTTCATGAATTTATGGATTTTCAATGAAGGAATATGATGTCTGTCAAATTATGGATGGACCCTAGTGTATTCACGGTAATCATGTAATCAATTGTCTGTAATGTAATGGTAGTTCGTGAAAGAGAAGTCTGTTCACGAAGCACTCTCACCACGCAGTGTATGGAAGTTCATAGTGACTATTCACAACCATTGATCATGTGAAAACATTGATGGGAATATTTTGTGAATGGATGATAGTTTCCAAAGGATACATGAAATTTCAGGCTAGGTACACTGATGTTTTCAAAAGGAATAAAAATGTATTTGAATGAAATTTCCATAATCTCCCAATCCACAGAAGGGAATCAATACCAAAATCAGTGTTGATATTGTCTATAAAATAATAATAATCTAATTGTAATGATTTTAAGATGATATTATCTTCATTGATTTAACAAATCACATAGAATTTTTGTTATTCCGACAAGAATAATGAGAATAAATCTTAGTGCAGTTGGCCTTTCAGTAATGAAGAAAAACGATAAAGAAAAGAACATTGGGTTACAAAATTGATATTAGTAGATTATAATTAGGGTTAAAAAGAATTAATTTCATCTACCCACAACACATTAATATTATAGTGACTGATTGAAGAATAATAATTTTCAACTATCATGTTTTCTACTAGAAGAAATTAAAATATTTACACGCATGCTGTAAAGAATGTAAACTATTAAGAGCGGAATAAAAATTTAGTACTATGAAATATAAAAGATCTAAATAGGGGAAAGGCATTATTGGTGTTCTAAATCCTTATAAAAAAAGAAGACTATCATGGGAGGTTGTATAATGATCAATCTATGAGTTGTATAACATTCATTATTGGATTGTTTTCAATGTTCTTAAATTGTGTATTATTTTATCAAAATCATTGTAACAACAAAAAAGTATTATTTTCAAGTGGTTTTGTGGTAAGGATTATTTCTAACCATGTCAAGGATGTAGCTATTCTTATTTAGTAGTGAACCTTATAAAAATATCATGTGTTATATATACTTGTATTATAGACTTTCATGCAACAGGGTAAAGAGAATAAGATAATCACGATCCTAAAAAGTACAAGAGGAATAGGGATAAAAAGTTATAATTTGTTTCAATAGTCCCCAACACTGATTCACCCTCTCCCCACCCACATAACATTGTATCCCACACTGGTTCTCACATATATTCCAAAGACAGTCTTTCGGTTAATATATTTTCATTATGAGTTTGTTTCTATTCCATTTCTATTGACTAATTCCCCTTCTATTTTGATCGATTTGGGGAATATAGTCTGTAAGGACTATCTTGATAAAATTTTTGTAGTTCATATTAACAATATTATGATTTATAATATAAGACATCAGGAGAATTAGGATCATCCATGGGTTATACTGCAATCGCTAAAGAAGGATTGGTAATTTGGAATGTTTAGAAAATGAAATTTTTGGTTACAAAAATTTTCATTCTTTGTTAACATTGTGACCCAATGAGGAATCTCATTAATTCTTCGAGGAAAAATGTTGAAATGGAGGGGCCTCATCCTACACCAATAACCGAGATTCTTAGATTCCTTGGATTAGTAGGAAATTATAATAAATTTTTTAGAAAAAAATTCAGACATTCAAATCAACTGATTATTTTATTATGAAAATGGGATATGTTCGTAAATATGAAAGAATGTGTTGAATGTTTTTGATACCTGAAAAATTTATTGTTTACTAATAATATGATAACTCTACTCACTATTGGATAAGTATTCTTTATTTTTAGAAATGCATCACTAAAAGGACCTGGGTACATCACCATTTCATATGAAAATCTTATTCCATATTAATCACAATAGATAAATCATCATGAGCATAAATATCAATGCATTACTAGGAGCGAGATGGGGTTATTTTCTATCTAATGATATGAAAGCACTATATTTATGGGGATATATGTGATATATATATAAATACAACCAATGTATGAAGAATATTTTCACAAAAAAAAGGTATTGAACATGAGAAATAAATGATTATTGTGACATCTTGATGTCTATGATTGTCCAATTTCTTATCACTGTGAAATGAAAATAAATTACATTGATGCATTAAATATGAAAGAGAATTATGTTCTGTAAGTTATGATGATTAAATAAGATCCATTGATCAAGTGCTTTGTATGGATTTAAATTGGATCCCTGAGGGAAGGGACATCGTCAATCCTATCCCTAAAAATTTCTCAACTATCATTACTAGAGATAATCAAGAAATATAAAAGAGAGGAACCATTTTTAGAATAGAGGATATATTATGTAAAGAATTTTATGTTTCCAAATTTCAATATTTATCAAGAAGTTTTACTAAAATTTCATACATGACTATGTGTCCAATCTAATCCATAAATAAATAAGGATATGGTGGATGAATCTTATAGCTCTACATTATCAATACATTTATGAAGCCCTAAAAGGTTTAGGTACATTCATGATAATTATTAGTGAAAAAACATGAAAAAAAGTTATATTTTACCACATTGTAATGGGTTTGGGTGTCAACATGTATAGGTCGATTGATATCTCGATAAAAGGGTATTGTAACCTATACCCATTCCAACATTTATTTGGGACAATATCACTATGGACACTATCACTAGTCCTTGAATAAATCAAAATGAAATAATACAACATGTGATTTATTGGAGTCACTCCCCAGAATATCCCATTACATTACTATTTTATAATATTTCACACTTGATAAACTTGATACGATTTACGTAATGGAAGTGGTGAGGTTTCATGGGGTACTGATTTCTATCATTTTTTATCTGGATCTTAGTTTCACATAAATATTATTGATAATTATTCAAATTTATCTTAGTACCGAATTTAATTTCAGTATAGTCAATCACTTGAAAAAAATGGCTAATTTGAAGGGACTATTCAGATAGTTGATGACATGTTGTGAACATTCACTAGGGAATTTATAGGATAATGGGATCAACAACTACTATAGTTAAGTAATCATTCAATAATATCTTCCATTAAAATTTGAAGACGAAACCATTTGAGTCTCTATATGGTAAGAGATGTAGAACTATAACATGATGGGATGAAGTTGGAGAGAGCTTGTTTATGATTCTTAATTATGTGAAAGTGATGATAGAAATGGTTGATGATACACATCAACACATAAAGGCTACTTAGTGTCTGCAGAAGAGCTATTCCAACAACTATCAAAGGTACATTGAAATTGATTTTCGGTGATAACGTGTTCCTTAAAATATCACAATGTAAGAGAGTCATAATTTTTGTGATGAAAGGGAATCATTGACCAAGGTACATTGGCCACTATGAAATCCTTTATCGCATTTGATTAATGGCATATTATCAAGAAATTCCACCAAATCTAGCATATGTTACTAATGTATTCCACATATCCATCATAATGAATTACATACAAGAAACATTACATATACTAAATCATGATTTGGTATAATTGGAACATGACCTATCTCATAAATAGAATCCTATGTAGATATAGGTCCATATAGAAAAGGTTCTACGCAAAAAGACTACACATGCTGTCATTGTTTTGTGGAGAAACCATATGTATTAATAAGGGATTTGGGAACTAAGGGTAAAACGATACAGTAGTACCTATTTTTTCTCAATTAAAATATCAATTTTAAAATATGGGAATAACAATTATTTAGGGGGAAGAATGTAGTGACCCATACAATTTGAATGACTTTTTTTCCTAAAAGTGGGTGTTATATTATACTATACATAATAATCTTATATTATTTTTAATGAAATGAGTATAATGGGAAATGTAACTATATGGATTCAACCATTATAAGATAATTGGTTAATATGACCACTAAAAAAATATTACCATTAGAAAATATGACCGTTTGAAAAATACACCTTGTATTAATTTTAATGTTATAATTAGTTTTTAAAAGTAAAAATGATAGAGGATAATTATTGCAGAAAAATATGTGACAACCTCAACAAGTAGATCCTTTCTGTATGATCACCATTTCTCAGAACATTGGTATGGGGTACTGTCATTGGGGTTCTTCCATGGCCGAGTCCTAGCTTAGCTTCAACAAGTAATGTTTGAATTAAATATAATACTTGAGATGTTCATTTTAATAGAAATTACTACTTGGGAAATTTTTAGCTAAGCCACCCCATGAATCTATCATCATCATATTACCTACCCTTAGGTTATGTGAGAGTCTTATAAGGGGTTATGTGTCATAGTATTAGTGTAATATTTTTTTGTAGAAGTAAAAGTCTTATTCAATTAATTCTGTTTTAGGAATATGTTTTTCTAAATAAAAATAGGTTTAATTGTGATTAAATTTGATAAATTTACATTTTGAATCTAAATTATACATTTTATAAAAGATATAAATTTATTTAATAAAAAAATTTATAATAAATAATCCATATTTTAATTAAATATTCTGATTAAAACACTTTTAATTAAATATAAATGATAATGAAATTTTATAATTTTTATGCTTTAGAAATTTAACTATGAGTTTTCAAGGAGCTATTGATTTTAATAAATTAAATTTTCTATAATTTAAATTTTAAATTATAATATTTATAGAATTATTATGATTAAATAAATTTCATTTTTTATATAATCATATTTAAATTATGTTTTATGAAATATATGATTATTTTTCAAAATATTTTTTTCAGTGATTAGTAAAAATACAATTTTGCGTCCTTGGTATATTCATTGACTAAATAATTATTTCATAATTATTTTATTATTAATTAAAAAAAATAAATGGCCTAAAATATTTGATATTATTAATGTCAATTATTTTAATATATTGTAATCAATTTCAAAACATTTAATTTACTTTCAAAATTCTAAAATGGAAACGTTAACATTAAAAATAATACTTTTCTAGACGCATTATTTTCCAGGGGAAAATATGTAATTTAAAATATTGATCACATATTTTTGATTAAAAAAACATATTATATGTCATTAATTTCTATGAAAATGGGAAAACCCATCAGAATACCCATAGTTATTCATTTTTCACATCCTATATTTACAGGGCCAATATTTGCAAATTATTAAACAAATATTCCACATTTACTCTAAATACCCACCCATTTTTACATTTCATGTCACTCATAATCCATCCTTTGTGAATCGAGGATATTTTTACCTCCCATTGTGTCTTCATTCCTCCAAGGTTTCATTCATGACAATTTAGGATTAACACTATATGGTAATAGAATTATCTGTTTTCTCATTTTGATTCAGGAACCTATTTTAATATATGTCTTGTAAATATTATTTTTACCCTATTCTATTACCATTTTATTCTACTATTACTTCGAAATTATGTTTAATAATGTCAGATCCTTTTTTACACCAATTTTATTTTTTTAAACCATGTTTTATTCTTGTTATGCTGCAGAATTTAATTCTAAAAATTTTCCTCTACTCCTTATGAAATTATCTTATGATTTATTCATCTGAATACTCAATACTATTGATATTCTATGCTTATTCACATAGATGAAAATATGAATTATTATTTTCTATTATTAACATACATTAAACCATCACCCTTTTCTATTCTATGAAACATATATAATGATCATGTTTTTAAGAACATTTGAAATGCAATGATTTTGACACTAAAAATGATTTTTTATTATCCATGGGTAATTTATGAAACATTTTGTTATTATCTATGCGGAAAAAAATAAATAAAACATAGAATGGTGCACCCTCATCGCATTCTAATAAATTTGGTAATGAAAAAGTTCTCTACATATGAAATGTGTTATGATACATCGACAAATAACCTTAGTAATTTTAATTTATGAAACATTAGTTATTAACCTTGGATATATTCTTATGATTGTCTAAGATTAATTTTATTTAAATATTTCCATTTTATGGTTCATCTAATTATTATTATGATATGACTCTTATTCAATTGTTCATTCCACAATGATATTTATCATTTTATTGTCAATGTTTCTCAAGAATATATATAAACCATTTCCCTTAATATTCATTATACTCATCCCCTTAATTTGATGTAAGTCCCCAGGATATGATATAAAATAAATGTTTGTAGGATGAACCCATGAATATTCCTTTCAAATGATCTAGAAGATTTTTTTATATTTTCATGTATTATAATGTCAATTTCCAAGGAAAAAAACATAAAAATACCCTATATATTATATCATGTAATGAAAGTACTATAGAATAAAAATGATATATTCTATAGTATATATATAATCATTAATGCATAAAAACTTCATATAATCATTAGTTTTAATTCAAGGCCTTATATTTTGAATTATTAAATATATTTTCATGTTTATATAATTAGATTATTAGGTCAAACCTTTAAAATAATGAACCCAAATATTAAAATTTGGACACTTCCAGCAGTATCCTTTTAAAACAATATAGTATATATAAAATGAATCAAGTATAATTTTAAATAAAATCTTCATTATTTTCAACATGAATTCATCATTAAATCCCTGTAGAAAAAATATAAATTAAGGGATAATTAAAAAATTCATAGTAAGAGAAATATGTTATGGAAGAAAGAAATATGTAAAACCATTTCAAAATAGTGGGATCAAATAACTGAGATTAAATTAAATATATTAAACATTAGATCAAATTATAATTTACATGCACATTAAATGAGCTACAATAGTAAAAATATTTCATAAATGAAATTATAAAATTACATGAATGAAAAATCATAATCATGATGGTTTGATACAAAATAATAAAACCCATGAAAAATCATTTTCACAAAAACATTAATTTTAACCATAAAAATAATAATAATTAATATAAATTTTCATTATCATATATTAGTAAATAAATATATTTCAATGAATATTCATTTTATGGAATAAAAAATTTATTTAGCTTCCTTGGGACATACTCTTTATAAAACCCTTACATGAACCATTATAAAGACCCATATAAATTGAATAACATACTCTATCAATTCCAATATAATTCATTGAAGAAACATATCATTAAATAGTTAATTTGAGAGCTATATTAAGTTAAAAATATTTAATTAATTCAATTACATTGAATTATATAAGTCTTGGGATCTGACCTAAGCCTATCAATCCCCTGTATACGGTAAGCAAAAAAGATACCTCAACAGGATATCTAAACAGAAAAAAGGGAAGACCAATTTCAAGATTGTGCTTTGGCTTGGAAGACACATCATAAGTCATTATATTTTAATACTCAACTCATTATATTTTCCACATTCATATAATAACCCAACCCATAGTCATAACCAATCTTCATCAATAGGTCTATATAATCCTTCCCCACAGGACAAAAAATTATCGCCCACATGCAAAATAGATCCTCACCCGTAGGCATAGCAGTCAACAGGGTTGAGCCTGGTATATCAATATTCCACCATAAAATTAAACAAATGTAAATTACACTATTACATGGTTAATATAGAAATAACTCACAGAGAATCATGAATACCTATCATCCAGTGAATTAAACTACCATAAGGCTTAAATGATAACTGGAATATCATGTGAAAAAGGGGAAACCACTAATCCCAAACCCATAATAAAATCAATCTAAATCTATCAAAATTTCTATTCCATTATAAATATAATTCGTACTTCATATGAATATAAGTGAAAACAATGAATTACTCATAGGAAACCTTGTCCAAATGGCAATAAATATTCCTTCTACGGGATCGCACCCACTGGGTGGCCCCTAATTAAAAAAAAGTCCAATAATTACCTAATTAGTAAAATTCATGACCTTATCTTCATTAGGAAACAACAAGGGTCAATTTATATTCATGTTTACAACCAAAACATGGGTGAAAAGAAAAATGGATCATATAAACAACTCGACATTGAGCGAAAGTGACACGACCACCTATCGTGTTGTAGTATGACTCTCTTCATCAATTTCCAAACTTTGATTCACCCTAGAATGGGGTAGATCTACAGAAAAGTTATAAAATATCATCCATAGATAACAATATATAGAGAATAAATTATGAAGAAAGGATAAATTGGAATCAGGAGGATACTGATCGGGTTTTAATGCAATCGACGATGAAGGAATTGGGGTATTGAGGATCAATCGGGTAGAAAAATGACCATCAACACTACTATTAATGAACCAAAACAATCCCCTGTCAGTTTTCGTAAAAAACAATTCTACTACAAGATTTAATCAATAATCAATGGCACATTGTGTGTACTTTTTATTACATGTCATGTACATTGAAATTTGGGCATTCCATTACATGGTCGTGTACCAGGATTTCAAGGTGTGTATCCCTCTATATATGGTTTGTACCTATATGTACATGACATGTAGTTCCTTGTCACATAATGTAACAGGCCTACGAACAAACCCTGATCCTCCACCCATTATCATATGTATAAAATGGAATGAAAATATCCATACCTCAATTGAAGAATTGAGAACATAAAAATTTCCCCATATAACAATTTTTTCTCAAATTTCTCTTCTAAGGGTGGTGAAGTATCATTAGATAATAACCCTCACTATTGAGATCTTATGTCGTCCACCCACCCCCAAGACTCATCCACCGCTTACCCATTGAATCATAGAACATGTACCAACGGAATAGAACAGTCATGAAGAGCCTCTAGGCTACAATCCACAATTCGAAATGGATGCTCCTCAAAGGATGCATGTTCCAAAAAATCCACATCCACAAGCTTAATGGTGTAAGACTGGTCTGAAATGTAATGTCCTAACTCTAAAATGGTGAAGAAATCATGCATAGCCTTATACCTTTGAGGTAACTATAATCGATATGCATCTGGCCTGACCCTCTCCTAAATCTCAAATGGTTTGATGTATCCCATTGAAATATTACCCTTTCTCCTAATCCTCTTATGTCCCATACCTATCGAGACATGTTGGAAAACTAGATCCTTGACCTCAAACTCCAAATGTCCTATATGAAGATCTGTATATGATTTTAGATGATACTGTGCAGTACCCATATGTTTCTGAATCATCTGGATCTTCATGGAAGTCTCATTCATGAGATGTAGTCCATGTAATGTTGCCTCTACCACTCACTACTGGAATCCTGCATTGAATTCATCTGAGGTATCTAGTTTAGTGCATCAGGCACTGCATTTCATTTTCCATTCATGTAGAAAAGCATAAAATCAAAGGATTGATGGTATTCTACCCACCTTCACTACCTCGGATTTAGATCATGTTATGTAATGATGTACTTGAGATATTTTTGGTCTGTGTACACCCCAAAATGTTATCACAAATATTGATGTCATTAGTTGAGTAAAAAATAATCAACTATGAATAACATGAGATAGTGTGTTGGGTAATTCAGCGGTTGTGGCCTCAGTTTCTAAGACCTGTACACAATGGAATAATTCACCTACATAGGCATTGATCCTAGTCTAATACCTGATGCATCATAGTACCCAATATAAAGCCTACCCTGATCTAAAAAAATATTTATCTATGTTGATAATAATATATATTTTTGGATCTTGAAGAGTCGTCTCATGTGAATCTGACCATATGTACTTGACACCCTTCATTGTTAATCCATTATTCATTAGTTATAAGTGTGATACATATAGTATAGAATTCCTATAGTAACCATCCAACCCTAGAAAACTATGCTCCTCAAATATGTTCTTGGGATTCTCCCATGTAACAACTTCCCTCACCTTCTCTGGGTCTACTGATACACCTGTCTCCGAGATGAGGTGACCTAGGATGTCAATCTTATACATCCAGAAGTGGAACTTTGAGATTGTATCATATAACTGATTCTCTCCCTGTGTACTAAAAGTGATATCAATATTTCTTTCATGGTCATGTCAATTATTGGAATATACCAAGATATCATCCATTAAAATCACATCAAAAGAATCCAGACATCGATGGACTACATAGTTTATGAGGGCCATGAGGACTATGTGAGATTTCATGAGATATAAAGACATAACCATATACTCGTACATACCATATCTATTTCAAAAAAATATGTGAGGTGTGTATGATTATCATACATGAACTTGTTGGTAACCAGATCTCACATCAATCATACAGAATAACTAACCTCCATAGAGGTGATCAAAGAGAGCATCTATTCGTGGAAATGGATATCAGCTTTTTAACCATTAGCTATTTAAATTTTTCATAGTCCACACATAACATTAGGGTTCCGTATGCTAATTTCATGAAATGGACCGGAGAAACCCACAATGAAGTACTGGGTCGAATGAAACCCATTTTTTCCAAATCATCTACCTTCCTATTGAGCTCCTGTAGTTTTATCATCGCCATCATATAAGGAGGAATGTATATCAGAATATCACTTGGTACTGTCTTTATTGATTAATCATTTATCGTACTGAATGTAATCCTAGAAAGTCATCTATGATGGCCTCCCAAAATTGATCAACCACTGAAGGGAAATCCAACTAACATGTTCCTAGATCATTTAGATATAAACATGAAATCTTTTAAATTATCCCACTCAACCCACATTGCTTGGGTCCATCTCATCATTCTTGGACATCCCACTCCCCCTTATATAGATACAATCTTCCATACTGTGACCTAAAACTCAATGTATGATGAAATCATTCGCAAAACAATTGAATAGAGACTAACCAGTCCATTCCATGTATTCCATCATATCATTTCATCTCTAATACATAGAGATCCCAAATGAAGTGACACCAACCAAACTCAAGGGGGAACTCCTTACAATGGCGCACACTAATATCCCTTATCCCAAATAATGTTTCTAGTTCCATAACATCATTCAATAAGAAAAAATAAAGCCTGAGGTTCTATACATAGGAACATATGTAGTACTATGGGAAACCCCAATAACAAATAGTTCATAACATAAAATAGATTTGGCGAGAATAGTACCTACGATAATATATGTTTTGGGATCTTTCTCCAGTTTGGTCTGTTGTAAAACACATGTATGTCATGTACCACATCTCTGAGACACTACTGAAATACCCTGAGCTAACCGTACCTATTGTCCCTATGATCTTATGGTCTAGAAACATAGACACACCCACCACCTCAGAATGAATGGCTTGACTTATTCCAATTCCCTTAGTCATTATAAGATGGTGAACCTGCTCTTGAATGTGGAGTCAAAGCAGAACCTCTCTCACAAGTTGCTACTAGATATCCCATATAGTATCACATTAGATGGCCCATCATGCCACAATATCATCATTCAAATATGTCCTTCGGGCACTGAAGTTTCATATACCCATCTATACCACACTAAAAGCACTGCACCATGATACTGTAATGGTCATTCAGACTTCATGTATCGGCACTAGAAAGTCCCATATGACACTTTATTCACATGGTTAAGAGGGTATCAGATATCAATGTTGAATCGCCCTTGATCTCAACTCCAGATTCCTATAGATTGCGCTAAGTAATCAGTTACAAATTCTTGTTATCATATATAGAATGAAACCCGAAAATTTTCACCTATGATCGAATTTCATACTTGAGACCATCCTCAAATCGTTTATCCCTCGATGTCTATTCACCAATCAGAATAGGATTGAATATCTGAAGCATAGTGAAATGGGAAATGTAGTCCTTCACTAACATAGAACCCTCCTCTAGATTCATCAAATATCAGTCACTAGAGTCCTCAGCATCTTGGGAAAATAATAGTCATATAATACAATTTGAAAGTCTCCACATTCCATGTCCCAATGACGTCTCTCTATGTGAAAAAATTCCACCACCTCTTGGCAGAATCATGAATCAAATAATTCTCAAGCATTAACCTCTTCTTATGATGCATGTCTAGAAGATCAATGATCATATGTACAGATTCCATCCATGACTAACTATCCAGTGTTTCTCCATCCAATAAAAAAAATAAGCTAATGATGCTATTGGAATAATCATATTAGTTTTTCCATAGATGTAGAAAGTCGAGGTACTCCATGGACGGTTTGTATATTCCTCATCAGTCTTTCACGGAACATTGCATCTTCACATATGTCTGGTATAATAGCTGGTTCCACAACAGGAATATTTAGAGGGTCCACTGATAGCTTATTGCCTACCTCCTCTAGGGAATGCTAATTTCCACTCTCATGGCTTACAACTAGAGGTCATCGTGGTAGCATTGCTCTCTAAATTCTACCACATACACCTCAATTTAATATTTATTCATCAAGGTATACAATTTAAGAGTGGTAAAACATAAATGGGGAAAAAATCCTCAAATCATTACAACGGGAGAATACCCAACTTCAACGAGTCATTCACGACATTTACAGTTAACCCCTAACATGGTTGTGTGCTCCTGTTGGCATGTGCATGTTAACACCCTATGTTCATGGAGTTTAATGCATACACATGGATCATCCCGTTAAACTATAACATGGGTGTGTAACTCCTCCTAAATTTGTAGTGTAATCTTCTTTGTTACACGCCATGTCGGTCAGACACACAACGTGTACCCAAGTCTTACTTCATGGACATGTACTATTACATAGGGTGATCCACATAGGTCTGTCTTTGTAAAACTACACCTAGTGTACATAAGATAGATGGTGTTTTTTGATCCAAACTCGACAACCCATGGTTCTCTCACAATGATGGTGATATCATCATCTTACACGGCGTGTACTTGGAAAAGATTATTTCTCCTAGAACAGAAGAATACGAGGCATGTGTTCATAGTACCACACACTGTGTTGTCTAGGTTTGAGGTTCTTATTCCTTAGAAACATCCCTGTAACCCCTATTTTTTCAATATAATGTAATGGGTTCCAAAATTTCAATCCATGGGGGCCCATACTCCCGGTAATTCAATGCTTCACATCCACATTTTTCACATAACAACTAAATCTATATTCCAATTCTGAAATGTGATCCAAAAAATTCCAATAAAAGCGGTCTCATACTTTTTAGGGAACAAATATTTTAATCCATACAATTCCACCATAACACGTACCAATAAAGAAATCCGAATAGTTTTCATATATAAAATGTCATCAATCATAACAACAAGAAATCAGTGAATCTCTCTAAATGGCATGATAAGAATGCCAGGAATGTGATTTATAAAAAGTGCATATACGATACATGAGATAGAATACCATCATCTCATCAGGTTTCAACAATATAGAATCATAATGACATCAACATTAATAGCTCAAAACATGAGTTTCACCCCCATAGTGAAATTGAATCATCTTTTATTGATCAAAATAAAAAAAATTAAATTTCATGTGAGGTAATTTGGATTTTCCCAATACAGAGGTTATGTACTCCTGGTCACAACTAATTACCAAATTCTATGTCATTCATATCATATAAAAATAGTAAATATAACTTGGAAATAAATGATCTGAAACCACATTGTAAAATATCAGATCTGGGTGCCACTCAAATGGTGCCCTGTACCCGGTTGGCCACATAGTCTCAAGAGAATTTCTCCAAATTCAAAAGGTTACAGACTAGAAGTGGGGGCATTGGGTGTGATAGTGGGGAGATAATTCCATCATTGGAAGAGTATGACATTGCAGAATAAATAATAGTAAAATAGAATCAGTAGTAAGAAACATTCATCTAAAATAAACAACGAAACACTAATATGATAAATAACATTAAATTATTACATACAAAATATAATGTAGAATGGTATGTTCTAATAAAACATCCAATACAGTTACATGATAGGAATACAAAATATATGTCACAAAGTAAAAAAGATACAATGGTAACTAAAAAGCATCGCAAGCCTCGGCTTGGTCTCATGATCTTTGTCTCAAAAACAGCATCTCAAGTACTTGTAGAAGGTAGAATGCCCTTATCAAAACATGAACAATATATTCTTTTTGGGTCAAAAAACATGACCCCAATAGGGTGTGAGAAGTATATTCCACTATAAAACCACAAACAATTTGTTCTTATCTACCAGTGATAATATAAATTAGCTAGTGTAACAAAATAATGAGTAATAAACAAGGATGTACTCAAATGTAATATGTCCTAAAAGAACTAGATTAAATTTTTATTCAGTTCATATTCGTTAATTAATTCAATTACATTGAATTATATAAGTATTGGGATCCGGCCTAAACCCGTCAATCCGCTGTATAATTTATGCACAAATGATACCTCAATAAGATCTCTAAACAAAATAAAGTGAAGACCAAATCTGATCTTGTGATTTTTCTTGGAATAAATGTTATATGTTATTCCATTTTAATATTCAACTGTACGTATTTCCCAGAGGCATAAAAAACCCATCCCACAGTCAAAACCAATCCATGCCCCTAGTCATTAAAAATAATTGCCCACGAGCATTAAAAATTTATTCAATCATGAATGCCTTATCTTTGCCAACAGGAAATGAAGTCCACAGGGTCAAGCTCTGTATATCCGCATTTCAGTATAAAATAAAACACATGTAATTTACCTTATTAAAAGGTTTACAAAATAACAACTAACATGGAATCATACATATCAAGAAACGAGTGAATTAAAATATCGCTTCACTTAAAAGATAATTGTATTGTCATAGAGAAAGGGGGAAACCACTAATCCCAAACCCTTAAACAAAAGAATAACAATTGTCACAAATGAAATAAAATTGTAAATGTAATTCATAGGTAATATCCCAATAAGGGAATACAAGGAATTCATCCTAGGAATCCTCATCCAAATGACCATAAACAATCATTTCAAGGGAACGCACCCACAGGGTGGCCCTTAATCAAAAAAACATGTTCAAACATTAATTAATTAATAAAATTCATGAACTGATATTCATTAAGAAAAAAGTGTAAATTTTTCATTCCTGGTTACTCTCGAAACATTGGAAAATAGTAAAATATATTATACAAAAAACTCAACATTTACTGACAGTCACAAGACCAATTGCCTCTTCATTGTAAAACACTTCTTATCTAGTGTTTGGGTATTATTATCCCAAGAATGGATTAAATAAAAAATGATTATAAATTCATGACCTAAAATAACTAGATCAATATAATAAATCAGGAATAAATGATCATAAAGAATTTAGAGCATACCGATATGGTTTACATGCAACCGAAGGTGAAAGAATCAGGGTTATGATTATCAATTGAGAATAAAAATGGCCCTTTGTGCTGCTGTTCGTGAACCCAGATGACCCACTATACTTTTTACAATAAAAATATGAAACTACCCAATTTAAACAACAAAAAAATTACACAGTGTGTAATTGAGGATACACGTTGTGTCTATAAAAATTCTTATTAAACCATTACATAGTCATGTATTGGGATTATGTGCCATGTAGCCTTCCATACCCTGTATGTACCTATATGTACACGACATGTAGGTCTCAATCCCATAATGTAACAATCATGATGCATTCCCATCAACCACTTTTCCCAATTTTCCTAGGTATAAATAGAAACTAAATGATCCATACCTCAAATGAAGAACTAGGTTCATAAAATTAATTTCCCATTTTCAAAACAATAATACCCTAAAAAATTGATTAAGGGTTTTCCCTTGAATAAATAATGGAATCATGTAATTTAATTCAATTTTAAAATAATGGTATCTATTGTGGAAAAACATACTACCATAATATAATCTAAAAAAATCCTTGGTATACATTGAAAAGAAAGTAATAAAATTTCTGTGAAATACAAAATAAGATTCAAGTCTAAGATCAGGGTAAAAAATTCGAAGGGGTGGTAAAAAGTCCTCTTTAAAATATTTTTTTTGAATTTACACATACATTAACCAATATTGACATAATGAAAAAATATTATAAAGAAATCATCAATTCATTTAAAAATGTATTTTAAATACAGATAATGTCATATGAGTTGATAAATTTTTAACCAATGAATCAATGAAGGATTGAATTTTGAATGAATTATTACACAATTAAATTTTTAGTGAATCAGAACAAAATAAACCCATAACTATTTTTATATAGAAAAAAATAAAAACATTTCTGGAAAATTTCTTCAGTATCAATTAAAGGGAATTAAGACTATAAATCCATTATCTCAAGTTAGAATTTTTAGATATATTATATATCATAAAAAATAATAACCATATACTAATTAATTATATACATAATAATGTTATTAAGGTTTATTACTAGTTTTATTTCACTTATATACATGTTATATTTAATTATGTAAACAACAATGTTCGGATTAAAAAAATTTGAGAACATTTTTCTCAAAAGCCAGAAATGGATTTAGTAGGATGACTATGGTCAAATAGACCAGGATCATATAATTTATAGATTATTCACGTTCTTATAATATTAAATTTGGATATATTATTAATACTTTTATAATATACCATTTATTGTTGTTATGAAAAATTAATTATTTTACAATCTTTTAGATGGTAGTACATACATATTCATGTGGAACAGTTCAATTATTCAACAAAATTTGAGGGAACTATTGAAAGTTTAATTTTAACAGAACATAATTTTAATGATATAATATATATAATATTCTTTCCCTAAATTCACCTATATATATATTTTCTATTTGATGTGGTGATGAAAAATGAAATGCATCTATTTTCAAGTTAGAAGTCTGCATGTACTCATGACATGTTATTTATTTATCATTTGATGGTAAGAAAAAAAGTAGAATATTTATTTACCATTAATAATTTATAAGTATATCATATATGTCATATTATTTCATTTTAATCCATCATTTTAAAATCCATAAAATTTAATTTGGATAAATTACATACATCATCCTGCATGTTAGTAGTCTTTATATACTCACAATCGATGAATTTATTTTCAATTAGATATATAAGTAAATGAAAAATTGTAATAACATAAAAATAATAAAATATTATTATATTGATGATATTTTTGGATTTATAGGAAAATGAATAATATTTTTTATGGATTCTAAAGAATATTGAAAATAGAAAAAACCATTTAAGGACTTTACCACTTTTTCAAATAACATTATTAGGTGTATACATAAACCCTTAACTGGAAGGTATTATAATCAAACTGTTAAAACTAGTACATGAGTAGGGATGTTAAATATGATTTTTAATTTTATTGTGACTCTATTTAGTTTTCTTAATAAAGTATTGGTCGTTTTCTTTTTTATGTGAGTGACATTACACATTATGATTTTTATAAAAAATAATATACATTAAGGATGTATTCAAGAGAATTTTCTCCAAGATATCTCATATTCAATGATTAAATGATATTTATACCAAATTTTACCATCCAACAAGATTTAAATAATATTTTATATCTAGTTATCGACTTTCAATTTTAACCCATTTAACATGTTTTAAAGCTTTCCAAAAAAACTAGATTTATTTTATCAAAGATGCAATTTATAATTAAAAAATGAATTTCATTTTATTACCTAATTTAAAATTGGTTATAATAAATAATAATTTTGTAATATATGATTTGAATTCATGTAGTATCCACATATAAAAACATTCAGTGCTTGGGAATTAACATCTCTTCTTGATGATCATTTTGTAGAGTTGGTAGGGTAGTTACAGTGGAAAAAGTCTTCTTTAAAAGTTACTTGGATAGTTTTTCATCCCCGATTATGTGGTATCACCCCTTCCTTGATAAGTGGTTACATGGTGTTAGGGCAGCTAGTCTAGAGAAATATGAAAAAACCATGGTACTATTAGAGGGATGCTGGTGTATATGTCTTGTGTGAAACTCTTCACGCTTCTAGGGGACTATTTATTTATGGTCTTCTCTGGATATCTGAAAAAAAGTATTTCTCCCAACACGATCAGTATAATGAGGAACTAGGAAGACACCCCCACACTCATTGCTCTTCTACCTAGAAGCTCGCTTACTCCCCGTTCCCCCAAAATCCTTTGTAAACCATTGGGTACAATGAAAACCTCCCCCCCACACACTAAGGATTTATAATCAGTATTGAAGGCTCATGAAATTCGGGGGTTATGTGTGGTGGAAGCATGGTTCAAGACTCAAGGGGCTCGGTCATTTTTTGTGTTTAATGCATTTTGGTCGTCGTATATTCCCTTTAATCTTAGGGAATGAATTTTCACACTGACCTCTTCCTTAAAATCCAATGACATATTTCTCTTGATTTAGTTGAAATAGACTTGCTCATTCTCTATAATTCTATGTGAGGAATGAGAAGTCCCCATGTGTGGTGATATAATCAACCCTAGATATATGTCCTTCATACATGGAGGTAGGGTGACAAGGATGATGTAATCAATTCCTCATCGATGGCCCAAGGAGCATGAATCACCTACTTCTCTCACATATCATCTTTTCCCACTGAGGATGTGAATATTTTTAGGGGGTTTACCTTCAGTAACATCATTTCTAGACTAATGAATTTGATTCAATTTTCACTTTATATTTGTTTTCTATTTATAAATATTATAATATTGAATGAATGTTTATTATATAAATGTATTTAATTTAATAATATTTATTTTCAATATATGGAATAAATTAATTTCAAACATATCAAAAAAAAAACATGATGAAAATTGATTTTCCAAAAAAATGTATTTCGAAATGAAAATGTTTATTTTACAAATTCAAGTATAATTTTGAACCCAATGTTATTAATTGTATTATTTTTAAATAAAATGTACATATTTTATTTTTAAAAAACCCAAATCAAAATTATACTTTTAAAATATTTTTTATAATATTAGATTTTTCAAATGAAATATGTATTTTATACTATTCAAAAAAACAAATTTGAATTTATTTCCCAAAATTTCAATCAAATATAATTTTAATTTATTGATATAAAAAATGAAGTTTATTTTTTCATTTCTAAATTGTGAAATTTTTAAACAAAAATTCTATGTAAAACAATATAATACATGTAAAAAAATTTGGAATAAGTAAAATTATTTCCTTATTTATTGAAAAATTAATTAATATACATATATTTCATATAAAACAATAATATATTGTACATGAATAGTAATATATAATGAAATTAAAATATAATAAAATATACTTGTTTTATTTCATTCCTCCCCTTATGGAAATTTTGTACTCAATATTTTATTCATCACTTAAATATTATGTGAATGATTCCTTCTTATCATTTTGTAATTCTCAGATTTCATCATCAATCATGTGATTTTTTTAAAAAGAAACCATAACCTAATGATTATCCTTATTTTTATAAAAATATTCTCTATATAGAAGAATGAATAATATTTTTCCATTATATAAAATAATCCCATCTACCTATAGTACATCAGGTCTCAAAATAGGTGTTGCATGTGGTATATATTTTCTAAATAATGAATCCTTCAATAGAAAAGGTTCCTAGTATAATCACAAAATTAAGGACACATAATGAGAACCTAATCAAATATTATCTATAATTTTGTATGTTCTATTGAACTGTGGGATTATGTTTCTATTCCTACCAAAATGCAGATATTTTTTTCCTGGATATACATTAATAAAAACATCAAATCCTATCTTGAATAAATGATAATTCCTAAAATTATTCGAATAAATGTTTATGCCTCTATAAGTCACTCTCATATTTTTTTTGAACCATCTTCTACTTCTTTACCATTTAAGGTACTAATTTTTTTCATGGTAACTTTCTTTAAATAGTTTTATCACAACATTTCATAGATCAAAATTGATTATCTATATAATTAATCAATTGACATCATTTATATAATGGGATAAGAATTGTTTTTATGAAAATTTTCATCTAATGATATAATATGATCAAAAAATCCATATTAATATATAGAATAATATGAAATCATGTATTAAAATGCCTTAATATTTCACTCGCACTCTTAATCTTATTGATATTGAAATGCTATAATGAAATTTAATTTAATGGGTAATGATTTCTAATGTCGTTTATAGAAATTAAAGGAAAACCTAGGACCCCATTAAATATGATTATATATTTAAAATAAATTCCAAAATGATGATAAAAATAAACATAATCATGAATAAGAATAAAATTTATAGTTTTATTGAATTTGTTCAATAATTATATAATTCTCATTGTTACCTTTGGATGAATTTGGTAATCTTGAAACAAAATATATGGATAAATTCTCCAATTTATATTCTATGATTGTTAATATATGAAACAATCCCTTACATAGTTTTATTTTTCTTTAACCCACACACATGTAAAATATTTAATATTAAAATCAACAATTTCATTCTTCATTCCATCTGACTACTATTATTATTCAATTTATATATATATTGTAGTGCTAATGGGATGAAAAAAATAGGGAACTACATGATTCAATCAATAAATATTTTTCCAATAGGGAACCACAAGACACATGTTATAATTTTCTATCATCAAAAAAATTAGTGTTAATTTTAGGAAAATTTCCATTCTTGAAAAATTCTCATTATCCAATAAAACATGATCCACCTGCAGAGAAAAATTAATTATATCTCACCATGATGACTACTGGGAATCCTAAAACAAAATATATTTACTTATAACAAACAATATTTCTACAAAAATACTCATGATATAATTTTATAATGGATCTAGTTCCAAATGTATTTTAGTTAAAGATACATTATCTTTTCAAATTAAATCCACGTCTACCCATTTTATTTTTATCAATAGTAATGAATTGTGGAGTCATAATCCTTATTTAGTTTTAGCTATAATCTCCACCTCATATCCACATATTTATGAGTTTATATATTTTTTAATCAATTCTTATCATTATATATGTAATTCATTAACTCATATAAATTATTTATCAATATTTTGAAAGAAAAATTATATTTTCTATTTTCATATCATGTGTAGGACAATATACCTCCTAGGGTTTCAGTAGATATATCATAAAATGTTACCTGATAATTCAACATCATAACATAACAAAGTCTATTTAAATAAGAATTTTAGTTGATTAAAAATTTCCCATTTCTATAGGGAAAGGACAAAACTACAACATTCACAAATATTCTTTTCCATTCCTAGGAACATTTATCACACTTTTTCATTATAATGAATTAAAATCCTTCTCAAGTTAAATTATTTAGTGATCAAGAGAACATATCAATTTTTTTCAATAATATATGTTTATTAATCTAAAAATCTAGGAAAATAAAAACCATTTATGACATTAGTAGTTGTTGCGCACTCATTGATCATTCTATTTTTTGAAAGATCAATATTGTTATTCTATCTTTATTTTAGTATATCCAATGAAATAATTCTATTAAATGAACGAATTTGTATTTACTAAATTATACATAGAAAATATTTTTCATTTCATGATTTTCAAAATAATATTCAAGTAATTCTTATAGTCCTCATAAAATCTTGAACATATCAAAATATCATCAATGAACACAAACACAAATTTATCTAAAAAATTCAGGGAAACATTATCCATAATATCTATAAATATAGATCGAACATTTATCAACATAAATGAAATAAAAAAACACATATTTCCTATTCCTAGAATAAAAATTTAAATTCATAATTATTCCCCCATTTCCTTCAATTGATTGTTCTCAGACCTAAATTCAGACATCAAAAAATACTGAGCATCATAGAGATAATAAAATAATTCATTGAAATGAGGTTATTTTTTTTATTCATAATGGGATGTTATTCAATTCAATATTATCAATTTAAATCATCATTCAAACATCAATATTTTTAGAAAAAACTAGGATTACTAAGAGGTGATGTGATATGACGAATAAAACAATTATCAAGAATATTTTGTTACTATTTTTTCATTTCCATACAATCTTCTTTATTTATTAAATAGATAGGTTTTTATAATTTCCATAGCCTCAACCACTATATAAAAATTAGTTTCAATCTCTTTATTATGTATAATACTAGGAAATTAATCATAAAATTCATCTACATATTCATTTTGTATAGGAATATAGGTATTTTGAACTTTCATCCTCTACATTAAAATATGTGTATGATAACATTCTTATATATATATATATTTAATTAATTTCATATAATCTTTATATTTTATAAAATGTATGCATTCATATATATTTAAACACACAAAATCATTCTTAAAAACAAATTTTTTTTCTCAACAATCTATCTTTGAATGATACGCATAAATCAAATTTATATAGAGAATAAAATTTAACTCTACATGGGGTAAGACAATAATGTCAGTAGGTAAATACATTTAATTGGGGGTAACAAGATGATGATTTAAGGGTATTAAAACACAACTTTTTTATTTTATAGAATCAATACCTTCATTTAATATGTCTAAATTTAAAATATAATAATAAATTTCTCTGAAAAGAAGAATCTAGGCCCCAAATTGAACAACAAATTTTCATAATATGAATAATCAGGTATTGTACCTAACAAAGGGAAGAATGATCTTTCATTGAAAAAAACATGGTTCTCTTAAAGGAATCCGAATATCAAATAATTGTTCTTGCGGTGGGAAAAAATCTTTAACATCGTAATTGTTAGAAAAACATGTCTTTTTGTAATTTGTATTGAATGTTAATAATTTAATATGAAATATACCAGAATATTTCATTAAAATTACTTCTTAAATTTTAAAATGATTGATAAAATTACCTTCTTAATCAATATATTTAAATATTTACACTTCTATCAAACAATATAGATATGGATGAAATATATTAGAATGATAATTTTAAACCATCATAAAACTAGGTGTTAAGCTATAATTACTTAGGATTAAATGAATAATTGATAGAAATGAACATAAAATGGATTTTTAAATAGTTTTTGTTTTATATTTGTTTATTAAAATACTTACATAAGGTTGTTATTACACTAAATAAAAGGTAATATTTGGAGAAAATAGCTTATGTCTCATAGAAAGGTAATAGTTTCCATAAATTCATAATCTCAAGTCTAACGTGTCATATGCATTATTTTTCATCTAGTGTAATAAACTTATGTTAACTATTAACTTTACTAATATCCATTTTAATGATTCTTATTCATTTTTTGAAAAGAAACCCCATGGACCAATGAGGAATCACTAAGTGTTGGTCAATTAGTTAATCAAAATGTATTACTTATTTCTTTTGTAAAAAACCTTTTCACATGTTTTTGTGTATCATGGCCTATTTTGAATACACAGACACACACAATAAGGGGATAATATCTTTATAAATATCAGTAATAAAAATAAAAAGGCCATACATTGGTGTGATCTAGATTTTACTCAGATCATAAGACAAACTATTTTTAATATTTAGTTTAAACAAGAAGAATTTATCCTTGATATATCATTACATCAAGCCTCATTTCTATGATACTTTATCCCACATTGAAATAATTAGCAAAAAAATATTATATAAAAATCCATTTCCAACCACATCCTTCAATTTCTAATGTAGTATTCCTATTATTCTTAATTATAATCTAGAAACACATGTATGGTCTCTTAACTTTGGGAATATAAAATCAAATCTTATTCTTATCTTTCTCATTTTCTTATTCCCTATTATTATCTCCCAAAACATTTGTACAGTTATTATTTACCACATCTTTCATAGATACCATATTATTTTCATTTCATGTTGTAATTTTAAATTCAAATTCCAAAATACTCCATTAAAATACATTTTAAAAATAATCCTTTGGATCTTAATACCAAATATCATGATCTTTAATGTTTAAATTGTTTGTTATGGAAGATAAATATAACCCTTGAATTAATCATATGAAGAAAATACAACACAAACAATTGAGACTACCTAGAATTACTATTATTTGATGGGGCCCAAGAATTATGGAATTTCCCATTAGTTTTCAATATTTTTTGAAAAACATACATAGAAGCTGTTTTGTGGATATGGTGTAGTGGGGTTGTCAATTAAAATATCTGTTGATAGAAAAAACCATAAATGCACTTTAATTTTGAGGCCATAAAATTTCTAGAACCACAAAAATCCATCCAACTCCTCTTTATGACGTGATTGGATCATTTATTTTGTAGTCCTTTAGTTTCTTTCTATAAGGTGATAGGTTGTGAAGTGTAGGTGCCAAAATATCCAGAACTGAAAAATTTTATCCAATATACCATTACATAGTGTACTTCTGACTTTGGTGTGGAGGTAATTTAATTTCTAGTAGCACCAGAACATACAAAAAAAATTATTCATGGCCTTACTTAGTGGCATTTCACCTCTTACACTATATCATGATCACCAATTATTTGTTGTTGTAATTGATACTTCAATAAAGACCATTTTTTGTGGAATTTTCTACATCATTGCAATATCATGACATGTTCTCAAATATTACATGAATCATGAACTCCGATCAAGATATATATGATCCAAGAACATTTCATTTCGAATTTTCGGATTTAATCAAATAAAATATGATTTAGGTATTAAAAAAGTTCAACATAAATGACCATATCTTCCTCAAAAAATATTTACACTCAAAAATCATAATAACAATAACATCACCTCTTTATCTCAACAATATCCACTATTGGATTTTATTAGAAACCAAAAAACATAAATCCCTAATAAATTCAGAAAGCTAAACATCGTATCACCATTAAATAATTATATGAACAGATGAGAATACTCAGTGGAGTAAATAATAACATGATATTAATTATAATATGTTTTCTATAAGATTGTGATCTATATGCTGATTTCCGGAACATAAATTTCACTACCAGAAAACTGAGCATTTTCGTCACTTTAACAAATATATCAAACATAAATGATTTATGAAACCCCTTTAAATATAGTATTTACATAGATATAACTTTTTGAAACCACATCAAACCCATTTTTACTACCCTCTATAAATATATATTTTCCCAAAAGGTATTTCATCTCAATGGATATACCCATATATTGATTAATACCCCTTTTTAAAACAATATAAATATAAAAATAAAGTAAAGAACATGGTTATAAATTTTTCTCAACCATTAAATAATTCACCATATACGATAAGAGGGAGGGGATCAAAACACTATACCTTATCCATATAATTATTGAGTCTAAAAACCTATGTTTATCCTAATGTTTTTTAATATTCCCATGATAGATGCATGGTGAAAAAAGTTTTAGTTTTCTCCATTGTAGAATTAAATTACAACTTTAATTAACTATTCTATAATAAATCAATGATGAATTAATATTTTTTATCATTTTTACTAGACCTATAATTACATTTTTTTAATGGTTAATTTCACTTTTATAATCAAATACCATAAGTAAAGTAAAATTCATATTAAATTTCTCATATTTTAGTTTAATATTTATCCACATATGTTATGTTGAGGAATGTGTTAAAACTATATATTAATTTTTATATGTGATTAAGTTAAATATATTTTTAATTCATTAATTCCAATGAAACAACATGTCCCAAAAAATAAATATCCCCTTGATATATTTAATTTTTGATAAACAAATGCTACCAAATCCATATTTGAAAAAAAATCAATATTCCCATTAATTTCACATTTCAACCCAAAAATATATTATTTCTTTAATTTATCTATTTTTTATCATCCAATACATAAAATGGGACACTTTTAGAGAACTTTAAAACCTGGAATACTGTGTAACAATATACACAATATCCATTCTTGAAGTTGTTAAGTAATGTAAACCACCGATTAGAATATAGAATTATCATGTATCAACATTAACTCCAAATTATTATTTTCTCAACGTAATTCCAAAAAACAATCGGGGTATAAATATGCTTTTAATCCTATATGATGAACTTCAGAAAAATTTAATTAGTGTTCATTTCATGAGATAGAAAAATCTTATCCTTATCTTCGTAAATTTTCATGTAACAATATATCTCATCTCATAAAACATGAATATATTAAAATTATTCTTAATTTAATATTAAAATAATTCAAAAATTATTTAATTATTTATAGAAGAAAATAATTCCATCTACATAAATAATTACAAAGAAAAACACCTTTTTTAACAAATTTTATATTGATATTTCTTTCAACTCTACCTTTTCAAAAATTCATCTGTTTTTTGAATTTTTAAATCATAAAATACGAACCTCTTGGGGATTAAATAAGCACATATAATTCCTAATTTGTCCTATAAACAGTATTATCCTATTCAAAAACCTTGAAATTATATTTCTTTTCAATATATATGACCTGATCTAATTCACCATTATGGAAGACGGAATTGACATCCTTTTGAAGAATCTTATAGTGCCATTTTTTTATAATGGAAATAAAAATACTTATTTTCTCATGTATTTTAACATTTTTAATGGTTTCATAAATCTCGAATCTGCCATCCTATGAATTTTTTTTACTCAACAATCGTTCTTTATTTCTCAAAACATCATCTTTTTATTCATCATGTTTCTGAACACCCACTGTGTTGAAACAATGCTCTTCACTTTGGGATAGCGTACCAGCTCCCAAGTATAATTATATTCAATTTTCTATTTCTATTCCTTCATTACATATATCTACTGTTTATGTTTTATCACTTGTGGAACATCTTCTATAATGACAAGAGAGAACAATGTGATATGAAAATTTTTCTGCAATGTTCTTCTAGTTTGTATATATGGCCCATGATTTTCAATGATATTATAAATAATAACTTGTTTCTCAACCTAGGATTATGTGTAAAAAAATTCTTCCTCGCTATAATAATCATAATCAACATAATCACCTTGATCATATTAATTATTCTCATAATTTTCAGAAACATCAACAAGTTATTTTTCAAAACTATATTTATTTTCATCACTTTTAAAACATGATCCATTGTTAGTGTTTATATTAGTTAATTTCTCCATAAACATCAAATCCAAATCATCAAAAATATTTCCAAGAAAATTTTTTAGGAAATTTTTTTCAATTTCTTATTTGGTGGATAAAAAATAATGATAACATAAAAAACCAATTTTCCAATTTTCATATATTTTCACATTTATCATTTATAATAAATGGTATTCCAAACAATATTAGATACAAGAAACATAAATATTTATTTTGACACATCACATATGAGAAAATATCTGAATTTTTCATATTATAACATTAATTTTGGATATGATAATCTTTTCAAATGTCGTATCTTTATAAAATTATGATGTACAATGATATAGTAGAATAGATCATGAAATATTTACAAGACTTTCATTATTTTGTTCCGCCAAATGATTTTTATGGTCTGTGTGGTATAATTAATTCATGATGAATTCAATGATTTTCTATAAAATAATCAAATATTTATCTAATAAAATCATGATAATTAATAGTATGAATTTTATTTAAAGAGTGGTTGTAGTCTTTCTTAACACTTGTAATACTTTTTTAACCACCTTATTTACACTAATTTTTATTTCATAATCATAATTGATATTATATGAGTAAAATAATAAATAAAGGAAATAATAAACATATATCCGTAGGTTTATTATTCCCTCATGGGCCAATAAATTTAAAAATGAATTAGATCCAAAGGATGATTAGTTTGTATTTCAATAATGTTTTGTAGAGTTGTCAGATAATTTCCCTTACAAAATTTGACCACACATAATTATATAACTTTTTTCTTTTAAGATCATCACAAAAAATTTCTCTATAAATAATAGTATTCAATTTCCTTTGGATAAGATGACCGACTATTTAATCCCAAATTTTATTATCTTTTATCAAACTAAATTAATAAAATTCACATATCACCAATTAAAAAAAATTCCTCTTGTTCAATACCCACATCTAAATATACATCCAAATTTCATGATATTAAGAAAAAAACAATCTTAATAAAAGGACGCGTCACTTCCATCATCTATTAGATGAAACAAAATAAGAATATTATTGTTTTATCATTCAAAATATTTTATTATTTTGAATTTTTATTGATATTTAAAAGTCAATGTTGATAAAAAAACATATGATTTTGAGTGGAATAATGTTTACAAATTTATCCAAGCATTCATTAAAATTTTTATCATCCTTTATTAGATTCAATTCTCTAATCGTGTATGAAGAAAAACTATTGTAAAAAATCTATGTACAGTCTCCATTAGAGTATTTATATGAAATGCCACAAACCAAGTCTTTTTGTTTTACCTTCTCATTATTATTTTGAGACATATCATCATTATCTCTTGATAATATTTGACATTGTAGTAATTTAAGACACAATTTTTCATAATGAACTTGTTTCTCACGTCGTTCAAAAACATATTTTAAATATTGAAATATTTTTTCACTTTCAAATATTGTTTTTACAGTATATCTATGAATTTTTCTCATTTTATTTTGATGATTACCCCTAAAGTTTAACATTAAACCCATCTAAACTCAATATTTTATTAGTAATTAAACTATAATGTCATTTCCATGTGATAAAAATATCCATAAATATCAAAACACGCATAAAAGGAATATTTTATATCTAGATTTCATGTTCTCCAGAATTGTGAACCTTTTTAACATCCTCCATCCTAGATCTATTTTTTGTGCCATTATGAAAACATAAAAATTAGTGAACTATTGAATTTTACATATTTATATCAAACTTCTTATTAGTCATTTTTTCAACGCGATTCAAAGAATTTTTTATATTCATGTGTGTGAACTATTAATTTCCATAATTAGGAAAATCCAATTATTTTATTAAAAGACTTATCTTCATGATTTGAATCGTCTACTATAGAATTGAAATAGTTCATTCATTATATCTTTATTAATTTTTGAACAATAGTTTCTAATGTTCATGATCCATTTCTATATATGATATTTCCCCATATCTGGGAATAGTGTTCTAAAATAATTTCATAAATTTCTCATGATATATTTTCATACATTACTTTAATTGTAATAACACTTAAGCACTTTATTTTACTCTTTAAGACCTCTCATATTAACTCTTGAATAATTTATATCAAAAATAATATTTTTCATTTCATAAACTCAATTTATCAACATTTATTTATCTTCATTAAGAACCGATTCATTTATTCTAGATTAATGATTTTCCTTATTCATACAATAAATCTCTTCTTCAAACATAGTGATCATTGAGAGTCACTCTTTGAATTCAAAATTCAATAATAATTCCCTTCTAGTTTCTTCAATATCATCAACTTCAAAATAAATTTCACTAGTGAATTATTCTACATTAACATTTATAATTGGTATTATCTCATTAACATATATTAACATCTCTATTTCATCTTCTACATCATTTATAACAAAACATTCACATTTAGGTAAAAAAACTAAAAAAATTTATTTTTATAAATTTTTCCATAGTATTGTAGAAGAAACTCCAGTATTTAAAACATTTATGATCTCTTCATAAAAAAAATACTTAATACAAATTATTATTTTTCACTGATATCATCTTCTTGAAAAATAGGATAATTTCAAGAAAAATTTATGCTTACTTCACACCTAATCATTTTAGTGGATTTTTACCTTTAAAATGTCCCTCAACTATTCTCAAATATCTAGATATTAAATAGATTTCATTATAAACTTTTTCACTAAATGTATAATTCGAATCAAAATAATCAATATCTTCCACATAATCCTTTTTGTTATTCTCCCCTTCTCTTGAATTCTTAAATTATATTTCTTATACAGTAAATTAGTTCTTCATGATAACTCAATATTTCCACTACCCATTAGAAATATAATGATATGAAAATAATGTAGATAAATTGATTTGGATCTATAAATTTATTAGAAGATACATTAGTATTAAAACGCTAATGAATGATATAGAGTATCTTCTCAACCACTATAGAATCATCGAATTTATCACAATATCTTACTATTTTAATCAAAATCTCATTAATTCTATTGATGAAATACTATTCATTATCATCTTCTATAATTTTTAATTTACATATTTTATTCTAAAAATATATATTTTATCATACTATTCTTTCTTATTTTCATAAATATATTAACTAGATTAATAAAAATGTGCTTCCGTATCATGATAAATCCAACATATTGAAATTAATTCACAGATAATGATGAAAATAATGAATTCCTCAAATGACCATCATTCCTGATATTATTTTTTTCTTCTAATCTAATGAAACATTCTCATCATTAGGTGTAAACTCGGTATATATATAATCAAGAACCTCAATACAAATTTACAGAAGTTAATGCAACATCTTGTCATTCCAAATATGATAAATTTCCCATAAGAGGTGTGGATAGCTTTTCTATTAATTGAAATTTGATTATCCATTAAAAAATTAAAAATTTAGGACTACCCACATATAAAATAGGGAATTATATTCTCAATAATAAAATATAAAATCACCAATGAGGAAAAACTATACCGTTGATATGACATGAAAAAGAAATGTCATGCATAAATAAGAAATCATTAAGAGCTGGTGAATCGGTATATCATAATAATTTTAATATTTCTTGGTGTAACAACCATAATCACCATTTAAATTAAATATATCTCAATATTCAATTTGAAAACCTAAAAAGTGGACATCAAATTTATAATATTCCCTCTCTAAAAAAGATATGGATAATCCATATCATGATTTGGATTCCACATAGATTATAAAACCCCCTACTTTTAACATATAGATAAATGAGAAGGGTTTATCATTAAACCCACAATACATCAAGTATACTAAAAATGATATCTCATACAATAGTTAAATAATTGTAAAATATTAAATGATATCATAAACAAAAAATCTGTCAAACCATTGTCCTAAATTGATGAATTAGTTCTCATCTTATTATTATTCAACCATAGATATATAATTATGATCTCTTCCATTTGGGCCAATATTCACTCATCTACATATATTTATCATTTTACTCATCTCACCTTTTCAATATCAAATTAATTGTACAATTTATCTCAACTTCATTATTTATATAAACTATTTTCTTTTCTTTTCATGTTTAAATTTGAAAGTAAAATTCGAGCAACCTACTTATTTCAACTCCTCTATCAATATTAGTCTAAAAATATAAATTCAGAAGATTATTATTGTTCAATTTGAATGTGATAATTATTGTATATTGAAATAAATTCCCGAATAAACACATGATTCCAATATAGAATGATCCATTGAAATATCCTATTAAACCACTTCTATTACATGGGCCTATGAATTATAAAGTAGCATGTTGGTTTTTATAAATTTTATAGTAACATATATATCCTTGGTGGTGTGGATATATTTGATTTTGAATATTACTTCTAAAAATATTTTCACATGGGCATGGATTAGGGGAATGTGAAATGTATGTCCTTAAATGTACAAAACCACAATAATTCATCCAACTCATTTATGCATGATAGTCAAGTAACTACGACATAGTCTTCCAGTCATTTTCATGCCAATGGTGTGGATGATGGACTTCTACGTAGAGGTGAAACAATATGTATAACCAATTAATTCCATCAAAAATCTCTATATGGAATGGAAATCCCACTACTCCATATAGGTCAGCAATTTTTCACCTAATTCAAAAAATTTACTAGACATTTTTATGTTGAGTTTTCCTACTTTGTCGTGTAATAAAACATACAATGTGGTGTGGTTAATAATTTTACATCATGTTAATTGATTTTTCATCATTGTCCATTATCTAAATTTTGGAACACTACATGAAAACATCTCCAATAATTCTCCAATGAAACATGCATCATGAAGTCAAAACATGACATATATACACTATGAACATTTCAAATGGAATCATCCCATTTAATCACATAGAATGTAATTTCTATAGAGAAAAAAAGTTAACATACATAAATATATCCTATTATTCATATCATTAATATCACAAATCCCATGTACCATAAAATAACCTCATGTTCTCAACACATTAATTTCACATATATCAATGTTATGCATAATTTCATAATCGATTAACATCACGTGAGATTTTTTTATTACATTAGAATATGGGTGGAACACGAGTTTTTGAAAGTTGAATATGATAAAATGGATCATGAATATAAATTTATAGAATATTAATCAACATAGAATTATCATTTAAATAATTTATTTATACTATTATAACAAATCATGTAAGGTGGCTATGAAAAATGTTTTACATTATATTCAAGGAGATGGTAGTCTATATAAACGAATGATTAATGTTTTAATTTATCAAGGAAACCGAGATAAAGATCCTATATTTTATTTTAACCTTTAATAATGATAATTAAATCATAAATATCATATTATTTCATGAAATTAACTATTATATATCAATCATTTGAGAAGGTGTTGAAAAATAAAATACATTGGTTTTCGAGGTAGAATTCTACACATACACATTTTATTATTTTCCATTAAATGGTAAATAATAATGTCTATTATTTATAAAAGAATAAAATAATTAATTTCATATCATATATATTATTTAATTTAATTTTTATTCATCATTATTTCCCTCCTTAAATGTCGGTTATGAAAAATGATATACATCATCTCTCAAGGCGAAAGTCTGCACTTACACAAGAGCGGTGTTCTTATTTTCTAGTACACATCTAAGTAGATGTAAAAGAGGATATAATATAAATATGAAGAAATTTTTTTTGTATGTTATATACTTATTTCATTATATTACAATTGTTAAGATTGTTTTTATAGAGGAAAATGAACAAATAAACTTAACACACTTTGTTAAGAACTATACATCTTTAGAAACCATACATTAGTTTAAACCAAATGACATCTGTTAATGGTATTATAATCAAACCAAGAACTATGGGATGTAGGGATATATGTTATTATGTGTTCGGGGGAGTTTATTCTGGACCTTAGTTGATATTTATGTGTGGATAAAATATTATATGGGGAGTCCCTTTATAAGTTTGGGAAAGGAAAACCATATGATTATCAAAAATATTAAAATATATTCATATATTTTTCAAGACAAATGTCTAAAACATTACACATATTCGAATATAATATTATTTAAATTTCAAATATGATAAGAAAAATTAATTTATACCTGTTTTTAAGTCATTTTAACCCTTATCATTTTTGTTTTAACCCTTTTAATCTTTTTTAGTTATAACCACAGTAATTAGAATTGTATACCAAAGTTACTACACAAAATGAAAAACTTAATTTTATAAAATAACTAGATATGGATATTATTTTTCAAAATATAATTAAAATTTAATAAAATTCAATTTCTATAAGTGGTTTAATTCAATTTCATACCAGACATGCAATTAAGATGTAAAATCAATTTTCAGAAAAATTACCTTTGATGAATAAATATGTTTTATATAAATTGAAAGTATAATATAGAATATAATGAAATTAATTGAATTATTTATAAATAAATGGAAGTAATGTAATTTGTGAAAAAAATAAAAAAATATATTCCTTTTAAATACATAAATAGAAATGGAGGTGTTCTTAGAAATCTGTTTTTAAACTTTTGACACAAAAAATCATCATTTACAAAATTAATAAAAAAAAAGAGATATAAAGTAATATTTAATTGACGATATGATAAATTGATTTAATTTTTTAAATATCGAATTAAAAAATTATAAAATTATACTTTTAAATAAATTTATATAATACATGTAATCAAATTATTGACCTATAATATTATTTCATTTTTTTAAAAAGTTACTAAATATTCATATTCTAAATATAACTCTGTAAAATATAATTCCTAATTGTTAATAAGGATTTTTGTTTAACTATTATAATCCTTACTTGGGTTATTAAAAATTGTTTTTAAATGAGTAGACATGTTCATTCATACACTTATTTATTCACCATTATGATAAGGAATGTTGGTGGTTCCCTACAAAGTATGTTTGTCTACATGCCATGCATTAAAATTATTGTGAAAATAAATCTTCAAATGCTAAATTTTAGGTAATAGGTTATCTATTTAATATTAGTTGATTATTTTACATATTGGTCATCAGAGCATTTTTTTCTCCACCTGAATGATGAAATTTTTCGTATGGTGTATAAGTGGACCATTGGGTGCATCACCTATATCTATAGTTAGTTTCTATAAGTCTTAGGACACATGAGGCCTCCCCTATTTTATAGATATTTTTGTACCTTAGACTCCACCTTATATGGTCAAATTAAATTAATATAGATGATAAATTATTTCCATTGGGTTAATATTTTTCCATATTTTGTTTTTAAAATTTTTGAATCAGCCAATATATTTAAAAGACATGTTTATTTCCTCATAGAAAGCATAAATTTTGTATTATTTATTTCAAATATATTTATCCATTACAAAATATTATATTTAGTCCAATGGTGAATTTTTCTAATCCATGGCGATCAGGGAATGCTTATGGGCATATTACACTTTTTTCGAAATATCAATGCGTCATCCAAATTTAGGTCCATAAAAAATTTCTATAATAATAAATATCAATATATATAAGTGTATCTTCTAATAAAATTCAATATGTATAATTATGATATAAAAATATTAAGGATTTATTTGTTAACCAAACATCCTCCTTATTATCAAGTGATCTCATGGAATTCTAAAAATACATTGGTTATAAATATTGTCCAGTGTTCAAATTAAGTGGAATAATATAAGGAACTCTAGTTGGGGGAGCGGTGAATAAAAAAATAATTACTCCTTAATATAGAGTAAATATAAAACTCACTTTATAGTGGAGAGGATGTATTGGAATGGTCAAAGGGACTATGGGGTTATTATTTTTGATCAAATGTATTGTTGTTGTAAAATATCCCTTGGAGTTATGAATGTTAATTATGGTAGTTAGAATGAAATATAATTAGGTTAAAAATATTTTGTGATCATTTTATATTGGAAACCTTTGGAAATTAATTCATGTTTTTATGGACCAAATTGGTAAGGATGAGCATATCTAGCTCACCACGTATGAATACCTAGAAGTTATTGTGAATGATATAAATAACATGTGTTTATAAATAGATAAATACGACTATATATAAAACACATATTTGTATATGAAGCTTCAGTTAAATAATAATGGATTCAATCTATTTTAAAATTTATTATAAATTATTTTTTTTGGAAAAAATAAACGGTGTTGAGACGCAACATCAATTTTTTTAGAAAATAACATCTCTTTTAATTTTTTTTTTCAAATTTAAGGTCTTAAAAAATGGATTATCTATTAAATATCCAATTCTATTTGATTAATAATTCTTATTCCCAATAGTAAATTATCATTTTATTATTTATAATAAAAAATATTATTTACATGTCTTGTTCTTCGTAGAATACAATATCTTGGGAAATTATTCTAATGATACTCCCTGGATTTGAAGTTCTTGACTGAATGGTACTACTGATATAGGTTTTCATATGGGTAATATTTTTTTAAGTTAGAAGACATAAAAATTATACATATTAAGTATGTTAATTTAAATGTTTGAGAATAATTAAACATCTAAATTAATTTTTTTTATTTTAATTCCAATCCCCACATCATCATTATCTCATGAACGTACCCACATCACATACCCCGCAACCCATTTTACTCTTCCAATCACATGACTCCCTCTTACCCACTAATTTATTAACTATGTCCAAATCTATCATAAGAGGGTGTGAGACTATTCTATACCATATTAATGATCTTATAAATTTATTAAAACTAGAACAATGAATTTTTTGGGAAGATTTAGATAAAAATATTTTATAAATAAATAGACATTTTCTTTTCAAATACCATTGTTTCATCAGGGAGTGTTAGATATTACTATGTAGAGAAATATGAAGTGGTAAAAATTAATTTGAGGTAGTTGGATCATGATTATTTCATTTTTTTATTTAATTATGTTTTTCATATCATTTATAAGGGGTTCTAGATGCATTTTTAAAATGATTTATTAAAATTTTTATAAAATTAATTTTTCATGTATTGAACATATTCATAAACCCATTATCTTATTCAATTCCTCCTAGGACTGTTATATTTAATTCCTGATTTTCTAATACTATTAATGAGAAAATGATAGGATTAAAAAAATTAACAATTAAAATCATTTAATTAAATAATTTTTCATTGAAAATTTAATGATAGGGTTATCCTATATTAATTTTAGTAAAATAATTTTTAGGGATTTTTTTTGTTGGATTATTTATTTATTTTAATGAAATTAAGAAAAATAGATGTTCTACATTGATATTATTTTGTATTATATGGATATTATTTTATTTTTGTACTAAATATATATATGGAAATATTTGTTATTGATTTTTTATGGAGTGATCTAATTTTGGTAAGGGTATGTGAAATATTGATTAAGGAATAAGGATGAGTATTTATATTGAGATTAATATTGACATTAAAACCCACAAATTTTTTCAAACCACTAAATAACATATTGGTAATACCTAAATAGGAATTCTTGGAAAAAATAACCTGTTTAGAAGGAATTTTTTATAGGTTATGAAAGTATACAACATTTTAATTGTTTTTAAATTTCTTGGGAACATAACATCAACTTGAGATAAAATATGAATTTAACTTGAGATGGAGGCCCTTCTATAGGTTTAGTCTACTTAATTGGTTGCATATGGAGTAATCTTATGACTAAATATAATTTTATCACTCATGTGTCATCCAATCATTGAGGGAGTTTATATAAGAGGTGAAATATACAACTATTGACTGAATAAAACTTATTGATTTTAATATATTTGATTGGATAAGAATATTTATTATAGTCCATTTTTTATAAAATGATTTTTTAATCTTGTGATATAGGGGATATGGGATGTAATGTTTTTTTCTACTGAAATGTTAATTTGTGTAGATTTACATGAAATTATAATAAATCACTGACTTTTATATGGATTCGTTTCAAAATAATATTATTATTATATTCATGGGTTACGTTACATGAAATACCCTAACAGAAAAAATCATATAAAATCAGACATACAATATAAAATCAATAATTCATTATGATTGATTGGTTTTAATTTCATTATTTTCACCAATTATATGATTATTATTATATTTTGTTTTTTTCAAAATTATATGATTATTATTTTCATTATATGATGATTATTATTTTATGAATGTAATGTTATTAAAATCATTGGATAAACCTTATTTAGTCTTGGAATCACCGACGTAAATAAATTCCATACAGATATATATATATATATATATATTCATTTGAAGTTTTCATATTCTATAGTGAAGACGTATTAGTAATGATTAAAATAAACCAAGAGGGGATAAATTAGGGTATCATTTTTTGATCAAAAATTATTTTCATTCATCCTAAATCAACAATCATTAACTAGTAGGATAAATAATTTTTTAACTTTTTATATCAAAAAATAATATTTGTAAAACTAAATAAATATAGTTATAATAAATACAATATTTTTAAAGGTTTTATATTATATTATAAGTGACTACATCCTTGGTGTAATGGTGAGTCAAACAGTTTTATTAAATTTACTATAATATATCATGTTTATAATAAATAATGAGTTATTTTATTTTTATTAAAATGAAATTATCTTAAAATATATTCTCCAATAAAAAAATATATTAGCAGAGATATAATTTCATCATTAAATAAAATTTAATATACTTGAATTAATGAATATAAATAGGAAAACAATTTATTCATAATGAATTATCAAGATTAATTTTTTAAAAGGAAATTGTTTATTTAAAAATTAATTTATCACAACAATATCACAGGTGACATTAATTTTTCAAATCATTCTCTTTCAATAATAATGTTTACATTTTCACTCTAAACACACCCTCAAACCCAAAAACATCAATGATATAAATAAATAACTAATCATAATCACAAAAATTCAAATCAGGTGTCATGAAATTCCAATTGAACCATCATTAAAATACATATTATTATATTAATATAATTGAAAAAATGACAATCACATTCTTTCAATTTTTGAAAAAAATTCATCCATGCAATGTGTTTAATTGTTTTTGGAAAACAATCATTGATTATTAATAAATTTTTTATAAATATCTTCTCTAATCAATGAAAATGTTTTGATGTTAACATTAACAAATTATACTAAATAGAACATTACTGTGTACTACTACAGTGATAGGACTCCACCAAACAGGTTCATATTATATTTTGGGTATACCATATGAGAAACATACTATTTTTAAACACTTAGTACTATTTTAAACAAATCATATACAACACATATATATTTATCATAATTTTATTTAATCCAAACATAATAAAATTTATATTAAATTGAATGGAATATCATGACTTTTTTGAGGACACAGAAATTATCTGGTGGTCATCACTTTTCAAAATTACATAACCTATAATTTTTGACTCTCATCGTAGCATATTATTAACTAAACTTAGAACCATCATATTTATTATTAATGTTATTAAATATTTTAAAACTAATAACAACTAATCATAAAAACCTTCACTGGAAATCAGCAATGCATATTATCCAATTATGTGATATAAAATTAACCAAAAATACAAAAAATTTATATTTATATTTTATTTAAATAAATAAATTATATTGTATAACCTAAAATGATATCTCTATAAGAAAATATTTGCATTCACAGTTTTATCGCATAAAATATTATTTAAAAAACATTTATCTCAACTTTAACCAAAAAACAATACCCTCATAACCATGTAATATTCAAAACATGGACCAAAACATTTATTCTACACAATAAAAACATATTCTTTATTTTATATCAAAACGTTGAAATAGAGTAATTCAATACCTACCATCATTAATGATCCAAAATCTTCTTTTTTAATTTGAAAAAAATAGAAAATAACATTAATGGGAACAATAATAATCCAATTAATATTAGTTATCAATATAATGTTAATATCACAATAAGAATTTATGAAATAAACATTATTAATCAGATGTTGGAAACCAAAAATCCCATTAATAATAACCCTTAAAAAATATAATTTTTATGTTCCCATTATAAAATTAGCAGTGGAAAACTCCAAATATTCCCTTTTTAATGATCTATGAAAGAAACCCTATATTAAAATATATTATATCATAATTCCTAGTTTCCTCCCCATTTGAAATATAATACAAAAATAAGGTGAAGTTCAAAATAAGTCATTTTATGTTTTACATATACTAAAAAAGCATAAACAACAATATTCAACCTTTATTTTCTAAAATTCAACTTTTGGTAAAGGCTCTGTAAATTCTTCTGCAATCATGTTTTAATAGAAACAAATTTCATCCATTAAACTCTTGATTTATCTTTTCATTAATAAAATTACAATAAAAATAAAATTTAATTTATTATTAATTATTTATATTATTTTAAAATGTTTAATAAAAAATGGTTATCACACCCAAATTATTGTGGAAATTCAAATCAACATTGAGATCCTATATTGGGTATTCATCCATGACCCTGTAATTATTTATTATATATATAAAAACATTTCACATATAAAAACCATAATGTCACTAAATTTTAATCCATTAAAATGCTTTTAAATATAATGTTCTCTTATGAAAAAAATCACCACACATAGTATATTTCCAATCATTAACATTTACATCACAATAAGAATCAACATATCTATAAAATATATATTTTAATAAATTAAAAAAAAGTATAAATAAAAAAATTTGTTTTTAAGAATTCTATTTGTGTTATCAAAAAGGTTTTTTCTGAAAACATAAAAATTAATATTATTTGCCCACTTGATACAAAATATATTACATTAACTATGAATGCATAAATGCATGCAATAAGTAATTAGAATTATATTTTATTATCTTATTTTACTTTTTCATCACTATAAACCTTATTAAAAATAAAATTATTAGTAGATACAATTTTAAATTTATCAAAGAAAATCAGAATTAATAACCTCATAACATATATCTCCTAATATAAATATATAAATTTGATATTTAAATTTTATTTATTATCCACCAAGCGATCAAATTTCAAAAGTATTATTCATTTATTTAGTAAAATATTTTTATATATAATTATAACTTCATTTAAATAAATTATATTTAATAAATATGATAAATATTTTTAAATTTTACAAGACTATTTTATGTAAATATTTCATTCTAATATTTTTCTATTTTTGTTAATAAAATTTCTATAATCTCCTATAATCTTATAACTCGCTTTTAAATATTTCATTAATATTTGAAAACCTTATTTAGTATATGAACACATATAAAATTACTATCTATTTAAAAATAATTTTGTCAACCGATATTTATTTCATCTTCTGATGATAAATTTATAAATGATGACCATTTAAAGGTTAGAAATATTTTTTATTTTCATTGTGATATAAAAGTAAAAAATACATTGACCCTCTCCAATCATAACGTCAGTGACAATATTTTAGGAAAATCAATAACTTCAACATGTAGGTGTACATTATAATCATAACATACTTTATTTGAAGCCACATTATTTTAGTTATTTTATCTATTTCAATATTAATCATTTTTTATAATATTTTTTTTTAATTTTGGATTTTTATCCAAATACCATTTTTTCAATTTAATTAAATTCTCCATTCAATGAATCAATCTGTTCATTATGTGAATGTAATTATTCCACAATCAATTTTTTCTTATTGAGATAACAATAAAGTGGGTGTTATTTTTCTAAATAACATTCATGCATGAACGAGTTCATCAAAATTTTCATAAATATTATGAGCCAAAAATTTATTAATCAATTTATAAAAATATAAAATTATTTTTTATTTATTTTCACAATAAATATTAAAATATTATCAATTTTTTTATACATTGATATAAATCATTCCTTCTAAAATTTCTATGCCATCATCTTCTTCATTTAATATATTAATATAAAATAATTCTTTATATCAATCCACCTATATCTGAGAATAGTTATCAATATCACTATCAGTCAATATTACATTAATAAATATCAGCCAATATTCATTGTTTCTCATTAAATATTTTATAATATATTCAATTAATTTAATTTCTCAAAAAATCCATCTATAGATCATTCTTAATATTTATAATGAGTTATTCCTCATACCGTTATATGGATATAACTTCCAAAAAACATGAAAAAAAATTCATTGTTTAATTACATTTATAACTCCTTTTTTATAATTGAAATATGAAATCTCTAAATCTAAACATATAATTCCAATAATCATAAAATTAGTAAAATAGTTTTTCAAAAAAAAAATTATATACCTTGTTAAGAAAAATTTATTGTATCTCTGTGTACATGATTTCCAATAAGAATCATATTTAAATTTATATAGTGATAAGTACTAATTTATACATCCATGATTTATCAAAGTAAACTATAGAACTTATAGTGGTATATCCAACATTTTTGTATAAATTTTCATTTTAAAATATCTAAATACCTTTTCATTAATTATTAATTTATTTTTAAACATATTATGATTCACATTATTAATTTAGCATAAAATATAAATGAAATTATCATTATATAAGATATAAATTAAATAATATACTTATCTCTATGTGTTAATTTATGTTTTATATGTTTATAAATATCATAATGAATAAACTTAAATAGATGAATCATTTGAATCATTATCCCTTTATGTGAATCATTCACAATTTTCCATATTTAAAAGGACTGGAGAATATTTTAAATCTTTTCAAAAAAATAACCCTACAAAAAAATATTCATGGGATAAAATACTAATAATACATTAAATATAAAGAAAAATAAATTAATTGTAAAATAACTGCCTTATTTCATATTGTCATTAAAATCAATAAATTTAACTACGCATATATTTTTTTCAAATGAATTAACTTTTATTGTCACATTATGATGATACACTCAAAATATTTAGTTTCAATACCTTCACCCAAAGTGTAACTATTAAAATCATCTTTCATTTACCAATGGAAAGTATTTCTACTTCTAAGATTTTAAGTGTGAAATAATTTCAATGAAATCTAATCATTTATAATATTTCTCCATGACTTTGAGTGTAAACCCCATTAAAACCATATTGAATTATATTTCAGTATAAAATAAAGTTATTATTACATTAAAGAGGTGGGTGATGAACTTGGTTTCATCATTATAACTATCATTCTGAGAATAATTGGAAGATATAGTAGTGGTCACAAAATGAAAATAAATTAATATATTACTAAATACTTGAGATAAAGTACACGAGGTTTCCATGTGCCACTTGATTTGTCACACAATAATAAATAATGTTTCCTAAAAAATGTTACAAATTTAGGTAATGTGGGTTTGAGAACCTCGACCTGGGATTAATCCATGTGTTCTATCTATTTATACAAAAATTATATGTTACTCGAGTTAATAAATATCATAGCATAATAATAGTAATATTTTATAAAATTTATATGAAATAAGTTTGAATATATGTGAATTATAAGTTTAACTGAACAAAAACATTATTATTTGATACATTGGGTTTTATTTCACTTAGAAAACCATGTAATACAATTTAGTTGAATTATACATACATTTATAGTGATATTTTTGAGATGAATGAGCGTGGTGTATCAATATATTACATGGTGCTCTAGAACCAATGACGATCATTGAAATAATAATTGGGCTTTTAACAATATATAATATCTACCATTAAATTTATAGTACAAATCATATGTGAAACTATATCAGCCCACCCATTTATAAATTAATCCCCCCTTATAATCTAAATTAAACGCCTTATTATGTATTTCTATTATAAAAAACACATGCACATCATTAGGTTTATTATATCCTATCATATTTATAAGACCATTATGAATTATTATCATTGATAATATAGTTGTTAAACAATGATCATATTATTAGTATAGAAATATTTTTTTAACAAATCTAGTTGACACAAACAGAGGAAGTGAATACCTTGACCACCAACAAGGCATCATTAATTCCAACAGGGTGACACAAATTTTTTAATTCATAAAACACTAGAAAAATAATTTCAAATATAGTACATCTAATTCTATGTGTCAAACCCACAGGGACGGTCCGTATGTTCTAAAATAAAAAAATTGAATAAAATTGAAATTCATTGATTGTTTGAAGAAAATAAACAAATAGTAGAAATGATTGGGTCTTGAAATAAAGATTGTGATTAGAAAGGTTTAGTAAATTTCCAATTCATTCACTAGGGATTCAATTGATAATGGATTTATTTAGTTTTGGTATCATAATTAGGTAATAAGGGATCCATGGTCTATGTATCCTTCCCTATTCTTGTTATTTCACCTTTATAATGGTGATATATTGAGCACCAATGCAAAAGAAGCTTACCCAAAAACATATTTAAATATAAAAACATAGATTTCATAGTGTTCATACACAAAATAGGACAATTAATATATGCAATAACATAATATTCCTCATATTGCAGGAATGGTCATGAAATATGAATAAAAAGAAATTGGGAATTCATAAATTGTGTATCAGCAATCAAAAACAAGAATAATAGTTATAAAAAATCCAGATACAGTACTCTCCTTATAATAACATCACCCAACACAAATAGAAACAATCTCTCATTATATGCATGATGAGAATGATAATCATAGATACCAGATGATGAATGGTAGAAAATAACGGTGTTGAAGTTGGTGTCTAGACATTCACTCAATTTGTACATCTCCTCTGTGTGGCAATACTCTCTCTCCTCTAGTCACAGAATGATCATCTATAGTGACCAAGACATATTATTATAAGGTTATATACAAAACAATTGGCTGAATTAAATTAATTTTTCTTTTTTTCCTTCGTCATCAAAACATGTAAATGTATCACATTTAATTTAACATTTTATTCCCAATGCATCATGAATCTAGGTGTTACTTTTCAAAAAAGATATTTAAAATATTTCCCATGTCATGTAATATGTATTAAAAATGTGTATTGGACTTTCACAGCGGGTAATCATAATGAAATGTCTTTTATGGAAACACCTTTTTGAAATCATATTCCTTGTAACTTGAATACAGGACATATAAATTGTTCTGTTCTTGTTTTTCGACCACGCATCTTCGTCAAAAAATCAATTGTCATGTTGCTTCTCTTTTCTCATAGTTCGAGGTGTTTTTAGATCCTATTTGAAACCCTTTTTGGTCCTTTTCCAAATATTTATTTTTTTATTCCATAAAAATAAATTCTAGTCAATCCCTTCCAAAATTTTATTTATTAATCATTTAAATAAAAAAATCAATACCTTTAAATACCATGAAATATATGTATGATATACATCTATCCAATACCAATACAATTGACTTAATACTTTTAATCATGGATGAAATCTATATATACTAAAATATAATTTCACCATACCATAGATTAAATTCAATTTATTCAAAATAAATTTGTCAAATGGAAAAGAAAATTTTCAAACATCACGCATGAAAATTATTCAATGCCTCACTTTTCCATAAATAATGTCAATCATGTATTTTACTTTTTCCAAATGAAAAAATCATGCCTTTTCAATAATCCATTCTCATTTTCCTTTCACTATCATTATGCCTTATATTTTTAATCTAACTCAAATTTCTTTTTTCACTCTTTATTAAGGTACTCATCTAACTAGAATTTGGTATATACCGTAAAATTATTTAACCTACCATTACCTTTCACGAAATCTAACATATCCACTTTGTAAGATACAGATCACAATTAATCAGTATGGCTTGACCATTCAGGTCAAATGACTCTAAGGATTAATATCAGGTTGGTAAATTATACAAACAGTAATGATAAAAAATCATGTTTGGCCTTAATTTAATTTTCATGATATTAACATATAATCTCAATGAAAATTTCCCTTCATATACGTTATTTTACATTTCCCCTAAAAATCACAAAAGTGGGCTAATGATAGATTTATGAACAATGAATGAATCAACCTCTGTTTATTGTTATATATATATATATTTTCTTTTTCAATTATTCTGATTATGACAAGGCTCACATCGATCAAATAGCCATATAAAATCAAAAGAACATTTGTATTGAAATGGTGATTTTTTCCTCCCAAAACAAAACCCAATTTCCCCCCTTTTTTTCTTAAAATGTTATTAGCAAGGGAGGTGAATAATGAAATACAATGTAATATTTCATGGAATCACCTCATTTCATAATGAAGATTCTAAAGTAAATATCTACAATAATGTATATATTGGTACACTGTATAAGGTTCCTACACCATTATTATTCATTAAAATGTCAGGAAAGAAATTTAGTTGATGGTAGGAGTTGATAATATATGCTTGTAAAATGATTAATTTCATAAAAATATTGTTTATGGATTGTACGAGATTCAAAATGGATTCTTTCTAGGTGGGTATCAGGATAAGGGCTTAAAAAATAAATCCTCAGTCATTTCCAAAGTAACTTTGGTCTGTCATCACATCAATAAGATTCTAATAATGTTTTATAAGAATACATGTCGTAGTTTCTCATGACATATTTATAATAATAAATGGGAAATATTTTCTCAATGGATATATTAGGAAAAAGATGACAGTTTGAGACAATCACTCTTGTGAAATCATTTGAATAATTAATTCAATTAATGTAAATATTAGAAATTCAAATCATTGATAGATCTCAAAAATAAAATCATTTCTAATTATTAACATTATCTCTTAAATCGTGATATTTCTAATCCTAATCCTCATGATAATATCTAATAATTATTTTTCTCATTTTTTCATTTTTATTCGTTGAAAATGAAATATAAATTCATGGAATAGTATTTACCTTGGGTAGTTTTTGTCTCCTATTTCCATTGAGAAAATAATGAATCAAGTGTGGGGAAAGAAATTTAATGGTAAAGAACTAAAAGAATTTAAATGTGGGGAATAAAATAGAAAATTAAAAAATATAAATGCATACATTGAATTCAATGATGCTTCAATATTTTGTTGTACATATTTTTGTTGTACCTTTTAATGAAGTTTAAATGATCTCCACAATGTGTAATTCCTCTACAACTATCTCTAATGACATGATTTTTAATTAAACATTCATTGATGGTCCTAAAAAAATTATAGAAGTTAAATCACAGTCCATAATAATGAAATTAAATATATTAATGGATGAGTTCTTTCTCCTAAAAATATAATAAATAAATAAAATTAATAATAAAGTTACGTTTCCTCCTATACGTTTTTTTATTTACCATCATTGGTTTGACCATACCAACTACATCTGATGGTGGATGGTGGTAGGAAATAGGATACCTAATCTAGATCTAAAAAATTCAAAATATGTGTTTTATCCCAGGTAGATTGGTCTAATCTCATAATCTAAAAATAATATCACACTCCCATTGGTGTAAACACTCCATACCTCTATGGACAAAATACAACAGTTCTTGGCCCTGCATGAAAAATAAAATAGTAGTTCACTCACTATAAATTCATATTCCCCTAATTTAAATTCTTATTTAATGAATGTTCCTTCACTATTATAAAATTATTCTATAACATCTTTACCCTTTTTCTATTTTCATTACATCCCCCATAACTTTATACATCTCCCATATCATCTCCTCTTGCATGCACAACAATTTCTAATGAATTCCGAAAATTATCCCTTGAAAATAAATCAATTGTTCTTCTAACTTCTACATCACCTATTGTAAATTGTACTACATTTCAAATCATCAATCTCAAAAACTCAAATATACATTGTGAACATCAACATGTTCCCATATTCTAGTGAGGAATGGTATTCCCGTGATTATTTAGAGCTTCTCCTCATCCATGTCTTTCAACAAAAAATATTCCAAGAAATGAAAATTCTCTACTTTGATGATGAAAACATCATTTATTCCTCGATTATTTATAATTTTTGTATCATATAGATTAATCATAACTTTATTTGGTTGCATCTCTCTCAATACAATGCTTTTGAATGTTTCATATGACATTATATTTACCTTGACACCTAAATTACCAAAATCAGTACATAAATCATTAGTACAAATATTAATTGGCATATAAAAACATCCTAGATCACTTTTCGTCTTTTGTAGGATTCTTCACACTACTACTGATCATTTTTATACCAATAAAATGATAGATAATTCATCAATCTTCTTTTATTACATTAACTCCTTCATGACCTTTTCATATATAGGCATGTTTGAGATTACCTTAGTGAATGGAATGTTGATGGTACTCTTCATGAACATATATAAAAAATCATTCATTCTTCAATCATCACATATTTTAAATGATAAAAAAATTGTAATGTTTGTAGATACGGTGGTGGTTCTTCCTCTAGTTTCTTTTCCTCAGCTTCTCTATTGTTTTTGTTACTTGATTCCACTGTTCATTTCCCATTATTTCATTATAATTATATACCACTCCCTCAAGTATTCATTTCACTTTGAAGAAATGTGGAATTCACAAATGCACAGGGATTCTATTCTACGAATCATGGGAGCTCCCCTATTTTTCATTTCGATATGTTTCTCGACAATATGATTGACTAGATATTCACTATTCATCTTTGTAAATTGTTGGTTTTTTTAGTCTTTTATCAATTCTCTGATAATAAATTATTGATCCCTAGAATATGTTGTCATCTATTTATGTTCAACTCCGGTTGTGGTCATAACCATTGTATGAGTCTCTACCTGTGAAATGATTGGACTGGTCAGTGTTTTCCCATGGTGTTGAGGATGAAAACCCTATTGTCTTGGATAAAATCCTTGGAACTAATTTTGATTATATGGTTTCAATTATTGTGGTATCCATCTATGGATATAATATTTATTGTTATAATCAATATAATTGACATCATCGCAATATATACCTTGGTTATTTTTATTGGCCACCATCTCATCCAGTTTCTTCGATATGACATTCATTTGGGGGGAACCCAACTATTTCCCATTATGTGCACTCCTTCTTCATGACCTTATTCTTACGTCCATGGAAACCTATAGATGGAAATCACTTCCAACAACCCATATCTATCCTTTCGTGGAATTTTCATATTTGAATCTCCTACAGCAGCATCAATGATAGAATAATATCCCCATGACAATATTTTTGTAGAAATATTGAATTAATAACAAAATGTAGATTCTTTGATGATGATATCATATTTTTAAACTTTTGAATAATTAAGATAAAAAATATAATGACTCTTCATTAATTTAATCAAAATTTAAAATTTTAACCCCTAGATCCATTGATTTTGATTGTGGGAGAACTGTGATAAAAACATTCATACTAGATCCTCTCATGTGTGATTGAATGCCGAGGTAGTCTTTAGTTCCACTCTCCCAATTTTTACATCAATAAAAATATAAAGAGTATCCTTACAGCGTCATTTTTGGCATTCATAAATTAGAACATGTCACGTATTTCCAAAAAACCATCAATGTTTGAGTTTGGGCCTTCTTGAGGCACCCCGGAAAATTGTGGTGAATGTGTGATCATTTTTATGACGTCTACCATGATCTTCAAATATTGAGACGTGAAGGGGGTATGAAACTGATTGGATTTACTCCCATATTTGAGGTTATTCCATGATTAATTTGTTCTATCCCATGGGATTTCTCTTATGGACCAGTGGTCCTACTCTCTGGGCTATCTCATGACCACCTCATTCAAATTGGTATCTACCTTCCATGTTGTTTCATTCTCGATCAGACTCTTCCTTTTCCATTCTCTGGTTAAGTAATTTTTTATCCAGATCTGAGTCGCATGGAAGATCATAAATTCTATCTTTCCCAAGAGTGGAGTATTTGCGCCCTGTATTGTTACTAAAAACTTTACCATGACAAGACAAAATATAAAATAATGATGTAAAAAGAAAACAATTTTCTAGAATCCTAAATAATTTTTTCATTGTGGAAACAATCCCTAAAAGGGCCTCCAAGAAATTGATACCACATAGGGCCTCATTAATTCTTATAGGACTACATAATTTTAATAATTTATAAAACTCAAACAAAATAACTAAAAATATAGTACATTTCATGCTCGAGATCAGAACCCACATGGACGGTCCATATGTTCTAAATTAATTAATGAAACTAAAATTGAAATAGTTTGATTGTTTGAATAAAATAATGAAATAGATGAAACAATTGGTTTTTGAAATTTGAACCGAGACAGAAAAGTTTTAGTTAAATTCATATTCATGTACTAGGGATTTAATTGACAATTGATTTATTCATGTTTTCTGTTAGATTTGGATCAACAAGGAACCTTGGTATAGGTATCCTTACCTATTCTTGTTATTCCACCTTTTGAATGGTCATCTAATAGGTTCCAACACAAAACTAGGTGACACAAAACCATATTTAAATATAAATAACATAAATTTCATAATTTACCTACAAAGAATATGGATATTAATTGATAAAATAAAATTATATTCCTTAGAACACATCAATGGTTTGGTTATACAACCAGAATGAAATTTGGAATTGGTAAATATTGTTGCTGCAATCCCATAAAATAATAATAGTTTGAAATATTCCATATGCATCACTCCCCTTACAGTCACATCACCCTTCACAAATATTAATAATCTCTCATTCAAATCATGATGATAATGAGTACCATAGATACCCGGTTTATAATGGAGGTCATGAATAATGGTGAAGAAGGGCTTTGGATTATCACTCTGTATGTGTGTTTCCTCTGTACGAAGTTTCTCTATCTCCTATGGTCCCATAATTGTCATCTGTAGTAGATGAGGAATATTATTATAAGGTTTCCCATCAAATCCTTGATCACATTGCATTAATTGTTTTTGTTTCCTACCCTCTTATGGAGTAAAAATGTGTCACATGACATGTCATATTTTAATCCATAGGTTTCGTAAATTTCATTATTACTGTTCAAGAAAACATATCTTAAAAAATTCACACATTATGTAAATGGTATACATGACATGTACTAGTCATTCAAATAATTTCATCGTCAAGACTTCTCCTGCATGGAAATATCATTGGAAAACATACACTTTAGAACATGAATACCATATGTTTATATTATTTTTCTCTCATTATCCCACTGTACTTCATCCTCAATAATGTAGTGTCACACTACTTCCCTTCGCTTGTCTTGTCAAGTTTATTTTATCTCTTATTTCCATAATCATTCATTACACTTTCTAATATTCCTTATTTCAATCCATATAACAAGAAACAAGTCACTCCATTCCAAAATTATCGTTATAAATTATTTAAATACACAAATCAATACCTTAAAATATCATGAAATGTATGCATTAATTCAACTGTCATTCCTCAACTAGTATGATCATACAAAAAAATCCCATTTGTTAGTGATTTGGAGGGATATAGAATCATTTTAATTTTCCCTCAACTATGGCCAAGATGAGATATAATAACATAATCAAGAATGAAACCATTTACAGGAGAAGTTCAAGCTCATCGAGATCACAAACCAATCTATGTATGCCAAACCACCCCATGAAAGTCTCACTATCGTGTACCTTACTCATAGGGTATTTTCTTGTATGTTAATGGGTTATATATCAAAACCCTACTAATAATAAAAATAATATTTTATGGAATTAATATATTATTTTAATTTTATTATTATTATATTATACATGATTATGATTATGATACTATAAAACATAGATTATATATTTGGGTAATATTACAATTCAATTATAGAATTTATATTAATGAATTAATGGATTTTTGAAATAAATTTTTTTAATAAAAATATTTTATTAAATATGTCTTATTGAATATAAATTATTATATAATTTTTATAAAGTCAAGTGTAATTTTAATATGGTTTTGAAAACTATTACTATAAAAAAACATTTCTAAACAAAATAAAATTCGTATTTTCAAATTGATAATTTGTATAATTATAAAGGAATTAAAATAAAATAATAATTATTTTGGGAATGAAAACATTAAAATTTTCCAATGGGATATTTTTAATAATTTTCTGACAAAATAGAATATTTCAGTAACAATTAAATATAGTAAAAATACAACCTATTTATTTTGACCTCATAATGGCATAAAATGGTGTAATAAATACCAAAAAGGCTATCGATGAAAAAATCTATTTTTTCTGTTTAAAAAATGGCATTTATGTTTTATTTGGATAATTTATATAGCCTTTATGAATCCTAAAAAAAATTATACATTATTGTTTTAAATTATTTTTTAATAGTATGACTTTCTTACCCATAAGAAAATGTATTATTTTATTAATTCCAATCAATGCACTCATTTTATAATGAAAACACTCCACAATTGATGAAAAAATGGAAAAAACTGTATTGTTTTTTGTTTTGGTTATCTTATTATATAGATTCCGAAAACTATGTTTTAGAAATGATAAATAATTACCCATTCATTTTCTATATAAACCCACACAAGATCTTATTCCCCTTCACTAAAAATCATTAGATAATTATCTTACTCTTCCATCACCTATCTAGAGTCTCGTTAAGGTTCCACTAATCTTTAAAATAGCACCTCTTATGCATTTGGATTCACACTCTCAATGTAAGGGTTCTTTTCATTCTTCTATTTATTCAAGATTCTTTACTATCGTTCACCTACTATTACCTATTCATATTCTTGGGATATATTTTTACATGTCCCTATTACTGTCCATTTTATTTCCAAATTATGAGATATCACTTTCTCTTTCATAAACACATATTATGAATTTCTATGTGTCGTCATTATGCTAATGAAATTTCACCATGATTTTCCATGACAAAGAAATATGTTGTGAATAACCATAACCATCTTCTATAAAAGGTGTTTATATTTAAAATCATGTATCCATTTTATTGTGGAATTACATATATTTATTCCCCACTAATATATCAAGGAATAAAAAATGATGATGAATGAATCCATGTTGTATGACGAATGCGACAAACATAAGCATGATAATGAAATGAATGTGTAGGGTGTGAAAATAATTATATAGTTCTCTAATGCATTGTGAAATTATTAGTCTTTTATTTAATAATAATTATGGAGGTATTAAACCGGATTCCATTATGTGAATTGTTTCATCAGGATGTCTCAGTATTTAGCCTTGACCTATGATTATGATTCATTGTTTTAAGTAGCTTCTTAATTACCCATGTTTATGTTATGAATATAATTCAATATCTTGTCTCCATATTCATTAGTATGATTCTCAATGCTTTCATATCCCATTGATAAGCCTATAATCTATCATTTATTATTCTATTCATGTTATTTCATGTTTATAAGCTTAATATGCTTTATAGATCTCCCATTCAATTGTATTTCCCCAGGCTATCCCACATAGTTTTAAGTACAAGTATTTTATGAATGTTGTCAATAAAGATGATATAATTCCTCTTTTAAGTTGTGATGTAGTGTACCAAATTAAAAAAACCCATATACTTTTCATTATTCCCATTTTTATTATGTGTACTATTATTTAATAAACCATGTATTAATGTGAAATAAATATCAGGGTTTTCATAGGTGGTATCATAAGAAAAATTATTTTGATTTGGGATTAGGATTAAAAAACACTTTCATATACTTGTGGAGAAGAATACGTTTAATAAAACAATCCTGAATATAATTAAGTATAGAGTAAGTGGTTTTTCAAGAAAATAAGTTAATTTCTCGATAGTTCTTGTTGATGTGGATTGGGATCATTTGTACAAAAGTGTATAACCTAAAAACATTGTGTTGAGCTAGAATCTATTATGAACTAGTGCTTAGAAATGGTCATTACTACACTCTTAGTTTGACACACTTTGTTGATATTCTTTCATAAATTCATAATATAATTTTAAACCATTATTAAAGGAAAAATACTCGTATGAATATATTTTTTGGAAATAGATCATAGAAAACATAGATTAAAGCCTAGAAATTTATATGTTGATGAAATTCATGTAATTTATATGTTATATATTTATTATAATTTCATTCACATTTAGGTGTTTACTAGTTTAAAAATAATCATCCCAAATTCTTCATTTATTTTAGGCAATGTCTTGAAATTAGAAGAATCACGTATACAATCCATGTGGATGGAAATGTGATGACTACCCCAATGAGATACCCTAATCCATTGGACAAGTATTTTAATCATTTTTGATAATAATATCTCAGATAAATTAGGTATTAAAATGAAATATGTATCAAGATAAGTACGCAAATCCCACTACGAAATATCAATTCGAAATTGGTAGCTTTATGTGATATAGTCCCCAAATATCAATGGATCATCTAATCCATTATTCGTGAAAAAATGGATCAACTCAATTGGGAAAATATTCAACATACATTAATGTATTGATCAAGAGAAGTTTCTTCTATATTATTCTCATAATGAGGGAGATATTGATCAATGGTGTACATTGATCAAGAATACCATACTTGAGGAAGACATTGAAGTGATATTGTTGATGGAAATCAAAAAATTATTTTCAATTAATATTTTTCTCACACTCTCTAACATTAAATAAAATGTGATCTACTATAGATCATTAAAAATATGATTAATCAATCAGATAGTATGAGGAAAACATCCCATAAATACAAAAATATTCCTATATCATTTTCATTACCCCCGAACTCAAGGCGGGAAGCATATTTTCCGGGATAAAAACTGTGCTAAAAAAATCCCTACTGATCCAAGACTTAAATAACAATATAAGAAATTGGCTGATGTGGCCTTTATGTTGTGGTTGAGTTTGGATAATATCTAGGGTATCAATGTAATAAGAAGTGAAAATTGGAGTTTAATTATGGTTTTTTGATGGATAAATCTAATGGTGCAACAAAATTTCAAAATCCAACCTGTCAGAGGTGCGGAATGAAGATCCCCATAAATTTAATAAGGGGGGATAGAAAATTCCATAGGTGCAGCAACGAATGGAACCTATAAAGTGTTTACAAATATGGAAACCCACTAATGCTATGAAGAAAAGGAATGCTCTGGTCAACCCTTAGTGCATTGTTTATTTCACCATCATCATGGAACCGAGACACTATTCAGACTAGTGCATAGTTCCAAGAGTTTATAGGGACATACAATAACCTCTAAGGAAATAAGAGGATTCTTTTTTCCATTACAACCATTAAGGTGGATCATTAAATTTAACTGGTTACACCTATGCTAGTTATTTATTCTTGAATGGAGAATTTACTTTTTTATTCTAGTTCTATGAATTCTTTATTATCATGAAATTTTAGTAGAAGTATTCAAATGCAACCACAAAGTATAGAAGTAGATATGTCAATGAAAATGAAAAATGGGGAAATTAGGCCAGCCCATGTATCTAAATCATCCCAAGTCAAAAAAAATTGGGTTGAACATACTAGTGAACCATTACATATTTTCTTTATTTGAATTAGATTAAATTTAATATAAATATTGAAATTACTTATATAGATGAAAAAAAAATCTGTGAGATGGAAATAACTCTCAATATAATTAATCATCCCTCGACTTTGAACAGGTTCAAAGAGGATGATGAATATTATTTAGCACCATCATCTCATTAATAGGAAGTATTTTTCTAAATGAATTCATATCCAGCTCAAATGATTGATTCTAAGGAAAATATCATCCTTGAAGACATGACCATTGAGATGTAAAATGCTTTAGTGTTTCAAGATGAATTGTCTTGTCCTCATCCAAAAAATAGGTTGAATTTTTTAATGACCTTGTACCTACCGAGTTACCATTATCCAGGAATCCATATAGAATTACTATTGTGGATCTTGATGAGCTGAAAAAATTTATGTTCCTATTTGGATAAAGTGATCATATGCCCATGTGTTTCTCCTTGGGGTTCCCCAGTCCTCTTCGTCATGAATATGGATTGATCAATGAACCATTTCATTTATTATCATGAGCTCAAAATGATTCTGAAAAAGAAAAAGTATCCTTAACCATTGATTTTTGACTTATTTGATCAGATGCGTTGAGCACATTACATATCCATGGTGGATATGTTGTTGGGATATTACCAAGAAAGGGTGTAGGGGGATATCCCGATGTCATATTTTCATACAAATTATGAGAACTATAATCTCGTTGCAATTTAATTAAGACTCACTAATAAGAAAATAATCATTAAGGACATGATGAATATAGTCTTTATTTATTACATTGAAAAATGAATGGTAGTATATATAGATCGTGTTCTAATATAGTAAAAATTAAAGAAGGAACATGAGGAGAATCTGAGAACTATTCTATAAACCATCCTAATAAAGAAGAATTATGGAATGTACCATATATGTATGTTCTGGTTAAAGGATGTCTCATTCATAGGGAATATCATCACATGAAATGTGAAATCTATGGAAGAATCATAGATAGAATATATTTTATGATGGTCAATGACAATATCGATGATAAATATCATTATTTTCATTGTATTAGATATGTATTATCATCAATTTTTTTGAAATTTAGCAAGATTAGTAAAACATATAACTATGATAACTCCTAAAGTATTCATTTGTTTCTTATGATGATAAATGTTAAGAGAGGTTCAAGTATTTAAAAAGGATGTTTATCAAAGCACATATACTCATACTACCCATAGGTGGTGAACCTTTTTAGGTATTCAATGATTCTTTGAAGAAGGTAATTAGCTCTGTGTAATTGCATAATGACAATGTGATAGCATATGGTTCAAGGAAATTGAATGTTTGCTAATAGAACTACCCAACACATGATCTAGAGTTTTTATAAACATTCTTCACATTGAAAATATTTCAAAATTATCTCATATTGTAGGTGTTTCAATCCTAAATGGATCAAAAAAACATAACATATATAGTGACACAGAAAGGGATAAATATGTTCCACTGAATATGGTTAGTGCTGATCCAGGACACTGCCTACTAAATTCCCTACAATCATGGGAAAGTGAATAAATTTTAAAATTATCTAATTAGAAAGGATCCAATATATTTATCATTAATGATTGTTAGGACATATCTGATCTTCTTATATTTGAATAAGATGGAAAATGGAACCATAAAGGAAGTAACATCATCAATCCATTCAAAAATTATTGTTCATCCATCCCTTCTAGAGAGGATAATGGATACTCAAATAGATATTGTGGGAATTATTAAAAATTATAACTTATAAGAAAATGGAAATCCATAGCTTTGATAGTTAATGAAGAAGGTTTTGAATGATTTGTTTCACGACTATGTGCACAATAAAAACATGAGTTAATGAAAGAGTTATCTGATGATTCCCATAGCCCATACTTCCTTACCCATCCATGGATCACAAAGATGTATCTTGATATCTGAGAGTACTATTGGTGGAAAATATGACGATGTAGATTGTGGATTACACATCAAGATGCCATATATTTCATCAAGTGAATGTAGAAAGTTGAAAAACACCACGATATGAAGCGATAATTACACTTACCTATATGGTAATGGGAAAACATCACTATGGACATTTCAATGATTTTTTGAAGAGTCAAGATGACAAAATTATATATTGGTTTTGGTGGATCGTTGTAGAACAACTACACAAAACATTGTGATTTTAGAGTAATTCTCATTTCATTAGTGTTCAATGTATACAATAGAGAAGCAGAGAGGATGCATAGAATCCCACTATCGACTATGTATAAACTGCATTCAGGTTTTACCTCCTTGTTCTGGAATACCCTACAACATTCTCAGAATAATGAGTTGAAATTCATCATGGTGTATCAACCATGAACTGATATCTAGTCATAGAATACTCTCTAGATAGTCGAGGACAAGTTGATATAATTCCCAATTGACTATAAAAGAGGATTCAATCAACAAATTCATCTGGTGGAGTTCTCATACAAAAATAATTTACAGTGAAGAATCCAAATTTCTCCCTAAGTATCCCTTTATGGGTATAGGTGTAAAACACCTTCAAGATGGGATGAAGTTAGGGATGAAAAACATATAGGGTTTGAAATGGTAAAGGTAATGGTTGGAACCTTAAAGGAAATTTAGTAGCACATACTGGATTATCAGATTCCAAAAAAGTGACATAATGACAGTCATTGATGAGGCCTAGAGTTTGATGATGTAAACATGGTATTTCATTTCAAATCTCCATGTAATAAATTCATGAGATTTGGGAATAAGGTAAAGCTTATTCCAATATACACCGTCCCCTTTATGATCATTGATCACAAGGGAGAGGTGGCCTACTGACAAGTACTCCCACCCAACCAATATCAAGTATATGATATATTCCATGTATCCCTCGTGAGAATGTATATACCAGAATTCTCACATATACTATGTCTATAACTGGTGCAATTGGCGAATGACCATTCTTATGAGGAGAAGTCAGTGAAGACCATAGTTTATAGAGAAAACTTTATATGAAATCAAAATATTCACCTGACCAAAGTGTTATGGAGAGACCTCTAGATTGAAAAAGTGACGTTTGAACCAATTGAATTGATGAAATAGAAATACCCTCATTATTTTCAATGTGGGAAATGAAAGTTTTGACGATAAAATTTTAGAGGGGGGATATTATAAGAATCCTGACTTTTATAAATAAAATTACCTAAGTGATTAAAATTTAATATAATATTCTATATTATTGTTACAGAATTCATATTCACATATTTATTTTTATTATACCCTATCATACATAAAAAAAATATTAATAATCATTAACATTTATTATATAGTTGTCTAATATTAATCATATCTTCAGTATAAATGTAGGGATTATAAAATTAAAAATTGACATTAAAATGAAGTGATAGCCACGACCTGCTGGGTCCTATCATACAAATAAAATTTATCAACCCTTCCATGGAAGATATAATTGTTGGTATTTTCCTTTGACCGTGACCAAGATAATATCCAAGAACTTAATCATGAGGAACCCCATTAATGGGATAAGTTCAATCTCATCCAAAACATCACTATAACCATGTATTCCAAACCACCCCATGAATGTCTCAACAGCACGTACCTTGCTATTAGGGAATCTTTTAGTGTATTAAAGAGATATGAATTAGAACCTAATAATATTAATGTTCATATTGTATAAAATAATGAATATATATTTATTTTTTATTGTTAAATTATAAATGATTTTTATTCTAATACAATAATACACAAATTACATTTTCCTGTAATTTAATAATTAAATTACAGGATTTATTTATATTATTAAAAAGATTTTTGAAACAAATTAAAATTTAAATAAATGTTATTTTTAAATTTTTTTCACTAAATAGAAATGATCTTTCAATTTTTATGGTGTCACATGAACTTTTTAAAAGTGATTGGAAATATTTATTGTTAAAAAAATATTGCATTTTTTAATAATTTACTATTCATATATTAATTGTGAAAATTCTCATATTTATAAATATTTTGGGATTAAATAAATGTTATTTTTTTAATGAGGACATCAATATTATCCCATGTTAAATTATTTATAATTATATGTGTACTTTTTTTCCAAAAAAAATTACTATTGTATAAATATATGTTGTGTATTATAACATAATAATGTCCCAAAATTTGGTAATAAATAATAAAAATGGTGTTCCGGAATAAATATATGTTTTCCCATTAAAATAATGTGATTTTATGTTATTTTTTTAATTTTATAATTTATGTATGAATACGTCAAAACCACTCACATGTTTAAATTTTTTAAAATCATTTCATTAACAGTATGACTCACATATACATAAGAAATGGTATTACATAATATTGTTCGGCCTTTAGACTCATAATTTAATTAAAATATATCCCCATTTCCTGATAACTGTGGGATGTTTTTTGGTTTTAGTAATTTTAATATATAGAGTCCAAAACCAATGTTTGAAAAATGATAAATAATTCCACACTAATTTCTTATATAGAACCACCTATGATTCAATTTATCTTAACTCAAAATCCTTTTATACTGTCTGTAATATTATCCCACCTCACTTTTGTCCTCCCAAGGTTCCCAAAATATCTCAAAAGACACTCCCAATCATTTGGATCCACAATATCAAGGTAATGGTTCTTTTCTTTATCCACATTATTCAAGTTTCTTCATTATCTTATCCCTCCTACTTCCAATTTAAAATTTTAAGATATGTTTTCATATCCCCATTAATGTCTATTTGACATAAAAATTATGGGACATGCATTTCTCTGTCGTCCACCAATTTTGAGAATTCATATGTTATTTCATTAGGCTCATGAAATTTAAATGTGATTTTACTTTCCAAACAAATATGTAATGAATAACCATACCCGTTTCCAATAAATTATGTTCACCTTTATAAACATTTAAATATTTGATTGGGGACTAACATATATCTATTCTACACTAATTTATCAAGGAATAAAATATGATGTTGATTGATTCTATATTTTATGATCTCTGTTCACACCTTTGCATGAAAATGAAACTAATTTGATGGGTGTTCCTTAAATTATATAGTGCTATAATGAATTGGATATGTTTTAGTCTCATGAGAAATCATGATGGGTGAGGGTGTATACCTATTTTCTTTAATGGATTTTTTTATATCATGGTGTGTGGGAATTTTTCCTTGACCATTGTTTATGACACGGTGTTTTATGTTGTTTCCATATTTCCCATGTCCCCTATACTATTATCATGTTATATCAAGTGTCATGTTTCATGTTTGTGAATGTCACCTGTTTTATGTCCCATTGATATATCTATTTTCTAATATTTATTATTATATTCATGTTATTCCATGTTTATTCCCTTACATGGAATTATAGCTCACCCCTTTCTTGTGTATTTCAAGAGTTTATCTTACAAAATTTTATGTATGAGAATTTTAAAATGTTTTTAGTAATGATGGTGTATTACATGTTTTATTTTGTTATGAAATGTAAATAATTCCCAAATTACTATAATTTTTGATCATCCAGGTTTTATTAAGTGTACATTTATATAAAAAATCATGTATTACAGTGAAATAAATGGTGAGGTTGTCATGGAAACCTAATTAAGGGTATCTTACAAAAGTTTAACATTATGATTCATTTATTAATTAAGGATAAACATGAAAATTGCTAATGGATGATACCATCAACAAATAAATTATTATCTATTTTATTAATTATCATTAAATGAAACGCAATGAATATTCATTTTTATGAAAATTGATTTTATTTTTCTGGTTTACTCATTATTAAAATAAGTTTATGTGGATAATTAATTAAATAATACACTTTTGTTGAGGAACTGTGTCTAATTAAGATAAATATTCTTGGTGTTTATATGTTACATCACATTAGAATATAAAAAAAGTGTCACATCTCATGTGGTATACTCTTGTTAAAAATTATATACTAACATTAGTTTATTTTAAGGACTACTAAAGGTAAATGAAATGGGATATTATAGGATAATAAATAAAGTAGGTGACATATATTTCATTTGGACTTATACACATGATAAATGTTGTATTATCAGATCCGGAATAATCATTACATAGTGGTGATGTATATAGATGAATAAAATTATATATGGATACACCACATCATAGTGTGTCATGAGGAATTATGTGAAATAAGAATTTTAGGTTTTTAGTATATAATGAGGCGATATTATTAAAATTTGAGAACATGAGATTATATTTGGATATTTATTATATATTATATGAATATGAAATATTCAATAACACGTTTTTTAGATAATAATATTTCTTTTTATTGGAAATAAAAAACATTTCAATAATTACTTAGGTTGATAATTATTTTTAATATAACTATAAAAATTTGGAAATAATAGTTATCATTCCAACATATGATAATTATCTAAATAGGAGGCCTAAGAGAAATGTTACGGGTAGTGTGTCGAATGAAACTATATATTAATTTTCTAATGGATAAATAAATATATATTATGGGTTTTGATTTAAAAATAGATGTTTATAAGAGTTTTTAATGATATATTTACATATAAGGGAATTGGGAAGTAGTATGGTTTACAATATGGTACCTAGATAACAATTCCTCTGTAAAGCAAATGCAATAAGTATTGTTCACACTATTTTAAAAAAAGGATTTTTCTAAAGAAAATAAAAATTTAACGCATGAATTACCAAACTAAAAATAAAAAAAATATAAGTATATTATTTTATATTAAAAAATTCATTATAGTGATAATTATAATTTTATAATTATATAGGATATCTTATAAGAGAGTAATATATATATATATATGAATAATTTTATTTTTGATATATAATTATAATCACATAAATTTATGATATATAAATTTATATAATTACATTTATAATATATAATTTTATATAATTATATTTGTTTGTTATATAATATTAGTATTCAAATATCAAAATCATATTTATATTTATATAATTAAAAAAATAGAAAATTTAATATATAATAAATTTAATAAATGTTAAGGTCTATTATATTTATTATGTATTAAAAACTATTTATCTATGAATAATTTTATTTTTTTCATATAATTTAATTTATTTTATTAAAAATGTCAAAATATAAACATATTTATTATAATATCAAAGACATCATCGAATGAAATGTATTTATAAAAATATTAATCTATATTATGTGGATGGGATTAAAAACCTCATATACAAACTCACATAGGAACCCCAGGAGGTAAAACCTCATCTCGCCACACAAGAAATTTAAATTACCCACTAAGCCTATTTTATTACATAGAGTTACCCAGGGGAAGAATTCATGAAATCACTAAGGCCCATGTGACTACAGTTAAATGTCCTTAAATTTTATGACTGGAAGGCCCAATTAAGCAGAGTGTATCCCATTTTTCACCAATATTATAATATTATTTTTTATAATATAAATCAATTTATATTAAATATAAATTTATATATAGTTATTAATGGATTTTGTAACTTGAAATGATTCTGATTGGTTCATGGGTACTTTTAACTACTTTTCCCCTTAGAATAATTGAAGATGAGGGTATGGTGTTTTGGCTCTATGTCATTTTGTCCAGGTCTTCTAAATATTTCATAAGGGGATTATACATTCAATACTACAAGGGAATGCAATAAATCTTTATAATTATACATTATTGGTAATGAATTAAACAAAATTATTTGGTATCGAAGGGTAGTCAAAAATATTCCATTAATCATTGGTATTCTAAAAAAATTAAATTTTGGAATGTGTTCCTAGTTTTTTAAATTATGTCCATTTTTGGGTTGATATTGATTTTATATTAACTTTAATAAATAATATCTTTCTCTAAAATGATGATGATGAATTTCATTAATTAATTGATTGTGAGAAAATCCATATGTTTTATGGATTTCATGTTCATTGGAAATGATATTTTTAATGGAGAAAGGTTTATCATTATTTCATTTTTTCATGGGTGTGATGAAAAAAATTAAATCATAATAATGAATCAAATTATTATTTTGGTTTGGTTATGTTTCTAGAGAAAATTTAAAAATTCATGTTGGGCTAATCTCAGGCGATGAATAATTCTCCTCACATAACCTCTGCGGTATATGAACATGATCTTTTGGTATGTGAGGATTGGAATGGTCATTAGATCCATGTTTCCATATTGGATTATAAATATTCTAGGATGGTTTGGATCCCTTTTAGTTTGGATGTTCTATATCATGATCATTCATTTGGTGCAAACAGATAGAATAGTTTTTTCATCTCGGATGATAATGCATAGTCATTTTGTTGATAAATTTATATTGGAATATTTTCCTTAGATGGGAGGATAATCTGAATGGACGATACAAATTTTTGAATACATGTAAATGGATTTTGAAAAGGATTTTTTTCACTCATGGGAAGAGAACATATCATTTGTGGAGTTATCATATAACAATATTTAAACACACATCAATAAATATGGATCATTTTGAAGAAATTAATGGGAAACCATGTCATTCTATACTTTTTTTGGTGGAAACATGTGAGACTTTCCATGTTGTTCCAAGACCTGTTGAAGAGATAATAAAAAAATATTCATTTGACCAGGAAGAGAATAGATATGGCCTAGATTCATCAAAAATAAATTGTATATCACACTTGATAGTCTTTTTTCCTTCAAGTTGAGTGATCATGAATTCTTGAGAGTCTCTCCCATATGTGGGAATCGACCTTTTCGTAATAAGGTAATTTTATCTTCTCGATGCATAGGACCTGTTGAGATACAAAAATGGGTTAGTGAGGTGGAATATTGGTTTTCACTACCAACATGGTACTATTTAGTACATAAATAGTTTCACATATCCTAGTTGAGGAAATACTAGACTAATAGTAACCATGTGATTTTATGGGATCATGATCCTTTAATGGTAAATGTACAAATAAAAAATTTTGATAGGTAAGATAAATTATTTCATGCAATAAGAATCATTATAATATCGGTATTGTGTAAAAAATAGATAGATTCAGTAAGAGACATGGGAAACTGAGAATGATATGGTTGAGAAATGGTTCAAACTATTTTAGAGAAACAATTGATTTCTATTTTATTTGGATGGAATGGGTAATGGTGTAGATATTTTAGATCCCATGGTTTCAAGTAATAAAACATTTAATTATTGTTTTTAGTTATATAAGGTGTTTGGGTGATGTTTAGGAGGGTTTAAATGAATTTTGGAATGTTTTAGTGGATTTTATAAAGGTTCCTGGTCTGAGACTAATATGTTGAAACTGTATAACTCCTATTAGAAACTACACATAATAAATATTTTCCTAAGGGGGGGCATACTGTTAGGTCCAAGGTTTTCACAATCATGGGTGCCAACTGTGTGAGTTTCCTCTTGGGGAATAGGATAGCACACAATTAATGCACGGTATAAATAATTATGTGATTAATTATGCACAATTTAAGAACAAGATCCTAAAAAAGTAGATATGGGTTCAGATTATTCTTAAACACCTCTTCTTTCACAAATTTGAATTAAACCAAAAATGTATTCATACCAATGTCTATAGAACCTTTACTCATTAAATCAAAAGTTATCTAGATTTGTTTCTTGTTTTATTGAATATAGATTCTCTTAGTAAGTATCCTTTTGTGGTAGTTTTCACGGTTTTTCTTATATCTACATTAGTTTATGTCTCATATTCACAGGTGTTATCCACTGCAGATATATATGAGGTTTTTCATGATAATAATGGTTAGATTTGGCCATGTTGATGGTTGGGGAAGAAATCTATATTGGGTTTTTTAAGATTCAACATGGTTTTGTATGTGTTTTCATGTAGTTCATTATTTTCAGCATATTTCTCGAGGTCGGTGAATTCACTCTTGATAGCTATTATTAAAAATGGAAGCATTGATTTTAAATTCCTATCATTTCTAGAATTTTTTTGGGAAATAATTTAGGGAAACCTTATTTGGTGAAAGGTTATGGAATAGTGAATATTGTTATTTTGGAAAAAGTGAAATATGAAACATGATTTTGAAATGTTTGATTTGTTTTACACATTGAAATATTTTAAAAATAAATGCATGGTTTTATTGAAATTTTAAAGAAATTTGTTTCACATACTGTAGGCTTCCACGGTTATGTATGAGGTGAATGGGATGTATATTGGTCATGAAGTAAAACCATAAAATGGATGGGTTATATATGTGATGTGGCACCATCAATGGTAAAACCAAGATTGTCTGTTTGCACGTTTTTTTATGTTTATGTGAAATTTAAGCGGTCTTATCAAGATGGAAATTTAGAAAAGGTTATATGACTTGTTCAGGTGCATTCCAACGAAATTTTTCAATTTGAGAAAAAAATTATTATGCAATTATTTGTCATTTTATAAATTGTTGAACCATTAAAAATTTATTTTATATTAATTGATTTATATTTATGTGTCAACTTATTCAATACTAGTGGCTTGAGTAGGGAACTCATTTGTGGATACCCTAATTATTTTTATTACTCACCCCTGTAATGTAAAATTTATTCTTTTGAAGATATTTTTTATCAGAACACATGAAATTTTTAATTATCACAGTTATTTATTAGTGCATAGTGATACATATTTAGTATTGTGGAGATAGATAATTGATCATATTTGAGATATGGAGTATTGTCATGGGATTCCATGGGTTTTCTTGGTTTTTTCTTCCACTTTGTACATTGATATTAGTTTTCTTCCACGTTTGTACTCTATTGTAGTTTAGTTTATAAATAAAAAATAATACACTGAGTTGTATTACATTTTTATCACCAATATTGAATTGGTATATTATTATGTAATGTCTCTCTAGTTTTTTTAATTTCAAATAGAAATTTATCCCCTTCTTTTTAAGGATTCCCATGGAATTTATTTCCTTTATTTGGAACTGTAGTGGTGTATCTTTAGTCATAGTGATGCCCTTCTTCCTTTTATTTCCAATGAGTAGGGTAGGATGTAACATATTAATTATATTTATCTAGTGGGTGAATGGAGTGAGTAGTGTACTCATGAATGTGTTCCAGGGGAAATTTTTCATCTTATATATGAAGGATTTCTCGCCTAGCAATTATTTCAATCTTGAAGAGTTGTTCATGCCACCTTGAATCATGTGGTGTCTAAAAATAATCCTATTCTATTTGGGAAGAATCAAAAAAAATTATAGGGTTTTTGTGACGTCATTCTCATGTTTTAGGATGGATGGGTTTTCCTCATCATGATGAATAGTGAGGAATGGATCTCTTGCTATTGATAGACATGATAAAACATTCCACAAGGATTGAATTAATGAATGTGAGTTCCCTTTGATCAATAGTCATTTAGATTAATGTAATTAGAAATGGGGTTTTCATATATAGAAGACTAAATTTAATTATCTATGGGGATCTCATAGTTGGAATATGATCTCATTTAGAATTGTATTTTTCCACATCACTTTATTACCCACTAAAAATAAGGACAAGAGCTAATGATCTTACTTGTTCTCCCTGAAACTGGGTTCTGTAAAGCTATTGGAATAATATGTATTATTAGATCTATAGATAGGTAGTAATTTTATCACACTTGTATTGATTTATATTAAAATTCATTATTTATTTTGACGGAATCTATTTTTTTGGTAAGTGGCTTTTATTGTTGGGGCCCTTATTAAATTTGATCATGAGACTGAAACAGATATATTTTATTTTATTAATCATGATCATGTGGAAGATGATATTTTCCAAAAACATAATGTAAACTGACATATTTTATGAAAATGAGAACAAAATTGAACTCATTATAGAATATGAAAAGTGATCATTACTTTTAATATTTTTAAAGAATATAAATCATTGAAATTATAATTGTATTCAATGAATCATTGTTTTTCTACATACAAATAAATTAAACTCACCTTCTTTATATATATTGAGGGGAAATGGGTCAAAGATATTGTATGATGGGACTTCACAATTAAAGGAATGTGATATATTTGTTTCAAATATATATTTCATATATGGAGGACACCAAGTTAGGGGACTAGTATTTCGATGTATAAGGGTTTGAAGTGCATACACATGTCTATTAGAACTACCCTCCCATGATTAAGGATCTATATAATATTCAGTGCTAGGAGGAGTGGAGTAGATTAAATAATGATGAAAAGAGTAATTCATGGGATAATATTATGAATGGGGTGAAGATACTATTTATCATTACCATTATTATTTTGAGGCTGAGGAAAAAATGGCTGATGATTTTAATTTATAGAAGGAGAAAAAATTGTTGTCTTGAAGTGAAATTATAGTTAAAATATGTCTTATTACATCCTGAGGCATAATCCAAGGTAGATCCCTCTAGTAGTTTTCTTATGAAAAAATAACATTTTATGAAATATTTTCAATACATATGTCTAATTTCATTGGCATAATTCATTACACACAACCCATTGATTAAAAAAACCAAGATATAATGTTAATATAATATTATTTATAATGATAGATAATGCTTAGACATTGTATTGGAGAGTATGAATTGGAATAACAAACTTATGAACATATAATGGTTATATATATAGGAAATTAATTCACTGTTTATGACTATTATAAATGAAAATGAAAACAATTTGAAAGAAAAAGAAATATTTTTCCATACAATTTCATTTAAGCTTGAAATTTCAATTAAATTTGAATATTTTTTGTATGATTAAATATTTAAAACACTGAATAAATATTTATTACTGATATGGGATAATAATAAATTTAGTTTTATACTTAAAAATGTTTTTTATACAAAAAATCACATTTAAAAAAATTAGTTAAATATTATTTGCATCTATTTACAGTTATTTAATTGGATAAAATAAAGAATATCATTATATTTAGTAGGTTCACATTAGGTAAAAATTCCACACATAATATTTTTTCAATATGAATATGGAATGCAATATAATTTATCACCTTAGAAAAGTTTAATTGAGGTAATCTGGATTAAAAAAATTATAAGACCATAATATTTAACACATATTATTATATGTTGAAATTAATTCATCTTGTAATATCTTAGGCACTATATTTAGTCTTCTAATGATTGTTAGTCCTTGAAACGTTTTTATATATTATTTAATCCAATGAATGATACTTAATGTCACTCTCTTTGTTTGTAATATCTGTTATGTGTTCACAAAAGAAAATAATAATTTATGAATTATTCATAATATAGCGTTTTTAATAACTAAATTATAATCACGATGGAGATTTTTTTCTAATTATTTTCCATTATACATTTACGTCAAATGTATTCACAATAGAAAATAAAAATTAATCAAAATAATTAGATTTAAATTTTCAAAAAAACATATATAAATTTAATTTTAATTTAGTATTTAAACCATAAATGAAATTATATTTTTATTAATATCCATTTGAAGGCCTCAGTATTTTGAATTAATTTACTATAATTTAATCTTTTCATAAATTCAAAATGTGTCCCTCACCTCAATTGTAAAAGGGAACCTCCTCTGTCACTAATTTACAAAACAATGAACCTTATATCTCTACCAATCTCTTCCAATTACACTTATAAACATCATGATATCCATTATTTTTCTCTATATTACCAAAATAATATCCCAAATTTCAATTATAGGATTTCTAAAGGTTCTATTCCAAAGAAGTGGTAATTTCCCTAACTGATCACTTTCTTTTCTACTCTTCGTTAACAATTATAAATATATCATACTAATCATAAAATAATAACTTTTCTATATTCGATATTATTAAATTTTATTATGATTATTGAAATACCATTTTACACCATCTCTTTCATAAATTATAAGTGAGAGTATTTCATGTGGGCATGTGTGGCTTACCGTCTCCACATAACGATACAATCCATTTTCATCACCATCAATTATGGATGGGTATTATGACTAATTTAATATTTATATATACAATATTTATAAAAATATTATACTACTATAATATGATTAATATATATTTAATTCATTATATAATAATGATATTTGAAATTTGAATTAATATTTACATTAATTTCTTGTATTCGTTAGAAAATGAAAATAGTGTTTAAGGTGTACGTTTGACCAACCGTCTCCTTGAACGGTACAATTCATTTAACTATCAATAATGTTAATTTATAACTCTAAATACATATTTAAATAAATTATATGTTATTTATATAATGATTAATCATTTTTATAAGACATAACCATGATAAATGTATAAGTACCAGATCTACTGAGCTAAAATAATCCGGCTAAATGTAAGAGATAACACTCGAATATAAAAAACTATAATGAAGAATTATAGATAAAAGGGGAATAAAAATGTTATAAAGGTATAATAAATGATATTAAAATTTGTTTTATGTGGAATTATTTTAAATTAAAATTTATTATACATGAGTATAGAGTACATTATATCATGGGGAATTCATGTTATGTGTTGAAATTCGCAATCTCATCAATATTCAAAAATAAATCTGATCATGTTTCTAATAAATAATATTTCACATACACATACATATTTTCTAAAAATGTGATAAAAATTATTTTTACAATTCTCATATGATTTTTTTAAAATTACTTTTTACCCATGTTTGAAATTTAATAAAGGAATATTCATGTCTTTTCTTAAAAGAGGAACTTCACGACTCTTTGAAAATAATATATATGATTTTTTTTACTTATATGGAATGAAATTAATTTCCTTCAAAAATTACTATTTCTTTATTTAAACAATACTTCACATGTTTTCTATTTTCATTTCAATGAAAATGATTTACCTTATAAGTACACGTCTTTTGAAAAATAGTTATTTAAAAATTTAAATGATATTTTCCCAAGAATTATTCCTATAGATATTTCAAAATCAATTTATTATAAGTTGAAATTGTTTAATATCACATAATAATTATTGGGGATATTATAGAAGGTTATCATTAATATTCTTTCTATAGAATATTTATGTTTAATATGAAAATATTTTTGTAAAATTCATTTATCTTCCATGAGTTATACTATGATAAAATGTTTCAGAAACCCATTGGTTTTCCATTCATTATACATTGTTGAAATGTTTATAAAACCCATTTAATTTCATGGATTATGATATTATGAATGGGTTATGACCTTGAGGAAAATATATGTATTATTTTTATATACTGTTGTGTTGTATATATATGCCCCTCTAAACAATTGGGTAAAGATTGATATTTCACATGATAAATAAGACTTTAATGGGGTGTGAAACCATTTCAGTAAGGGATTTTTCAACTATTATATTCATGGGAGTGAACCTATAGTACAGTTTTTATTTTTTTTATAAACCCAATAAATTATTATTGACTTGGGAAAGATTTATGAATTCAAAAAAATGATATTCTATTATTATGTGCATGTCATAATTTTGTGTCTTGGGCCAATGTTATTCTCCCATTTCTCATGTTCTCTAATTCCATTAGGATTTATTTCTTATAAAAATCCATGATTTCATCCATGAATATTTATTATGACATCTGATATTCATGGAAGAATTTCAAAATGATATGTTAATGTCCATTTTCACTTATGGTCATGTTATTCATATAAAATTGTTGATATCTCCCTTGTTTACCATTATTGTCCATCTAATCTCAACATTTTCAAATCTTTCCTTTCCCAAAGTTATGGATAAATTTATTAGTATGCTATTTCTAAAATTACTACTAGTTATAAAAAAATAAATGGGTGATACTATAGATATTTTAAGAACAAGATGTTTATGACTCCAAGTTCCAAATGATACAAGACAAACACTATTCTGGAATGGATCACAATATTATGTAATAAATATTGATCTGTTAAGATACAATATCTATTAATGAAATGTATGGGTTCAAAAATTTCCTCCAATAGAACGATTTGGTTGACCTTGGGAAATTTGGATGATAAAAAAATTGTAATAAACAATAGGATAAGTATACGTATAGTATAAAAAATAATTTATTATCGGGAATGACCTAGGTTAGACCTATGTTGTCATATAATATGGTTTCATGAGTTAGACATAAAATACATTATTTATCATAATTATATTTTTTCCCAACATGATTATTATTATTATTGAAACTATTATTTTTTGATGAAGTGAATGGCGATAACATGAAATCATGTTAATTCTAAATAGGATGGAAAATGAAATAATTTTCCTCCTAAGAAACCAAATGTTATGGGAGAAGAAATGAATCATATTGATGATATCCTCATAAAAATTATCAAGATATGAATCATGATAAGATTCCAAAAGAGTAATGGAGGAAAAAATGTTCAATTGTGTTCTTTATGAGGAAATCTCTAACATCATATAGTCGGTCTATGAATCCACTAGACACTGATCAATGGATCAAAACCACTAAAAATATCTTATGATCTCTAGTGTTTCGAACATGAAAAAGTATGATGGGTTTTTATCATTTGAAAGGAAATTATTGTAGTGGTTAATAAATATTAAGAAGATAAGATAACATGAATAAATTGAACCATTTTAGTGATTTAGATATAAAATATTATATTCAAATAATTAAATTCCTTTTATTATTCATATTAAAATAGATAAATAACTCCATATGTTAATGAAGAAGGATGATAAATCTATTTCTATTTATGGTGAATGTTTCAAAAGTCATGTGAGGTACATTTAAGGTATTATCATAATTCCATAATGTAATTTTTATTTTTTATTCGGTGGCGTACCATCAATTCTTAAGAGTGTTAGACATTTACGACATAAATAACTAATAATTTTTTTCATCTTCCATCGTCGTGGAGATGGATATGGGATTTACACATCAATCTCATTATTTTGATAAGAAATTAAAAATGGAATTCATAGGAAATTTTAAAAAACATGGATAAAAGAAGATGAAATTTTCTGTTATGATCTATGTGAGGGTAAAAAATGGAGAAATTTTCTTAAGGTAACTAGTAAATGCTACATTTTTTTAAAAGGAATTTCATCAAGAGATCAAATGTTGATGTGATGAGGTGATGTTAGTCAATGATATGAATAGAGAGAAGGATCATATTATTTAAAATACCATACTCTGGTGTTTTAAATGAATGTATTATATAATTATACTTATGAAATCACATATAGAAATATTAAGGATGACGATCAAATTGAAAAATGTTTTAATACCAAAAATAGAAAATATCATGTGCATACTATTATAAGGGGGGTTTTTATAACAATGTAGTGAAATATCCATTTTACATCCACTATATACCTAAAAATTTATTATATGATTCCAGATCTACCAACTATTTTATATCTAAAAAAATTAGTATCACAGTACCATGGCCATTATTAGATAATGAGTTAGTTATAAAAACTTCTAATTGTATGGTGATCACCTCCCAAATAATTCATTATTATCTAGATGAATTTTTTGGAAACTTTTTTCCTATAAATCATTATGTTATTCATCTACTGATGTTTGATGTTATTCAAATAATGTATTGGATTTATTAACAAAAAACCCATATAAATTTCTGAGGAAGGAATGTCACATATGATATTTAGAAACAACTTTTGATTTCCTTTCAGTGTGATGAACAAATAATCATTTGATTGAAATTATATATATTTTTTGTTATATTATTCCTATTCAAAGTGGATATTATCTAAAATGGTTGGGGGAATCTCAACATCCATGATATAACTATTGTGAAGGATCTTATTGTATTTAGTTTATATGTGTTTCCTGGCCTTCCACCAAATTGTGAAGCTGTGTTTTTAATTTAGATCATACCTACTACTTCACGAACTTCCAAGACTCCATTTAGAATATAAGTAAATGAGTTTCAATTATTGATGTAGAAAATATAGGATAATATCGTCAAGGGATTGATTCATCTATGTGCATCACCTTTGATTGTACTTTTTTTATTTACAAATTAGAAATACATGTCAATGAAAATCAATACTGATTATCATGAATATAACAAGATAATTATCAAGGAAAATTATCCCCTACCATGTATTTAGGTCAAATAAACTATGGGAAATAACCAATTTTATAAGATGGATTTTTTATTTTGGAATCATCAATCTTTTGATAATAAGGATGGTACACCTATGAAAAATTATTCAAATGTTAAAGACACTATAAATTTAGAGTGATGCCTTTTATCCATATTAATTCCCCCAATATTTTATTGGATTTATTGAATACTATATTTATACATTAGATTGTTCATTTTCTGGTTAAATTTATTGATGATATTCTTGAAAATTAAATAACCAAGGAATAGAATGATGATCTTTTGAGGATTGTGATAAATCACCTAAGGAAGGTGAATCATTAAGAATATTTTACTAATTGGTAGTGTTGTCTTGGGAATGTTTCATTCTTGGGTCATGTAATCAATAGTTAGGGTATATTAGTAGGCCATTCAAATAAATAAGCTTTTAAAAATTGGCACATAACTACAACTGTGATAGAGCTAAAAAATTCTCCAGGTTAGGATGGATAACATTTGGGTTTTTGGATAACATTTCATGGCGATCGAATACACAAAAAAATTAACATGGAAGAAATACATGTTATGTTGGATGGTTGATATGAGTATTCATTTATAGAACTAAATGTATGTCTTTTCAGTTCAACTAAGAATACATTACAAGAGGGTTTGGATTTTCCTTCTGGATATTGGGTGACTTCAACTGCAGTAGTGGAGGTTTAGATTTGTTCTTCATCTTCACGGTAGTTTTATCATCCACTACTATTCCTATTCAAATTTTGGGTGGTTCCATAGCCGGTGAGGGATCCTATATGAACATCAGCATCGATTTAAATCCTATCGTCATCTTATTTTAAAGTTCCTTGTGGATCTCTATCTTAATTCAATGACTCTTTTTTCATCTAGGGTTCTTCAGGTGTCACAATTTGAACGACTTCTGGCAGCGTGGGGTCTGATCTGGATGCATTGATTCTTCTTCATGTGGCTACTCTACTTCTTATTCTTTATGTTTTTATTTTCTGGTGGATGATTTTGATTTTCTAATGACCACATGCTTCTTCCAACATCGTCTAGGAGGACGGGGCAAGCCATTTTCAATGTTATTTTAGTTGTTGATTTACATTTTACCTATATAAATTATAATTTTTATTATCATCTTGATAATGTTTTATGGGATGATTGCATTTTCATTGGTTTATTTTCTGATTCAGTGGCTTTTCCTGGGGTTTATCCAGGAGGTTGAGGTTCTCAGCCTTGTGTTTGCAAGCTAGTTTTTGAAGGATTGTATGTTTTGTGATGGTGTTGTTCGACATTCATGACTCTATTTTCATGGTTCTCTTATATACTTCTAGGATTCCTCCATTCTCTTAAAATTATTATAGTGTGGTGGTTATATTTTTCCTTAGGGATGTTAGCTCTATTAACTAGTTTAGGGAGAATGATGAATATTATGAGTTTAATGGCATTTTGGGGAATTTTTGGATTTTAAATTCGGAAAATTCCCAATAATGGTTTTTGAAATCACTTTTGGGTGGGAATTGAGTATGATTTTACAATATAATATTATTATGTTTTTTGATGGTGGAAGTCACTAGAATTCTACTACAATTATCTCTATATAAGGAGATAGAGCAGAAAAAATTCATCTAGAATGACCAATCAGATATGTACCAATGAGAGGGAATGGATCCCATCAGTACCTGGATCATACATTCATGTATGGGATATCTTGTTAAGTAATCATGTGAGCTGAAGGCTTCACAAAAAGATGTAGTTTTTGGGGATGGGTAGCTTCTGAAGTTTTGATATGGGTTACTTATTGTTTGATTTTATTTCGTGTTTCCCACTTTTCTGTCAAAAGTTATTTTCAAATAAAAAATTTAATTTTCATTCATACAATCTCATATAGTGGAGATTAATTTTTAATCTATAGTTACCCATTAAATAACACACTCTAATTCTTCATCATGTATAATGATATGTTTATATCTTAAAAATTATGAAAGTTGAAGGTCTATAAGAAATATAATCCACTCACGATTAGTATTGAAAAACAATAATTTTTTCATTAAGGATGGAGTGGAAATATCATTCTGGTGAATAGTGTTACATATAGCCACCATAGAATTTTAAACATATAATTACATGATTTTAAGAACAATTAACCATCAAATTACAAGATAGTTGTCATAATGTCTAGTGTATTTGGAAGATTAGGTTCATAATTAAAAATAAGGAAAGAAACATTTATTTAATCTCCATAATAATCTCATGACATCCACTAAGAACCAATATCTACATAAGATAACCTATGGAATACATGAACAGAAGGTATAATAGAAAAATTCCATTATGTAAATAAGAATTAATATAAAACATGTAATATGGGTTAAAAGTCAAAACATGAAAGAATAAATGCGATAGATAATGAATAAACCTAAGGAAGAATAAAATCTATAATATGGGAACATATAATAATGGCATCATATGATTGTGGAAATAAAATATAACTTTACTTGAACATGATTGAAGGATAACTGCAATGACTCTATAATATTGGGGAAAAACTCATGCAAATGAATCAGGCTTACTCCATGTCCCAACATGATTTTTCATGAGGCAAAACATTACCCAATTCAAAGATGTTCTATTTATAATAACCCATCATAAAATTTTCATTAATTTATACTCCACGTGAAGAATCATAGAGACATAATAAAACATAGCATAAGGGTTACCAATGGAATGAAAATGGTATCGTAATCATTTTAATAGGGGAACAAAATGTGTGTATCATAAAAGTGACCATGAAAAAATGGATTTAGAAAATTCTTGAACATAAATAAAGGAAAATAGTCATAGATAATGTTAAATAGTATCCATGTAATGTGAAAAAAAATTAATAGAGTGTTTAGGAATCATTATAAATTATCCTATTAGTGTGGGTTTAAGAGAAAATATTAATGATTATTTAAAATAGGGAAAGAATAAATAATTTCCAAAACCCAGAAATTATTCATAATTTATTTTCATGATTTGAATGGGAGATTTTATGAAAATATTCATTTCATAAAATAGATTATGGATAACACACGTGAATGTATAAAAAATCGGGAAATTCTCTTTAATTTGGCATTCTCATTGGGATGTTTTAAGCATAAACCCTTTTTTTAAACATCTATCTCCCAATCAGTGAGAGGTGATCTAATTTAGATATTTAAAATTGGAACATTCAAACAAAATCTAAAAGTAAAAAAATTAATGAATCATTACATTGGAGTTGGGAGACAGAGAGAGAACCCCAAAGGGAAAAATCGAGGTTCGGGTAGAATCCCTTACCTTATGAATAAAATGGTTATGTGATTGATCTTAATATCAAAAATAATAAAATTATATTCATTAATTAATAAGACCGTAACATTTTCTATATGTAATTTACTTATTATTATTTTCATATGTTCATTTCAGGACTTTTATATGAGTTATTGTGTTCAATTTCATTTTTCTAGAATGCTCAATTTCTTAGTTTTCCTAATCAGTTATCTTGTATATGAGTATCAACGATCATATAAAATGGAAATAGAAATACAAAATTGGTGTTATTATTTATTAATTAAAATAAATAATTTTAAATTATCTAATAAATCATTTGGTTATATTGTATGGTGATGAATCATTAAATAAATAGTTAATGATAATAGTTTATGTTAATTTTGTTGGTTTTTCGATCATCACAATCCTTTATTTTTTATTAATTAACATCATGTGTATATAATGTTTCCAAAACATTTCATATGCTGTAATAAAAATATTTTAATATTTATCAACCATAAAAAATGTTTTATGATCATCCTTGATCGTGTAAATGGAAAATGGAAAATTTTCATCATTGACGATAATAAATTAACACCACAGGAAAGATGATTTCATTACTGAAAGAAAAGTTAAGGGATAATGGGGATTGATGGTAGTCTATTCCATTAGAATAATAACATTATAGTGTATTTAATGTATTGGAGTTATCTTTTCATTTTATGAGGATAAGTGAGGAGTGAATAAGAAATGAAATGAACTTGAAAATAAAATAAATTAAAAGAAAAGGGGGACTTACCTCATGAATTTCTCCTCTACAAGATCCTATTTAGATGAACAGTTTTGTTCATTTAAAGATACCATGAACTCATGGATGTGGGGTAGAGGTTTTGGAAGAGATTTGAGTAAAATTTCAAGGAGGCTCAAAGCTTGAGATGTGTGACGAGAAGATATGGTGAGGGGTTGTATTTATAGGGGAGGAGAGGGAGGTTTCACTTTATTTAATTATTTGATTGATATATTCCCTCCAAACTTTATGTTGCTTTAGAATTATCACCAAAAATATTAAAATGAATAAGGATTTTTATTTATTTTTGATCTTGAATAAACCATAAATCATTTATGACTCAATAAATAATGTATTTTTCTGACATCATAAATTGTTGTATTTTACTATTCAAAAAAATATCATATATATCATAAAAATACCAATAAAATTACATGCCCATTTTTTGACATATAAAAATTATTAATGAACTCCATTTTATGAAAATAATTTTCCAAATATAAGAAAATTTATTTTTAATTAAAATTTTCATTTACATGGAAAATAACAATTTTATTATTAAAATTGATTTTTTAAAACATTAAAAAATTCAATAAAATGTCAAGAAATTATAATATAATCACCAGATTAAATAATATTAATTTATGAATACATTTTTTGGAAATAAATTTTCAATTAAAACATTATATTAATTTTAAAATTAAAAATAAACACTTATGTTTTTTAAAAATATCAACATTAAATTAATATCATCTAAAATAATTATTCACTTATGTTGTGGTATAATTATATGATATTTTAAATCATAATATTGATGCATTTTATTTATACTTTCTTGTGTCTGGTTACTAATCTATTGGATGATTTACTATTTCTAAGGGTCATATTACCTTTCCAAAAGTCATGTTTTTATTTCATCGGTATAAGTCCTCTAACTTCTTGAAATACTTCTTATATTTTTGATTCATCATTTATAATGTTTATTTTTTGTTCTTTATTTTATTTAGTGTGATTTATACTACATTAAATAATTTTTAGAAGAGTATTTCCATTGATAAAAATTTTGGGTCATTAAATTCATTCCCACAAATTAAATTTCTCCCTCAAAATTTAATTTTACGTTCAATGCTGAGAATTGGTGTGGGTATATCTACTTTATCAATTTCTCAATTCCCCATTTTTATTCATTATACATATGGTTCCTCTATAGTAATTTTACCACATGAGTAGTATTATTTCATAGAACATTATCTCTATGATCCATGATCTTCACTAGCTGATCATCATCAGAGAGATCATCCTTTATTGGTACCACCTCTATATTCAAGAAATGTTAATAATATGGTATCTACTTCCTCAATTGTGATACATAGATTACATCAGGTAATTGAGAGATTATACATGAAAGTGCTAGTTAAAATGCCACATCTCCAATATGATCAAGAATATAGAATGGGATAATGTATTTCGGAAATAGATTTATTTTCATCCCAAATATCATGATTCTTATACGCTGTGAAATGTAGAGGAATACCATGTCTCCATCCTAAAACATAAGGTCTCATGTTTAATTGTATCTAGAGATATTTTTTGGACTTTGGGATTCCATGATGTGTTATTGAATGGATTTATCATTTTCCACCATTTCTGGTCATATCATTGTATGTTCATAGGTCTAATCCTAGCATGCATGTGTTCATCAAATTTTTTCATAGATGGTCTTCCTATGTGGCCATTTGGATGCTTGAGTTGAATCTATTATTGTGAGAGAACTCAACCATAGGAAGATGTTCCTCCCATCCAACATTGAATTCCATTGAACACTCTATCAAAATTCAATCTAGTGTTGGAATAGTTCTCTCATATTGGTTGTCAGTTTGAGGATGATAGGTTTTACTGAATATTAATATAGTTCTCAGAGCATTGTGGATACTTTTCTAGAACATGGAGGTGAATCTCGAATCTTTATTGGATACAATTGACTGTAGTAATCCATGCATACATTCAAATTATTAAATGAATATTTTTTAAAGATGATATATAGAGAAGTCCACCTAAATTGTGACAATGTGATATGTCAATGTAAGATGATCCACAACAACCCATATATAATTATTTACTCTTTATGTATTTAGATGTCCATTGACAAAGTCCATGTTGATTTTTCCCAAATTCATGTCTTTATGGGTAATGGTTTGATCATCCATTTAGAATTTTTCATTTTAGCCATTACATTATATAATACAAGTCATATTGAATTATATTCAATGATCTCCTTATTCCTAAAGTCCCACATGTAGTTTTCTTGGAGAAATTGATACATCTTTGTTCTCCCTAGGTAAATAGTGAATGTTTTGCAATATCCATCATTCAAAATAACTTTTTATACCTCTATATTTGATGGTATACATAGTCATGACCTAAATCTAGCAACTCCTTCCTCATCCATTTGGAAATATGAGGATTACTCATTTCTGATATCTTCCACATTTTTATGAATTTCAACACCATTTCTAAGAGAATAATTCTTTTCGACATGAGGGGTGGTTTATTAATCTTTTGATAGATTATTGATGATGTTACTTCCTTAAAAATTCCCATTTCTATCATATGTGGTTATAAAAATATTGGATACTTCTCAATTCTCATCACTGATAGTGATGCTAGATCGTTTCTCCTCAAAGCAGATGTTGCCTTCTTTTCCTAACTAGGATGGTCAGGAATGGAGCAGTCTTAATCCATTTTAACTATCTTCCCTGATTCAACAGTAGATCCTTCAGTATGAATATATATATGTGATAATCCTTTTGACCAGTATATATATCAATATTCTCTTCATAGAGATAATGTCAAAAATACATTCAATGTAAATATCACAGCATCGAACACCATATCATTCATGGGATAGTTTTCCTTCTGAATATTTAGTTTCCTTGAGGCGTAGGTGATAAATATGTGATTTTTCAAAAGTAAAAAACCTAATAACTTATTTAAGTATCATTGTTCCCAATAAAATGTACCCCGCTTATTGGTAGTGTGAGAAATGGTGTAGTGATAAACCTATTTTTCAACTCTTTAATGTAGTCTTCATATTTACAAATGTCGACAAAATTTTAACCTTTATAAATCATCTTGGGTAGTGGTTTAATCTATCATGAAAAGTTCTTCAAAATTATCCTCTGATACCAAACTAGACAAAGGATTAATTGGATATCTATTATAGATGTTTCCTTTGGCCACATCATGATTGACTTTGTCTTGGATGAGTCAACAGATACTCCCTATATGTTGATTACATTTCGTAAGAATGATTCTTACGCCATAAAAAAACTAAAATATTGTAAAATTTTCATACAGTATATCCCTTCTCAATTGATTCATAACTCTATTCAAATAATCCTAATTTTCCTCTTTTATTTTATAGTCTATCAGAACATCATTAATAATGATTTCCATTAAATTGGGAGGTAATATCTAAACACAGTATTTATTAATCCCATGAATATTGATTGATTATTATTGATTATAAAGGGAATAACAATTAACATAATGTGACCGTAACTTGTTCAAAAGGAAGTATTGGGAAAAGAATCCTTCTTCTCCTTTAATTGGTGATAACCCGATCGACTTTCCACCATAGAGAAAAAACTAGGCCCATATAGCTGATCAAACAAGTCATTTATCCACGGTAGATGATGCTTGTTCTTTATAATAATTTTGTTGATATCATGATAATAAATTTATAAGTACACATATTATTCCATCATTTAGATGAAATGGACTATCTCACAACATGATGATGCACTTGGGCATATTAAACCATTATCTGTATTCTCCTTTTACATATTCTTTAGTTATTATAGTTTAAAGGTGTCCATTTTATAAATATTCTTTAATATAAGAAATGATCCAAGAATAAGTACAAATAATAACACAAACTATTGATTAATAGAAACACCAATAAATTCATCAGAGAATACATTAGTGTAGTCACACATGATGGGATTTCTTTGAGAATTCATTTCTCTTTTGTCTCATGAATTCGAACAAGATATTGTTTCTCATAAAAAAAGATATGGAAAATTTAGTACCCAATTTTAAAAGAAATTCAGAGTCTTCCTTACATTTGTAAAAAAATGGAGGATGTTATTGGATGTGAGGAGTGATCTCCATTTTCGGATAGTTGATGTATGTTTTATATAATGATATTCAATCAATGCCCAATATAGAATCATACTCAACCAAAGGGAGAATGAAATTTTTTTTCCAGTGTTTTAGTCCACCAAAATTAACCGGGATGGATTTATGAACATTGGATGTAATAATTTTCCCATTATCACAACTCAAAGATAACTCAACTTCCAAATTTTGTGGTGGATATTTAATAGTTCTATTAAACATGGATGATATGAATGAATTCATAATACCATAATCAAAATGTATGTTCACTATTATTGAATGATTAACTAGTATACCTTTCTCTACATCATTTTTGGGATCGACTCTATTGTATTGATTGAATATTCCCTTCCATAATTCTTTGGAGGTCGTTGTTGATGATTTCTTCCAACAAACCTTGTCTTAGGGAAATAGTGTGTATAATGCCCATGTTCCTTGTAGGTGGAACACCACACTACAAGATAAATGATCATTTCAACCATCATTTCTTCTTCTAACATAGTGAGATAATTTATATCCCATCAGTATTTATTGACCATATTCAATTCTACATGACATTTGATGTATCTCTTAGTTCCCATTTTTTATTTGAGGTTGCTTCCTACCACACTTTTGACACATTTGATATAGGATGCTCTTTCCATCATGAGATTTATCAGCGATATTAAACACTATTTTCCATTTTCTGTCCACAGTACTTGAGACCATAGTGATTTTCTTATCTCCATTCAACCATTATGTCACAATAGACAATATCCTCATAATTATCAAAGTCACGAATCCAGAACAAATTCCATATACCTAGCATAAGTCTCCTCAAGACATGATCCTCCAACCTTTTAATGATCATGAAGAAACATGCGGGGTATCATGAAAGCCTTGTGATGTTTCCATAAAAAACAAGATAGAATCTTCTTCCATTTTCTACAATCTAAGGAATTACCTTTCTATATTATGATAGAGGGTTTGAGGAAAATATTTATTGAAAAATATTATCTATAATTCCTCCCAATCCATGGAATCAATTTCCTCTATGGACATTGTGTTCATGATCAGTGCTCCCCAATGATCAGTTTCCTGATCAAAATGATAGACTATTAGCATAACATTATCTTCTTCTAAGAACTAGTGGATTGATAATATATTATTGATTGAGTTAATCCATTATTATATGTGGAGAGGATCGTAATATATAGTAAAAATGGAATTTATTTCCCACATGAACTATTTTTGTCAACCCTCTCTTTCTTTGGAGATGGAGGGCATTCCACACAATTCAAGTTATTATTCATAACCTGAACTAATTGAGAAAGTAGTGTCATAACTTTTTCATCACTGGTTCCAATCATAGTTTACAAATTTTTATGACAATCATCACATTTACAATCACATTAATTATTTGAAAAATAATTTTTTTTCCTTCTATTAACTATGCAACAGAAAGTACAATTACACTGCTTGAATACATAGCTAATAAGTATATCAAAAAATAAAACATTTAACCTATAAGGGTAAACATGTAAATGAATAATATATCCTTAATTTTTCTTCCCTACATATCAATCTAGGTTACTCATGATCTATTTCCCAACATATATTCTTGTGGTCAATTTTTTCCCTTAATAATTGTTCGTAATGATCTTATTAATTTAACAAAGCTTACCCCCCATGTGTGTCAAACCAGGTGCACAATAAGGCCCATTATCATGTACCTAGTTACACTAAATTTGGATCAGTACAAATTATTATAATTATTATTCCTAGGTATGTCTATTTCATAACCACATCCACATTTTTATCCTAACAGAGAAGTATTTTCTTGATAATCTACATACACTATATTATCCATAACATAGTTATGTTTTCTTATACATAATAATATCCCTATGAATTTCCCTATTGTTTTTTAATTTTAATCCCAAAATAACAAGACATTTCTATGTTAGAATATATAGCTCCCAAGGAATCTTAAATATATCATTACATGATTTTAAGCATAATTATCTATCAAATTACAAGACAAGGATAGTAAAGTCAAATTTCTTTAGATGATTTGGTATATAATTAAAATTCATGAAAATATAATTTATTTAATAACTATAATGGGATAAATTCTTCCATTAAGATCGTATATCATCATAGGAAAACAAAGGTAATGCATGAATAAATGGGATGATCTAAAATGACCAATAAGGAAATAACCATAGGAATAAAAAAATAGAACATGGGTTATAAGGAATAACATAATAGAAAAAAAGGAATTGAACATGAATAAACATATATAAGACAAACATGTATGGCATGTGAACCTACATTCAAGTAATAATTGGTATATGGAAATAACATAAAACCTGATATAAACTTGAGTGAAGTCTAACTGTGAAAACTATAGAGCAGGGTTGGTAGGGTCCCAAAAAGGAATCAAGTTCACTTCATGTCCCAACATGACATCTCCTGAGACTAAACATTACCCATTTCCTAGGGATACAATCTCAGTGAACCATTTATAACATGTTCATAAATATTTATGACACATGAAGAATCTTACATATGTAATCAAACATAATATAACAGTTACTGATGGAAGGAAAAAAAATTTGTAATCATGTCATAAGGTATAAAAAATGGGTATAATAAAATTGTACATGACAGAATGGGTTTATAACTAGAATGGTCCTTAATAATGAAACATATCCATATATATTGATAAATGGTGTCCAAATAAAGTGAATTATTTTTGAAATATTGTTTATAAAACATAATAAATTTTCCACTTTCATGTGGTTTTAAGGGAAAATATTATAGATCCTTGTAAAAAAATGGATGTAGATATGTGCACCAAATAAGAAATGAAAAATGATATTTTTATTTTATAAAATGATTTATTTTATAGAATTTATATTTTTTTAAAAATTATTATGGATAGCAGATGAAAATGGATAATAAATGGGTGAAATCCTATTACTAGGGGTTTTTTCGGGAGGTTTTTGTATGTGGTATTTTTTTGAAACATGTACTTCCCTATAAACAACTAATGAAATGATATAGATATATGATTTTGGAATATATAAATAGAATTTATATGAATTAAAAAAAATTCATTTTGTTAGTAAGAGATAGAGTATCCTAAATGAAAAAATGGTGGTCCGGGTACAATCTCGTGTCGTATGTGCAAAACAGTTCATCACATGATATTAATGACATGAATAATCCAATTAGATTAATCAATTAATTAGTAAAAATATTTTAAAAATGTAATTTTTTTTATTTTAATTTTATTAAGATCATTCATCACCTTTTTTATGAGTTATAGTGTTCAATTTCATCATTCGAGGGTGCTCATTTTCGTAGTTTTCATGAAGGATTCATTTTTATAAGAGTATGTAAGTTCAGGTAAAATGAAAAAAGAAATCAATAATAGAAGTTATATGTTACTAATGAAAATCCATTAGGTTATATGATCTTAAAAATTATTTGGTTATATGTTTTGAAGATTAATCATAAGATAAATAGTTAACGATAATTGTTTAGGTTAATTTGGGTGTGTTTTCGATCATCAGAAACTAGTATTGTTTTATTCATCAACACCATGTGTATATGATGGTTATTGAACACTAAATAAATTATAATAAATATTTTATAATTTTTATTAACCATAAAAATATTTTTATGACCATAATTTAAGGCATTAATGGAAAATGAAATCTTCTCATCCTTGAAGGTGATAAATTTACACCTCACGAATGAAATTTTCATTTCTAGAATAAAAGGGTAAGGAGAATAGGGTTCAATGATAGAATATTCCATAAGAATAATAAAATTGAAATATATTTATTTTATTGTATTTATCATGTAATTCTGATGATGGGAGGTGATGAAAACATATGTCATGAAAAGAACCAATAAAGATAATAAATGAAAATGAAAGACGAATTTACCTCTTGAAATTATCCTCATTGAATTCCCCCTTAGGGAATTGTTTTTTGACATTTGATTAAACTAGGAGCTTCTAGATGTATAGGAGGGGTTTGGGAAGATATTACAGTATAATTTGGACATCTTTCAATTTTTGACATGTGATAAGAGGCTGTAAAGTTTGTATTTATATGGGAGGAGAGATTTGTTTTCTCAATATTTGATTCATTAGGTTATTATTTTTTCCTCAAGAATATGAATAGATTGATAATTATAACCTAAAGTATTAAAATATTTAAGTATATTTCTATATTTTAGGCTCTAATATTCCATAAATCATATATGACTTAATAAATTATGTATTTAACTTATACGGTAAATTATATAATGTTACCATTCTCCATAAATTAATGTATTTTAGAAAAATACCAAAAAAATCAACCAAATAATTTTTTGATCTATTTAATTAAAAAAATGAACTACATATTTTGAAAAATAACATTATAAGTATTATATATTTAATTATTAATTAAAATCCTCATTTATATGGAAAATACCAATTTTAAAATTATAACGGATTTTGAAACTCATTGATAAATTAATTAATGTCGCAAAATATTATCTTATAATAATAAGATAATGATATTATAATATATTGATACATATTATGGATATTAATTTTATTTTAAAAAATGTTTTTTATAAAAAAATTGAAAATAATCACTTCTGTTTTATAAAAATATAGGCACTAAATTAAAATTTCTAAAATATTCATTTACTTATAATCTGATATAATTTTTTCCTATAATCATTAATAATATCGTTAAATATTATTTATAATTTCATGGGTGATGTTATTATTCTATTTGATGGTTTACTATTACTATGGTTCATATTATTATTTAAATTTTCTTCTTAATATTTCATCAGTATATGTTCTTTATCTTGTAGAAATACTTTTTATTCCATTAATTATTCATTTATAATGTTTATTTTGTTTTATTTGTTTGATTTGATGTTATTAATTCTATATTACCTAATTATAGAAAGATAATTTACATGGATTAATATTATGTGTCATTACATGACGTATATAGAGATCACAACTGTTTAATGTAAATATTCACACATAAAGAGATAAATATATTCTAGGGAATATGGATTCAATTGATTAGAGACTATGATTGTTATTTATATTACCACCCTAGGAAAGTTAAAATGGTTTTTTATTCTATACTTAAAAAAGGACCATGCTTTATTATCTACAATAAGGATAAAAAAAGATCAAATAACTCTTTACATGAAAATTTTGGATCAAGATATCATGAAGGAAGTGTAGAAATGTTATCTTTCTCAAATTGGTGTTCAAAAATCAATATAAATGATAATTATTGTGGTGTAGATAACATATGTTGGACTCAAAACGGCAATGTGAAATGTCTATATGATCATATGTTATTATGTTAGAATACTAATTGGAATGATTCATGTATGTGTTTAGTACCAGATTTGAAGAAGGACGATTAGATGAGTCTCATAGTTCTTTAGTCTATTTGTATCCTATAAGAATGAATATATATAGATATTCGAAGGAGTATTTATTTTTTGGATTTTATGATGATATATTTTTCATATTAGGTTTATTGGATCTTTATATGTATTCAATTTATGGTTGATAACAAATTATAAGGAGATATTACATCCATTACTCATATAAGAATGGAAATCTGATGAGATCATAATGGACTTTTTCATTAGTCTCTAAAAAACATCGAAAGGACTGAATGTTTTTTCGATTCTAATCGATTTCCTTATGATTTCAGTACTCTTTATTTCTCTTCGATAATATTTATCTCTATAATAACATAATTGTTTTTACATTTTGTAAGTGGTAATATTACATAGGGTACCACTCTCAATTTTATCTGATATGGATTAGAGGTATACCTCAATTTATTGGAGATGTTTTCATTTGGTTTAAGATAAAAAATTATGTTTTAGGAAAACTTATCATCCATAGAATTTTAGTTATTCTGGTAATACTGTTGATAATATTGAATATGTTTTGATATTTGTTCCAAGGTATTTCAAAGGTACTAGAGATCAAAACCTTCCATTGGTGGAATTTTATTACATTAATATCTTAAACTCTACAATTATGATAGCTTGTTATGAATCACACAATGGTAGGAAATGAAGAACTCCAGTATTATAAAACCAACTTGTGGAAGGAAAGAAATTGGAACATTATCTCTCTGAGTAAATGTTATATAATGTTAGAGCCAATAAACAACACATAAGAGCAGCTTAGATTGATCAAAAAGTCGGGCTATTAATTTTTAAAAAGACTAATAGATTTATATAGGTGACCCGGAATTCCAATGATTATCTCCCCTAAAGAAGGTGATGAGATTTAAAAATAAGGAAAATCTAATGCATAGGTATATCATTCCTTATGAAATTCTTCATTGTGTCGGGATGGTACCTTAACAATTGGATCTTCCATCAAATCTCTCTCTTGTCCATGATTTGTTTCATATATCCCTCCCGAGGATGTAGATACATGGTCTTTAAAATAGACTGAACAAAGAATTCATACCACTGGAGAAATATGATTTTTTTAAAAACACCTAATATATATTTTGGATCATTGGTAGAATGTGTTATAAATAAATACAACTTTCTTAGTCTTTGTTTTCTAGTGAAGCCACAATTTTTGGAAGCTATGTGGGAGCCCAATGATGTATTGAGGAAGAGTTATTCTCAACTATTTGTATCAATGTGATGAATTCCTAGGCATAAATTCAATTTAATATGAGCAAAATGTGAATCCTGGATATTTGTTGAAATAGTATTTTTCGAATGATTTAAATTTATTTGATAACTGTCATTACATGCAATACTGATTGTAAATAAACCATGATATATTATTAAAATATTATTATCTAAAATGAATTTTATCATATATATGTTGGATTGGTGGGTATAAATAATAATATGTAAGTTATGTAAAACTATATGGTTATGTTTTTATAAAATGTATTCATTTTTTATACATTTATTATAAATGATTATTAAAATAATTTGAATAAAATGGAATATTTTTCAATATAGCAGTTTTTATGCATGAACTGTATTCTTATAAATTAAATTAATCCCTATAGGTGAAATTTTTAATTGAATTTATATATTATTTACTTTTTCATATTATTCAATACATCAATATAGAATTTTCTTGACAAAGGACAAAAAATTGATTTATGATTAAAATGTATTGTTTTCAAAGAAAAATGTTTGTCATAATTTATGAATATAATTTAAAACAAATCTATCCCTTTATAGGAATTTATTTAGAAAAAAATAATTACCTATTTTTATTCAGGGGTAAAATTTTTTATGTGTTATCCCTTTTAGAAAATGAATAGTTACTATGGTAAAATTATTCACCTTGACAAAGGGTAATTTAGATAATTCATTGTTAAAAATAAGTGATAAGGTATTAATTATTCAAATAAATTATTATTTGGTGAAATTAATTCGACACATAACACCATAGGATCGTAATTCTTTTTTTAATTGACACCTTCCCATGAAAATTACTTATATATTATTTATATCAATGAATGTTACAGAATGTCAATTACAATGTCTTCAATACCCATTATGTGATCACATACGGATAAAAATTTGTATTACATGAATTTTAATATAAATTTTATGAATAATTTTTTTTTCTTTATGTTAATTTATTTTTTATTTCTATCTATTATATAATTACCTCAAATGAATACAGAATTCCAAATAATTATATATTAAATTAATGGTAAAATAAAATAAATGATTTTAAAATATTAAAACTGATATAATATGAATACAATATTGTGGATGATGAATTTTTTAAATAAATATGTATTAGATATTAAGATTTATTTAAAGAATAATATTTTAATTCCACCTATTCTAGTTTTATATAAAATTACAATTAATTGAATAGTCTCAAAATATAGAATAATGATATTTTACCAAAATAAAATTTTATTCAATTAAAAAAAATCATAAAATCATAAAATCATAAAAGGTGGATATTCAGTGGTAAAAAGTTTCATAAATTTTATATTTATGTTCCAATTTTAAAATTATAATTAAAAATTTCATCCCATTAATATTTATATTGTTGTTACCAAATTTGAAATTAAAATTTGATAACTAATGGTTAATAAAAATTATAAGGATTAAAATTACACAGAACTTTTTTAAATTTACTTTTTATATTATTAGTACAATATATTACATTTTATTATAATACATATCCATTTGGAGGCATATTTCTTGTGAATGAATTTATTATAATTTAATATTTTCTGAAATTATAAATGTATGCATCTCCTAAATTATAAAAGGTAACCTCCCCCTCACATATTTACAAGTCATTGAGCTTTATAGATCATCCAAACATGATATATTTTACTTATGAACACCCCAATACACATATATGTGGTTTTTTTTTTGCATCACCCTGTGATTTGAAGATATGTCACCTTTTAAATTTATCCTCATCAATATTGTACATTAAATAGAACATCATGCCCAAACTAGTGATTTGATATTATTATTATAGTTATCACATATATAATGGAATTGATTGAATGAAAGATATTATGTAAATAATTAAAATATATTTTATCCATATTTATAAATTAATTATTTGGTCACCAATTAATTATAAATAAAAAATCAATTGAACATAAGAGATTGGTTTTTCCAAAAAAATATTTTTATGATAAAAATGGTATTTTATATTAATATATTTAATTAATCAATATTAGTGAAAAATTTTAAGGAACATTTTATTTTAAATATCCAATAATATGTTTTTAAAATTAACTAAACTGTTTCACAAGCTTAATATAAGAATAAATATAATTTTTTGGCACAAAATATTATATTTTCTAAAGATAGTTTTTCTGCTATTTAATAGAGCATGTGTTTTAAAACTAAATTTTTGAAATTTAATTAATTATATTGAACAAAATAAACATAACTTTTCAAATATTAATTTCAAAACAATCTTAATGTTAATTGTTTTTATTTTTCTGAAAATATATATTTTCCCCTAAAAATTAAAAAATATTCTTATTTAAAAAACTAAAATTTTATTATGAATAGTTTATTTATTATTCTAATAGTAACCTATATTATTAAAGTATAAATAAAATTTATGTATCTTATAAATTAAAATATGTTATTGTAATTTTATGAAATAAGAAAATAAATGTTTTAAAAACGATAAATTTTATTAATACATTTCTATGAAACCTAAATGTTTATTTACAATTTAAAAAATAATATAATGATTTAAATAACAATTTAAATTCACAGGGTAAGAAGTAAATTAATATTTTGTTCAATTATTATTAGAAGACTATTTGATGATACATTAATTAATTTTTTAATTTCTCATAAAAAGATTTAAATTATTACAATTTTTTTAGTGATTACTGGTTTTATTAAAAAATTAAATTTCTCAAATTTAGAAAGCTATTTTTATATAATGGAGTTCATTTTTTAATTCTATAAATCTGAAAATTGATAATATTACATTTTGGTATTTTCCTCGAATACATTATTTTTATAAATAGTAAAAAATTGTTATTTACAGTATAACCTTATTATAAGATAAATACACTTTTTCCTTGTGTCATTTCTGATGTAGTCACCATATTCATGAAATGTAATTCATTTTAAAATTTATATTGTGGTAATTAATAAACTATTCATAGACTATATGGAAAATAATAAACTAATGGATAAAATAATATGAAAACACTCCACTCCTCCACTATAAATATCACCTATCATCACCTATTCTCTTAACAAGAATTTATTCTATATGTTTGTCCAATTCCCACCTAATAGAAATTCCAAGTATCTTCCACATGTCCTATATCATTTTGAATCACCAAAATAAAAAACCTAATCCCCTCAAGGAGGTTATTAAAGAAAATAAATTCATGTCGTAAGATCCTCATTGGTTTTCCTTTATTTTTAATTTTTAATTTCTTATCCATTCCTTACCTCCAATATCAAAACATGCTTGATAAATATAGAATATTATATATGGTTTAATTTTATTATGAAAATGGGATATAATACATAATTATTTTCACTTCCCCTTTTTGTTCTAAAAATGAAAACATCGTCTGCAAGGTTCCAATTTACCACCTCCATGGATGATGAGTTTTCATTTTTCAATTCAACCCTCAATTATGGTTATAAACCGATTTTTATGGGAAAAAATATTATAATATGTATATTAAATCCTTTTTAATTTTATTTATCCAATATATATACGTGATTTTAATTAATAAAACAAATCTAGTTCTTAATGATAGAAAAAATTCCAAAATAAACCAAACAGTTATCGAAACAATTAATATAATAAATCATCATATTATATAAAATAAAATTATATATAAACCATTAGATATTCCGAAATATAATTAATAACATATAATTTCAATTCTAGATAACTATTCCCGTTTCTCATGAATTTTCTTACATGTATACAGATGTGCCAACCATGATAACCAAAGAAACGAACACATCTGAATGACAAAATTGATTATTATAACTCATAAAAAAATAGATTTAGTAAAATTATAATAAATTAAATATATTTTGAAAATGTAATATTTTTTTAATGATTTTAATATAATTATCCAAGATGCTAATTACAATTACAGAATGCTTTTGGGCATATGTTAGGTGATTCTCCTCGAACATTCATTTTTTCATTCGGGTTATGCTATATCTTTATTTAATCCCATGTAATTCTTCATTATTTTTAAATAACACATTGAAATTATATTTATATGTTCCAAACAAATATACCTATATCATTTTATCTTTATTTTATAGGATAATATATGTTTTATAGGACCCCTTATCAATTTTTCCCTGTAAGAAATCTTGATTTAAAGGAACTTACTGTAGAGACCCGAAGCCTAACGTACATGAACATTACATTACTTTTGCGGAATACTTAGTACATAACAAAAATACACACACAAGGATCGTAATAGTTTAGTGTCTTTGGAAACTCGGAACGTAATCTTCTAATCGTGGTGAAAGATCTTCAATATCTCCCATAAAGATCTTCACTTTTTTTTAACCTAAAAACCTTTCTTTATATCCTGGGGAAAATAAAACATAAAAGGGTGAGCTCAAATGCTCAGTAAGGGTAAACAAAAGAAATATCAATCACATCATATACATAAGAACATAGCTTTTGGAAATCTTAACCTGCAAAAGAGCTCATAATATCATAACATGGGATAAATCATAGAAGTGAAAATGAGATCCCCATAATCATAACATAAAACTTGAAACTTTGTGGCATGCACACATAATCATGGAAAATCATTTCTTGTTAGTCATGACTCATTGCCAAGACTATCTTAGTGGACAAAGTCCCTTTCTGAACCGATTTCACTCCTCGTTTCAGTCCTGTATCACTGAACCGAAATAACCTTCCGTTCCAGCCATGTATATCTCATGAGATGTGAAATCTTTACCCAATGCATTGGAGGGAGATATAGGTCCCACCCATCTTATAATGAATCCTTTCTTATGTGTGCCACATAATCATAAAACATACATCATCGCATAACACATGTAACAAAAATGGGATTCTTGAAACATCATGACATCATAAATCAATTCATATAAGATAAAGGAATTCATAAACATAATTACATCACAACATAGTCAAATCAATGTAAAAATATGGATAGAAACAGAACTCTTTATTATCTTAGATGGAAAATAATTTTGATAAAACACTTGAATTGAATTCTTGAGGAAAATATCCTTTCTTCTTCAAAATTAATTTCTTTTCACAAAACATCATGCAATTTTAAAAGAAAGAGATTTTATTGAAAATAGTCATGAAATATTTTAGAGGAAGCTTCATGAAAATAAGGCTTTATAAAACAGTAGAAATCCGTTCGTGCCGTATAAGATAAAAAAACATTCTTCATACTTTTGTCGGAAAAGTCAAAAAGTACCTCGTACGAAAAACGACAAAAGATTCCTTTCATACGTATTACTAAAAACTCACCGAAGGGTAAAAATGGATTTAAACAATTTTAGGTGGATGGAAATAATATTACATATTGATAAAACGTGGATGTGGATGATAAAATACACCCCAGTAAATACTTACAAATAAACAATCTCGGATAAAAATGAGATTGTGATATTTCCCTTGCCTTAGGTCCGATTTGCTTTGTTCGTGTCCGAAGCTCCTGTATAATGGTTTAAATAATGTTATTGACTTAATCCAGAATCATACATATTGATATGAGATCATATATGGTCATATTATTAGCTTCTTGTTAGTAATATTTCATTGTTACTTGTTACTCGGGTCTTTATAACTTTTTGTTATTATGCGTGTTTTGTCGAATAAATTCTTATTCTTATCTTTAGGTTATAGATAATTCATTTCCAGAATGGTATTAGTGTAGTATATACCATATTCATTTATTCAATTCATTTATATAATCATTATGAAATGAAGATCATGTAGAACGAGTCGCATCACATCGTGGAGACGGTATTCCGTACGTACGCACGAGTGATGATATCGTTCCTATGATCGTGGAATTGTATTGGAGTATATATATATTATTTTAGTATCAATATTACTTCATAATAATCATATATAGTTACTCATTACACCATTATACCCATCCTTGTAAGGTGATGGTGGAAAATAGATTACACCACGGCGTGGAGACGGTATTCCGTACGTACGCACGCGCGGTGATTTCATTTTTCCGTAGGATGGATAGAAGGTGAATTAGGGTTGTTTCATATTTATAATAACATATCAGTATGTAAGTAATACTGATGTTATTACTTTATCATGAAACAACTAAAGAAGAAGAAGTTGAAGAAGAAAGAAATTGAAAAGATCGGTAATGGATATTACCTCTTCTTTGGAATGCCTCTTTGAATCCCCCACTTAAGGAACTAAGATTGGTCTTTGGAGAAGACCAGTACCTCTAGAATTATTCTAGGGAAGTGGAGAGGAGAAAATGGCAGGGGTTGGTCGAGCTTGAGTGCTCAATTTGGTGTGAGGAGGAGGGGGGAGGAGGTGCCCTTTTATAAGGGAGGAGAGGGGCACCTTAGGAATATCTCAAAATATTATTTTATATTAAAGTCAAAATCGGTTTATAATGGTTCCAAAGGGTCTTATTTCGAAGCTAATGTGGGGAAGGGTCGAAATCCTATCAACCAATAGGATTTAGACAAGTTTAGGTTATTATTTTAACCTTATCAATTAGATTTAACTCTAAGTTAAATAATTTAACTTTTACCGTGTCTTTATGTTTTCTTACACTATATGGTTAATACACTTACTATAACATGACAAACGAACCCCAAATTGTTTATTATTAATATATATATCCTTATCTAAGTCATTTGGCCGAATATTAGATTTTTAGAAATAAAATAACAATTAATAATATAATATTTGATTTAAAAACTATTTTGTGTCAATTTTGACACTATTTGATATATGATTTTTGTGAAAGTCATAACAGAATTATATGTTCGAACCAAGTTGATTAAATCAACACTAATATATCATAGTAACCTAGAAAATTAGTGTAATTCATAAAAAGTCTCAAATTACATTTATTTTGGTGTTTATAACATCAATTATGTCAATATTTCATTAATAAGATAATTACTGCATCATCATTGTGTCATAAATAAATTAAATTATTTGATGTCTAAAAATTACAAATAAAATACCATCATGTATTAAATCTTTTTAGATTTCTAATGAATATTTACAATCGAATTTATCTTATATATAACCCCATATTAGGAATGATTTACTTATTAAACTTTGATTTTAACTATTTTAACCCTTCTTTAAATAAATTAATAATAAATGTCCTAATCTAATCCAAGTGGGACTAAATGGTCATATTTTATTCCTAAGTTTGTTTTTGGTCGAATTACACTTATCCAATAGAATTAGGACATGTGTTAGGGTAATATTAATATCATATTTACCCTTAGTTACCCTATTTACTTTTAACCGTGGTAAAAAAAAGTAAAAAGTTACTATTCACCAAAAATTATTTTCATCTCATTGAACCACATTTTAGTCCTTGATATTAACCGTGTCTCTCGGATTTTCGAAATTCCATTCACAGAAGCGGTAAAATTATGTTTTATGCAAAATTCAGTTTTTAACCTACCACTTAGTGGTTTCACTATTCATCAAAAATTGATGTTTTTCAGAACAATGCCAAAATTTCATCCTAAGCTATATTTCATATTCCGAATTTAAGAATGAAGTTTATTTTACCAAATTCATAACATAGAAGTTGCATTAATTAATTTTATAATTAAATCCCGCTGTTAAAACAAATAGCGTGTTTTTAAGAAACAATATCTATCAAAAGATTGACACTTGATTATGTCTGGTTTAAATGTGAAATTACAACCAATGACCAACATTGTATTAAATTGTAAAAATATATTCTAAATATACTTTAAAACCACACAAATTAATAATTTATCACTATTAATTATTTTGATTAAAAGAGTTGTTTTTTAATTGTAATTTAGTAATTTTCACTATTCATCAGAATATGAAAGTTATCCGAAAAGTACCAAAATTTCACCTTAGGCTAAATTCGATACTCCGAATCCAAAAATGAAGTCCATTTTGAGAGTTAAATTTTCTAAAATTTAAAAAGTGGTTATTACCATTCATAACGGCTAGTTTTAATAATATTTTAATAGCATATCGTTGTTTTGTGAAACTCAGTATTGCGTACTACCCACGCTATCGAGAAAGGTTGCGATTGCGTGTAATGCAAGGAAAGTCAAGGATGTGTGTTGTACAAGCTCCTTTTGGTGTAGCGTACAACACAAGACATTAATAAAATTAAAAGAATATTTTTTTTCATAAAATCTTGGGTTGTTACATTCTACCCCCCTTAAAATGAATTTCTCCCTCGAAATTCGTCGGGGTTATAAATGGTTTACTATTCGAAAGTTTCTTTAATAGAAACCCACATCGTAAAAAGGAATATCAAAACCAATCTTTAAAAACAAAAGTATGAAACGTAATGGTTACCCAAATAAACTAATCATTGGGTTTCCACATAGGTGAACATATGGATATGGAAGAGAAATCTAACCATCATGTTCTGATGGAGAGTGGTAGAGAACATGGCTATGGAAAAGCCAGTAATCACAAATCCATAGATTTGTGATGATATAAGGTACCATCTTATTCATCAGGTATAAGATCACTAGGACAACATTTTTGGTTTTCAAGATCATTTCCCTAAAGTTGAAAATTTGAATTAGAATAAATACTTACTTTATTTTGGTACAATCTCACTGTTGTTCGTAACTTGAACAATTTCCACTTCATCTCTTAAATAAATGAAGTTGAATTTGTTATTCGTGAAATGTTAGCAGATCATGTGATAGAATGACGGGTCATTCCATCTGTCTCAAACAAAAGGTTAGCAAAAATTATATGCATAAGTCGATCTATAGTGAGATTAATCATATATGGTTCCTAAAATGGACTTATACTTCATATATCATACTGCTTAATATAATAAAACTAGTTTCTACTAAACAGGGACTTTCTGTAGGCCAGTGGTAGGCGATAAAGGCCAGTCGCACTTCGGTTGTGGGTTCGATTCCCACAGCCTTGTCCGAAGCGATGGGCTGTCGCCCGTCCTGCAGGTTGTCCTTTTTCCAAAACTATATAACATCCCATCAATAATATCGAAAAAACAAACAATACTAACTTATGTCCAACATAATCCATTCCAATCTTTAGGCTTATCCATAATACTGCAGTCGACTCTCATAATATAGTGAAAACAATTACCAGAGATTTAATACCATCGTCGATCCCCATATATCATAAGATGTGTTTTGTTGGTCACATTCCAAACATTCAAAGTCCTTAATCGTGTATTCTCTTGGATACCTGAGTGAAAACATGAGTGCAGTTAAAAGTTAACACTTTCCACATACCAAAATCCTCAAAATTCTATATACTCAAACCATGATATCACTTAGTCCTTATATCAATCATGAGCTCATGAATACTATTAAACATTTCATTTTCTCGTCTTCATTATGCGCATATCATCTTATTTCCAAAAAAAATATCTCAATAACTTTGAATGCCACATCAATAAATATTGCAATACTCAATGATACAACACTATTTTGGAATCCCATTACATAAACACTTAATCATTCCACCACATCGTTGTCATATTCAACATTGCCAATAGTGATCACATGTGATTTCCCTTTGTCCTTTGCCTTCAGTGGTTGCTCATGTTGATCATCACTAACCCTTGGATTAGGGCAATTATTAGCATAATGCCCCATTTCCTTGCACTTGAAGCATTGAAGTGTTGACGGTGCGTTCTCTGCAGTGTTTGCTTTATTCACATCATTAAAAACCCTTTTTCCATTACTTCGACACTCAGCTGCTCGATGACCTTCTTTTCCACACTTAAAACATTTTCTAGTCCCTTTAAGACAATCTCCACCATGTTTCTTTCCACACTTTGTGCATAAGGAAACATTTATCTTCTTTTCACCATTATTCTGAGATTTCTCCTTGAACTCCATCTTTCGTTTCTTGTCAAAACCATGAGATGGATATGTAACACCAACTTCCATTTCTACCTTGATAGCACAACACACAATTTCTTCATAGCTACTGAAGTCTCTTATAGCTAATGCCCTTCGAAGACTTGGTTTTAAGCCACTGAAAAATCGATCAACTTTACTTTCAGGTTGGATGATAATTCCAGAAGCATACCTTGCAAGTCTTGTAAAATTTGCTTCATAGGTACCAACAGATTCATCATCCCTTTGCTTCAGTTCAAGAAACTCTTTCTCCATCTTTGTTCGAAGAATACGAGGGAATTACTTATTGAAAAATAAGTTCTTGAACTCGTCCCATTCCATAGACTCAATTTCGTCCCTTTGCCTTGTATTCCTAATAAGATTCCACCATTGATCAGCATCTCCTTCCAAACGATACACTGCTAGGATGACTTTATCATGTTCAGAACATTGAAGAACTGAAAATATCTTTTCAGTAGTACTAATCCATTGTTCAGCAACTAATGGATCAGTAGACCCACTGAAAGAAGGTGGACGCTGCCTCATGAAGGATTCAACAGAATGTTGCTCCTTTCTTTGCTCGTTTGGAAGTCCTGCATGATTCATAGCTTGAGAAAGTTGTGTGAGTATGGCTACAAGATTTTGCATTCCAGCTCCTATATCGTTTGGTTGCTCAGGGGAACAATCATTGCATTGCCCATCACATTCCGCATTAACACGGTTCCTTCGGGTTCCAGCCATCGTCTAAAACCCCAAAAGAATAGTGTGAGAGGTAAAAATCATGCTAGGGAAAACAACATAATAAAGGGTTAGTACCCACAATATCTAACATCTTAGGTTAAATTCGAAGATCGTTAGCGCAATTCTAGGACTATAACCTATATGTATACTTAACCTTAGAGACATCCCTAGACATACCATAGAAATATCTCTAGGGATCTCACTAACGTTTTCGCATCCTAGTTTCCAAAGGTTGACTAAACCTTTGCTCTGATACCAACTGTAGAGACCCGAAGCCTAACGTACATGAACATTACATTACTTTTGTGGAATACTTAGTACATAACAAAAATACACACACAAGGATCGTAATAGTTTAGTGTCTTTGGAAACTCGGAACGTAATCTTCTAATCGTGGTGAAAGATCTTCAATATCTCCCATAAAGATCTTCACTTTTTTTTACCTAAAAACCTTTCTTTATATCCTGGGGAAAATAAAACATAAAAGGGTGAGCTCAAATGCTCAGTAAAGGTAAACAAAAGAAATATCAATCACATCATATACATAAGAACATGGCTTTTAGAAATCTTAACCTGCAAAAGAGCTCATAATATCATAACATGGGATAAATCATAGAAGTGAAAATGAGATCCCCATATTCATAACATTAAACTTGAAACTTTGTGGCATGCCCACATAATCATGGAAAATCATTTCTTGATAGTCATGACTCATTACCAAGACTATCTTAGTGGACAAAGTCCCTTTCTGAACCGAGTTCACTCCTCGTTTCAGTCCTGTATCACTGAACCGAAATAACCATCCGTTCCGGCCATGTCTATCTCATGAGATATGAAATCTTTACCCAATGCATTGGAGGGAGATATAGGTCCCACCCATCTTATAATGAATCCTTTCTTATGTGTGCCACATAATCATAAAACATACATCATCGCATAACACATGTAACAAAAATGGGATTCTTGAAACATCATGACATCATAAATCAATTCATATAAGATAAAAGAATTCATAAACATAATTCCATCACAACATAGTCAAATCAATGTAAAAATATGGATAGAAACAGAACTCTTTATTATCTTAGATGGAAAATAATTTTGATAAAACACTTGAATTGAATTCTTGAGGAAAATATCCTTTCTTCTTCAAAATTAATTTCTTTTCACAAAACATCATGCAATTTTAAAAGAAATAGATTTTATTGAAAATAGTCATGAAATATTTTAGAGGAAGCTTCATGAAAATAAGGCTTTATAAAACAGTAGAAATCCGTTCGTGCCGTATAAGTTAAAAAAAACATTCTTCGTACTTTTGTCGGAAAAGTCAAAAAGTACCTCGTACGAAAAACGACAAAAGATTCCTTTCATACGTATTACTAAAAACTCACCGAAGGGTAAAAATGGATTTAAACAATTTTAGGTGGATGGAAATAATATTACATATTGATAAAACATGGATGTGGATGATAAAATACACCCCAGTAAATACTTACGAATAAACAATCTCGGATAAAAATGAGATTGTGATATTTCCCTTACCTTAGGTCCGATTTGCTTTGTTCGTGTCCGAAGCTCCTGTATAATTGTTTAAATAATGTTATTGACTTATTCCAGAATCATACATATTGATATGAGATCATATATGGTCATATTATTAGCTTCTTGTTAGTAATATTTCATTGTTACTTGTTACTCGGGTCTTTATAACTTTTTGTTCTTATGCGTGTTTTGTCGAATAAATTCTTATTCTTATCTTTAGGTTATAGATAATTCATTTCCAGAATGGTATTAGTGTATTATATACCATATTCATTTATTCAATTCATTTATATAATCATTATGAAATGAAGATCATGTAGAACGAGTCGCATCACATCGTGGAGACGGTATTCCGTACGTACGCACGAGTGATGATATCGTTCCTATGATCGTGGAATTGTATTGGAGTATATATATATTATTTTAGTATCAATATTAATTCATAATAATCATATATAGTTACTCTTTACACCATTATACCCATCCTTGTAAGGTGATGGTGGAAAATAGATTACACCACGGCGTGGAGACAGTATTCCGTACGTACGCACGCGCGGTGATTTCATTTTTCCGTTGGATGGATAGAAGGTGAATTAGGGTTGTTTCATATTTATAATAACATATCAGTATGTAAGTAATACTGATGTTATTACTTTATCATGAAACAACTAAAGAATAAGAAGTTGAAGAAGAAAGAAATTGAAAAGATCGGTAATGGATATTACCTCTTCTTTGGAACGCCTCTTTGAATCCTCCACTTAAGGAACTAAGATTGGTCTTTGGAGAAGACCAGTACCTCTAGGATTATTCTAGGGAAGTGGATAGGAGAAAATGGCAGGGGTTGGCCGAGCTTGAGTGCTCAATTTGGTGTGAGGAGGAGGGGGGAGGAGGTGCCCTTTTATAAGGGAGGAGAGGGGCACCTTAGGAATATTTCAAAATATTATTTTATATTAAAGTAAAAATCGATTTATAAAGGTTCCAAAGGGTCTTATTTCGAAGCTAAAGTGGGGAAGGGTCTAAATCCTATCAACCAATAGGATTTAGGCAAGTTTAGGTTATTATTTTAACCTTATCAATTAGATTTAACTCTAAGTTAAATAATTTAACTTTTACCGTGTCTTTTTGTTTTCTTAAACTATATGGTTAATAAACTTACTATAACATGCCAAACGAACCCCAAATTGTTTATTATTAATATATATATACTTATCTAAGTCATTTGGCCGAATCTTAGATTTTTAGTAATAAAATAACAATTAATAATATAATATTTTATTTAAAAACTATTTTGTGTCAATTTTGACACTATTTGATATATGATTTTTGTGAAAGTCATAACAGAATTATATGTTCGAACCAAGTTGATTAAATCAACACTAATATATCATAGTAACCTAGAAAATTAGTTTAATTCATCAAAAGTCTCAAATTACATTTATTTTGGTGTTTATAACATCAATTATGTCAATATTTCATTAATAAGATAATTACTGCATCATCATTGTGTCATAAATAAATTAAATTATTTGATGTCTAAAAATTACAAATAAAATACCATCATGTATTAAATCTTTTTAGATTTCTAATTAATATTTACAATCGAATTTATCTTATATATAACCCCATATTAGGAATGATTTACTTATTAAACATTGATTTTAACTATTTTAACCCTTCTTTAAATAAATTAATAATAAATGTCCTAATCTAATCCAAGTGGGCCTAAATGGTCATATTTTATTCCTAAGTTTGTTTTTGGTCGAATTACACTTATCCAATAGAATTAGGACATGTGTTAGGGTAATAGTAATATCATATTTACCCTTAGTTACCCTATTTACTTTTAACCGTGGTAAAAAAAAGTAAAAAGTTACTATTCACCAAAAATTATTTTCATCTCATTGAACCACATTTTATTCCTTGATATTAACCGTGTCTCTCGGATTTTCGAAATTCCATTCACAGAAGCAGAAAATTATGTTTTATGCAAAATTCAGTTTTTAACCTACCACTTAGTGGTTTCACTATTCATCAAAAATTGATGTTTTTCAGAACAATGCCAAAATTTCATCCTAAGCTATATTTCATATTCCGAATTTAAGAATGAAGTTTATTTTACCAAATTCATAACATAGAAGTTGCATTAATTAATTTTATAATTAAATCCCGCTGTTAAAACAAATAGCGTGTTTTTAAGAAACAATATCTATCAAAAGATTGACACTTGATTATGTCTGGTTTAAATGTGAAATTACAACCAATGACCAACATTGTATTAAATTGTAAAAATATATTCTAAATATACTTTAAAACCACTCAAATTAATAATTTATCACTATTAATTATTTTGATTAAAAGAGTTGTTTTTTAATTGTAATTTAGTAATTTTCACTATACATCAGAATATGAAAGTTATCCGAAAAGTACCAAAATTTCACCTTAGGCTAAATTCGATACTCAGAATCCAAAAATGAAGTCCATTTTGAGAGTTAAATTTTCTAAAATTTAAAAAGTGGTTATTACCATTCATAACGGCTAGTTTTAATAATATTTTAATAGCATATCGTTGTTTCGTGAAACTCAGTATTGCGTACTACCCATGCTATCGAGGAAGGTTGCGATTGCGTGTAATGCAAGGAAAGTCAAGGATGCGTGTTGTGAAAGCTCCTTTTGGTGTAGCGTACAACACAAGACATTAATAAAATTAAAAGAATATTTTTTTTTATAAAATCTTGGGCTTTTACACTTACAGTTTCTTACCCATTTCTAATTGCACACCATAATTTTGTTATCATACATTGTTTTCCAAAAATATAATTTTTTATAATTCCATATATATCTAATATAATTTTAATTTATTGTAAATAATTAACCCTTCTTCCTCTTTAATGAATTTTATATTTTCTCATAACCCGTACGAAAGTGGCCCCTTTCTAAAGTTTCATAAAACATATTTTTAGATGTTTTCAATTGTGATGGACATAAATTGTGCCTAATGAAATTTCACTATCATTAAAGTCTTTTTCTATGATTTACATATTTAAAATCTAATTTTATGAAAAATACTATTCAATTTTGCAAAAGAACTCTTCATTGCAAAGTAAAATGTATATTTTTTCCGTAATTGAGTGATTATTTTGTTAGAGTTTATTCATAAATTTCCCAACCATTATTTAAATATTATGAATAATTATGATTTAAATTTTATTGTATCATAAATACTATTTTTTAAAATGGTTTATGATAAGTTTTACCATGGATGTGCTATCTTGGAACCATTCCCCATATTACTTAGAATGGTTAGTGATTATGTTTACTAATTGGGGATGGTTATTTAAATTTGTAATTCATATGTTGTTTATGTATCAAATAATTATTGTGAGTAAATAATTGGACTTAGTATGTTATTTGAGAGGGAATTATAGCTCCTCAATGCATCGGTGGTGTTATGATACAAACTATAACGTGTGTTGGCTGAGGCCATACCCATTTATATAGGAATCTTAGTCAATGACATGAGGGTATATTCTTGAGGTTCAACATTATTCATTACTTCCTTATGATATTATTAAATGATAATTTATCTTATAATTCTACTAGTTGAATATCTATTGAAGTGCTTCATTATCATGTGATTATTTATATAGAATTATTCAATAATTTTTTTTCCTACCATATTATGATTATATTATTGATTAAATAGAATGTGTTTTAGTTAATCACCTTAAAAAATAATCTATGCTTGTTTATGATGGTTTCTAATGTATTTATTTACCTTAATGATATAATTATCTCACCCATTTCTTATTTTTTCCTAGTATGTGAATATGTATATTATGAATGAATTTTAGCGTCAAGCTAGTAGAATGATGGTGTACTAAAAGGATTCTATTTTTTTGGTATTTTATTTTTAAAAATGTAAATTAAAGTTCATGCATGTAATCTGGATTCCAAATCTTCTAGATGGATTGAACCTTAGGGATTTTAGTTTTGTATTTATTCTAATGTACTAATGCAAGGAATTATCTCCAGGCTACTTAGGTCAGGGTCATTACAATTTGTATCCATGTATGTTTAGTTGAAACCATGGAAACAATATTTATAAACAATTGATAAGGGACCATAACCCTAAGATAAAATTTTAGGGTAATAAAAAAATTAAATCCTATAATTTTGGTAAGGTAGTGATTACATTGGTCTTCCAAGTAACATATCCCTGTTTAGATACAACATGTTGATGTGGTTTTGGAACAAATGTACAATAGATTACAACTCTAAAAAGTTTTGTCGGGTCTAACTCAGTGTAACATGGTACATGAAAATGGGAAATAATGTGAAAATAGTTTGAAACTCCTTGGGGACATATAGAGGATAAATCACATTTTATTAATAAACCATTATGAAAAATTAAATATTAAAAAAAATTCCAAAGGAATCCATATTTATGATTATGAGATTATATTTCCCAGTTTTTTTATTTTATGTATTAAATTTCAAAATGTTTTGGATTACATGTTATTATAAATAATTTTATGATCTAATTTAGTTTGTGAAATTATTTATAAATAGTTCATATTGGAAGGAATGCGAACTAAATCAATACACATAATAATAACTATAATAATGATCATTTTTTATAGTTTTAAGCCAATATTTTAAGGGGATGTAGTCTATAAAATAATTTAATTATATGATGAAATAATATCATGTTCTAACAAGATAGAAAGTTAATTATACATTTATTTTGGATTCAAATGTAAGTATGAGAAGAACTGGGAAGCTAGTAAAATGATTGATAATTAGAATAAGGAAAATAATTATTTTCAAAAATGTGATAATTGTGGAAGGAAACACCATGGTATATGATTAAATGGAAAAGTAGTATGTTTCTTATGTGAAGAAAAATGGCACAATTCTCATTATTTTTAATGATATGAATGAATTTTCCAATGTTTGATTCTTTAACAGCAATGAGATGGGACACTATGCAATCCAATATCTCTAGTATCAATAGAATATAAACCAAAAGTGGATAATGGATTGTGGTCAAGCTTACACCACATCCACAGATGAAGAGTAATTATTAATATGCCTATCTTTGGATTAAATAAATATGTTATTGGATTATTTTATCAATAGATATATGGTTATATGTATCGTGAGATATATAAGAATTGTATTGTCGCACTCCTTTATTATGGATTTGTAAGCACACATTTTTTTCACTAAGTTTTTAAAGTGATCAAGGTATTAATATATTTGGTATTTGGGATTAAGATATACCTTATTTTGTGAATCTTTTGTTAAGTTTATTTTGGAAATTTAGTGTCCTTCCTTATATTTTGTTGGGTCATTGAATAGGGAAATACATTTTTTAGATGAGTTTTAGGATCAACTAATTTGGGACAGGATCACTCTAAACATGAGAAATTATTATTAGATGATAACTTCTTCTAAACATCTTGGATTATGTAAATATTTAAATGTCGAAGGAAAATCATAATGACCATATGATTCAAAAAAGTGATTTAGACAAGAAAAATTGATTTTTAACTCTTATTTACATGTGTGAGGGGTGAAGTGAAAATACATTGAAGTAATAAAAGTACGAGATTATTCTTATAAAATGAAAATTTATAATGTATGTTTAATTTAATTAGTTATTATTGAAATAATAATGGAATCCATATTCGCTAGGAAAATGATTTTGGGGTAAAATGTTAACCATTTACTTTTATTTTTTATAAATCAATGGTCTTTTCACTGATCATAAGATTTACAACTTTATGATGGTTAAATTTATAAAGACCATGTTCTCTATAACTCTTCATCATTGGATCATATTCCTCTTTCATTTCAATATTATTTCATTCCACAAATGGTCCCTACCTGAAATCCTAATTTTGTGGTGATACTCACTTTTCCCTTTCCCTCTTAATAAGAGGATATTTTATTAACCCTATTTGTATTTTGGGGTTCCCATAAAAGAATTTTAAAGTATGAAACTATTGTTTTAATGTATAATTTCAAATTTTGAAGATGTAATTTATTAATTTATGAGATAATTTAAGAGACTAATTTTTTATCGTATGTCAATTTTTAAATTTATTTTCTTCAATAGTGTACATTATAAAGAACATTGTGCTTAAAAATTGATTAAATAATATTGTGATAATTATCACAAATCAATTGTAATTTCAAGAATGAAATAGATTTTATATATTATGAAAATATAATTTATATATATTTATAAATGGATTCATTGATTAGAAATTAATTAGAAATTAAAATAAAAATTTCAACAAGATAGTTGTGTTTTAAAAACAAATTATGACCTCTGTGGTATTTTATTTTAATAAATAGAATAAATCACTCTTATTGAATGTTAATAAGGAAAATTATATGTCACATATTCAATAAAATGTTTTTAAATTAATATAATTTTTATTGATTAATATAATGAAAATCACATTTTATGCATAAATTAATATATCTTCTAAAGATAGTCTTACAGCCTTTTAATGGATCACATGTTTTAAAACTAAATTATGAAACTTTCATAAATTTTATTGTTCAAAAAAAATTAATTTTTAAAAGAGGAATGTCAAAATTATCTTATGGTGAAATATTTGTATTTTTCTGAAAATATTTATTTTCAATTGAATATTAAAACATCTTAATTTTTAATAAACATTCATTTTTGTTATATTAATAGTATATATAATATTTGAATTTTAACGTATCTTACTTAGGAATTAAATAATTATAATTATATAATAAATTAAAACATGTTATATTAATTCCATGAAATAAGTAAATAAATGTTTTAAAAATTATTTATTATGTTTTGGTATTTTTGTGAAATCAAAATATATATTTACATTTATATAATAAATATAAATATTAGAAAGAAAATTTCTTTTAATAATATAGAATATTATATTTTTTATTATAATATAATTTTATGAGACCGCAATTAATATTTCAATATGATAAAAAATTGACAGAATATTAAAATTAAAATTTTTTGGAGAAAATTATGATTTTATTTAAAAAATAAATTTCTAAAATATATAAAATTATTTCAATAATATGGAATTAATTTTTTATTTATGCAAAAAAATAAATGGTCATGTTTAATTTTTGGTATTTTCCTAAAATACATGAATATTTTTTGAATAGTAAAATACAATGATTTACATTATAAATACATTATATGTTAAATACCCATTTCCATCAGTAATTATAGATGCATCAAACATAATATAGAAATATAAATCATTATTTTAATTTTTTTTGTGGTAAATATAAAACTATTCAAAGTGTTGAGGAAAAATAATATACCAAGGAATAAAATAATGATAGAACACCCCTCTCATCCACTATAACACTCCACCCTCAAAAAATATTCTACTCATACCTATTATGCCTTGAATCTTGAAAAATTAATACCCAATACACTCTAGAAGATTATTACCCACCTCCAAGAGTTATTGGTCTCACTAATATACCAAACCCAAATCCCATAAGGAGGATCTCAAGGAGAAGAAATCAAGACGTAAAATCCTGTTATGTTTTTCATTATTTTCTTTGTTTTCTTTTTTTACCCATTCTATACCTCATATGTCCAAACATGAATCATAAATCAATTATATTATATGTTATATAATTTATATATTATAATTTTATATCCTCCATACATTCTTTCCTCTTCCCCTTTTTGTTCCAAAAAATGGAAATATCATCCATGAGGTGCCGATTTACCGCCTTCATGGATAATGAGTTTTAATATTCAAATTCCTCCAATAAGGGTGCTCATAAAATCATTATTATGGTTAGAAAATATTTTAATATATTTATTTCATCTTATTTAATTTTCTGTAACCATTATATATACATGATATTAAATAATAAAACAAAACTGGTTTGTGATGATCGAAAAAGGCCAAAATAATCCAAACAATTATTAAAACAGTTTTGTATAATTCATCCTCCTCATATCTAGAAATAATATGATCTATAAGACCATTAATTATTATGTAAATTCATTTATAACATAAAATTTCAATTTTGGGTAACTATTCTCATTTGAAATGATATTTCATACGTGTATACCAGTGAACAAATCATGAAAACGATGGAAATGAGAACATCTGAATGATGAAATTAAATATTATTATTCATCAAAAATTCCATAAATGAACATAATAAGATTATAATAAGCAAATAAATATTTAATATAATCTCAAATAATTTATTCATAAATATAATTTCATTATCCTGGATGTTATGTTCAAGTGCAGAATGTTATCATACACAAGTTAAGGGATTCTCCCTGAACCTTAATTTTTTTCATTTGAGTTATGTTGCCTATCCCTTTATCACATTTAAATTAATCATTATTTTGATATAAATATTCTATAATATTTTTATATATTCCATAATCATTCATCCAAATTAGTTTATCTTTCTTTAATGGGATAATATATGTTTTATAACCCCCTTTCTCAAGTCTTCCTGATAAGCAAGCCGTATTTATATGAAATTCCATGTTTCATAAGTATTTTCAATTGAGCTACATAATTTGTATTAATACACCATATTTTTATATTATAACTATTTTTATAAGGAAAAATTAACTAATTTCATTTGTGTTTTTTTGTAAATAAATAATTCATTTTTCTCTTTAAAAATTGTTATACTTTCTCTTAAACTACATTGGAAGTGTCCCATTTCTAATGTATTTGAAAAACTATTTTTACTTATTTTAAATTAAGTTTCACAGAATGTATGTCTCAAGAATTATTTAATTTTACATAGCATTCCATTTCATTGGTATTAAATTTAAAATTGTATTTTATGAAAAATAAAACAGATTTTTCTAAAAGAACTCCTCTTTGCAAAGTAAAAAAAATATATCAATAATTTCATAATGATTTTATTATATTTTTTCATTGATTTCAACATTGTTTTATTAATATAATGTTTAATTTTTATTTATATTCTATGATATAACTTAATATATTTTATTAAATGGTTTATGATTACTTAGAATATGGGGGTTATATCATTGTAACATTCACCATAATACTTGGAATTATAAATGATTGTGTTTATTTATTGAGGAATTTTATTTAAATTTCATATGTATAATTTTTTTTATGTTTCACCCAATTCATTTGATAAATTCTGAAAATTAAAATGTGATGGGAGGTGACCTCTATAGCCTATCAATGCATCAATAGGTCCCACAAAAGAAACTAGATCAAGATTTGGTTAAAGGCTTACCCATTTATATTGAATAATTTTCCAAGGGGTTGATTGTATGTTTATGATATCTGGAATGATTCATTATATAATTCTAATATTAGATATTGTTAAACTATATGATTATTTGACATGTAGAATATCCATGATTAAATTTCATTCTAATATAATTATTCAATAAATTTTTATTCCTTCCGTATTATGCTTAGGTAATAGATTAAATGGAATGTGGTTTAGTTATTCACCATGGAATAATCATTTATTCTAGATTATAATAGCTTTCTATGTATTAAATACACTTATTGAACATCAAATCTCACCCTCTTCTTAAAGTTTATTTTTATCTATTATGTGATGATGTATATAATGAATGACAAATATTGTTAATCTAGAAGACTAATTTTTCTATAAATTTATTATATTTTATGAATTTTAGGTTTTAAATTTTGATTTAAAGTTCATGAATGTATTATGGATTCTAAAAAACTAAATTGGTCGATCCTTTGGGATTTTATTCCTCTACTATGATAAATATAATAATTTAAGGTGACAAATTTGAGTTGATGGGGTTAGGGTATTTATATTATTCATCCCAAAATACCAACCCAATTGTCCTTTAGACGAGATCTAAAAGCGACATTCCAAATAATAGGTAATCTCATAAATTGATTACTTTTTTCTCTACACTTATTTCAATCATCTAAATATTTTTTATTTTTTCAAAAAATAAAAACATCCACTTAAAAAAATATTATGAATTATTATTATTATTATGAAAACACCATTATAAAATATATTTTCCTTAAACAAATAAATGTAATTATTACTTCTATGTACATGCATATTACCATCTCCACATAGGTACATAGTTCATTTTTCTTCACCAAATTTTGTTTATGGATGTCATGAGTGATTTAATGTTTATATATGTTATTTATGACATTATTATATATTTCTAATTATAATATCACATATACTTGTTTACCATACAATCCTTTGGGAAGTAATGACTTTATTTGTGTGTATGTGTGCACTACTACCACCACAAAGTGATGCGATCTGTTTTTCAGTTATACTTTCTTTAGATTGATATTTTGTAGAATGTGATAAATATATATGATTAATATTATATAATTATGATCCTTGAAAGGTTAATAAATACTTAACATTCCATTATTCCATGTGTTGAAAGATGAAAACCTCATTCATGGGTTCTTTTGACCAACCATCTCCATGAATGAAGAAATTAATTTTTCGATCTCTAATTTTTATGGATGTATTTTTTTGAAAAAATCTAATATATAAGATACATACATGTATACTAATCATCTAAACAATATGATAAAAAGATAAATGTATAAGGAAGACAACTCCTGATATTAAAAAATAATGATAAACAAAAGAGTTAACACCACAAAATAACAATTTTAATAATGAATTATTGATATATGGTGGTGTTGAGAAGATATAAATGTATAATTTATTCTTTAAAAAAGATTCATTTATATATTTATAAGTAATTTACATTTATTATTCTAGAGGTTAGGTATATTCAAAAATAAGACGACTCATGTTGATGGGTTTCTTTCACAATCTCATCAACATTCAGGACTGTTTATGGTTAACCCATAAATGAGAATATTTCCCTTCCATATTGATATTTTACATAAATTTTATATTTTATTTGTGTGGTATTATAATTTTATAAAAATAATTTCCATGTCTATTATTTAAAAAATAATTCTAGATGTTTTAAAAACAAATAACTTATTTACTTTTCCAACAAAAATACATGACGAATATTTCTTAACATATACAACATGAACATATTTTCCACCTATCATGAAAAATATATGCTTCAAAGAATAATTTACATGTAAACATGTTACTTTTCAAAGTAAATGTTTCCATTATATGTAAATATCTTTTTAAAAAAATTAGTGATTTCAAAATGTAATATTTATTTTCCTCAATAATTATTCCATGTGATATTTGAAAATAAGTTTTCATATAATACGATATAATTTTATGTTACAGATGTTTTTATATTGGTAATGGATGAAGGATATTATTTTTATTCATTCTCCATAATTTTTATGTTTATGATGAAAATATTTTTATGAAACCTATTTCTTTTCCATGGTTTATACTATGATGAAATTTTAATGAAAATAATTTTTTCCATGGGTTATAAAATGATAAAATTTTTACACATAGAATTTATTTTCCTGGGATGCAATATTGAGAATGATTTATTCTCTATTAGAATACATATGTATGAATTTCATTATGTTTTGGGGGTCTTATATCTCATTTTAATTAATTGGTTTATGATTAAAATATCATGAGATAAAAATGAAATAAATTGGGAGTGAACAATTTTTCATAAGTGTATTTTCCACTGCAATAATCTTGGGAGTGAACTATAAATACTATGATGTTTTGGGAGTGGGATGGTTCCACAATTATAGTGTTGTACATGTTAATTGACAACTATGGAAATAATATTCTTTTCTTATGTGTATGCCATGGTTAAATTTATAAGGAAAATGTAATGAACTCATGGCTCATGATCATTGATTCATTTATGATTTTAATAGTGTTAATATCAATTATTTTTTCCATAAATCAAGATAATTAACTATTATTTTTAGGGTATAATTTTCAAATCATAATTTCATGTTGTTATTCTCTTATACTCATGTTATTCTTGTGTAATCATTGGTATCTCCATTTTTTACTTAATAATCATATATGATTACCCTTTTCATATGCATCCTTTCCCAAGCTAATGAAGAATGGTATTATGAATGATCTTTCTTTGAATTTTTCTGTTGCAAAGAAATAAGTGGGATATGATGTATATATTTTATGAACATGTTATTTAGGATTCAATGTTTCAAATGATACGAGACCAAAACCAATCTATCATCAATCCAAATTTTATGTAATGAATATTTATTAATTAATATGAAATATCTATTTATGATGTGTATAGGTTAATATATTTCATTATATACACCTACATGGTATATTCTAGATTGATATGGGGTAATCCTCTACACATGTTTTAATTAAATATATTAGTTCACATTCACACTCACCCTCTCAATAGTAAAATATAGGTTTCATATCTTGGATTCCCCTCCCATGTTAGAAAACTCCCATATGGGTAGTTCTATATGGAAATTAATGTGTGGTAATAATAGTCATATGGTTATTTTTACTTCTAATGATGTGATCTCCAAGGTGGGGAATTTAGAGGAAATGTTTCATTCTCACATTAATGGTAGAAAAAAATGTAAAATCAATAGAAATTAGTTTCATTAAATGTTTAGTTGGAAATATTTTTTTGTAGAAAATAAAAATTACCTTCTATTTCATTATTAGTATATATGTGTTCCCCCTCATAAGGAATCCATAATTGACCATAAGGATAGATCTTTCATTATTAAGTGACATTGCAAAACTAAAGGGTAATTATATTGATAACACATGGAAATGGGTGAGGGAAAGGAGGTACGGAATGAGACCCCAAGGAAGTGGGATTTAGTTTTACTAACAAAATATGATCTTGTTTTCATACAAGTAATTTAAAAGGGTTTCTGATAATAATAATGTATTCATAAGTGAGTGGAAAAGGGTGTATTTTTCCCCACTCTCTTCACTAGAATAATTAAATCCATTTATGTTAATTTGGGAATTACTAGATTAAGGAATGTGATAATATAAGGATTAAAACTCCAAATTCACCCCCTTCGGAGGATCATGAGGCTAAGAGGTTTCCACAAGGCTGGTATGAAGCTATATAAGACTAGTTTGATTCGTAAATTTATGTAATTTTAAATAAAATTGATCCTGAAAATTTTTTTATTAATACATCCTAATTGTGTTAAATTTTATCATTATTAATATTAAAGACAAATTTTTATCTAATCCAAGCCAAAATATTTGATAATTAACCTAGAAATAATGTACCAACTCTAATCTTGAGGGTGACACTACCACATCATAAGATAATTAGAATTATCTGTAAAATAGAGATTAGTTGTAGGGTATAGATCATCCTCCCCATATCAGAGGTAATCAAAGGAATATTTAATTTAAAGGAAAATGTAAAAAAGGTAATCTATTTTTTGTTCTGTTTTCGGATGAGCGTAGTTTTTTCTTATCTCCATTGATCCTCATCTCCATTATTTTTCATTATTTTATAAGGTTTGTTGACACTCATGATTTATTAAAAAATATTATTTATATTATTTATAATAATAATAATAATTAATTATATTTTATATTATTTAATTTTAATTTTCAATATATTTTGTTAGTTTTGTATTACTATTACAATTATTATTATTTTATTAATTAACAACATAAAAAATATATTTTTTAATGCTAAAAAACATGTTTCATATGTTTTTCAGGTCTTTTGTGTTTTATGATAGGAAAATATTTTTCTGGAAAAAAATTTGGACATTTCTTGAACAGTGGAAATGAGTAGCTAACTGAATGCTTGAGAAATAGACCCACCAAATGAAGAAATACATTTCACTATGACGGAAAAATAACCATGGTAAACTAACTTCTAGATTAGGTTGAACAAATAGAATGAGTAGAAAATTGAATGTGTGTTAGTGAAGTGATGTTTCTCTAAGTACACTATTTACAACATGAGTAATAGGCCGACCACATGAAGTATTCAAGTCACCCTAGGAAGTATTAAAGTGACTGTCTGATGAATTTTACCTATAATGGGAGAAATTTATTAATTTCCTCGACGAACCACTTTAATACTTCAACTGAATGCATAATGATTTTAACTGAAAACCTGAATAATTAACCTCACCAAATAAGTAAATATTATGTATGCATGAATAAATAAAGAGACCATATGATGGAAGTGTGTACATACCATATAATCAAGTCATTACATGAGTACATGGCATACAGATTGTGATATATCAAGTTAATGTGTTCTAGTACATAATCAGACTAATAATGTATAATTTATATAGTAATAAAATATTAAATCTCAACACCTATGTCGTGGAGAAATTAATGTGAGTCCTATCGTTTAATATTGTTATATCTGAGAAATCGATATGATAATTTCATTATGATTATCTTTCGATGACTAATTATAGAAGGATTTTATTAAAAAGGAAAATTTTTCTTGGAAAATGTGATTATCTATGATATTGTATACTGGTTTATTTTTTCTACTTAATATTTCTGATTCCATGATACTCTAGTTTTTTGGACCTCACAACAAGATTTTATTGATGTTTCTGAATAATATATTTAATGACAACATTCATGAGAAGAGAAACATACTGATCAATTAAACCTGATTATATATAGAGTTGAACTAATCATCCCCATACCTTTTCTCTCACTATTTATATTTTCATTACATTTAGATTATAAAATAATTTATAATTTTTATAAAATTCTCTTAATCAATATCAATGATAAATTGAAACTCCTTTCATTCTTTCTTTACACATTTTGTCCCATGACTACTAGTGAAGAGGTTTCATTATAATATTATACTATCATATGTGTATTTTTACTTGTATAACCTAATACAGGTTGTGGATAAATTTATTTATTAATAAATATTCTTCTAAGTAGGTTATATTCAACTGGGGAGGTATAAGTCCCATCAATAAATTGAACATATTTCTTTTATTCCAATGTTGGGTTTCCATTCATATCTCAAATTTTTTTAAAAGTTTTTTGATTTTATATCATTTATTAAATATTGGGATGATTATTATATAGATCATAAATTTTAAATGGTATATCTTATAGTTAACTTTAATATGTTATATATCTTATTTTCTCTGAGTATAATACTTTCAAATGTTTTAACTATTCCAAAATATTCTAACTCAGTTTTGATATGGCCATTGGAATCAATTTCAATACATAAAATTATTTAAACCTACAATACATGTTAACATGTTTTTTTAGATTTATGGGATTTATAATTATTACAAAAAATTAATTTTTTATTCTTACTTCATCCCCTCTTGAACTGTCCATCGAAATAGATATTTTCCATTAGAGCAATTTTTCTCTTCTATTATCTTTCGAAACATGATCATATTATAAGTAAAAGATCATAGTTCCTGATATTTTTATTCTAAAATTATATTTGAGAGTCCTGATGGTCAAGATACCAATCAACATCATTTCATTAATGTTCACAATTATACATAATTTAAAAAATGAGGATTTGCCGTTAAATCGTTGGCCTTCATTTTTGTGAAGTAAGTGATCATAATTATAAAAAATACAACACTAATTGAAATGAATGAGATGATAAAACTAAATAATTATATGATATAAATTAAAAAGGTATGAATTATTTATTATGTTATTTCGGATAACAATAATTTTATATTATATTTTCATGTGATAATTCTATTTTGATTTAAAATACATAAGATATTTCTCTCAAATGGAATTCTAATTTTTATGAAATGATATTAATGAAAAATATTATCAGAAATGTCCCTTTTAAAGTGAAATTAGATGAGCCTATTTATTATATATTTTATTTATTTAACAAAATAATCAGTACATTAATTCATCTTGTAAAAGACACGGATGACCTGAGACAATAATTGATATTATTTAATCATTTACCAGGGAGATGGAAAAGTATTGATGTTTCAATAATTGATTCATGTAATATTAGCCTTATTACATTCTATGAGATAATTTTAAAATTGATTGTTCATGATGAATATCGAAAGGGATTTAATAAATGTACATAAAAATAGGAAAAACATAGCATTTAATTAATATGAGTCAAAAATTTTTTTTATCAAGAATTATTCTCATTGAAGTGAATCAAATTATATTATTGATGAGTAATTGAATTATCTTTCCCAAATATTAAATAAATTTTACAAAAAATAATATTCTTTCCTAAAAAATAAAACATTATAGGAGAGTATGATAATACATGAAATTATAAGAAGGATTGTAAAATAGATAAATTATCTAGTGACATAACATACTAGTAATTTAAATAGAAGTTACATATAAAATATTTTGGTCCAAATATGAAGTACAAAGAGAAGCATGATGATAGATAAAAGAGGTTAGAGAATGTAATGGAAGCTGCATGGAGAACTCTAGTGGATCGATCTAGGAATTATAACTATAGTTTGAGTATGTAGGTGAACAATCAAATTTAGTCATTATGAACAAGACATTTATGGTAAACTCTTGGAAACCTATATATTCTAATAATTATGTAATATTAGAAAATAAAATGTCATATGAAGAAATTTTCAAACATTATTCAAAACTAGGATATACAATGAATGAACTGAAAGTGGTGTATAAGACATTAACAGAGATAAATTATTTATATTATAATATTAATTATGATATATCTATATAAAATGATAAAAATATAAATCTATTAAAATATAAGATTGAGTTGAAATTGGAAATTTATCAATTAATAAAGGATCAATAACAGTTTAAAAATGGAACAAATACACTGAAGTCAATTTTTTACCTCAAAAACTACCCATATCCAATAATGATATTGGATATGTTTCTAGATGTTCATAGAATATGTATAAAAACTATTTTTTAATATTTATAAAAATAATACATTAATGTATTAATTATATTATACATATGAATTTAACCGTGTTCTCTTGGAACTAAGAAGAAATTTCACCCAACATCATTTAATAATTTCTAAAACAACCTATGAAAATATTATGTATTCCAAAATATTTATTTCCTTACTTCTCTAGACCCAATAATATTTGGAAACCAAAGTCATTCCATGTTTAATTTTTCTTTCATGATGTGTCTGAAGAGTTTATTTATAAGATTATGGTATATAGATAGTATATGTCCTAGACATATTGCTAGATAGTACACATTCTTGAAGATTTTAGTGATGATAGATGGTTGACATATTACATTCAGTTAAAAATAAAATTATATAATTATTGTACATGGACAATTTAGTATCTCCAAAAATATTATTATTTATAATGGTATTTTTTTGGTTTAATAAATAAACTTCTTGGAATATATCTGTTATGTGATGATGGATGTACTTTTAAAAATGTTAATAATTCTTGTAAGAATTATTATTCTATACATTATTTAGTTTCCCAATAAAAAGATTTTTGTTATACAATTGATTTATATTCTTTATTCTCAAAAAATTAATAAATATTAACATAAATTAAATTACAATATTAGCTATAGATTTTACCAAGGTTTTACTACAACATACACCAACATAGAAAGGTTACTATGAAGTGATTTTATAAGGAATCACCAAATCTCAATTTCAATGAAGACAAAGAATGTAATTTATGACCAAAAAGAAAATAAGTTATATATTTCAATAATGACAATGAATGACTTTTAAACCTCTCAAACCATTGAACTGGATCCATTTTTATTTATTTGTAACTTATATAGTTTCTATAAGATATGGTTAATACTATTCACAATTTCATGTGGATGACTACTCATTATTAACATGGGTACTCATTTTATCTCAAAAAATTAAAGATTGTTCTAAATTTTATACCTTTTTTATATCTGTTGGGATAATCAGTTGTTTTACAATTAAATTTTTAAGAAGTGACCAAGACCATTAATTGTATAATCGAAACATTGAGACCTTATATTAACAATATGGTAATCAAAATAATTTATAAAACACTAAGAAAACAAAAAAAGGATATCAAAAGGAGAAATAGATATCAATAATATATTTCATGAAATATTCTTACTGAGTGTGAATTACATATTTATTTTTCTATTAATATATGAATACAACTTGTGATATTATTAATATAATATTAATTATACATTTTTTAATGAAAATTATTTCTGAATTATGGAATGGTAAAAAGCCTATGGAAATTTAATTTAGTGTTTCTAGTGTCAAATTAGTTATCCTAAACAAAAAATAGAATGTAGAAAAATTTTCACTTAAGGGTGAGGGTGTAATTTTAATTAGTTACTCATCGTTTAATAAATAATATTAATTATTTTACAGAAGAACCATATTTTTGGATGGATATGTACACATAAATTTTTATGGTACATACTTACATTAGCCTATACCTATAGTAAAAAACTTGAGTGTGATTTTTAAAACATAAATATCAATTAATATAGTAAAATATTGTATCATGTTACTTATTTACATTACAAATCACTAAAAAAGACCAATTTTTCCTACCTTGACATGTGGAATAGTATGATAAACCAACAAAATCAATTCCCAGAACTATTATAACATACAAGGAGAATACGTTAGATTTTATTGTAGGTGATCAATATAGAGGATCATAAACATGATATTCCCATATAATAATGGATTAAATTCAATATTCGTTTTATCATTTTATCCCCAAAAAATTACTCAATAATTTTTTTATTAAAAATAGGTTACAACTATGCAATAAGAGTTAAATAATTTTAAAATAAACAATGGCATAGAACTAGTTAAACAAATTTATAAAGATGATCATGATAAATTTATAAAAATAATTTAAAATGATTTTTATTATTTAACATCTCTATTTATGATGTTATTGTTTTCATCCTAAAACTCCATGTGTATTGAATTTTGAAAAATGTTTATTTTTTTAAAAGACATTAATGGGTGAGTTTAAATAATTCCTTCAATTTCATATTTTCCAAAACAAAATGAATTTATTAAAGATCCATGTAAATATATTAAATTTAATTTAAAATGGTTTGGTTTGTATTTAACAATTGGTATTAATACTTCTATGACTACTTGTTATAATTTCGATCTAGATAAAACATGAAAAATAAATTTAATAAGCTACATATAGATGTACAATGGGTAGTATACATTATCAAACTATTTGATAGTTTGTTATTATGTATAGTGTTTGTGTGAGTGAATATTTTCATGAAAAATTGTATTAATTTCATTTATATTTTGTAACAATATTTCTCAAATACATCATTAGAATATATAATATTTCACTTTTGTATATTAAAAGTATTTTATTTGAATTTATTAGATGGTTTGGTGTTGATTTTTGTGGACGTATGATATATAGGAAAAGAACATCTAAAACATGACATCTTTTGGGAAAGTATATACATATATTGTGTAATAAATTTAATAAATTAGGGAAATTTTCTATTATTGAATATAGATATATAGATTCATGACGTTGTTGTGAAAAAATTCTATAGATTAAACAAAGGTTACGTGAATATGAATTTTAATGAACACATGTCCCTAAATATTATGATGACACAATTGTTATTAATATTTCAATAAATATTTTATCTCATTCTAGGATGAAACATATTGATATAAGACATTATTTTTTCAGAAATATTTTTTAAAAAGGTGATATTAATCCTAATGAAATTATCAAAAAACAAAATCATGATGATATTTTTACAAACCCTTTGAATATCAAGAGAATTTATGAACCATTGGTTTCGTAATATATGTTTATTGTAATTGTTATCAAAAATATGTTTATAAATATTAATTTATTTAAGGAAATTTTTAGTTCTTTTAAAATGATTGTACTCATGAAGAAATATTTTTTTTATTAGAGTAAAATTAGGATGATCATTCCAAAAGAAGGCTAGTCAAGTGGATTCTCTTTTAAATGATGAGAAATAAAATTATCATTAATCTATGATGATTGATATTATAAGAAACATGATATAAACATCCATACTATAACATAAATTATCAATAGATGAATTATCTATTTCAATATCAAAATATGGTTGTTTACCTACCCTTTTAGAGAGAAAATGTGATGTATTATATTGTGTTGATAAAAATAAATATTCAAAATAGTAAATATTAGATGGTGAAACTATTGTATATTAAATAGAAAAAAAATTCTTTGGTTGATGAATCACATATTATTAATGATCAAATAGATGTTTAAAAAGATTAAGAAAATTAAATGATGATGTAAATACATTCATACATACAATGTTCCTGGAAATATTAATTAGGGAAAAAAATACATGTAGAACATGAATAATTATATGAAAAATTTAAGACTATGATTTCTTATTTACTCAAATCAACCGTCACTAGAATATTCTATATAAACATTAATGATTAAAAAAGTAAATTAATTATGTTGATGATGAGTTGGATGACAAATATAAAATATTTATGAAACATGGTTGTGATTGTTGATGAGTTTTGAGGAAGATTTCAAAAGATGATTTGATGAACTATTATACAAATATTTATGTAAACTCCTATGTTTTAATATTATTTTAAGGATAAAAAATATATTTATTAATATTTAATTTTTGATATGTTCAAATTCTATTTTTATTCAATTTGATTGGGATAATATTGATTATATTTGGAGGTAATTTTCTTTGAGGATTGTTGTTATGTTTTTCATATTATTGTGTTGAAAGGCACTGAATGTGAGTAAATCTGTCCTTATTTAATGAATAATATCTATAAAGGAATATTTTTACTTTTTGAAATCATTGTGATGAGAAGAAGGTTCTCATGTCCAAAATCTTGCACAATTGTGAAGCTGAACGAATACATTCTTGTAGAAGATGATTCATAAAAATTATACTAGGAAAATTATAATGTTGGAAAAATTTAATGTTCAAATATTTTTATAGTTCATAAGATGTATAAAATCATGTAATAGGGGTGGCCAATAATTTTTCAAATCATAAAATATAATGATCTTGGTCGGAGTTAACTCATTTTTATTCACTTCTGATATATATTCGATATTTATGGATTGATGGGAATCGACATGATATGGAACAGGTGCCCAAAATGGGTCTTTAACTTTTGAATTTTTTTTTTCCTTTCATTATTTTCTTTATCATTTCATATGATAGAGTTCGATTTTTAAATATGAGGGGATCTAAACATTAACTTGTTGTGGAGGAAAATTTTAAAGAAGGAAATTACAAAAGCTAGCCACAAATTAGACTCACCCTTCAAAATGGGTCATACATTCCTCTAGACATCACCTAGTATCATATTAAAGGTCCCATTTACAAGATACTAATATTTTTTCCTTATATTATATCAAAAAAAATAAATAATATTGTATACCTACCTATATGATAAAATAATAATGGATAGAAAAACACAAATGTTAGACTATTATTTCTCTATTTTTTTGATGTGATTGACTCAGCTATAGTATAGTTTTTACCCATGGATAAATATTTTCTCATGTAATTTAATAACAAATATATTCTCAATACTGATGGAAAATATTGGAATTATACTCTAAATCCATTGTCTGATATTGTTTTTATGAAGCTGGTCAACCTCCAAAAAGTGAAGTAAAATTAGGAAATACTTGAAATAATATTCCAGGATAATTATAATGTATAAGAATGAAATATTAAAATATGTATAATCAAGTTAATAGATATCAATTAGGATTAATAATAAACTAATGATTATTAGTTCCTCGATGTGAATGAAAAATTTAGTAAAATTAAGGGACCCATTGATTTTAAGGATGATTTTAATGTTGTTAAAGATTTGATTTGAATGTTTCCAAATATATATGATCCTAAAGCCTCTAAATTATATGATATAGATAATATATATCTTTATGAACTATTTAATATTATTGTGTCATTTGATATTTAGAAATCAAAAGCATTAAAATGAATGATTAAGGAGAATATGTATTTTAAAGCGACGAGGAAGCTAAAAGTTAATGATTCCTAAGATGAGTTAAAGGGATTAAATGAATAAATAGACAAAAAAACTGAGAATATCCTTATATACGACCTTATCTATAAATATTTTAAAAATTTTATAGGCAAATGAAAAGGAAAATGTATTATTAATGTATTGGGGTAATCAGACGTCTTTTAAAAAACATTACAGATAAGAAATATGGATTATATGATATTGATAATTCAATGAATAAATTGAAGTTGTTAAAAAAATCAAAATAAAATCTGAACTCTATCAAAAGTAAAAAATCGGTTCGCCAAAAATAAAAAATTTAGTAAATTAATTTAACATGATGGAGATGATTCTATTGATAGTGGTTCTTTGGAAGATGATGTTCTGAAAAGGTCAGTTATTTCCTAGATCACATTAAAATAATGGAAGATACATCATGAAATGATGAAGAAGAAGCTGAAGAAAACTATATGGAACATTTTCTATGATATTTACTTGAATAATGTCATGGGAAAAACATGCTACCTAAGAAAGAATTCAGAGTATTCAATAAGGAAATTAAAAATAAGAATAACTTTAAATAATAAATATAAAAAATAGATGATGTGTACATAGTAGAATTAAAAAACACAACATGAAAGTTCTGTAACATGGGAAAATAGTGAAATACCTCCCTATAAAATTATACTAAATAATAATAATATATTTTAAAGTCTCAATAATAATTTCTCATTGTTGAAAATAATTTTAATATGATGAATGTAAATTTTAAAAAAGACTCATTAGTGTAGGATAAAAAATATCGTTATGATAAAATTACACATAATGTTAAATATATATCCATGAAATTTAAATGTTAATTTGATCTTAGTAACCATTAAAATTTTTCAACTAACATTAATATAGATTTTATTGAGATAGGATGTGATAAATATATCCCTTCAATAGAAGACAAAAATAATTTCTAGAATATTGATTCCCCATGCCCTTAAAAAAAATAGGTGGTAATTTTTTTGAATCATAAAAAAATAATAAAAGGGAAAACCACACTTCTATATAAGATCAATGTTCAATTGATATTTTTGGTTTTTTTGGATATTCAAAAAAATAATATAATTGTTCACACAACATGATTCTCCAAAAGAATTTGAAACTACACAGGGAAGAAACAACAATATAAAGGAAAGATACATATAATTTTCAATGGAATATACAAAATCAATGTAATTTTATATTAAAACATGTCAGTATAAATCAATTTTACATATTTGAGGATATTTTTGGATGGTGTGACTAACTACGACTCTATGATGAATACTTTAGAAAAATATTTATTAGTACTGTTACTTATACCAAACAAGAAAATTTTGATAGGATAATAATGACTGAATATAAATATTATCTTATTTATATTACCTTAAAAGGTAAAAAAATAATAACCTCTATATTCTTGATAGATATTTTTCATCACATATAAAATATGAATTGAAAATATTGAAAATTTAAAATAATGTCAGGAATGAGCTGTGAAATATGAAAATGATAGTTCAACCATATAAAAGGATCAGTATGGTGGAGAAATAAGCTCAATTGTTAAAGTGAATGGAAATTATATTTATTAATGGATATAAAAAGAAAAAACTAAGTGTTTTCCAAATATATAATGATGTTTAAGATGTTGTCTTTAGAAAATATTTCTCTATCCTCCATTGTTTGATTGATAGAGAAGTCATTACCAAAGCAGGATGAACCAGTGACACAATATTAAAGATTGTGAATACTATTAATTCATTCTATTTGTATAATAGGGATATAAACATGTTGTTACACCATACACTTTTAAATTTTAGACAGAAAAGTATGATCATAATTTTAAATGATTTTTTTTAAAATATTTACTAAAAATGAATATGAAAGATTATTTTAGTTATTAAAAATTCTATAAATGATGTATGGTTAGTTTTATTCATAAGAATGATGAAATTTAGTCCACTAAACCACTTGAGCTCATACACTCTGGCCAAAGGGGCCCAAAAATACATCAAACAAAAATGTGATAAGTACATTATTACATTCATTGGTTGTTTCATTTAGATGACAAAATAAATTTCAGTAAAACATAAATCAAAGTATATGAATGTGTTTAATATTTTTATAATGGAATATGATAGGTATTTATGTTTATATATTTGAATATTGAGAGTAAACAATATAAATAAGTAAAAAAGTACGTATTTTGATTCAAATATAATGAAAATTGAAATTAAACCCCAATATATTTTCCCAACACTCCTCTATAAAATAAATAAGTGTAAAAAAAGATAAATTTAGTTTATATAGTATGAATCATGATTTTTGAGTATAAAAATTCAATTTCATTCCAAAGATAATATGTATTTACAACCACACATTTTCAAAATAGTTGACTACTTAGAGAAGAATAAAAAATAACTCCCTATGATATGTGATATAATCATAATCCTATAGTTATATTGATTATGTTTTTGTATTCTATTTCACAATGAAATTAAAATATTGATTTGTATAATTTTTATCAAAATATGGAATAAGGTCCTCCCATGGGTATTCCCCGAATGGAATAAGTTATAGATGTTGGAATAAAAAGCTACATAAGATGGATGATTCCTTATCTGTAAGAGTTATTGAAAATAATCCCACCTTAAAAGGAATTTTTAAGATCATGTTGATGGAATAATTGAATAATGAATTGTTACATATGAATAATTAAATGAGAAGGAATATGACTACATGACTGACCATGACATGATGATTCCAATGGTAAAATTGATGAGGATGGTATGATTAGAAGAACACATTAAATTTTTACATTACAATAGAAATGGAAACTAAAAATATTATTGAAAATAAGGATGTAATAGTTAATAACATATTGAAATTTTTGTATTTTAATATCATAATTCACTTATTTAATAGGTGTAACTACAATCTATTTCATAATTATTTGATCATAAGGAATGAGTTAATTAAATGAAGAATTTATTGGATGAAATTGAGAAAAATAACATATTGTGTATTTTTTGTCGTTCAAAATGAAATAGCATTATTATAATAAATTTTTTGGTCATGAATAAACTTAATGAACATTGATATATTCAATGAATATATATTGGTTATTTTTTCATATATATTCATAGGTATAATGTGTCTATTTGGAAGAAATATATTCCCTCGTTGCATGGAATAAAAACATTAGAATATTTTTGGCAGTTATTTCGCATTGAAATTACTAATTATATCAGATGTATGTTAACTAAAAATTATTAAATGGGTAAATCTAATAATAAGTTCTTATTGAGAAACACAATGTATTTATACTTGCCAATAATGGATCAATAGTATAAAAACTAACAAAATCATTGTATCAGTTTATATGGTATCATTGGTACAGGTATTCAAAACCTAATAGTTTCTTGGAGTAGATTAAATTTTATAAATTAAATGGTTAGGGATATTTAAATATGCAGTATATGAGTACAGGTAACCGATTTGTCCTAATTTATGCTAATGATATGATCTTTTCTGGTAAAAGGTATAAATCATGTAAAAAGTTTTCTAAATAAATGATGAGTATCATTGAGATGTTAATTCTCATAGGGTAGAATTCCATACTATGATATTATGTTCAATAGATATTTAGATACCTCTTCTTATAGTAGTAAAATTTTCTTATGGAATTACTAATTAAACTATGTATTTAATAGTCAAAGGAAGTATACACACATGTTAAAGTTTGTCTACAACATGGTATTGATGAAACAAAGGAAAATTTGAAATCAATGGTCATTTAGAAATTAACTGAACGATTTATTTATCTTTATACATCGAAAATGGACATTGTATATGTTTTAACCATGTGTGAAAGATATGAGACTGATAAGATGTAATCCAACATATAGGTAGTAAAATAAATCCTTGAGTATGTTATGTGAACATTAAATTATATCTTAATTTACAAATGAATTGCAAATTTATAATACTTATTTTCATTAATAATCATTGAGTAAGAGATTTTTATGATTGAAAGTAATTATTTGTATGAACATTCTTCTCAGGAGAATGTTTTATGAGATGTAATAGTTAAAAATGTTATATTGATTTGAGAACAATAAAAGTTGAATGTATTTTTTCTCTAAATGAATAAACACAAATGATGTGGACTACAGTTCATTTGTAGGTTGATAGTGTGTTAGTCAAAACACCATTGAAAATTATTTTCGATAATCATGGTGAAATTGAATTATCAACACTATAGTATAGCATTCAAGATATGAACACATTGAAATTATATATCATTTCATTAAGGGAATAGATTCATGTGATCATATAAGGATTAAAAATATTTTAACATAAGATAATATTATAATATATTCAAAAATAGTATTCCAATGGAAATATTTGAGTAATTGAGGATAAAACTAAATTTATAGCCTCTACTAATTTCTTAGGGAATCTCTCGAGTAACCACCATTTTTATTTGGCTTAAATATTCAATGTGAGACATGAAATAAAACTCTATACTTTATCTATTTTGAATATGAATACGCTATTGTAATAGAATGTGGGTGGAAAAGTTTTTTGACTAAAAATTACATAATTTGAGATTAATAGTGGAGATTACATCAATACTATGTCCATAAAATTTATCTTCTTATAGAGATGTAATTCCATCAATACATTTATTGATATGAAAATATGGTGTCAACACACCTCTCTAGTATGCTCATATTGGTTTGAAGAAAAAGTGAGATAAGTTTTGTTGATATTATTGAAAATATATCGAAATGGGATATTGAAGACCATATGGTTTGATTATAAAATTTTATTGTATATATAATCTGTATTTTTCAATGAATTTTTCTTATTTCGGGTAAAGCTAAAAATTTTCTGAAATCTAATATTTTGAATGAAATTTGGTTCTCTTGTTTTTTCAGAAGAGGAAATGTAAAATGAGATTTCTAGATGATGTCCAATTTTATGATATTTTTAAGATTAAGGAATATAAAATGATCTTCTAAAAAAGGTTTTTGAATTTGGAAGAATGTTGGTATAATCATTCAAACAACATTATTTAGAAGATGAATGAGTTGCTACATTATCATAAGAATATTGGGTTATTAACCATTCAAAAGATAATATGATGCAATCTGTTTTTTTTATATGTAGATGAATTCACGAGAATAAATTTTAGATAATGAAACCCAAGTAAACTAAAAGTAACCCATATATTTCAGAAAATTAATCACATTATATTAATTTTCAGAATGATGATTATAGAAAATTAGAAAAATAAATGAGGATATACATTTATGCATTCATACAAAGGTTAATGAAAGATTACATGATTGGATAAATTCAAGATTCACTAACTAAATAAGTATATAAAAATTCAAAACAATATTTTTTTCAACATTGGAAGATCATTCATTGAAATATATAAGATTTATTTACATTTTCTTAAATTCATTTAATTATGAAGATGCGAAGAAGAAAGATCAACGTTCAATAATAATGAATAATGTTTATGATTATAGTAAGTTTTTTTGAATATTTGAACATATAATTTTACCTGGTATTTTTCATAGATTTAAGTTGACTCATAAATTTTATGAATTCCAAAACATTTTTAACTAGATTTATGAATGTGTGATTTTTGAGGAGTCCAATTTCATTGTATCTTAAAAATTTTTGATGATACTCATGAGTATAGAATAGGTGAGTTCCTTTGAGGTTGGTTTCTATGTTTTTGTATTATTGAGAGGATAAGTAGTGAATGTGAGACTGAACATCATTCTATTAAAAATCAGAAGAATAGAAGAAGATCACTAGTTTATGAAATAATTATGTAGATAAGAGAGTTCCAACATCCAAAAGAATGAAGATTTGAGGGGTCAAAAGTATAAATTTCACTAATATATATCTTTTAAATATTATTTTAAAAATACTGTTATGTACTCATACATTCTATTTCATATATTTTTCACGATCAAAACAAGTACGACATATTGTAACTGGCGGGAACCATTAATTTTAATTATAGGTATACAAAATAATATTAACAGAAGTTGGGAATTTTATATACTATTTCATTAGATAATATATATATTTTTGGATTGATTAAAATATATATATAAATAAATAGTTAATCCAATTGTTACCCAACACTATAAAAAAATTTGTTCCTTGCCATATGTTCTTTATCATATCATTTGAATGAGGTTTTTGTTAAAAATTTGAGAGCACAAAAAAATAGAATGTTATATATGTTATTCACAAATTAGGTCATATTAAAGTTGACCAATGATATAACACCCCCCAAATTTTATTTTTCCATATATTCTTATAAACCTAACAAATTTTTAATGGAATGGTCCCATATGAAAGAACTCAATATTCGTTATGATGGATAATCTCAACAGAGTAAAAAAATATATCCATTTATACCTTAGATGGATAAAATTATAATTTGTAGGAAAAATAAAATGATCGATTTTATAGACCAATTTTTTCTTTTGTGTCTTCGAAATATTTCTCAAAATATTTTCTGATCCAAAAGATGAGTTCGCGTGCAATTTTTAGGGATAGGGTACCAAAAAATAATTGTATAAAAATATTAAATAAATTTTATAATATGTAGGTATGGTTATTAAATAAAATTTCATTACTATTAAATGGAATCTAGGATTATAAATCCAAGATAATGGTTGAATCTGATACCCTAGGATTTCCATAAGTGTGACCTAAAATAGATTGTTAGGTGGAATTTAGAGAAAAACGGTATGGGGTTGGTTGGTTTAGTTAAATAATTTATTTTTTTATTTAACTAAATTTTCAAATGCTCTTGCCCAGATTTAATTCTGACATTGGGGTAGGTTCCCTAGGGTTTTCCACAATACCATATGATTTTTGAGATCTATTTATCCTCCCTCTCATTGGAGAATCAGAATCTGAAAATGACAGATTTCCAGATCGAGGCAGATCAGGATGTAGCGAACCCAAAAACTCATATTCTTCATTAATTATAATGTTCTTTATCAAATAACTATATAAAATGTTATAGGATTCATCTATTTTTGTATTCCTAAAAAATTGATTAAATTTATTAATCGTGATCACTTTATTTCCTTTTATTTATAATATTTGAGACACTTTCTTATCGCATAAAATGGATTTAAATTGGTTATTTAGTTTTTATCTCCCCACAAATCACCATTTCTATTTAGAGGACAATAATATTTGGAAAATGATTATTTAACCTTTTTCATATTAATTTATTCCAATGAATCATCATTTACTTCACTAAATGGACCAGGGGTCTCAGTTTGACATTTTTTGGAAGTGCAGAGCCCGATCGGATCCCTGGTTTTAAAAAATATTCATGTGCGATGAAATAAAAGGTGAATAGTGGCTTGATTCAGAGGATATTATTGTATATAGGAGAAATTTATAGTTTATTTGTGTTTTTTGATCTATATAGATTCATTCTAGAGGCACAACAAATGATCATTGGTGGCCATGTTTTGTGTGGTATGACTGAGGCACCAATATCCATCCATCAGAGGGGAAAATCACTTTCTGGAGGTGAATACCCTATGAAATGGATGGACATTGTATTTATTTCACTATGGATGTGTTTAATCATAGATTACATGTGTGGATCTATGCTTCAATGAAATGTTTTTCTACATATCTTAATGACTAATGAACAAACACTAGACAACGTAGTTTCTATAGAAGTTATTGTTTCACAAAGAGTTAAATACAACAAGCTGTGTGGAGGGACCAAACACCATGAACCCCTAGATGACTAGATCCACATATAAAAATGTTACACACTATGTATAATAGTATTAATAATATTTAAATAAATTATTAAATGGTATTGATCTGGAGGCACACATCGAGAGTTGTTCAATACCATACATGCCATGTACTATAGTACATGGACACATACAACTTTACACGAGCCTCGCAATGCAGTATAGGATGGACCATGAGTGGATAAGGAACAAAATTTATCCCACCTACACAAAAATTTAATACCACATTGTTAGTGATATATGTACCATTAGTGACATGTCCAGGTGATGGAGTGGGAACACACACCATGCGGTCCCCCTTTCATGTAGTGTACCACTTCTTAAAATATTAGGAAATTTCAACCTCATGTATCTCCATTGTTTGGAAACTAATTATGAACTTTTATTTTCCACTCCATATCATTTTTTCACAGAGAATATGTCAGTTTCCTTTATAGATTCCCTTAAGGTATGATGTGATATTTTTGAGTGGGACACTTGTTTATGAGATGATCGACGATGGTAGTGATCTGGTAGGATCACTATGGGCTTTAGAGTATCACAATCCAGCTATACTAGGAATGGGACCTCTAATTATCTATAGAGTGGAACCCTCATGTGGGGTAGGTAATGAGTCCCATATATATTCTATGTTTGGAACCCTCCTACTTGAATAAGGCATGGGTTATCTACCTGTCCACTGTGTGGCACCCTCCTATAGAGGCACGGCATGGATCCTAAAAAATGAGGGTAGAACCCTCCTATTGGGTATTCCATGGGTCCTCTATCATCTATCCATGTTACACACTCTTGTTTTTATAGAGTATGGATCCTCTAATATTTGATTTGAACCCTATACATGGGATAGGATAGGGTCATTATCTAATTATTAGAGTGGAATACTCTAGTAGGACTTGGCATGTTTCCTCTACCAACCACTACAGTGGCACCCACATAATAGGATGGGCATGGGTCCTTTATCTACTATTATAGTGGAAACATATATCTAGACATGGAATGATTGATATACATATTATGTCAGTGGAACCCTCCTATGGAGCCATGTAATGGGTCTTCATCCACTAGAGTTGAACCCTCTTACTGGGAAGGGCATGGGTCCAGTATCAACTATTAAGTTCCACCATCCTTTTAATACTAGGGAATCTATCCTATAGATATATATTGATACCCTTGACTATATAGTTATGTGGTGAGGTGTGTCTCTAGACATATGTCTCTTTAGAAAGACACATGAGATGTTTGGTATCATTGATGATCTATTAGAACTGATGGCTCTCTTTTCATGGGCTAGGCTATGAGATAAAGATCCCATTATCTCTCATTTGGTTTTATTAATTTTATGCACACACACACACACACACATATATATATATATATATATATATGTTTTTGTGTGTTTGTGTGTCCATGTTAGTGGTTTCTTTACTATCTTTCATTAAACTTAGTTGGCTACGATCAATCTATTCCAATCGTGACTCTTACTGCTCACCCTTAGGATTTCAGGGTAACCTACTGGGTATGTATATACTCAACCATGTATGGGATTTTGCCACACATGTCAAGACTTATGGATGGTATGGACAGGTAGGTAGTGATTATAGTGGAGCATTGGGATTTCTGGTTTACATGACAATATATTTTGGTCGGAGCCTAGAGATTGGGAGTTGTGATCTATCAGCATTTACTGTCCGTGTTTTTTGTGTTCAAACACCTTTATAGTTCAACGTGTATTTTACCCCTTCAAATTTTATTGTATACAATAATACACATGTAAACCATATAGGTTTTTCATATATGGTTATTAATCTAAATAGTGAATATTTTCCTTTTAATACCATTAAAACATACATTGATATTGTTGGGTCAGTGAATACAGTTACATTATGTAAAGGCCACCAATGTTATAAATACATTCCATGCTTGTCATCACCCCTTGGTCTATAATGGTTGGATTTGGGAAGTTTTAGATCAATCCCTATTGGGTCAGGTTGTAATAGATGTGTATAAATGGACTTCATTCCTTTTAATGGAGTTTGGTGTAGCCCCCTTTGGAGGATTTGGTATTGATTTTGGGAAATAAATTAAAATGTGTTTTATATTGTGTCTTTCAGGATATGGAATCCATGGATTGTGTGGAGTCTAATTTATCCCGTAACTAGTACCTTAACTACCTTCCTGTTGACTTGGTGTACCTTGAAATTTGTAACATGGATTAGTGAAAGATGAATTATATAAGATTTATTATTTTTACTATTCTTCTTTAGTATGTTCAACACAAACACACAAACATATAAATAAATATGTACTCAGTTTAACATAATACATCTTAACCTCTTTTTTGATTCCTTAATAAAGATAACAATCCATGTTATCTAATTCTGGGTAGTGATAATGATATTATCAGTAATGAGGCATTACTACTAGGATGTATCTTGAGATATTACATCCAAGTGGGTACATAGTGGTACTCCCACCTATTGAGAAAAATATTTTAACATCATAATAAGATGAGGATGTATGTAGGCTCATCCCAATCCATGAGTTTCAATTATTGAGCCCATATAGGATTCCTGATGCGAAAAATTCCCAAACAGCTAAGGATTATCTTGAATCTATGATATGATTTCCCAGACATCTGTTGATCTCGAATGATTAGATGGTTTCACTCACAACCAGTGCACTTAATTGTTTATATGTTGGCATTGATGATACCAATATATTATGAAGCCATGTTTAGTGTGAATTTCAGGTTCCAGGGATAAATATCTTACAAAATTGAAGTTAATCCAGACTCCCATCTCATGTTGTTGAGGTGAGTACCAGTCTTGGGGTTTTCATAACCTTCTTGGATAAGACTCATTTGAATTGTGGTACTCACAATGTTACCACTACATGATGACATTTGGAATTTATAAATCCTTATGATAGTGATGGTAAGCATGTTTTCCCACATGAAGTAATATCGGAACATTCCCCCATGAGACATGTTCTTGTGACATGATCTATACCCGTGAGGGTGAGGCAGTGCCGCCTAAAGATGAATGTGTCATTGTTTGGTAGATGAGTCATGTTATATTGTGTGTATATGGATGGTCTATATGATGATTTGTTAATTTAGGCCTGTGTTGAATAGATTAGGTGGAAAAAGGAAATGATTAGCTTCTGGAATAAGGGGATACTATTCAAGAGTACAGACTGTGGTTTGAGATACGACCTTCTACTCCACTACATCGACAACTATTATTAAAACAGAGTCAAAGTCCTTATTTCCATGGATGTAGGTCTAGTTTGGGACCTAGTGATACAAATGGAGGAACATTATTCTCACACCTTTTGATGGATTTTCTTACATAGATGATCAATGTTCACACTTTTTTGCTAATCGCGAATCCTTACACTGTGTAGATAGAGGTATATCTCAGAGAGGTATTTTTATAGTGGTATAAAGACCTGATGTTTTTTTCCACAATATTGATTAGTCGTCATCTATCAATTCTCAAATGATTTCTACCAGTGAGAATGGTAGTGCTTCTATGCTGTGGGATTTAATTTTCTCCTTTATGGGGATTGATCTACAAAATGAGTAGGATTATCTTATTTGTAGGTGTTTTTAGATAATTTATCAATTATGTAGTAATAACCATTGTATAGTGAGTGTTATAAGACATAAAATACCTTAAATAATGGGGGGGGGGGTTGAGGGAATAAGAGTGTATCATACCTACCATGAGATGAACCTATGTATAAACATCAAAAAAGGATGTATTTTTGTTTTCTATAGAATACCATATGACCCCATGGGGATTTACAATCTATAAATGTGATTGGGGGTCTAAATATGTAGTGATTTGTAAGACCCATTATGTTCACATGGGAACCATAATGTTGTTTTCCTGAGAGGCTGATGGGAACTTTATGTCAGGTGTGGATTGACGCCACCAAAACTAGGTGAAAATCAAATGGGAGTATCCACCCTTAGAACTAGACAACTAATTTTACTTGTGGTTTTGGGCGTAGTTGTTATCAATGTCTGACTTTAGGTTGGGATAATACCATCACCATGTTTAAGGTGGGAATGCACCAAGCCAGACTTCCTTGAGACACTGTGGTTGTGTTTAGGTTATAGTGATACCCTTCAATGTGTTGGGTTCCCAACAATGATAAGGGGCTTGTGAAATGGATCCTTTAACCATTCATGTATCAGTTCATATATTAATATTTATAGGTCCCATCATATCCTTGTCATCAAATTAAGATCACAAGAGACACTTGAGGACAGATCCTAGTCATGCGTCAAGTGTATAAGTGTTATGGTTTACTTTGGTTGAGTCACATGTTGATTGAGGTGTTTTGTGGATATATTTTATATGATTTCATCACCTTTGACTAACCTGGTGTGGAAAAGTATTTCATTTACCTAGACTGAGTAGTTCTAGAGGGCCTTTTAAAAGTTGAGGCTAAGGATGCTGAGTGCTCTTGTTTTGAGACTACCAATTGAGGGAGTGGTGTGTGTTGTGTATTGGAATGCATTAAGAGCTATCATAGATCTGTTTTGATTTTGAGGTAGGATGTTATTTCTAATTGGACATTGAAATTGAATCCTATTGAGTAGAACTGTTTGAATCATGACCTAGATATGGTTTTGATACTCATTTCCCTATGGATATGGAAGAATTATCTTCCGGGTCATAGTTTTATTATATAATTAAACCATAAAAGTCTCAAATATTTCTCCATATGGATTGAATTGATCTAGAGATAGTAGCATTGGTGGGTGTTCCTATAAGACTATGATTTCCTAATAGTATATACTTTGTAGAAATGAAATGTTGTATTAGATTCTCCTAACAGGGAACACCTGAATCATCTAGTGCAGAAAGCATCTGAGTAATTGGATTCCTTACAGATAACCATTGATGAGTAGGAGGATGTAATATTCTTCAGTTGATGTTGTTGTCACATATGCACATCTAATAAGTGACACAATTAATTTTTGAATACATTGACTATGAGTAAATGTGGGACTATATATTCTCAGGAGAATCACCATATGGATTTTATGAAGGATATAATCGGTTCATCCTTTTCTAGTCATGGATGGTTTTATCAACAATGATGTGGGCAGAGGTGATGATAGAGTTTAACACTTCTCCTTTGGACATAAATACTACTATGTGGAATATGTACAGAGACCTTAAATGTCATGTTTTCTGGTCTGAAAATAAAAAAATGTTGGATGAGTTCATCTAACGATTCCTCACTTGTCATTAGGTGAAGGTGGACCATGAGTTTCTGGTAGGGATTTTGTATCCCCTTGACATCCTCAAGTGGAAAAGAAATGGAATATCCATGGAATTTCTTAAAGGGTTTCCATGGAAAACGAGAGTCCATGACACCACTTGGGTGATAGTTGACCAACACCATACAACAGAACACATCCTTTCTACCAGTGATCAAAGTTTAGAGGAATTTTTGAGGAAGATGTTCGAACAGTAGATTACATTCCATAATTGGGATCCCTCAACTATTGTCTTTGTTTGTGATGCATAGTTCATGTACCGATTGTGGAGAATCCTATCAGAGTCATTCAGGGCATAGAATATTATGAGTACAACCATTTCCCCCAAGAAATAGTGGCATTCATAGTGCACTATATAGGTGTTTGAGGATGTTATGAGGGAATGCGTGTTAGACACTGGACAGAGTAGGGAAGATCCTCTACTACAGGTAGAGTATGAAACCAATAATATCTACCACTATAATATCATTATGAAACCCCATTGGGCCCTATGCAGGACACCCCATATTTCAACATTATTCTAGACATATATCCGAAATTAATATCTTCTAGGTATGAAGATTGTGTAGGAGATAACAGAAAATTTCTAGGACATATATGCATGAATGAGGACTTCCCAGATAAGGTAAAAATATAACGTATTTTTTTTGTTGGCCCTTAGAGTTTGATAATGGTGAGAATCTTTTTCATAGAGTCTCCCAATGATGATTATTGCAGAGATTCCACCAGGGTTGCAAGATATACCCAAGAATGATCATGCCATTTGAGATCATTCAGAGCGTTACTAAGGTTGCATACCACCTTTCCCTACCCCCATAGTAGGATAATGTACATATCATATTCTGTGTGTCATAGATGATAAGATACGTTAATGAATCCTATTAAATTTATTGACTGGGGTGACTTGGAAATTGAGGATAGAGAATAATTTTCCAATCCATCGGGTTCGATTAAGTATAATTAAGAGTGGAAACTACATGGATGGACTATTCCCTTGGTTAAGGTGTTGTGTAAGAATGTGATCATGTAAGAGATATCCGATGACCATTAGAGCTAGATCTGAGCTCAGTATCCCAAAAACTTTATATAGTATTTTCTTATCAGTGATAAAATTTTTGAATGGGGGAATGATTTTGGGATCATTTTCTCCCTTTAATACTATAAAATATTTGTAGACAAATTTTTACTTCTGTGCACTATGATAACATGCGATTCCAAGGCCTGTTGTGCCAATTATTAAATTTATAAAAATATTAAAAATATTTTATATTATTGACATGAGGATTCCTAAAGAAAAATGGATAATTGTTAAAGATAATTTCGGATCACCAATCTAAGACCATGGTTGAATATAAAACCCACGGATTAACCATGAGATGACTAAAATAAATCATTGTATGAAATTAGATAAAATTGATCATGGATGGGAGCCTTTAGATAAATAAATAATTAATTTTAGTTATTTAATTAAATAACCTCAAAATTTTCCCCCAATTTAAATATTTCATTATGGATGTATCCCTAGGGTTATCCAGAAAATTAAAGGATCATTCAATGTCATTCTAACGCCCTCTCATTTGCGAATTAGGATCTAAAAAGGATGGAACTCTGGATTGAGAATGACCGAGACCCAAACAAGTAGAAAATAAACCAATATCCAACGTAAAAAAATTATCTACATACTCCAAAACCATGTCTATGTCACCTAGACATGGTCCAAATGGTCCATGGTATATATTTGTGTGGATATAGCTAATATATATACATATATATATATATATTAAGGCAGTTTTTATAGTTTTCTAACATGGAAACAGATCTATTGACATAGTTTTCTAAACCGTCAAAATAGATCTCGTAGTTTTCCACCATGGTTGTAGCCCTAGTAACTGTGTCTATATAACCAAAATAAAATGAACCCAGCAAGATTCTATATTTATACCTATGATATTTGAATCATATACCTATCCACTACACCATTGATTACTTCAGGTGTATATATATATTGTTATATAAATTATTAAAAACCATGTCTATAACATGTAAATTGTGAAATATGATATTCCAATAATTTTTCATAGGAAATTATTTTCCCTCGATAGGAATGAGAGACTGATATCCATGGATTTGGAAAATAGTTGCTATACAATGAGACTATAGCCATGGTTTTATAATTCTGTGGATATAGCTATGAAAAATACCCAATAGCCATTGTTTTATCTATCCAAGGTTATAGGTTTAGTATATAGACACAGTTTAGAAAAAAAATAATTGTTATAGACTAGGGGTAAATACCTATAGCTCTGATTTCCCAAAAAATGGATATAGGTCTGTGGATATAGCTCACTTTCTAGTAGTGATAGTTCAGACAAAGAATCCTCTTCTTCGTTGGATAGTGTTTTATTCATCGATCAATGGTCCAAAATAAGGTATCACTCATGAATTTGTTCATTCTGGACCAATTGATTAAATAGATTTATCATTATCACTTTTTTACACTGATCTGTGTTGTATGAGCATTACAGGTTCCCACACAATAGATTTAAATTTATTATTCTATTTTTTATTCTCTATGTATCCCCATTTCTAGTTTTTGTCAAAGAGTGCATCAAAAATGGCTGTTACATCATTTTCTAATGAATTTAACTGAATGAATATTTTTATTCTTCATCAAATGGTATATGGGTTATTCTTTCAACATTTTGGGGCAGTACTTTACTTGATCAAAACCTCATATTTCAAAAATAATTTTCTAAATATTATTAATTTAATATTTTATTAAAATCATAATTTACTTAAAAAATAGTTTTTAAAAATTAAAACTGATTTTATAGTGCTTTGAAATATTTTTTAGGGTCTTATAAAATTATCTAAAACTGTAAGACATTGATTAAATAATTTATGGACACATTTTAGAGAAATAAGTTTTATTTTAAATTAAGTAATTTTTTATAATTATTTATTTATGACTTACCAAATACCAAAACATCTAGTAAGGTCAAATTGTCACTTTCTAAGATGTCTAAATTTTTTTTAATTATTCATGGGTAAGGTTACTCAAATGTTTGATGATTTACTATTCATAAGGGTATGTTACTATTCATAAGGGTAGGTTACTATTCACAAGGGTATGTTACTATTCACTGAAAATTATTTTTTTTCATTAGAATACCAAAAAGTTCTTGAACACAACCGTGTATGCTAGATTTTAAAAATTCCAAACACAAAAGTGAAAAACATATGTTTAAGGGTCCCTTATCACATATTAGTTCATTATGTTGTGTTTTCATTTTATTTTATGACATAATTATAAGAATGTAATTTCTATTGAAAAACTTTGGGTCGTTACATTCTCCCCCCCCCCCTGTAAGAAGCTTCACCCCCGAAATTTCACTTTACACAAACAAGTGAGGGGTTTTCTCCTTCATTTCCTCTTCTGGTTCCCAAGTTTCTTCCCCATACTTATGGTTCCTCCACAACACTTTGAAAATATGGGTTTTCTTTTTGCGTAGAACCTTATCTCTCTGATCCATAATCTTTACTGGCTGCTCCTCAAAGGAGATTTCATCTTCCAACTACACCACCTCTCAGTTTAGTGCATTTGAGGGATCAAGTATGTACTTCCTCAAGAGTGATACTGAAAAACGTCCTGAACTTGAGCCATATTCGATGGATGTTTAAGATGATAGGACATGGGTCCTATGTGGTCAAGGATCTCAAAGGGGCCAATGTACCTTGGGCTTAGCTTCCCTTTCTTCCTGAATCGTATGACTCTCTTCCATGGAGATAGTCGAATGAAGAATTTATCTCCAACATCGAACTCCAACTCCATTTGACGATTGTCAGCATAGCTCTTTTTCCAACTTTTAGTAGCTTTGATTTGATTTTGGATAACATTAACCTTCCCTATCATCTCTCGAACAAGATCGGGTCCAAGTATCTTTTGTTCTCCGAATTCATCCCAATAGGATGGAGTTATCCATCACATTCCATATAGAGATTCATATGGATCCATATTAATTCTCGAGTGGAAGATATTGTTGTATGAGAACTCAACAAATGGTAGATGATGATCCCATCCTCCTTTGAATTCGAGATAGTAGTCTTTAAGCATATCTTCAAGCGTCTGAATGGTTCATTCAGACTGGCCATCAGTTTGGGGGCGATATGTCATGCTGAAATTTAATTCAGTACTCAAAATATGTTGAAGGCTCCTACAGAATATAGATGTGAACCTTGGATCACAATCAGAGACAATTGAGAGTGGAACATCTTGTAGTCTCACCACTTTAATCACATATTTCATTGCAAGTTTTTCAAGCAAGATATCTTCCTGAATAGCGATAAAATGGGCAGTCCTGGTGAGTTGGTCAACCAAAAACCATATCGCATTATTTCCCATTGACATCTTCAGGAGATCCATGAAAAAGTCCATAGTAACATTTTCCCATTTCCACATGGGTATAGGCAATGGATCCATCATAACATTGGACTTTTTTCACTCACCTTTAACATGCTAACATACCAAGAACCTTGATATATATTCCACAATCTCCTTCTTCATGTAATCCCATGAGAAGTGTTCTTGGAGATCAAGGTACATCTTGATACTCCCATGATGGATAAAGAATGTTGAGTTATGTGAATTTTCCGATAGTTCATTATTTATCCCGGGTGATGAAGGCACACAAATATGCATTCCAAACCAAATCACACCATAATCATAGATATGGAACTCCTGTAGCTTCCCTTCCTTTACTAAATTCACCCTCTTTTTTATCTCCACATCATCCCATTTTTCTTCCTTAATCTTCTCCTGGAGGGATGGTTGCACAATCCTTTGGGCATGGTAGGATGTATCCCCTGTCCTTATGATTTTCAAATCCATCTATTTCATATATAAAAAGATATGGTCTTTATCAATCCGTAACATGGATAGAGTAGTGGGTTCTTTTCCTATTATATAATCAGCTATCTTGTTCGCCTTTCTAGGATGGTAGTGAATAGAGAAATCGTAATCCTTGATTAGATCTAACCATATCCTTTGATGCATGTTGATCTCCTTCTATGTAAATATATACTTTAGGCTCTTTTGGTTGGTTTATATGTCACACTTCACTCCATAAATGTAGTGCCATTATATTTTCAAGGAAAATATCACAGCTGCAAGCTCTAGATCATGTGTCTGGTAGTTTTTCTCATGGATCATCAACTCTCATGAGGTGTAGGCTATCACATTATCATATTCCATGAGTACGCAACCAAATCCTTTCTTTGAAGAATCACTGTATATCACAAAACATTCTCCACTTTTTTGTAGTGTGAGTACAGGTACAGTGATCAGCATTCTCTTTAGCTCCTTGAAGCTTCCCTCACATTCTTCCGCCGAGATATACATTACCCCATTCCTTCTTAACTTAGTTTGCGGTCTTGACAATCATGAGAAGTTTCTCACAAAATGTTGTTAGTACCCGGCTAATCCATGAAAACTACTTATTTTTGTGACACTAGAGGGCATGTTCCATTCCTCAGTCACCCTTATTTTTGAATGACCCACATAAATTCCCTCACTTGTGATCACATGTCCCAAGAATGTGACTTGTTTCATCGAAAATTCACACTTTTCGAACATGGTGTAAAACTTCTCCTTTCCCAAAGTCTCCAACACAAGTCTTATATTTTCTTCATGTTCAACCTTGCCCTTGGAGTAGATGAGAATATCATAAATAAACACTGCCAAAAATTTGTCAATGTATTGTCTAAAGACTCTATTCATCAAATCCATTAAGATTTCATGGGCATTAGTAAGTCTGAAGGGCATCACCAAAAACTCATATTGCCCATACCTTGTACGGAAGGCAGTTTTTTGATTATCTTCCGTCTTCACCTTTACCTAATGATATCCAAAAAGAAGATCCACCTTTGAGAAGTATTGATCTCGTCTTAACTGGTCGAACAAGTCATCAAACCTTGGGAGATGATACTTATTCTTTATGGTGATCTTGTTGAGTTCCCAATAATCTATACACAGCCACATTGTTCCATCCTTCTTCCTCAAAAAGAGCACTGGTGCACCCCAAAGTGATGAACTAGGGTAGATTAACCCTTTGTCCAGATGCTCTTGCAGCTTCTTCTTTATCTCCTCCAGTTTGATAGGAGCCATCCTTTCGGGACACTTTGAGATAGGAGTAGCTCCAGGTATGAGTTCAATTGAGAACTCTACCTCATGATACAGGGGAATTCCAGGTAAATCATCATGAAATATATCATTGTATTCCCTCACGATGGTAATTTCCACATGGTTGGAACTTTCCTTCTACTGATCCATTTGGGAGAGGTATGCTTCTGTATAGGGAATCAACACCCACCCCATTGAAGGATTTTTCAAAGGAGATTCATGATCTTCCTTTCATTTGTAGAGGAGCATGGGATGGTTCATAATATGAAAAAATATTTCCTTTTCCCGACAGTTGATTTGTGATATATATAAAGAGATCCAATCCATTCCAATTATAGAGTCAAATTCCCCCAAAGGTAGTATTACGAGATTTTCCGGAAGAATATTCCCACATACGCCAATAAGAGAAGAGTCAAACACATGGGTTACAGTTATTTCACCACTTGGTGTTTTTAGAGATATCTCTACTTCAAGTTTTCAGGGCTTCAATTTTATAGTTCTAGCAAACATGACAGATAGAAACATATGCATAGAAACAGAATCAAATAAGACATTTTCCATTCTTAAGTGAATAAGAAGTGTACATTGTACGAATTCATTATCGTGCTCCACCTCCACAGTAGTGATGGCATAAGCCTTCCCTTGTTCCATTGGATTTGGTAGTTGCTGACGTTGATTTCCCTCGAGAACTTGAGGTTTAGTACACTGAATTGCAATGTTCCCTTGCTCCCTATATTTGTATCATTGAACCAGGAGTGGTTCCCTCCATTATTTGTCTACATTCTCCTTTATTTCTGTGTCTTTTCTACACAATTGAGAATGGTGTCCTTCTTTCCCACACTTTAAGCACTTCCCTGTCCCTTTGATGCAGTTCCCATGGTGCAACTTCCCATATTTTTTGGCATGTGGTTCATTTAGTTTTCTTCCAACATTATTCATTAGATCCTCCACCATGAAACTCTATATTTCATTTGTTATCCCCATATCCATGGGACCATTCTCTAAAATCCATCTCCACTTTGAGGGTACATCGGAAAAATTCTTCATAACTCTCAAATCTTGAATTGCATGAGCCTTTTGAAGGTGTGGTTTTAATCCACTAAAGAATCTATAAATTTTTCTATCAGTATTGATAACAAATCCCGAAGAATAATTTGAATACCTTGTGAAATTCATTTCATAGGTTGTGACATATTCTCCTTCTATTTTCTTGAGCTCTATAAATTATCTCTCCATCATCGTACGAAGATTTTGTGGGAAATACTTATTATGAAACATTATCATAAAGTCCTCTGATTCCATATCTTCAATTTCATCCAGTGAAATGGTTTTTTTAATCAAATCACATCATTGATCGGCCTCTCTATCAAGACGATAAATGGCTAGAGTCACCTTATCCATCTCAAAATAGTGAAGAACAGAAAATATCTTCTCTATGGAGTAGACCCACTGTTCTACAACTTCTGGATTGTAAGATCCACTAAACGTCGGTAGTCGTTCCCACATAAAACATTTAAAAGCCAGTTGCTCCCTCGTTGGTGAAGGAGGAAATTCCCCATTATTATGGTTATTGTTCATAACCTGAGATTATTGGGTAAGAATCACCATGATGTTTTGAACTCCACCTCCCAAATCATTGGGAATATCGTTTGGGCAATCATTGCATTGGCCCTCGCACAAGTTGTTGGCCTAATTTCTCTGGGTTTCCCACCATTTTCTAAAATAGAATAGGATAGAACAAAACATATGTAAACATGTCATGAATAAATTATTCATTTAAACAATTTATACAAAAAAAAAATATGGTATCCCTATGTAAATATTCTTGTGTGCATATTTTTACTTAGTCTAATGTTATAGGTTTTCTCTAGGGTTCACTAATCCTAATTCCCAACTTAACTATACCTTTCCTCTAATACCAAAAATAGTGTCCCGGTATTTTCTTACATTACTATTAAATCAAATTAAATATAAAAAACAAAATTCTATTACACATAGAGGATCCAATGGTTTAGTTTCATGGGGAAACTAGGACCGTACATAACATTTACAACATCTAGCATAATCATTTATTTAATTTCTTCTTCTCTAGCTTCTTATTGGCACTTGTCCTATCCTTAGTACATGTAGCCACCTGACTATATAAATAAAAAGGGGTGAGATAAAATCCCAGTAAACGGATAGATAGGAATAATATATCATGGGCTGTGCATAATCATGACATAGGCAAAAGATCATGAACATGAGAGGAGCATAAATAAAAGACTTGAAATGTGGCAATGCATAAAAAATGAAACATCATGTCTTAGTGGGTAACAACCACACATACTTGGGAACTAAGATATAATATTTTTCAAACATCATTTCACATTTAATCATGACATTCGTCACTTTACCCAATGCATCGGAGCACTGTATAATTCCAGGCGCACTGGTCTCTTTGAAACATTAATATTGCACTATATAATTCCAGGCACACCCGTCACATCATAACATTATCATTATCATTCCTCACACATTGAACAAATATCAAAAGTGAATGTAAATAAACCATGTAAAGGAATGGGTTACATATCATAAGAACACAATCATAAACACTGGGTTCCCAAAAGAAAGAGGAAATAACATACATGTTACAAGAACCGTCCACTTTGAGTGAGAAGTAAAAGGTGTGTTCTTAAAAGAAGAGTTCTTTTAGAAATTTTTTTTTTAAAATAATAACCAGGTAAAAACTTGAATATCCTAGAAAAGGAAAGACAATGATGAAGAAATGATATTTAAGGAGTAACAATATCAAAAATTTAGTGAAAGAGGGATAACCCGAAGGATGAAAGTTGGGCTCGAGAATTTTCCCTCACCTTGTATCTGAATTATTGCTTCTCTTTAATTCCTATATAATGAAATTATATTAATTAAATAGAAATATATAACCTTTTTCAATTAATATGGTTCATTATGGTTTCATTAAGTAATTTTTTTTGACTTTGGATGAGTTATAGAGTTTAAAAAACATTGTTTGAGAATGTTTGTTTTTGTGGTTTTCTTGAGTGGTTCACTTGTATTCTTAAATTGATGTTCGTGTAGAACAAGGTTAAGAATCAAGAACTGATATTACATGTTATTAATGATATTACAGGAGTTTTAATGATCTTATAATTAATCATATTGGATTCATGTTGATTAATAATTAGATAATAATTAAATGGTGATTATTTGGGTTAATATGGGCGGTTTTTTTATCACAACGAACTTGTTTTAATTTATCACTTAGTAATATGGAATTAATTTATTTCCATAATTTTAAATGGGAAATAATACATATAAAAAATTCTGTTTCAACCATAAAAATGGTTTCATTACCAAATATGAAGCTAGAAACGGAAGAAGAATGCATGTCATTCTTGAAGGTGATAAATTAACACCTCACGAACAACGTTCTCTTTAATAAAATAAAAGGAAGAGGGAGAGAGGGTTGGATGATATAATATCTAATTATCATCATAAAATTACATTACATGTATAATAATAGAGTTACAATTCCATTTGGATGATGATAGGTGGGGATAGATCAAAAATGAACTTGAACATGAAAGGAAATTAAAGGGGAAGAGGGGGAGAAATTACCTCTAAAATCATCCTCTTTAGATACTCATTAAAGAAGATAATATTGGTATTTTGAGGAGACCAGCAGCTCTTGGACGTGGGATAGGGGATAGGTAAGATGTTAGGGACGATTTTAGAGAATTCGTGGAGCTTGAGACGTGTGAGGAAATGAGGGTGTGAAGGGTTGTTTTAATAGTGGAGGGGAGAGGGGTTTCCTTAATATAAAATTCATTTGTTTGTTAATATCCTATAAGACATGGAATAGTGAGTATTGAATGACCAAGAATAGTAATTGTATCATGTGATCCTGAACCATGTGGGATTTCATCATCATAACACCACACATGACTCTATAATTAACTTATTAACATATTTTTGTAAATTAAGGAATTTCACTATTCGTAAAAATTCAAGTATCTCAAAAAAATCCCAAAACTATACCCCAACCATTTTTTGATGTGTCAAATCCAAAAATCAAGTCCATTTTTCAAATATAATTTATGAATATTAATAATTTTATATTTAATTAAAATCTTAATTTACTTTAAAAATAGTTTTTAAAAATTAAAACAGATTTTATAGTGCATTCAAAAATTACGTAGGGTCTTATAATATTATATTAAACTATAAGACATTGATTCGATAATTTATGAACACATTATAGGAATATAGATTTTTTTAAAATTATTTAACTAATTATAATAATTTATTTATGACTTACCAAATACCAAAACGTTTACTTAGGTCAAATTGTCACTTTCTAGATGTCTAAATTTTATTTAATTACTCATAGGTAAGGTTACTTTTATGATGTATGATTTATTATTAATAAGGGTCATATTACTATTCATAAGCATACGTTACTATTCATAAGGGGTGGTTACTATTCACAAGGGTACGTTAATATTCACCGAAATTGTTTTTGGTTTCATTATACTCCAAAAATCATCTTGAACAAAATCATGTATGTCATATTTTCAAAATTCCAAACACCGAAGTGAAAAAACGAATGTTTAAAGGTCACTTATCACTTAGTAGTTCATTATGTTCAATCTTCAAGTTATTTTATGAGATAATTATAGGAAGGTAATTTCCATTGAAAATCATTGGGTCGTTAGAATCAACTAGGTTCCAATAATATATGATTTTTTTTCAAATTATTATATATCCAAAACAATAATGAACCAATATTTTTAATTTACATGCATAGTTTTCTATTTCCATTAAACCATACCATTCATCGTCTCTTATATCAAAATGAATTTTTATATTTCTTTCCTAAAATATTTTATTTTTATTTTATTCAATTAGTATTTTTTCTAACACTTTATCATTAGGTTTCATATTAGACATTAAATTCCTATAATACCACATAGATTATTTGTTTCAAGTTTCTAAATTTCAAAATTTATCAACCCTATGAGAAATAATAAAGCCCATAGGGGAATCGATAGTTATTTTTTTTATAGGGAATGGATAATTTTTTAGATTTTTTAGGATTTCAAATTTTTAAATATTATTTTACTGTTTATTTCAAATCAACTTTTTTATAAATATTTTTTTTTGATTTTGGATTTAATATTATTAATTTTTAAATGAACTATCACAACAAAAAATCAAAATGAAAATTCATTATTGACATAAATAATGAATTGAAGTAATTTATAAAGAAGATAAATGAAGATAAAACTATGGAAGGGGCTCAGAAAAATCAGCTTGATGGATTTTTTCAATGAGATCAGGGGATGAAGATGATTGTATATTTTGGGCATCTATAGAATAACGGATAACAACTGAGCATCCCAAACCCCCTATTTCTTCAAAACACTTCACGATCAAGACTATAATAATTTCATTGTTCACCAACAATGTGAAATTTATTGTAATTTGACATGATGATCTAAACAAACATTTGGAATAATTACTAAAGCTCTAGAACACACATATATTCAATAATGTTTCATGTCACTCTATAAGACATCATCTCTACTGATTTTCCTTCTCTGAGTGAGATCTATATTTAATCCAATTTATTCCATCACAATCCAACACAACATGGGAGGATCGATAATGGATCTCCCTCATCCACTTGTTTCCACCTTCTAAATTAATGTACATAGAGGTAAATATTCCAAACTTTTTTCAATTTGAAGACGATTCAATATATTCTACATTTGAACGATATAATTATATGAATTTAAAATTCCCCCAACATGTAATAGATGTAAAGCTAATAATACAAACATTATATATTGGTTTTTTAGGTACATAGTTCAATTCTTAATGCTGATGCTGGATGATCCTTAATTTCGAAGTCTCTTTATGTGAGATAAAACTTATTAGTTGAAATGGAGAGAAAAATTTTCTAGTGGAAAGGAGAATGGACATAGTGAAAAGGTTTTCACATGGATAACAATAATGACTTGATGATAGAACAGAGAAATGTGACATATTCTAGAGTAATTCACATATTAAAGAGATACCTATAGGAATAATTCCATCATGCCTAGAATTACGCCAACAAGAGGATTTGAAAGCTAAAATTCATTGAAGTGGGATGAAAACCAAAGTAAGTGGTATATAATTTTCCAAAAAAAACAACAAATGTAAGAAATAGAAGATGAAGCTGATAAATAAAAAGTAACTGAAGAATAATAAGAAGAATAACCACCTTAGTACAACCCAATACTATATTTTCTAGAAAAATGGAACAAGTAATGAAAAATTTGTCAAAAAGTAATTTTTAGGAACAATTTTAAGAATACTGTATTAATATACCTTTTTCAGAGGCTCTTGCAAATAACATATCATATGAAAATTCATGGCAGAGATAGCAACCAATAAGAAGAAGTAGTAAGTGATTTCCACCATTCTACTCACATGGGAGGGTACAGAAGTGGAATTAAATAAACTAACTAAGAAGAAAATTTATCCATTAATATTTTCAACTTCAATATTTATCAGAGCTATTAAATGTTGAAAAACAATGTGTCACATAGGATTGAGGGTCAATATCATGTTTTAAACAACATTACAAAGTTTTTGAATTGATTGTATGAATCAAATTAGAGTAATTTGTTAATTAAATTATTAAACAGTAAAGTACCCAACAGGATTCACCAAAGATGTCTTCGTAAAAATTTAGAAGATCATATTTCCCATTGACTTCCTAGCATTGGATTTTAACAACAATATCCACTAAATATTCATTTTTAAAACAAATATACAACAAGGTAAATTCCCCATACCACCGTTAGAAAATTAAATAATGGAATCCATTATTTACAAGTCTCATATGAATCCTATAAATAGAGAGATGTCCTGCTGTTGTTGGGGGCATCCAGATTAGTTGGACACTAAAGAATAGTGTGAGAAGATATATTGTACAAAGGCCCTCCCAGAGTTCATCTCCCTTTTACTTATGAATTCTTTTCATTTATCCATCCGTATAATCCTCTTATCAATAATATGAGGTTTTAAACCTTTATTGTAATATGGTAATATTATTTAATAGGAACTGTGTGTTGGATTTGGTTTATTTTAATTATTTCTGTATATGGTTCTTTCAATTTATTCTTCAAATACTAACACATTTCTTTTTTTTTCCTATCATGTCTATGTGTTTCTGATGAAATTTTAAAAGTTCACATATATTTTAAATTTCAAGGTTTTGTTGCAATTTGGTATAAGAAAATATGTTTATTAATTAATGATTGGTGTCCGAGTTGAGATGATAAATATCCAACGGTCCTTGTATCTCCTCCTCAATGTAGAAATACCCAATTTCACATGGCATAATAATTTAGAGTATTTTTGTATCAAATTTACATAAATACATTCCCCCAGACTCAGAATCGTTTGATCCTAAATGATGAACCACTAATGATTAATTTTGATTCTATCATTACATGGTGGAGATGTTAGATACATTGAAAGCTAATGGTATGTTACATGTTCTTGAATTATGAGATAAAATCTATTCATTAATACCTATGTGATGAGGGGAAAATTTTTATGTGAGGTAAATTTAAAATTGAATTCATATTAGCAATTAATGAAAAAATAAAAATGGATGAATGAAAATGGAATGTATAACTTTTGATAAATTTTCGTGAGGCTCTTTCCAAAACCAAATACAGGAATAATTAAAAATGAATATTAAAATTCAACAACTAAAATTATTGAAGAAAGAATAACCAATTTCATCTTAATGGGAAGTAATGTATAAATATTGTTTTGAGAAAAACACGATTTAGAAAAACCCTAAATTACTAAACCAAGGTAAAAATTGTATTTCATAAATGTGGAGGATATACCCTGATCATTGGATCTTAATCATCTTGACTCCAACACTGATCATGAATTAATCAACGCGTTGTTTTAAATCAAACTACATTCAAACCATGAAATAAAAATACCCCTGTGAACATTTCAAATCTGATCACAACACAATCATTAATTTTTTATATGTTATTTTTCTTCTTTAAAATCAACAAAACTTGACTTTTGTCCCCTATTTCATAGTATTAATAAACTGAAATATTTTTACAACCTAATCAAACTAATTTCACCATCTCTATGGATAAATCATGACCATCCACAAGACACATTTTAATTAATTATGTATCATAGTTATGTTTTTTAAAATACTTATTTTCTATAGATCCGTCGAGAATTAACTATTACCTCAAGTACTATCAATGATGTAATTAATTAAGGAATGTTAACATCTAAGAATATGATGAGATAGAAGATGAATGATGGGAAGACTATGTCTCACATATTATAATCAGAAAAGTGTGTAGGATAATAAGATAGGAATAAAACATAAACTATACACATTATAATAGCAACATTAACCAAAAAATGTCATCATAAATCAAGAATACATGTTTCATACCACATGTCAATTGAGTATTGTATTTGACTTGTTTATCTAAAATATGTTTCATAACAGGTTGACCAAAATGTATTATGAGAACCAATATCTTTAATAATCCATAATACAACATTTTCTACATAAAGATACACATAATAAAGTCATATAATATCATAAGTACTATTTTATTTGGGAAATTATATAAATATCACATTAACATTTAAAATGGGTAAAAAACGATACTTGAAACCTACAAGACACGACCTTAAATTCTTTTGATTCTCTATTACTACATGGGATATCTTTGTGATGTACATATGAAATTGTGATATGTAAATCCTAGTAAGGGAATAAGCAAAGAATAAAATGAGGAAACTAATATCATTTAGTCCAGAGTAATATCAAGGAGAATAAAGGGGTGAAATTAACAAACAAGACCATTAAGGCATGATATAAGATATAATATCAAGGCAATATAGGAATGTAGGGAAAAAATAAAACATGAAATTATAATCATAAGACAAGAATAGGTGACAACAAATCTCAACATAGTATCATTTGGATAAATTCTGTTACCCTAAAAATGACCTCTCATGAGCTGAGAACATTTCCCAATGCATTTCAGGGATAAATAATTTATGTCCCACATGTCACATTCATATCATGTACATGCATTTGTGTGAAATGTAGATCATAAAAAAATAGTGCCAATTTCATCACTTCTAACACAATGACTATTAATAGAGGTCTATAGAAATAGATTTCTAAATGAAATAAGGGATAGATACAACTTGGTGATCATCCATGAGTGTATGTGGGGTTGGGTATTCAACACACACATGTGTGATATGAAAAAACATAGAATAATTTCTATAGTAGAATGAGATGAAATAATTGTTTATGGGAAGGCATAAATCTATTTAAATGTAGTCACTAATTATCTGAGAATCAGAAGGATGCTATGGGTATGATTAGAACCACATCACAGTGTAGAAAATTAGATATCAAAATATTTTATTATAAATAATATACATGAAATAAAAAGAACAGGAAATAGTAACTTGCATTGAGAGGGTCAATCTAAATTTTTGGGTGGAGATTCGCAATATCTTGAGATATTATATAGGGTATTTAGAGAGGGATAGTTATATAATAATCATGATTAGTGTTTTTTGATTGAATAGGACTGGTAGGATGGTATAATGTTTATATCAAAATATTGGGTAATTTATTATTATTTTTTAAAATTATGTTTCAGAATCTATACAGTAAAATAACCATAAAGAAATATTTTACCATGGTTGTTCCAATGGTTTTTAGAAAGGATAAGTGGTTTTAAATATGTTATAATCCAATAACAGAAAGAATTAGATTAAGACACGTGGTAATGTGAAAGTTAGTCATATTTGTTGATAAATGATTTTAATGCATGAAAATATAATATTCAATTTGGAGGATTCATTATGGGTTTATATAATTATTCAAATAATTTTAAAAAAAATATTTTAATGGAGAAACATAATTTTTTACATATTATATTTAAACTACTTATTATATCATTTTTGAACTGCTGTGATATTTTAATCCATATCATATATTTATACTATACACAACTTTTACCCAAAAATTTCATTCTCTCAAATTATTTAGAAAATCAAAATTGGACAATTATAAAAATATCATTTCGATAATAATATGTATTTTATCAAAATAAATATTTAAATATGATTATTTAATCTTTTAATGTAATCTATCATTTATTTAATATTATTTTGTTTTATGAAAATAATTGTATTCTAACCCCTATAAATATTATATTTGAAATTAATAAAGTTTATTATCATTTGTATGAAAACAACATTAATTTAAATATTCAGTAATTTATATAAATGTGTGTCTTAATTAAATCAAAATATATTCCTTAAAATGGTGTCTTCATATAGAAATATATTTTTAATCAACTCATATAAAATTTAAATAAGTAAAGGAGATAAATATAATCATTATTTTTTTAAAAATGAAAAATATAAACCTACATACTATTAGGGTATATATATATAACCTCTTATTACACAAGTGTGTTCTTTAAGGGAATGTTTTGTATTGCTGTAGATTTCATGGGGTGGTTTTCCGAACTTGGTTTGGGTTAGGATGTTGAATATCCTGAACATCTGCCATAAATGGGTTTTTTCATTATTTAGTTATTGAATTTGAACTTGGTCTTGGTAATGGGATTTTTCTACTAATTCTATCTCCTAAAGAATATTTATTAAATGGGCTTCATAGGTTGAGGCCATTACTCATTTTTTCAATGAATAATAGAATTTATCTCATCCCTTAATATATATTAATATTTTATGTCGATTTACCATGAATATGTGATCAAGGGTTAAGATTCTTAACAATTTTTAAAACCTGATAGGCTCTATTTTTTAATTGGTTAAAATAAAAAAAATTATAGCTTGTGAATTCTATAACTACATTACTTAATAATTAATATATATATTAAAACTATAATTTTATTTTAAAATGTTTATGTCATTAATTTGATCCACCCTTCATAAATTTCACCAATGAAAATTTTATTTTATACTCTAAAACAAATAGGGTATATCATTTTTTTTACCTATTTTAGTTTCCATGATTCGTTCTTAAACTAGTGGTTTCACCAAATCAATTTCACAAACTTAATTGTCTAGTTTTATGGTATTTTTCAATATGTCTATGATCTTCACTAGTTAATCCTCTTATGAAATGTCATTCTCCAAAGGCAAACCACCGAATTTATTATGTTTGAGGGGTGTGGTTTATACTTCCTCAAGAGGGATACATGTGTCACATCATTACTTTCGAAAGGTTTTCTGGGATTAAAAGTTGATAGGACAGATCATTGATGTGATTAAGGATATCAATAGTGATGATGTACCTTGGAATAATCTATCCCCTCTTCCCAAACCATGTGACTTTCTTCAATGGTGATATATGATGGAAGACCATATCATTGTCTTCTTACTCTATGCATCGTTGAGGTTGTTTTCATTTTTTTTATTTTGTAAAAATTTTATATTACTCTAAATGGTTTTAAGATTCTCTATCAAATCTTTAATAACATAATATACCATCATCTTTTACTCCAAACATCATCCCAAAATGTTGGTGTCCAACAATTCTTTCTTTATAGTGTTAGATGGTATGTGAGTATGATATACTCTATAATACCATATGTAGTATCGAATATATAAGTACGAGACGGTCAAATACAAGAGGGGGAGGTTAATTGTATATTTTAAAAATCACTAAGGAAATTTTTTATAACCAAAATTCACCACACCTCTAAGTTATAATAGCTTGCTTGATTCCAGAAAAGTGATTCTAGAAATGAAACTTAAAAAAAGTTTTCAACAACTAAGATAATACCATAAAGCATATAGAATCCTATATAATCGTAGTAAAAGTATGAGGATGTGTAACATAGTTATAAATTCCAAATCAATACAAAATTTACAGTGTAAAATAAAGTAGTAACACTACAAGTAACAAACAACAACTCTTTTATCCCAAAGAAATGGGTATCTAACAACCCGGGATAAGAGGTCCCTTCATTTATACTTTCAAGAATGTCTATCTTACCCACACCAGGGTAAGCCCTCGATACAAGGATCAGAGTCAGTCTTGTTATCCCCACATGCCCTCAACTATTTGGTAGTCGGCACCTCTGTCTTCCTATCCCCTGAATCCCTCTCTAGAAATCACTTCAACGGCATGTAAGCACATGTCATAGATGTTGTCAAGTGTTGTGCCATTTTTAAATGAGCTCCTATTTATATGCACAACCCCAACAGTCAACTCCCTCCTACAACAGTCATATTCTTCCATGAATTTCAGAGGGGGCTATACACGTGTCTCTCAAACAATGGTTAGTTGATAACTGAAGGCACAACATCGTTTTATAAAAGAAAAAGTTTAGGAATAAATATGTTTACATAACCAATATCAAGTATTCAAAATATAAGAAAATAAAAGATCAGAGTCTAACCAAAAATAATTTCGGAGGCTATAATAAAACGATATTGGGATTCTGTTTATCAGATGAATTTGGAGTCGTAATTCATACAAGTTTGTATCCATACTTCGTAATCAGAATTCACAATCAGAACTCGTAATGAGAATTCGTCATCATAATTCATAATGAGAATTCGTAAGCAATCATCAGAATTCGTAATGAGAATAAGTAATCAGAACTAATCATCCGAATTTGTAATGAGAATTACTAATCAGAATTCAACATCAGAATTTGTAATGAGAATTCGTAATCATAATTCATCATCAGAAATCATAATGAGAATTCGCAATCAGAATTTGTCATCATAATTCACAATAAGAATTCCAAATCAGAATTCGTCATCAGAATTCATAATCATAATTCATAATCATAATTCATCATTAGAATTCAAAATGATAATTCATAATCAAAATTCAACATCACAATTCGTAGTTAGAACTTGATATATGTTCATAATTAGCATTTAGAGTTAAAATTCATAAAAGTCTGTTATATGGAGTTTGGAGTAGAACTACATAAAAGTTTTTAAGAGGAATTCGAATCCTAAAACATAATTCTTTATATCTATGTATTATACGATTCTGTGTTTTTAGATATGAATCCGATTTTTATACATAAGAAAAAAATATTTATATGTACAATGAAGTCTAGGTAAGGGTAGATTTCCTTGGGTGAGGAAATTTTTTCTTATAGAAGTAAAATACAGGGTAAAATCAGATTTTCTTTGAGATAAGGTGTTTGTGATTATCAAAACAAGAAGAAATGGAAAAGTTATCAGGAAAGCCTTATTGACTCAACAATCTCCCCCTTTTTGGAGAGAAAAAACGTCCTTCCAAAAAAGAATATAAGGACTTAGAAAATGATTTTATGGAAAATTAAATAAAGCTAATCTCCCATTGTTCATGGACAATGGTAAATACGACTAACTCCCCCTTAGGCTCTAGAACACTAAGGATCGTATTCTAGATTTCCGGAATAATATTTTTATTATGAATATGGAAATCATCATAATGAGAACTTTCCCTTAGATAAACTCCCCCTTACTTAGGGATACTTCTACTATACTTATAATTCTTTTTCCTTCTTTTTTTAGAATTGTTTTTCTTCTCCCCCTTCATGATTTTCAAAAAGTTTTTGAAGAAATGGAAAACAATATGGTAACTGAAATATTATTTCAAAATAACACAAAAGGAAAGCAACCATAATTCCATTAAGGATGGAAAAAATTTGTACAAGGAAAAACATTACAAAAAAAGATAGGATTAGGTATTGTTGTCTTCTTTTTCATTGGGTATTAGCTTCTTCAGAATGGTTTTTAGCTTCTTTAACTCTTTGTGATCCTCCTCACCTTTCTTTTATAAGGCTTTAATATTGTCATCTTGAGCCTTCAAAGCCTTAGACTGAGCCTTAAGAACTTCATCCAACTTTTCATGCTTCTCTTTGATCTCAATCCAGAGATCTCTTTCCCGCTTCAAGCATTGAGCAAAAGAGTTAAGCTTCCCATTCAGATCATTCACTTGTGGATTCCGATTATTTTGATCTAGGGTCAGGTATTCTTTAAAACAAGTTTTATGATCATTGAACCATCCATATTCTATATCAAATGCTTCCTATAATCCATCTTTAAATTCATCATTCTCACTCATTTCATGAATTGATCTCTTTGACCAGTTAGGTATCATCATGCATGAATTCTTATGAGCTTCGTAGCCTATAAGAAAAGTTTTGAAATTTGATTCTATCTTGACACAATTTTCCATCACCATGGACACCGAACCCTATTTCTAATTAAGAGTGTGTTGGAGCATCTGGAATATAGAATCTATTCTTGTAATAGTCGGAATGGAACCAACTAGCTTCTTAAAAGACTTTTTCACAAAATCATGACAAAGTGAAGATGACTCTGAATCCGATACATTACATGGTGGGTGTAGTTTTTCAAGCTCAACAAGATTCCTTTTTGAAGATCCTTCAACCTCCTTCCCCTTAACTATATATTTTCTTTGAGTATCAACAATCACTTGCTTATGCTTATCAATCTTCAGTATTACTTGCTCATCATGATATATATTCTTGCTATGAGATAATTGAACAACTCTATCTTCATCAATTTTTTCTTTTTCTACTCCTTCCTCAATAATGTTATTTTTATAACTTTCTTCCTCAGATAATTCATTTACATCTTCTTTCTTCCTTGTCTTCATATTTCATTCAATCATTCTCTTCTTCCTTTAAAGGAGTGGCAAGCTTCGAGGAATCAGCCTTAGATGTTTGGAGTGATAATTTCTATGATGGGTTTCCCTTATCTTGATATTTTTCAACTTGCTTAATCAGATCATCTATATAACCACTTTCTATATATTCTACTACTACTTATTCTTCTTCTAATTACACCTCTTCCACATCTTCAACAACTTCTTTCTCTTTAAAGTTTTCTAGAGTGAAGAAATTATTCCCTAGGGTCTCAGGTAATGGATCGACTAGGATTGTTTCCAGCACTGGAATATTCTCAGAATCTAGTATTGTGGCTTTCAAAAGAGATTTCACAACTTCAGCCTCAGACATTTTCTTCTTCATCTTCTTCTCTTTTTATTTCTTCTCAATGTATTCATCAGTCTTCTCCATTAAGACTTAGCTTTAGTTGGGCCAAAGCGAAACTGTGGCTCCCCTTCCTTCCTATTTTCCTTATCTCCCCTCCATTTTCCAACCACCTCATTTGGATAAGTTTTTGTTTCGTGGGTTTAGGAGGTGAGTATTGGACTTTCATAGCTTTAGGATTTTCACCTTTAGCTTCCACTTCCTTCAATTTTCTTTTATTCCTAGATTTCTTGATTCGTTTGGCCTCTTATGCATTATTCTGAATGGATTTTGCCTCTTCCCTGGGTAGATCATAATACTCTCCTATCTCCTTAGAATATCCCATATTCATTTATTTTAGAGTGTCATCACTAACAAGCATAACTTTTCAATTCTGAGGCTTCTAACTGCATGAAATATTGAATGATTCAAGACACAGAACTATCAGCTTTGATAATAAGTCAAGATACATGATAATTTGGGCTCTTAAATTTCCATTCATGATGTTATGAATTTTAATAAGAAAATTCCTCATCAAATTGATTTTCCATTGATTTACAACGAAATCTATGAAATAAATGTCACTCTTCTTGAGGGCAACTTTTTCACCTTTTCTCAGTACTAAAAATCCTTGTACCCATAGTTGAAGGATCGGGTTGTTAGAATACAGATGGGAAATCTTTGTTGTATTTACTTTAGAATGTCCAAGACATTCCAAATCCTTCACCTTTAAAAAACATCCTTCCTCATCAGGTAATTTGTGGGAATAGAACTCTGCTTCCCATTCATAGGATAATCCCACCAAGCTAACTTCCTTGGTATAAGAATATTTGTAGGTTTTTTCATAAGACGTGAATGAAAACATTTATCTTCCATCTTCCTTATAGAAGCACAATGGCTCATAAAAATCTATGAGTAAATCTGGATACACCAAGTCTTGATCACCTGGCATAGATAAGCAGACATATTCCCATCTATTTAACTTGATATTCTTAAAAATGATAGAATCGTGCTTGAAAAAGTTTGGATTCACTAACCTTTCCCTATATACTTTCCATTTGGAAATTGGCTTCGCAATATACATTTCTTGGGAAGAAGATTCTACAGACATTCAGACTGGAGGAATTCTGAGAGATTTGGAACGGGCTTAAAAACTGAGGCAGAGCTTCGAGATACAAAATCTTTGAAAACTGTTGTGGGAAAACCCTTCAGGGTTCCATTATATAGGCGATGGAAGTGACCTTTCATCTTCTAAAACCAATCTAATGGTTGAAAAACTCTCTGATCTAATATTACGGTTGAAAAACCCCATAAGGAAATATTGAATCCGATATTTTTAGGTTTTAAGAAAAACAGTCCGATTTAAGGAGAAATGAATCCGAAAAATTAAAATCCAAAAGAGAATACCAGCAAGTAAAAATGATTACGAAAACTTACGTAAAGAAATCATACCTTTTGTATTGTCTAGGATGATTATTCGTAATAGGTTATATTCTTCTTGAAGAAAATTTGACTACAAAAAACTCACGATGAAAAACTAACTACAAAAAACCCACTACGAAATAGTTACTATGAAAAACTCACTATGAAAAAATTATGATCTAAGAGTTTTATTACAAAAATTTGAGTACCGAAACTCAATTACAAAAATTATGAGTACGGAAATTCCCATTATGAAAATTTCTAAATCGAATATTTCCATTACAAAAATTTCCATTACAAAAATTCCCAGGATGAAAATTTCAAAATGCTTTAATAAAATATGTACTACCCCTATGAAAAAGAGTTTATTACTGTAAGAAGATTGGTTCAACAGAATGTAAATGGAGGAATGTTACCTCATGGTTATCAGTCATAACTTCTTTTTAATGTATTCAAATCTATCGGAGGGTAATGATTATGAGAAAATATCATCAAGTTGATCTTGTGTTCTGATAAATTGAAGAATGATATCTCCTTTTTTTGTGTGATCTATAAGACAGTGATGCCTAATATCTATGTGTTTTTCACGAGAGTGATGTGCAGGGTTTTTACTAAGGTAAAAGGAACATATGTTATCACACAAAATTTAGGTCCTAGTAAAACTCAAGCCATAGTCTGTGAGTGTGTGTTGCATCCACAACACTTGAGCACAACAACTTCCAGATGCTACATATTCAGTTTCAGCAGTGGAGAGTGTTATAGAATGTTGCTTCTTTCAAGACCATGAAACTAATGAATCTCTTAAGAAATGAAAAGTTACAGATGAACTCTTTCTATCCATTCTACATCCACCAAAGTCAGCATCTAGAAAACATTTTAAGATAAAATCATTTGAAGATTAAATATAGTAATAAATCCATGGTTCCCTTTAAATAGTGAAAAATAATCTTCACTGCCTCTAAATGAGATTCCTTAGGATTGGATTGATATCTTGCATGTAAGCATACTGAAAACATTAAATCTGGAAGAGTAGCTATCAGGTAACGTAGACTTCCTATTATACCTCTAAAAGATATTTGATTTACTAGATTCCCAGCTTCATCAAGATCAAGTGTGTTTTAGGTACCAATGGGAGTACTTATACTCTTAGTGTTGTCATATCAATACTTTTTAAGAAGATCGTTAATATAATTATATTGGGATATATATATTTCTTCAGGTTTTTGTGAAATTTGAAAACCTAGGAAAAATGGTATCTCATCCATCATACTCATTTCAAACTCAGATTACATTAGATCCACAAAGGAATCAGTTAAGGATTGATGAGTTGAACCTAATATAATGTCATCAACATAAATTTGAACAGTAAAAACATTTATCTTATCATTATTTAAAAAAAGGTTTGGATCTGAATTTCCCTTGACATAGTTATTTTGAAGCAAAAATCATGTAAGCCTATCATATCAAGCTCTAGGGGCTTGTTTAAGTCCTTACAGAGCTTTGGTAAGTCTAAAAACATGATCATGATGTATTGTATCTTTAAATCCTAGAGTTTGTTCAACAATAACATCCTATTGAACATATACATTAAGAAAAGAACATTTCACATCCATTTAAAAATGTTTGATATTGAAGAATGCTGTAAAGGCAAGAAAAATACGAATAGATTAAAGTCTAGCTACTCGAGAATAGGTTTCTTCATTGTCTATTCCTTCGTGTTAATTATAGGATTTCGAAACTAATCTAGCTTTATTTATAACAATTATTCCATTTTCATCACACTTATTTCTGAAGAACAATTTTATTCCAATAATAGAAGCTTCTATAGGCCATTCAGCCATGTTCCAGAATTTATTCCTTTCAAATACATTTAGTTCATCTTTAATGGCTTTAATTCAATCATCATCACCTAAAGCTTCATAATTGATTTTTTGTTCTAATTGTTAATGAAATGCTAGATGTTCTACTTTATTTATGAAGGATGTTCTAGTCCTTACAGGTTGATTGACATCACCAATGATTATATCATTGGTATTATTCTTCAGAAACTGTTGTTTTGGGTTTTGTAAATCCTATTTATCAACATAGGGTAGACAATTTTCTGGGGTAAATGTTTCCAAAGTTTTTTCATGAACATTTTACTTTTTAGAAGGATTTTCTATCAATGGTTGATAATCAGTTTTTGAAAATACATCCGTAGATGTAGGTCAGGGTTGTTTAAAAACAAAAGGATCAGTTTCATCAAATTTAACATGTATTGTTTCTTCAATAGTAAAGGAATTTTAAGTAAAACTCTATATGCCTTAGAAGTTGTGGAGTAGCCTAAGAAAAATCTTTCATCATATTTTGGTAATAATTTGTGTAAATTATCTTTAGTATTCAAAATGAATACCTTGCAGTAAAAAACATTAAATATGGAAAGTCTAGGTTTTCTATCCATCCAGAACTCATAAGGAGTTTTATTAAGAAAATGTCAAATCAAAACACAATTTATAGTATAACAAGGAGTACTTACAGCTTCAGCCCAAAAATGTTTGGCTACAGAATACTCACTAAACATTTTTCTTCTTATCTCTTGAAGAATTATATTTCTTATTTCAATAACACCATTTTGTTGAGGTGTTCTTGGTGATGATAATTGTGAATAATAACTTTAATAATATAAATATTTTCAATATATGAATTTTGAAATTATCTTCCATGATCACTATGGATTGTTTTCAATGGATGTCTTTTCTCATTTTTCACTTGGGATCTAAATTTTTTGAAATATGAGATGGCTTCCAAATTCATTTCTAGAAAATAAACCCACGTAAATCTAGTGTAATCATCAACTATGAGAAATACATAATACATTCCCCCAATCCATTGAGTTTGTGTTAGAACAAAAGATCCATATGAACTAGCTGTAATGCATCGGTGGTTCAGACTTCACCGATTGATTTAAAACATGATTTATGTTTCCTTCCATCTTGAAAAGGGTAAAAAACTTTTGAATAATCAAATATAAGCTCTGGTAGATCCTTAACTAAACATTACTTAGAATGTTAGCATAGGTTCCTATGTTTACAGCGTCCAAACCTTCTATTCCACAACCAAGAATGATCTTCCATTGCACTAAGGCAAGGTAAGTCTTGGCTCCTAAGGTCTTCTATGTTTAGTTAGTAAACATTATATTTCTTATTGGAAGAAAGAACAAATTACTCCTCGCATATTGTGTACTAAGCAATTATAATTCCTAAAATTCACATGGTAGCCTTCATCACATAATTGTCTTATGCTAATGAGGTTGTTCACAGGACCCTTAATAAATAAAACATTTGAAAGCAATGTTTTTTCAATAAGAAGGATTTTACCTATTCCAATAATTTCTCCCTGAGAATTATATCTGAATGTTACTTTTCCTCCTTTCGTTTTGATTATCTATTTAAAATAGTTTTTTTTACCAGTCATATTACTTGAACATAGAATATCCATTTACCACATATTACAGTGGGTACATTCCTTATATTCCTAAAAATAAGAGAAAAATTAGACTTTCAAAATCCAAACTTTCTTTGATATAGAATTGTTAGAAAACAAAATTTTGGGTATCCACATTTGTTTAGGAAAATAAGATGTATGATAAACAATGGATTGAACATTATTTAAAGATCAATTTTTCTTCTAATTCCCACCACATTGAAATTTAGTACAAAAAGGGGCTCTATAAGGAACAAAATAGCTGTTTTTGAAAACCAGTTTTTGGTGAGTATAACCTACTCCAGTAGTGTTTCCTTGAGGTTTAATTTGAGAATAAATCTTGTCAAAATTTTCCTTCCCATAGGTAAATTTTTGAAGAAGATTATTAAGAGGAAATACTTCATATTTTAGTCTGATGAAGAAATTCCTATCCTCAGGAATCATTTCCATATAGTTAGATTTTTCCTCAAAAACTATTATCTTTAAAATAGAATTCATAAGATCTTTAGAAAGTTCATCTTTATCAGAATTTTGTTTCTAAAGGTCATTATAAAGTTTTTCTAATAGATCTTCTTTATCCCTAAGATCTTTTGAAATATCTGAAATCACTTTTGTATGAATTTCTTCCCTAGTATTTGCCACGTAAAATTTCTTTGAAATTTTAAAATTTTAATCTTCAAGTAACATGGAAAATCTAGAAACTTCTTCATGTAAAGGTAATTCTTCATTTTTTGAGGATGAAGTATCTTCATTAGAAGTATTATTTTCAGAATATTAATTCTTATCAAGAGATAAGTTTGTTAAAGCCTTGACAGAGCGTACCTTGGCCATAAGACAAGTATTGGGAAAAGATATAGTAGAAATTAATCCCATATTCTTCTGTGCTGATGAATATTATGCAGAAGATTTGTTTTTTGAAGAATCTTCACATCTAGGACACCATGTATCATTATAATTAAGACTTTTCTTGTGCTTTGATCGATATAATTTCTTCCATATCCATTCTGAATTCCTTTCCTTCATTTCCTTTTGTTTCAACAAGTGACAATCAGGTCTGATGTATCATGTTCTTTTACATTCATAACACGTAAATTATATATCATTATAATATATGTAGTCTTTCTTATTGTATTTACTCTGATGATTCCTTTTTAAACGATCTTTTTCATTCTCGGAGCAAGATTAGCTAATTCATTCTCAGACTTTTCTGTGTCCCTAGATTCTGACTGAATGATGACATTATTTGTCTTTGATCTGGTTACTCTTTATGGGGTCTTGAATTCCATATGTTTAGAAGTTTTTTTAAAAGAAAATCCTCCATTTACATTCTTCTTCTTAACATTTTCAGCATCTATTTCATTCTGGTTTCATGCTGAAGAAGAGTTCCAAACAACTCATCTAAGGAAATCTGAGTGACTTTCTTATTCATATCAACAGCTTTCCTTTTGGACTCCCATTCATTTGGCATAATATCTATGATCTTGTACACAAGATCCTCATCATGCAATCATTTTTCTCTCATAGATTGTAATCTATTCACAATAGTCATAATCTTTTTTTGAACATTTCGTATAGCTTCTCCAAACAGAATGTTAAAGCTATGATATTCAACTCTCAGCATATCTCTTCTTGTCTCAATTAATTTAGATGTACCAAAATGTGTAACATCTAGTTTCTTCTAGAAAATATTTTCAGATTCACATGATGATATTTGACTGTAGATGTTCCTAGTGATGGAACATTACAAGTATTTCTGACTCCAAAGTTTGATTGATATTCGGATTTCTCCTGATTAGTAAAGGTTCTAAATTCCTTATCAGGAATCTTATAATCTCTAGTCAGCATTAGATAGTTATCAACTCCAGTATTGATAAAAAAAGTATTAATCCCATCTCTCCAGTACTCATAATCATTTCCTTCAAAAACATGATGTTTTTTAGGATATATATTATCAATAGAACCAATATTTAAACCTATCAACCTTAAGAAAATCTTTGGCACCCAAACATGTAAGTAGTCTGAGTTTTTAAATAAGAGAAAACCTCCTATGCAAGGATCTGGATATTTTATTTCTACGAAATAATGAATCTAAACTATGTGATTCTGAAAAATAGATTCCGAAAAAATATGAATCTGAAAGTATGAATCCAAAAATTCTATTCCGAACATATTGAGCATGGAAAAACTTATATGTGAATATAAGAATTTCAGTGTCCTTCCACGGATAAAAATTATTAGATGGTATGCGAGTATTATATACTCCATAATACCAAATGTAGGATCAAATATATAAGTATGATATGCTTATATACAAGATGGGGTGAATTGTAATCTTTAAAAATCACTAAGGAATTTTTATATAACCAAAATTCACAACACATCTAGGTTCAAATAGCTTTCTGGAAATGAATCTTAACAAATGTTTACATCAACTATGATTCTACCTTAAAGAATATAGAATCCTATATAATAAGAGTACAAGTATGAGGAAGTATAAGAAAGTTATAATTTCCTTATCAATACAGAATGCACTGCAGAAAACAAAGTACTAACACTACAAGTAACAAACAATAACTCTTTTAACCCAAAGAGAAGGGTATCCAACAACCCTGGATAAGAGGTCCATTGAATTATACATTCAAGAAATTCTATCTTACCCACACCAGGGTAAGAGATCGATGCAAAGATCGGATGCTGTTTTGTTATCCTTGCAACCCCTCACCTATTTGGTAGTTTTCACCTCTGTCTTCTTATCCCCAGAATCCCTCGATTGTACACATCAACAATCGAAGTTGCATGAAGCCAATCTACATGATGAAAAGTTTTAACAAGCCATTCAAACTTTCTGCATGATGCTTGAGAGTATATAAGATCCTCTCTCTCTAGAAATAACATCAACATCATTTAAGCACAAATGTAAATGATGTTTTCAAGTGTTGTAATCTTTTCAAATGAGCTCTTATTTATGGTCAAAACCCCAACGGACGACTCCCTCCTCCAAATTCCATATTCTCCCTTGAATTTCTAAGGGACCTGTACACATGTCACTCATACAACGTTTAGTTGATAACTGAAGGCACGACATCATTTTATAAAAGAACAAGTGTAGGAAGAAATATGGTTACATAACCAAACTAAAATATTTGGAATGTAAGAAAATAAATGATCAGAGTATTACTAAAAATAAATTCGGAGTGTATAATACAAGGATATTTGAATTCTGTTTATTAGAAAAATTCAGAGTCGTAATTCATACAAGTTTGTATCCATAATTCGTAATCAGAATTCACATTCCAAATTCAGAATGAGAATTTGTAATCAGAATTTGTCATCATAATTCATAATGAGAATTCATAATCAGAATTCATCATCAGAATTCGTAATGAGAATTTGGAATCATAATTCATCATCAAAATTCATAATGAGAATTCGTAATCAGAATTCGTCATCAAAATTTGTAATGGGAATTCGTAATCAGAATTCATCATCAGAATTCATAATGAGAATTCATAATCAGAACTCATCATCAGAATTTGTAATGAGAATTCCTAATCATAATTCGTCATCAGAATTCATAATGTGAATTCATAATCAGAATTCATCATAGAATACCTAATGAGAATTCATAATCAGAATTCAGAATCATAATTCAACATTAGTATTTGTAGTTAGAACTTTATATAAGTTCATAATCAGAATTCATAGTTGAACTTCTTAAAAGTTCGTAATAGGGAATTCAGCATATAACTACATAAAAGATCATAACAGGAATTTGAATCCAAAAACAAAATGCGTCATATCTAAGTATTATATGATTCCACGTTTTTAGATATGATTCCTATTTTTACACTTAGGAAAAAAATTTGATATGAACAATGAAGTCTAGGTAAGGGTAGATTTCCATGGGTGAGGAAATTTTCCTTATAGAAGATAAATATAGGGTAAAATCAGATTTCCTTTAAGATAAGGTGTTTCTGATTTTCAAAACAAGAAGGAATGGAAAGGTCATAAGGAAAACCTTATTGACTCAACATATAGAGCCTCATAGGGTTCTATTTTAATGATATAATGTAATCTGATTTTATTTTTTAACTTCTCTAAGAGAAGGTGTTGATCCAAACATCCTTTTAAATAAATTAAACCATATCTCAATACATCTTCTAGAATTTGTATATTTTTTTCATACTAACCATTCATATGAGGGTGATAAGAATTTTGGGAACATAGAACTATGTCTAATTCTTACTAAATAAATCTCCATAACATTAAGGTGAACCTATTTCCCCAATTAGATAAAATGGTGAGTGGAGATCAATGCATAATTACATATTCCATTATGTATATCATGGTGAGTTGGTCATGAGTGATATATTCTTTGATTGAATTGAAATGTGTAGAGTTTGAAAGGTGATCGACTACCACCAAGATTGTGTTATTTAATTTATATTTAATGGGGGTTCTATGATAAAATCCAAGGTTATGTTATCATATTTCTATACTCCTATGGGAAATTGTTGTATCCTGACCTTAGAATTCTATGATTATTCATATACTTATTTTTATAGAAATTATCATGATAGAAATTTCTCAATCCCCCAATTCATGTTATCCCATTAGAATTTTTTAATGATATATATATATATAATATTTCTCTATGCATATATAGAGAAGGATGATCTATGTGAATCATCTAAAAGTTCCTTCATTACATACTATTTTTATGAATCATATATTCATATTTGAAAAATTATAACTCCATATTTTTTAATTATTATCTCAAAATATGTTAGAAATAATTTTGTAGCTCCAGATATATTTTTTGGGACTCCATTTTCCTCTTAAGAATAGATAATTGAGTAGTTATTTGTGAAAGGTAGGATGTGGATACTTTTATTATTCCTATATCCATGATTTTTTTACTCCATGAATATTGGATCCCTTTCAACAACCATAGTGGTTAGGTTTGTTGGATACATTCTACTCAGATCATCATCCAAAAATTTTCTTTCGCTATACAATAATGGATTGAACAATCTAATTCCTTGTTCTGGTCTGAACACATTCAATGGAACATATTGAGTACCTATTGAATGAATATATACATGAGTATTTTATGATCCATATATATGTCACACATATCCCCATATAAATAATAACACAGAATATTTAACATAAATATCACTGCTTCCAATTATAGGTCATGCAATGGGTAGTTCTCCCATCAAATTTTTAATTGTAAGAAGGCATACCCTATCACAATTTCATTTATCTTGTGTACAAAACTGATAGATCAAATATTTACAATATTTTTAATGTCTATTTAAATGATTTAAACCTCACAAATTTATCAATATGATATTATTTGTAACAATTTTGGATTTAGAGTGTGTTTTGGGATAAAAAGTTTAAATTGCATAATAATGGATTTTTAACAGATTTTTATCACAGGGGTATTTTGGTCATTTCATATAAAATATATTTCCAAATTTTGTGATTCGAATTTTTTTTGAACCCTTATTTTATTTTCTTAAACTGTGTCTTCAAGGCCAGGGGCTGAATCGATATTCATGGTGCCCAAAAAAATCAATGAAGTTGGCAATGTTTTCCTGGCGGACTGCATTGACTCCACCATAGTAATGGAAGCAAATGTCGGCCTACACTACTCCAAATGATGTGCTTACACCTGGATATGACAGAGGACTCCCAGACTCGTCTCTTCAATAAATTTCAAGCCATTTTTAATCCTATATGATGGAGGTTTAGTGATAGAGTTTTGAAGGAAGCATCCAGGAAGCTTCATCCAGAGAAATAGATTTTTAATAGAAAAACCATAAATACTTCAATACGCATCCAATTAATCTGAAATTTTGAGGGAGGACGACCAAGACAATTATGAATAATATTGATGAAGAGGTCCACATGTGAATCGGCCATTATTAGGTAGAAAACGCGACAACTTGGTGAAGATAAAATTTGCCTATAAAAGGAGGGGAGCTCCTACCTCTCAAGACATATTCTATTTTTCACCACACCATCCATCGCAAAAGGGGGTTGGATTGAAGGAGTGAAAGGGAAGGTGGATATTTTGATCCTTAAGAATATGAAATTCTTTTAATATTCAATAGAAAAGATGAAGGCTTCTCATGTGATGGAAGGCTAAGCAGCAAGTGGTTGCGGACAGCGACACCCGACGGACACTCTCTTCCGAGTTTGGATTTTAATGTGTAATCTCTTTTTGAATTTCTCTTGAACCTATATTTTTGAATGAATCTAGTTGTTTTCTTTCTTAAATATATTTTCAACAAATTTTTTTGACCGTTGTTCCATCTATAAAGTAGAACAATTGACTTCGCTATTTAAAATTCTTTGGTGAGGTTTTGTCATTGAGCATAGTGAATTCAATTAGGTTCAATTACTTGGAGGTATTTAAGTAATTTAATCACTTCTATAGGTGGGACAACAGTCATATTGAAGTCTTAAATATGTTGTCTTTTCAAATTTGAGTGTAAACCTGGGGGTCCTTGGGGGTACATTTAGAAATTTAAAATAAGAGATATTTTTTATATACAAGGAAGATGGCAGTGTCCGAGAGGGTGAAGCTTGTCTACGACTGCTGTTTTTATTCTTGATTTCAAACCCAATTTATATTTCCTTTAAAATTATTTCAGTTTAGAATTTAATTAAAATTTTATTTTCAAATTGTTAATCAAAACCCCATTTTAATTTCATTAAAAATGAACAAAACAACAAAAGTGACAGTTTTACAACTCGAACTGCAACCTCCTCGAGAGACAACCCTGTGGTCACCACTATGATACATTAAAAGGGAAAATATTGATTGAGGGTTTTACGACAAAAATGCTCACATAAACTGGCGCCATTGCCGAGGAGGTTTCTAGAGTTGATTTTATTTTAGTTATATATATATATATATATATATATTTCCTTTTTATTGCATGACCTGAACTTCTGAACCGAACTTATTACCTTTAGATTCAGAAATTGATAGAACATTTCACACTAGGGTTAGAGGTAATAATCCACAAGTTTCAAGTTGTGAATCTTCCACCAATACACCTAGGAGGGACTTAGTTATTACTGAAATCCAAATGGCTGAAAATAGAACTTTGAAAGAACTGGCTTCGTCCTATGACAAAAATCACAAGAATTCTGTTGAGTACCCTGATGCCCCTGCTGGATTTGAAATCAAGTCCGTTTTCATCCACCAGCTTCCCAAATTCAAGGGGTTGCCTGGTGAAGACCCACACAAACACCTCCAAGAATTTAGTTACATGTGTTTCAACATGAAACCTCATGGAGTTGATGCCGATCAAATGAAGCTTAGGTCGTTTCCTTGTTCTCTAGATGGAGTTGCTAAGGAATCGTTTTTCTATTCTCACTCAACCTTGATTAGAAATTGTAATGAATTAAAAAAGATTTTCCTTGAAAAAAATTTCCCTGTGTCTAGAACATCTTCCATTCGAAAGGAGATTTGTGGAATTAGGCAGACACAAGGAGAAACGCTTCACGAATACTGGAAAAGGTTCAAACGTCTTTGTTTTAGTTTCCCCCATCATCAAATCATTGACCAGCTTCCCATTCAATACTTTTATGAAGGATTGTGTCTCACTGATAGAAGTATGATCGATGCTGCTGCAGGAGGAGCTTTAGTTGATAAGACACCAGCTGCTGCTAGGATTTTAATTGCATACATGGCCCAGAATGCCCAACAATTTGGAACCAGAGGACTTCTTCATGTCAAAGCTGCACAAGAATTCCCTACTACTAGTCCTGAAAACAACACAATTGCTAGTCAACTATCTGATCTTACCACCATGGTAAGGTCAATAATGTTGTCTAACACCCCACCAACCCAACCCAAACCTGAAGCGGCTTTCCAAATACATGTCCATTGTGGGATTTGTTCTTCAAATGAACATTTTAGTGACCAATTCCCGCAAATCCAAGATCCTCCTGAGAACTGCAATGCAGTTTTTCCTGGAAGACCATTTCAACCAAACAAGCAAACACCATTTCAAAACAACCAAAATTTCAATCAAGGATGGAACAACAACTCAAATGACAGATTTTGTCAACCTGAAAAACCAATAGGATTCTTCCAAGGACAATCAAGTAATTATAAACCAAGATATTTCAATGAGCAAGCCAATGCTCATTCTGGAAGCAATGTTCACCCCACCCCTCCCACTCAAAAATCAGATAGGAACCTTGAAGAAGCAATAAAGAAATAACAATATGAAATGAGGGAACTAAAAGAATACACAAAACAGCAAGATAAAAAAATGAATACCTTGATGACTCAAATGGGTCAACATGCCTCTGGTATTAATTGCATAACAAATCAAATGAGTGGTGGTTTACCCTCACAGCCACAAGTAAATCCGAGGAATAATGGGAAGGAAAATGTGAGTACAATTGAACTTATGAGTGGAACAAAATTGAAAAATCCTCAGATAGAGAACATCAAGCCTTCTTCAGATACTGTTGATGAAAATACTACCCTTGATAAAAATGATGAAAAATATGAAGTTGATAGAAACTCAAAGTCAAGAGAAGAAATCATGTTTAAAAGAACAAAGAATGATTGGAAGAGGATGTATGGTCCTTATGTTCCTCCAAAACTTACTCGGATTCCCCAGAAACATTCAAACCTCCACTACCTTATCCAAGGTGTGAACCACCACCAAAGTCAAGTGCTGAAAAAGAATTGGATAAGGAGGTTTTGAAAACATTCAAGAAAGTACAAGTCAATATTCCATTACTCGATGCTGTGAAACAAATTTCGAGGTATGCTAAGTTTCTGAAAGACATGTGTACCAACAAGAGGAAGTTCAAAGGGGGTGAAAAAAAAACATAGGAAGGAATGTCTCATCGTTGATTCAACATGCCCTTCCTGTCAAGTGTAAAGACCATGGGACATTTACCATTCCCTATACCATTGGGAAATGTGAATTCAAAGATGTGATGCTTGATCTAAGGGCCTCCATCAATGTCATGCCACATTCTGTCTACTCATCTCTTTAGGTTGGAGACTTAAAACCCTCTGGAATTATCATTCAACTCGCAAACCGAAGTACCACCAAACCTGTTGGAGTTATAGAGGATGTTCTCGTTCAAGTGAGAGACATGATTTTTCCAGTTTACTTCTATGTTTTAGATATGGAAGATGATCGGTTCATCACACATGCTCCCCTCATCCTAGGGAGGCCATTTCTAAAAACGGAAAAAGCGATCATCAATGTTCACAAGGGAAAACTTTAACTGGAATTTGGAGGAGATGATGTTCATTTCAACATTTTTCATTCAATGAAACACCCAGTTGAGGATCATTCAAGTCCCCATGTAAACATGATTGATTGGTTTTCATCTGGCATGTTACCTGATTTTTTCTGCGATGAAATACCAACTAATGTGGAAAAAGATGGAAATTTGTATGATACCGAATGAGATAAAAATTAGGATGAAATTGGAGACTATAAAGATTCTTGGGATGTTGAGACTGGATATCTGAGAAATGATGTAGATGAATTTCTATAAACCATTGAATCTCTTAGTGGTATTCCAAGAGAGGTTTCCAATTTTTCATATGAAAAAAGTCTTGATATCATAGAAAGAGATAACCATGATGAACATAGAGCTTCACCAAATAATCAAACTTCTGAAGAGTTCCCAGTTATCAATGAAACCAACCCACCTGTGGTAGAATTGAAACACCTTCCGGATAACCTCAAGTATGCCTTATTAGGTCATATGGAACAATTCCCTGTAATAATCTCAAAAGAATTGGCAGAAGTCCAGGAAAACCAATTGTTGGAAGTTCTCAAGTCCCACAAGGAATCCATAGGATGGACTCTCTCTAATATAACAGGAATCAGCCCCTCGGTTTTCATGCACAGTATTTTACTAGAGGAGAACACTAAACCGGTAAGACAATTTCAAAGAATACTGAACCCAACACTTCCGGAGGTTGTGAAGAAAGAAGTCACTACCTTGTTGGCTGCTGGAATTATTTTTCCCATATCTGATAGTCAATGGGTATGTCCAGTCCATGTTGTTCCTAAACAAAGTGGATTTACAATCTCAAGGAATTAATTTGGTGATCTTGTCCCCATAAGGCTTCCAAATAAATGGAGAATGTGCATTGATTACAGGATACTCAATTTGGATACATGGAAAGGCCACTTCCTATTACCATTCCTTGATCAAGTCCTTGAATGTCTAGCTAGAAAAACCCACTACTGTTTTCTAGATGGATTCTATAGATATTTTCAGATTCACATTTTACCTGAGGATCAAGAGAAAACCACTTTCACATGCCCATTTGGAACTTTTGCTTACAGAAGGATGCCCTTCGGTTTATGTAATGCCCTAGGAACTTTTCAAAGGTGCATGATAAGCATCTTCTCTGAATTATTGGAAAATTGCATGGAAGTTTTAATGGATGACTTCACTGTGTATGGATCATCTTTTGAATGTTGTTTGAAAAGCTTGGAAAGTGTCCTGAAAACATGCATTGAAAAGAAACTTGTTCTAAATTACGAAAAATGCCATTTTATGGTTTCTAAAGGGATTATTCTTGGACATGTTTTGTCCCGTGATGTAATTCAAGTTGATCAATCCAAAGTTGAGGTCATTTCTTCATTTCCATACCCAAAAACTGTCAGAAATGTGAGATCCTTCCTTGGGTATGGTGGATTTTATAAGAGATTAATTAATGATTTCAGTACGATTGCACTTCCATTGTCCAGATTACTCCAAAAAGATGTCTCATTTGTCTTTGATGAGAATTGCATAAATTTGTTTCATGATCTAAAACAAATATTGATAACCCCTCCCATTGATCAACCTCCTATATGGGACATTCCCTTTGAAATAATGACAGATGCATCTGATTTTTCTCTTGGGGCAGTATTGAGTCAAAGCATAGAAAATAAATCTCATGTGATTGCATATGCCTCCCGAACTCTTGATTAGGCCCAATTAAACTACACAACAACTGAGAAAGAACTGCTGGTTGTTGTCTTTGCTCTAGACAAATTTAGAAGTTATCAGATGGGCTCCAAGGTGATTGTTTTTACTGATCATTCTGCAATCAGATTCTTGATGAAGAAACACGATGCAAAACCAAGACTTCAGAGATGTATTTTTCTTTTACAAGTGTTTGATGTTGAAATAAAAGATAAGAAAGGATGTGAGAACCTTTTTGCTGATCATTTGAGCAGGATACCATCTATTGGGAATAGGAAATTTTAGTTGTTTTCCCCAATTAAGGAAACCTTTCCAGATGAGGATTTATTTGCTGCTCAAAGTGAAATACCATGGTTCGCTAATATTTTAAACTATTTGGCTTCTGATGAACACCCGCATTGGTTTTCCAAAAATAAAATTGATAAACTTCGGAGCAATTCAAAGAAATACATTTGGGATGATCCTTATTTATGGCACATTTGTAGTGATCAAATGATACAAAGATGCATTCCGAACTCTGAATTTCAATCCATCCAACATTTCTGCCACACATTAAACTATGGAGGAAACTTTGGACCACAAAGAACAACAGGAAAATTTTTTGATTCTGGATTGTATTGGCCCACCATTTTTAGAGATTCTTTTGAATTCTGCAAAACCTGTAAAAATTGTCAATTCCAAGGAAACATTTCCAAGCGGAATGAGATGCCACAAAACCCACTTTTGTTTTTTGATGTTTTTGATGTATGGGGAATGGATTTCATGGGGCCTTTTCCTAATTCATTTGGATATCTATACATCTTGTTGGCTATTGATTATGTTTCCATGTTGGTAGAGGATATCCCCACCCGAACTGATGATGCAAAGATTGTGTCTAAATTTTTGGAAGGAATATTTTTTTTAAGGTTTGGATTTCCAACGTTTCTAATTACAGATCAAGGTACCCATTTTTGTAATAGGACATTGGAATCACTTTTGAATAAATACGGTGTTAATAATAGGGTCTCTACGCCCAATCATCCTCAAACAAATGGAATGGCTGAGTTGTCTAATAGGGAGATCAAACAAATCCTAGAAAAAACAGTGAACCCAAAAACAAAGGATTGGAGTTTGAGACTTGATGATGCTCTTTGGGCCCATAGAACTGCTTTCAAAACCCACATTGGAATGTCACCATTTATATTAGTCTATGGAAAGGCGTGTCATCTACCATTTGTGTTAGAAAAAAAATCTTTTCGGGCTGTAAAAACATGTAACATGAACCTATATTCTGCTGCAAAGAAAGAAAATATTGTTTGTTGGAGTTGGAGGAGATCAGAAATAATGCATACGAAAGCTCCAGGTTATACCAAGAGAGAAGCACAGCCTTTCATGATGGGAGGATTCTCAACAAAAACATCAAGGAGTGAGACAAAGTTCTGCTATTTGATGCCAGATTGAAACTCATCCCAGGTAAATTTCGTTCCAAATGGTCTGGCCCATTCATTGTTACTCATGTTTTTCATTTTCGTGCAATACTGATTAAAGATCCAGACAAAGAAACATCATTCACTATCAATGGGCATCAGTTGAAGCTATTTCGAGAAAATTTTCCAAATCCTCTAGGGGAGGAAATTCAACTTCATGACGCAGAATATAATTGATGCCAGGTTGTGTCTTTCCTTATCATTTATTTTTTCTTTGTCATTAATTTCCTGAATTTCATGCTAAAAAAAACTACACAATGAGGACATTTCATAGAATAAGTGTGGGGGGACACAATTCTGGGTAGAGTAGATTTTTTATGAACTTTTTTTTGAAATTTTTTTTATCAAAATTTATTTCCATTTTTTCTTCTTTCTTCGTGTTTCTTTTTCAAAAAAAAGGGGTTTTGGAATTTCTTGAATTTCATTTGAAACTCATGCCATGGAGTGAACCAACTTATCCTTTGGAACTAAACATAAATGAATGATGAAAACGACATTGTGTTAAGTTCAAAAATTTGGAAAATTCTTAAAATGACCACTGATTTATAAATCTCATTGCACATATCACTGAAATTGTGATTGAAATTCTCATTCCTGTGAGGCCTCTGGACCCATTTTTACATCTTCTTCACATTTTCCTCTTTCTAAAGAGAACCAATTCGTGTTTGTTTTAACCAGAACTTGATTTATTTCTATCAATACATGAGGTCGGATATACTTGTGATTAAAATGATTGAGGAATTTTTTTGAATATTGGAGCCTCCTTTCATGATTATCAATTTTATTTTGTCCTTCCTTGAACATTTTATCCTTCATGAGCCCTTAGTGGACATGTATAGCATGTTAGGTTAGCCACATTACAAGAAAAATTTCCCTTTCCAACCTGCCCTAGAAGTATAAATGCATGATCTAGTTGAAATTAAGTGTGGAGGGGAATATGACTCATGATGTGATACCTCTTTTGGTGTTTCTTTGGGAGAACATTTAAACATTGAAGGCATATTTGTGATGCTGGAATATATTTTTCTGAGAGATGTGCCAATCTGGAGCTCTCAAATGAAATGGAGTTGTGCCTATCTGGAGCTCTCAAATGAAATAGATATGTTCCTGTCTGGAGCTCGCAATGGAAATAAGTTTTCCCCAAACTGGTGCCTTAAAAAAATCATACTTTCTACTGAAATATTGATGGAATGGGGTGGAAAACAGAAGATCAGAGAAGATTATTTTAAGAGAATATGGAGGAGACCGTACTTGAGTAAAAATTAGAATCATGCATTTCTGCTTCAAAAAGAGCCAAACCCTCCTAATTCAGCCACAAAATTTTTCACATTTGAAACCTACCAACCCTAAGCCACAGAAAAACCCTGTAAATTCCTCATTATAAACACATGTTCTTGATTCACATCGGGTGGAGATGTAGAAATTTATCAAGCCTATGGTAATTCTTGCATGAGTTGGATGAGAAAAGACTTGTTGCAAATCTATATTGTGTGCTGAGAGAAAATGAATGTGAGGTAAGTGTGTTTTGTCCATGAGAAGACAAAATATGTGGAAATGGATTGAATGATTTGAATTTGGAATTTTAAATATTTTTTTTAATGAGGCATGATATCTTTTTAATTCATTGTGGTAAATTGGTAAACTCCATTGGTATGTGTTTTATTTTTCTTGATACGGTGCTCACTTGTCCAGGAGTCCAAGAGCCATGTGTGGGGTAATTTATAGAGAAAATATTTCCAATATTTTTAATGTATATTTAAATGATTTAAACCTCAAAAATTTAACAATTTGATCTTATTTGTAACAATTTTGGATTTAGAGTGTGTTTTGTGATAAAAGGTTTAAATTGCATAATTCTGGATTTTTAACAGATTTTTATCATATGGGTATCTTGGACATTTCTTATAAAATATATTTCCAAATTTTGTGATTATAATTTTGTTCGAACCCTTATTTTATTTCCTTCAACTCTGTCTTCAAGACTAGGGGCTGAATCAATATTCATGGTTCCCAAAACAATTAATGAAATTGACAATTTTTTCCGGGCGGACTGCATTGACACCACCATAGTAATGGAAGGAAATGTTGTCCTACACTACTACAAATGATGCGATTCCACCTGGATATGACAGAGGACTCCCAGACACGTCTCCTCAATAAATTTCAAGCCGTTTGGAATCATTTATAATGGTCGTTTAGTGATAGATTTTGAAGGAAGATTCCAGGAAGCTTCATCCAGAGAAATTGATTTTTAATAGAAAACCCATAAATACTTTAATACGCATCCAATTAATCTGAAATTTTGAGGGTGGACGGAAAAGACATTTATGAACAATATTTATGAATAGGTCCACGCGTTCATCGGCCATTTAATAGGTCGAAAACGCTACAACCCGGTGAAGATAAAATATGCTTATAAAAGGAGGGGAGCTCCTACCTCTCAAGATATATTCTATTTTTCACCACACCATACGTCAAAAAAGAGAGTTGGCTTGGGAGAGTGAAGGTGAAGGTGGAGATTTTTATCCTTAAGAATATGACTTTCTTTCAATATTCAATAGAAAAGATGAAGTCTTCTCATGTGATGGAAGGCTAAGCGGCAAGTGGTTGCGGACGACGACACCCGAAGGACACTCTCTTCCGAGTTTGGATTTTAATGTGTAATATATTTTTGAATTTCACTTGAACCTATATTTTTGAATGAATCTGGTTGTTTTCTTTGGTAAATATATTTTCAACAAATTTTTTTTGACCGTTGTTCCATCTATAATGTAGAACAATTGACTTCTCTATTTAAAATTCTTTGGTGAGGTTTTGTCATTGAGTATAGCGAATTCAATTAGGTTCAATTACTTAGAGGTATTTAAGTAATTGAATAACTTCTATAGGAGGAAAGAAATTCATATTGAAGTCTTAAATGTGGTGTCTTTTCAAATTTGAGTGTAAACCTGGGGGTCCTTGGGGGTACATTTAGGAATTTAAAATAAAATATATTTTTTATATACAAGGAAGAGGGGAGTGTCCGAGAGGGTGAAGCTTGTCTGTGACTGCTATTTTTCTTCTTGATTTCAAACCCACATTATATTTCCTTTAAAATTATTTCATTTTAGTATTTAATTAATATTTTATTTTCAAATTGTTAATCAAACCCCCATTTTCATTTCATTAAAAACAAACAAAACAACAAAAGTTACAGTTTTACAACTCGAACTGCAACCCCCTCAAGAGACAACCCTGTGGTCACCACTGTGCTACATTAAAAGGGAAAATATTGATTGAGGGTTTTATGACAAAAACGCTCACATCAAAAACCCATGAATTTTTATACACGTAATTATCGATCATAAATACTTCCCCACTTTTTGGTAATGAGAGTATATCTACAATGATTACCCTCCTCTTTAAAATTTTAATGTCATGTTTTTATTCATAAATCTAGACCAACTCACCCCTTTTTAACAGAGTTTGGGTATTTAGATTAACTTTCAAGGTATTATTCTCAAATTTTGATGATATTACCTTGATAATAATGTGAAATTATGCTTATCCTTCACGTATTTCAATATTTTCCATCATTCAGTTGTTTGTACTTTTTAAGGACCAATGTATTTATAATTTTTAGTAATAAGATTCCCAAGGATTGTTAATTTCTCCATCCAAAATTATCATTACAATACTTCTCATACAATGTTTCATTTTTCATGGTCTTCAGTACAATGTTCAAATGCTCCTTATGATCCTCCATGGTTTTTGATTAAGAATGAAAATATTCTATTAATATTGCCATATATTTATTGAGGTAATCCCAAAAGACATTATTCATTATGTTGATAATGATATATACAGAATTATTGTGTTTAAAATGAATCCCAATGAAGTCGTTCTTCAGGTAAATTATTTGAAATTTAGTTTTTGTGATATCTTCCTTCACCATTACTTGATAATATCCCATATAATGATTGATCTTAGAGATGTGCAGGGCTCTACGTAGCTAATTTAATAGGTCACAAATCTATGGTAGGGGATAATGTTTCTCTATTTTGTTCTTTTTGAGCTAATGATAATCAATATAAAGGTTCATTTAACCATCATTATTCTTGAGAAAGAGGACAGGTACACCCCATAGTGAAGCACTTAGGAATGTAAACACTTTATCTATATTCTCTTATAGTTGTTTATATAACAATTTAATTTCAACTGTATCCAATATATATATATATATATTAATTGATATTGGAAAAGTTCCATGTATAATATAGATTCATAAATAAATCTCACAGATTAGCGGAAGACTAAAAAATTCATTATGAAACACATCAATACATTCCCTTATAATGTTAATGTCATCAAGTTTGAACTTTCACTTAGTATCAATCCATGGAGACCTAGTTATTTCGATGAATGATGTCAGAATATATCTAGAAATATTTTGTGTATATAGGCACAGAGAAAAAATTCTATTCAATGGCTCAATGTGACCAAAATTAATTTTATAAAAACATTAAATAAATTTTATATTAAATGGGCATGATTTTATAAAAAATTGATAAATCTTAAAATGAATATTGGAAAATTAATTTGAATCCATGGTTGATTCCAAAACACTATTTTTTTTCTATTTTCTTCAAAAAATGTTCCGGTATGGGGAGTTTAGATAAAATGGATATTGGGGCTATATTATGCGGGTTAATTAGATAATTAATTTAATTAATTTATTAATTCGGTTAAACTAAAATTTCTTATATATAAATAATTATGATGGATATCAATGTTTAACAACATAACCCTGAGATCTTTGAGAGGAGAATCTTCCACTCTCCATGGAAAACCAAAATTAGATGACAACGAGTCACTGGAGCAAGGTGAATTAAAGATCAACAGTTGAATAAAATTCAGTCATTCATTGGGGAGAAAATTATTCATTGAAAAATGATCAAATATGAGGTAGGCCTCACCGATTTTTCTATTCTCCCCCAATTTAGTAAATACATTGTGTATGATTATTCATTTCATTTGATCTACAACAATTTCAAGCCTTTTCATGTGCTAGTGTATCGATTTTAAATTGATTATTTGGTTTTCTCACCCAGAGCATCCCAATATGTATCCATTATTAAAGAATAAATTGTAAGTGATCTTTTCACATCTATTTCTTTGGATGGTCTCTCTATGTTATTTATGATAGTCATTGTTGGACCATGGGGTCATGATTCGATTTTTCTGGGTGGGACAGAGCATGATCGGATCCCAAGATTCATGGTGGATTTGTGTGAAAAGAATAGTTTAGAAAATTATGGATGGATTAAAAGGATTTGTGGTTTGGGGATGTTTTCATCATGGAACTAGAATCAAAGTTGGATTTTGTACAGCACATGAAATTAACATGGCATGTATGACTTTGAGTAGGTGAATTATCAGTATATTTTCATCCACTGGATAGCTGGAAACAATGAACAGAGGTCCATTACATCTGTTAGGGGGGCATGGAAATGAGATCTCTAGTAGAGAAGTTAGATATATAATTCATTTGAACAAATATGGAGGTCTGTAAAAATAATGACTACATGTCGTGTAGTTTATAAGAGAACACACAATGTTGTGATCTAGCCAAGACAAAAGGGTTTTCTGGTGAGTTATAAGTCTCACACATCATATGGTGCCAACACACACTGTGTGACCGGGTTGTGGAAGCCCAACATGTACATTGGTAACACACATACATGAGTATGATCAAGAAAACATCATATTCTAGGGAACACTAACTTTGGAAGGGTTACATGGACACAATGAGGAATACGATAAGGACTCTCAGAGGCAATGTAATTCCTTGTTGTTAGTCTATTAACTATGTAGGTATAAATGTGAAGTGATTCATGTGATGGTAGGGAAACATCATGGAATGTTAATGGGACAATATGTTTTGTGGGACCCCAAACATGTTGCGTACCCTTGGGTCCTTTTTAGGGAACTTATACTTCTCATATATGCTTACTTTGGACATATATTTTGGCCTGTGAGTATCTTATCCTCTATGATTATTTGTATACAACATGATAGTGACATTAAATGTGTCCATTTTGATATGATAAGATATTTTTTTGGATTTTATGATTTTCAGGTGATGATTGGTGATGGTAGTGATTGGGATGGATCACTGTAGACATTAGAGTGACACCCTCATGTTGGGAAGGGCTTGGGTCCTCTATCAACAATTCGAGCAGAACCCTCCTACATTTACAAGGAATGGTTCTTTGAATATTGGAGTTTCACCCTCTAACTAGTCTAGGAATGGTTTCTCTACCAATTACTAGACTAGAAACACCCATCTTGTCTTGGCAATGGTCCCTAACCAATTACTACAATGGAAACCTCATGCTATGTTGGGTTTGGTTCCACTACTGACTAATAGAGTGAATCCAAAATGCTAGGTAGGGATTTGGTAGTCTGAAAATTACATGAGTGAAACCCTCCTACTAATTTAGGATAGAGCCACCCTATCCACTATTTAGTGACACCTTCCAATGAATTCATGGAATGGATCCTCAACCATCAGAGTCACACACTCTTACTAAGATAGGGCTTGGGTTCTAAAGCTATATTATTTGGTGCAACCTCCTATTGTACTGGGGAATGGGTCATCTCATTAGAGATTGTTCCCTTAGACTATCTGGCATAGTAAAAAGGTGTGGCTTAATTTGGATGTTTCTTTCAGAAGGATGTGGGATATTCTGGGAACATTTATGGACTCTGGAATTGTTGGAACTCTTTCCAAGATTATGTTGTTATATAGAGATCTCATTTCCCTCTTTTTTGGACATATTTTCTAGAGAATATATATATTTATATGTATCCATGTTGTTAGATATTTATTACTCTCTTTGTATGAGTTGAGGTTTATATTCCTATCATGTCTCTTACTTATTCCCCATCATCTTTGCGGCGTCCAATGGGATATGCATATACTGACCCCTATATGGATTTTTCCCACATGTGTAACTTATTATGTAGATTCTAGACAGGTTGATGTCAATTACAAAGGAGAATCTAAATACTTGCTGTATTTTTCCATGTATGGTGGTCCGGGCTTAGTGATCTGGAGTTGGGCTCCCTCAACCTTTTAGACTTTCAGTTTTTTAGGTCGGAACTTATTTATAATTTGGTGTGTATTTTTTTACCTTAATTTTCACTTTATAGTATAGTATTTTTTTTATTCCCCATATATTTTAATTTCATGGTTATTACTCTAGATGTTTCATAAATATCATTTTTTCCTCTACACATATGCAATTATATGTTCATATGTAGGTGTTGATGAAAATTCGGTAAATTGCGACCATAAAAGTTATTCCATTCAGTGCTTCTCACAAACCCCAAGCCTATGGAAGTTGGATTTGGTATTTGTGAATGAGAACCATTGGGTTTTGTCATGATAGATTTCTATAATAGGTTGATATTTACTTTGGATGGTGCTTGGAGTTGTTCATTTATGCAAATTTTGTTTGGATTTAGCAAACTAATGTCAATTTGACTCGAATGCTGCTCTCAAGCCAAGGAATATAGTTATGGTACGGTGGTCAATGTATCCATTCACCCGTACCCTGAACAAATGTTTTTTACTTAGTGTACTGAGACAATTGTTATATGGATCAATGATACTTGAATTATATGTTATTCGGTCTCTTGAATTTCTTCCTTCAATCAACAAACCATTGTATATAAATTCTCATCTGACTTTGGTACATGTAGATTAAATTTTCAAGACTCTTCAATAATGATAGCCATCAAGGTTACCAATTTTGGTTCATTATGACAATATAATTAGTGATGATGCATTAGTTCAGGGTCCATTATGAGATATTCATACTCTAAGTGGATTGATAGGAACACCCCACATATTTAGATATAGATCATACCCACAGATCTTGTTGAGAATACACGCATGCTTGGTGGAATTTGAGAGTTCCAAATCCTGAGTCTACTGAGTTACAACTATGAACCATATACCAAGGCTATCATGGATTCTACAGAGTTACCAAAATAAATTCTGGTTTATCTAGAAACCAACTGATTAGGTGGTGTCACTACTATATATTCTTTTCCATTTAGTTCTAGGTTCTCGTTGAGTCTAGATACATACATGGATGATGAGTTGACAATCTCATGGATCAAATTAAAACGTTTTTTTTTCGGAGGAGTACTATTCATCATGTTTGAACTTTATTCAAATGCAGATGATTATGGAGTTGCATTACTGAGGGATGATAGCACCGGAGTTTTCTACGACTTTGAAAGACATTATGAGGTACTCCCCTAATGGGATTCATGATGGATACTTCCAATCACACAAGGTGGATAAGGGACTCTATAAATACCCCATTCATGTGTAGTACTACTATTTATTCCCAACTATAATAAGGGTGTGGGAGTGGGCACTTTGGGTGGATAGATTCCTATTAGAGGGATTCCAGGAATCTTGAGCTGGAAGTGGGATTATAGAGCTAAGCCATATGTAGTAGCTTGATGATGTTACAAGATAATACCTCAGTGTAAGAGATATTACATTGATATGGTTCAAACATGTGGTCTGGGGAAGCATTGAGGACCACATATTCTCTAAGGGGAAGTGGGGTGGCGTGCTATGTAGGTGATGGGAGAGGACACATGTTGTGTGATTTACTGATCCAAAATGACGAGGAGCATAAGAAAATAGAAAATAGACCTCCATTACAAAGGTATCACTGTGATTAGGGTTCTACACGATGAGGGAAGGGTGGCCCCTAGGGTGACAGAGCATGAAGAGGAGTAGGTGGGGCTCTAGGAGGATGAGCTACGATAGGTGGGTAATACTATAAGATCTTTCCACCACCTTTACCAGGCATCCCATGTCTGAATTGGTGATATGGGAGTTGGGGTCCTAGACTACTGTAGGATATTGAGACATACGACTAAACAATAGGATACATTATTACATTTAGGATATGTGTTTTTTATAATCATTACTTATTACTATTTGTAATAGGTATGATTCAGTCCTTCTTTTATTTACACCATGTTTGAGAGCGGGATCTCAAAGTCAAGGATTTATCCCAACAACATCATGTTGATGTTCTCAGAGGGAAAAAATATACAATATCATTTATTTTTCATTAGTGTGATCTATCTCTTGGTGTAGAGAGGTTATTGTGGATCCTTTTGGTCATCACGGTGGAACCCCAGGGCATTATGTTGGTTATGGATTGGTGTTAAACATTCCAAGAATTGAATTATTATCACCTTAGTCAATTTGGTTTCCTTAGAACTGATGGGACATGAGTCTCTTATATGGGAGAGAAAAATATTATTGTAACACCCCATGATTTCATTGTATGTTATTTCTTCAATGTAATTCAATAATGTGCACTACACACATCACTAAGTTCAACCACCCCACGACATACCAAACCAGTCGTTCAAAAGAGGTTATGAATAGTATTAACTTAATATTAAACATTATATAATCCTTATAATGTTGTAATCCATATTATTATTTTCATAGACATATTGTAAGAACAAATTCATTTTTTTAGATAAAAGATGTATTTTTCAAAAAAAACATCCAATTTTAACGCGTTTTAATAGAGAACCATTTTTTATAACCAATATTTAACAATTTTTTTATTCAACTTAATGAAATTAAATTATTCTTTATAATCAAGACATAAAAATTTAGTTTGGATAAATTTTTTGTACTTTTCTGATAACATTCATATTTTAATGAATAATGATAAATACTATATCTTAACTTAAAACAACTTTTTTAATAAAAATAATTTATATTGTCAAATTAAACATTAAAATAGTTTGAAATTATAAATAGATTATATTTTTACTATTTAATCCAATGCTAGTCATTAAAAGTAATTTCAGTTTGAAATTGGACAAAAACAAGTGTTAATATTATGATGGTTATTATTTCCTAAATATAGGCCTTTTGGTTTGGACAAAGGGAATAAATATTAAATTAATTAATGAAATTTATCTGTTTTGAATTTGGTAAAATAAACTTAATTTTTGAACTCAGAATATAAAAATTAGCTTATGGTGAATTTTTTATATGTTTCTGAAAACATTCAAATTTTGATAAATAATGAAAAACACTGTGTTATTGGTTAAAACCAACTTTTATTTAAATAATTATCTAGTTCATTTAAATATATTTTTGGTCAATATATATACATAATACCTATATATTTTCAATGTAATTCATTGGAGTCATTTTATAATATGTTTATATATATAAAAATTATATTAAAATTTTATAGTATTTTACCCACCTCCTAGGAGAATTTTAAAATTTGCATAAAACATAATTTTACCACTTCTATGAATTGAATTTCAAAAATCCGAGAGACAAAGTTTATAACAGTAAGTAAAATGTGGTTCAATAGGATAAAAATAATTTTTGGCGAATAGTAACTTTTGACTTTTATTTACCACGATTAAATGTAAATAGGGTAATTAAAGGTAAAATGATATTATTATTACACTGACACATGCCCTAATTATTTTGGATAAGTTTAATTCTACCAAAACCTACCTTAGGAATAAAATATGATCCTTTAGGTCCACATAGTTTATATTAGGTCATTTATTATTATTTAATTCAAAAAAGAGTTAAAAGTGTTAAATCCAATGTTTAATATCAAAACAATTTTTATTATAGGGTTACACATAGGATAAATTAGACTAGAAATATTAAATATAATGATAAAAATATTTCCTAAAAAGGGTATTTTTATTATTATTATTATAAATTAAATTATTTAATTTATTTATGACACAATGATGATGCAGTAATTACCTTATTAATGAAATATTAAAATAATTGATATTATAAATACCCAAATAAATGTAATTTGAGAATTTTTATGAATTACACTAATTTTCAAAGTTAAAATGACATATATGGGTTTATTAAATGAATTTTTTGTGATGTAATAATGCTATTATGAATTTAGAATTAATAAAATACCAAATAGTGTCAAATTTGACATAAAAGGGTTTCTAAAACAAATATTATATTATTAATTGGTATTCTATTTATAAAAATCTATGGTTTGGCCATAGAAAGTAAATAATAAAATATATGTTATTAATTTACCACTGGGGGTTCTCTTGGATTTTTATAGTAATTTTGTTAACCATATAATATAAAAATAAAAAGAGACATGGTAAATGTCAAACTATTTATCTAAGAGTTAAATATAAAAGATATGGTTAATATAGTGGCCCAAACCTGTCTAAGACCTATTGGTTGAGTGGTTTTAGACCCATCCCAGCCTTTTCATTTAAATAATTCATTTTTGAGAAATTAGAAACCGAATATGAATTTTTTATAAATTAATATTTTCTTTTTTTCTAAGGTGCCCCTCACCCATCTTATAAAAAGGCACTTCCTCTTCTCTCAAATTCACACCTCCAAATGCATTTCTCGGCCAAACCTACCCAAATATCATCCCAACTATTATAAAATCATCCTAGAGTCCTTAATTTGGTCATAAAGCTAACCAAAAGATCCATTTTTATCAAATCAAAAGGAATAACCTGAAGAACAGGTAATGATTTCACCACCCTCTTCCACGTTCTATTATTCATCCATTTACTCTTTCAATGTTATTACCATACCAAAATAATTACTCCAATACGTTATATATACTATGATGTTATTATAAATATGGAATAACCATATTCATTATTATATCCATCCTATGAATGATAATTTCACCATGCGTTCATGCGTACGACTTACCATCTCCACGCTGTGGTGTAATTTGTTATTAAAAACTATTTAATTTGGATGGATATAATGATGAGTAATATGTATATAAATATCAGAAAAATTTTTCTAATATCTCTGTAAAATTAATATACAATCCAATTCCACACTTTTAAAGAATTGATAATGTCACCCGTGCGTATGTATGAATTACCGTCACCACGAAGCGATGAGATTCATTTCAACCTTCACCATTCATCGACGGCTATATAAATATATGTTACTAATAAGTATGTAATATATGAAATAATATTGATACAGGAGATATATATATATATATTTACTTAAATATATCTTATTCACTTACTTCTGTTCAATACGATATGAAAACTGGAACAGTGTTTATGCGTATGTACGGCCTACCGTCTCCAAAAACGTTGTTTTCCATTTCATATATCTATCTATTATAAATATTTATATTCCAAATATATTTATATATTTGAATTAATTTTTTTATTCGGGAAGTATTTAAATCATGATCTAAATGATACGGTCAAGAATAACATGTTTTAATACGTACAATAAAGAAAAGAATTATTACCCAAAATGTTAATTTAACATGAAAATCATTATTAAATGTGTAGTATAAAGTAATTAATGAATCATGTGTGATATAATAAATATGAATATTTTTCTGTTATTATCTAATAACATACAAAGGTCGTTATACAAGAGTTAAACGCACCCTCAACCAAGGGAACGTGCAATGTACGGGTTAATTTCACAATCTCTTTATTATCCGATGTTGTTTTTACGTAAGTATCTACGGGAACATATTGATTATCCATGTCCATGTTTCGTGAAATACTTTTCAAAGGGAATATTTTATGGGATTTTTTTTTAATAAAACATCATTTTAAATGTTTTGAATAATCATTCCTCTAAATATTTCTCATTAATTTCAATGTTTTCAAAATGGATTTTAAGGATTTATCTATATTAACATGAATGTTTTTTAAATGTTAATTCCATTAGAAAGTTTCAAAGTTGTATGGGAAACATTAATTAAAAAATTTCTTTAAATTTATTCCTTTCTAAATTGTGTGACTTTTAAATGTTTTCATGAAAATTGGATATTTCTCTCAAAGAGTTTTAAAAATAATTTTCATCTAATGTAACATCCTTTGATGGATTTTAAACTTGTTTTAAGATGATTTATTATGATAGAAATCATAGATATTGTATTGAATATTTTGTGATATGTTTTACCGTGGATGTGTTATTTTGATACCATTCATGGTTTATGGATAAATTATTGACATTTTTTATGCTAGTTTTAATACAAATGTTTATGTTATGTTTAAACATTCTCATATGAGGAATGCATTGGACATAGTAAGTGACTGGTGGAGCCCTCTATATCTCCCCGATGCATCAGTATGTGTCTGACACAAACCAGTGTCTTGGAACAAGGCCTTGAAAAAATATTATTTGTTGTCTTGGCACAAGGCCATGACTATGTGGTAATGAAGTCTCGAATTATGCATTACATCATTATGAAAGTGGCTATTGATATTACATGTGATTATTTGACTAGTTTAATATCCCTGTGAGTAAGTAAATGGAATTATTTTCATTTATATTTTACATATTATGATAATGTTTATGTTGAAAAGGATTTTGTTTTAGTATTATACATTTCCTTAAATATTTATGCTTATTTATGAAATTTTCCACTGTATTTTTATCCCTACTGAGCAAGTGTGTTGTGATTGATTTTCAGGGTTAAGCTAAGGGAATAATGACATTCATAAATGATTATTTATATTATGTTTTATGTTTTAAGTTGTAATGTAACATTCATGTATGTAATCTATTTTCCATTAATTTTATACTAATCTGTCCATCGGGACCTGATTCCTTGTAATCATACAAATGTATTAAAATAACGCACTGAATCTAGGTAACTGGGGTTGGGGCGTTACAGTTGGTATCAGTGGAAGTTTACCAATAACCATGGAAACTAGTTTTATATAATATCTGATTAGAGAAAATTACCCTAAGATATAATTTGAGGATTAGTATTGACGAACTTCCTAGAATTTTGATAATGTAGATATTTTGTGTGTTTTCCAAAAAAATACATCCCTGTTGAGATACGAGCAGGTAGAGGTGGATCTAGCATAGATGTACCTAAGGGAAAAACCTAAAAACACTACTTTGAGCAAGACTCAAATGGGAACTGGTGTATGATAATTGGCCTTCAGGAACTATTGGTTACGACACTCCATAAAGATATGCATAGGATAATTCTCATTTTCTTTAAAAATCATTATGAAATTTTTACAGGTATATACCTCCACAAATAAAATATTTTTATGTTTAGGGATTATATCCTTAAACTATTCAATTTACATTTGGTATTTTACATGTTAGGAATAATTCATTGCAATTCATAAATTGACCTAGTGTATTCTATTGTATAGAAATGGAACCTAGTAGAAGTAATGTAAACTCCAGCAATACATATGATCCAACGAGTAAAAAGGATAATATATTTCACGGTATTAAGAAAACATCCAGAAGGTAAATAGTCTCCCATGTATTGTCAACATATGAATAAATTGTATCATGTGATAATAAGATAAGTAAGGATATCTCTTAGTCCTATAGATTTAAAGGGAAGCAAGAGATGAAAATGATGGAAGAGAGAATGATGGATAAAGGGAAGATGGAAAAGAAGGATTTTCCCATATTTGATAACTGTGGAAAGAATAAACATAGTAAATTCATGAAGGTAATGATATTTTGTTATATGTGTGGGGAAAAAGGACACCAAGTACATGATTTCAAGTGTAAGAAAAAAGTTTCAAAAGTATAATGCTTCATCTGCAAGGTGTTGGGACACTATGAGAATCAATGTCCTAGTCATCATAGTATACATTAAATGATGCTATTGGATAATAATGAAGTTATGATACTACCTCAGATAAAGAGGAATGACTATTGTTCGTATGTTGTTAATATCTAGTTATTTCATTTGAGTGTTGTATCAAAAATAAACTGGTTATATTAATTATGGAGGTACATAAGGATTGTACTGAAGTACTATTTTATTAAGGATTTGAAATTATTTGGTTCTATGAAATGTGACTTAATAGTAAGCTACACTTTTTGTAAAAATACATGGTTGATGGAAATGTATTCCTTGATATGGTCTTGATAATGATGTAGTGATTTTGGAATAAGAGAGGGTCGATTTGGATAAATTTTATTAGATATTCTTGACTTCCTTGGAACTGACTAATAGTTTGTTTATTTCATCATTGTTAGAATATTCTATATTTTTGTATTTATGGAATATATCCAGTATTATATAAAGGATAATGGATCAAGGATTTAATCAATAAGGTTTTATGATACGTCAGGTTGTTACCATGTTTTAAAATAATACATGATGATGGTGTACAGAAGTTATTATGTGGAAAATGGATCTTCTTTGCGTTTGAATTCCTTATAAATACTGTCCTTTGAGTTTTGATAGATGTATTTAGGATATTTATAATGATTGGAATGGATTAAGATTTAAATTGGATACTATTATTAAGGTTACTTTTGGATTTTTATAAGGGACAACACGCAGACCCTGTGACAACCCGTCGCTTCGGACGAATCTTCAGGAATCAGACCCACAACCATAGTGAGATTGGGATTTAACACCTACAAATGGGCTACATGATGTCCCTATATTGTATAATGTAGTTTCTCTTTTTAAATGGTCTTATAGGTGAATTATAGATTCATTTTCGTCGAACACTATTCGAATGTGATAAATAGAATATATTTTTTAAGTTCTATTGTCTTTTAGAGTGAAATATGAGTTTGTGGTAGAAATTAGTTAAAGTATTGAACTATACATGTCATGTATGTAATTTATTCTCTTATTCTATGAAGAAATTAATTCATAAACATTAGGTAAGAGAACATAAAAGTAAAAATGTTTTATCCTAATACCTTATGTTTTTTGAACTGATGATATTTTAAATCATCATAGATTGATGGCTTTGAGGCCCTCAATTCTACAATTGTTTGTGACTGATGACCTCAATCACTCCCTATAAATATTTATGTTTTTCCTCCAGTTATGTGTCTCAAATTTCCACCAATTTTCTCCTAATCGAGATCATAATTTGTTGGTGACTTTTACATTCCCCTTTTCCCCTTATTAAGACTAACTTCTTTCAACCCAATTTCCGATATGGGTTTTCCCACAAAGGAATTTTCTATTTTCAACCTTTTATTTTCGATGAAAATTTTCAAATTGAAAGGAAGAAATTTATTGATAGAGGAAATAATGTAACACACCAATATTTCATAGTTCGTTATTTTTTCAAATTAATTCAATAACTTGCACTACTCAAAACACTAAGTTCAAGCGAACCACGACTTACCAAACTAGCCGTTCAAAAGAGGATATGAATAATATTAATTGAATTTTTAACTTTATATAAACTTTATAATTTTGGAATCAATATTATGAGTTTGTTATACATAATGTATGAACAAATTCAATATTTTCTAATAAAAGAAGTATTTTTCAAAAAAAACTGAAATTTTAACGCCTTTTAATAGGGAACTGCTTTTTAAACCAATATTTAACAATGTTATATATTAAATTTAATGAAACTAAATTATTATTTATAATAAATAAATAAAAATTCATTTTGGATAAATGTTTTTTACTTTTCTAATAACATTCACATTTTGATGAACAGTGAAAAATATTATATTTTAACTGAGAAAATATTTTTTAATCAAAATAATTGATCATGTTAAATTATACATTTTAATGGTTTGGAAGTATAAATATATTATATTTTCACAATTTAATCCAATTCTGGTCATTGTTACTAATTTCACTTTGAAATTGGACATAAACAAGTGTCAATATTTGGATAGTTAGTATTTCTTAAAAATATGCCTTTTGTTCTTGATAATGGGAATAAATTTTATATTATTAAATTCAATTTCTATGTTTTGAATTTTGTAAAACAAACTTCATTATTGAATTCAGAATTTCAAAATTATCTTAGGGTGAATTTTTGGTATGTTTCTGAAAACATTCTGATTTTGATGAATAGTGAATAACACTGTATTATAGGTTAAAACTGACATTTCATTTAAATAATTTTTTATTTCATATAAATTTATTTTATGTAAAAATAGATACATAATACCTATTTATGTTCATTTTAATTCATTGGAGTCATTTTATAATAATATTAGATATATAAAAATTTTATTGAAATTTTACGGTCTTTTACCCATCTCAAAGAAGCATTTGCAAATTTTCAAAAAACATTATCTTATAGCTTCTGTGAATTTAATTCAAAAAATATGAGAGAAATGGTTGATATCAGTAAGTAAAAAGTTGTTCAATAAGGTAAAAATAATTTCGGTTGAATAGTAACATTGGACTTTTATTTACCACGGTTAAAATTAATGAGGGTAATTAAAGGTAAAAATGATATTATTATTACCCTAACACAAGTACAAATTTTATTGTTTAAGTGTAATTAGAGAAAAACAAACCCTAGAAATAAAATATTATCCTTTATGAACACTTGGATTTGATTAGGGAATTTATTATTATTTAATTCAAAGAAGATTTAAAAGTGTTAAATTCAATGTATAATAGCTAAACCAATTTTAATATAGGGTTAAACATATGATAAATTTGACTATAAATATTCATTATAAAGATAAAAATATTTACTATATAATTGTAGTTTATTTTTTTTTAGAAATTAAACAATTTATTTTATTTTTGACACAATAATGATGCAGTAATTACCTTATTAATGAAATATTAAAATAATTGTTATTATAAATACCGAAATAAATGTAATATGAGAATTTTTATGAATTCCAAAAATTTTAATGGTTACTATGACATATTTGGGTTGATTTTATGAATTTTTGTCGAAGTAATAATGCTATTATGAATTAAAAAAAACAAAATACCTAATTCTGTAAAAAATGATATAAAAGTGTTTTAAAAACAAATATCACATTATTAATTGGTATTCTATTTCTAAAAATATAAGGATCAGCCAAATGGCTTAAATACTAATATATATATCATTAATGAAGAACTTGGGGTTCTCTTGGAAGTTTATAGTATGTTTATTAACCATATAATATTAAATTCAAAGAGACATGGTAAATGTAAAACTATTTAACTAAGAGTTAAATCTAAAATATAAGGTTAATATAGTGACCCAAACATGTCTAAAACCTATTGGATGAGTGGTTTGAGACCCATAACCACCTTATACATTATTTAATTCATTTAGGAGCCATTATAAACCGAATATGATTTTATTATAAAATAATATTTTACTTTTTTTCTAAGGTGCCCCTCACCCCTCTTATAAAAGGGAACTTCCCCTTCTCTCAAATTCACACCTCCAAACCCATTTTTTATTGCCAAAACCTGCCTAAAATATCCCCCAAACTATCCTAAATTCATCCTAGAGGCCATATATTTTTCATAAATCCAACCAATGGAGCCCTTTTTATAAAATAAAAGGAACAACCCGAAGAAGAGATAATGATTTCACCACCCTCTTTCATGTTCTTATATTCTCCCACCTACTACTTCGTTCTTATTACCATACCAAAATAATATATCTAGTACCTTATATATACTAAGATTTTATTATAAATATTTCATAACCATATTATTTATTCTATCCATCCTATGAATGATAATGTCACCATGCGTGCGTACGTACGGCTTACCGTCTCTATGTCGTGGCGTAATTTGTTATTCAACACTATGTTATTTGGATGGATATAATGATGAGTAATATGCATATAAAAAATTAAAATAACATGATAATGTATCTATAAAATTAATATACCATCCAATTCCACACCTTTAAGGAAATTATATTGTCTCTTGAGTGTACGTATGGATTACCGTCTCCACGATGCGATAAGATTCATTTCCACGTTCACCATTAATTGATGATTATAAAAATATATATTAAAAATAAGTTTGTAAAATAAGAAATGATAATGCTATCAAATATTTATATATAGATATATATTTGTGTGTGTGTGTGTGTCTGTGTGTGTATTTATTTATATAATTAGATATATCTTATTCGCTTACTTTCGTTCAATACGATATGAAAATAGAAACAGCGTTTATGCGTACGTACAGCCTACAGTCTCCATAAACAGTGCTTTCAATTTCATATACCTATCTATTATAAATATTTATATTATAAAAAGAAATATGAATCATCTTTTGTATTATTAATGTATTTAAGTCATGATCTAAATGATACAGTCAAGAATAAAAAGTTAATATACGCACGATAAAAAATCGATTATTACCCAAAATGTTAATTTAACATGAAAATAACTATTAAATGGGTAGTATAAAGTCATAAATGAATCATGTATGATATAAAAAATATTAATATGGTTCTCGTATAATCTAATAACATAAAATGGTCATTATACAAGAGTTTAAATGTAACCTCGACTAATGGAATGTGTAAGGTAAGTGTTAATTACACAATATCATTATTATCCGAGGTTGTTTTTACATAAGTATCTACTGAGACATATTTATTATCCATGTCCATGATTCATGAATGAGTTTTCAAAGGGAATCTTTTAAGTGAATTTTTTTAATAAAACATCATTTTAAATATTTTAAATATTTATTCCACTAAATCATTCTCATTAATGACCATGTTTTCAAATTGGGTTTTAAGGATTTATCTATATGTACATTAATGTTTTTAAAATTTTAATTCCTTTAAAATGTTTCAATGTTTTATGGGACAATTTTATTCAAAAAAATCATTAAATGTCTTCCTTTCTAAATTGTGTGACTTTTAAATATTTTCAGGAAAAAGATATATTTCTCGCAATGAGTTTTGGAAATAATTTTCATCTATGTAAACATCTTTGTTGGATTTTAAAATTGATTGAAGATGATTTATTATGATACAAATCTTCAAATTTGTATTGAAGGATTTATGATATGGTTGACTGTGGATGTGTTATTTTTATACCATTTTTGGTTTATGGATAATGTAATGACATTTCACAAGCTAGTTTTAATACTATTTTTTTGTTATGTTTAAACATTTTCATATATGGAATGCATTGGACTTAGTAAGTGATAGGTGGAGCCCGGTATGGCTCATCGATGCATCTTTTGGTCTATTGAGACAAACTAGTTTCTTGGAATAAGGCCCTGAAAAAATCTTATTTTTAGTCTTGGTGAAAGGCCTTGACTATGTAGTTATGATGTCGGGCATTATGCATTCCATCATTATGAAAGTGGATATTGATATTGCATGTGATTATTCAACTAGTAGAATATTCATGTGAGTAATTAAATGGCATTATTTTGATTTATATTTTCACTATTATGATGAAGTTTATGTTGAAAATTATTTTGTTTTAGTATTATACACTTCCTTAAATGATTATTCTAATTTATGAATGTTTTCGCGGTATTGTTATCCCTACTAACCATATGATCTCACACCTTTTAATGTTTTATTTTTCCCAGGATTCCAAGAAATGTATTGTGATTGATATGTAGGGTTATCCTAAGGGAATAATGGCATTCATAAAGTATTATTTATGTTGGGTTGTATGTTATAATGATCAATGTAACATTCATGTTTGTAATCTATTTTCGAAGACTACTAAACTGATCTGTCCTTCGGGACTTGATTCCTTGTAATCAAACCCATGTATTAAAATAATGCACTGACTCTCGGTAACTGGGGTCGGGGCATTACAGTTATGGTAGGATGATTATGTTTTTTGAGAAGGAAGCATAATCCCATAACCCCTAAATTAGTGAGTGTATCCCTTGGTGTATTAGGCTCTTCAAGAATCTTTATACCTTTAGTATTGGAGGATTTCATGGATTTATTTCATGATGATATTTTAGTACTAAATATTAGGTGAGAGATGGATTTGTTCATCGACATAAATCCAAGGACTACAATGATATATTCTACAACATATTAGATGGCCCCAACCGAGATTTAGAAGATGTGGTAACAGTTGAAGGATCATTATGAGAAGGGTTTTATCAGACCCAGTGTGCCCCTAGGCAGATCAAGTGTTGTTCCTGAAAACAGTGGATGAGAGATTATGACATTATTTGGATTATTTTCACATGAACTAGGCCATGTTAATGGAAAATTTCCCATATTCATTAATTTTAGACCTCTATGGTCATTTTCAATGAATGATATGGTACCTGAACATTGATCATAGGTCTGTCTACCACCAGTTATGATTTTTTGAGGCTAATATTATGAATCTAAATTTCCAATGCCTTTATGGACAATAATTTTATGATTATTACTTTCGGTGTGATTAATGGACCTACAATTTTTTTTGATTTGATTAACTAGATATTACATACATGTGTGGACCTATTTATTGTTTTATTCATTAAAAATATTCTCACATACTCCATTCCAAAGGAGGATCATGAAATCACTTTATGGTGTTCATAGATTTTAATTCAGATCATTATATTTATGGTAATATCTTGAAGTTCCAGATCTTGATTCATGATGTTCAAAATCAAGGGAATTTAATTTTTTATCATGTATAAGTTTTGGACAAATAAAATATTAGATCAGTGCTTTATTTAGTGCCACCAAAGAGCCTGTAAAACATGTGGTGTTTTTATAGCATGGTTTCAAACTACCTAAGGATTATGGTATACTTTTCTAGGATCAGATCCCCATTTAATAGTCTGATTCTAAAATGGGATTCATTTAACTACACTAAGATGTTTCAAAAGCCTTTTAGGAGTTTAGGATGAGGATGATGAGGTGTTCTATTTTGAGATAACTATAGGAGATTTCATAGTACATATTGTATAATGATACCTCATGATCTAGTTTCGGTACTGTAATAATATAAAAACCTACAATTATCTCATATGTTTCGATGTGGATGAGGTTCCAAAAGATTTATTATGTGACCCATTACCTAGAGCTACTAGTATTAGTCTTTGCTCTGAGGATGTAGAGGCATGATCATCTCAGATAACACATTATTACTCAATCTAACCATCATAGTCTTAGATAAATCATCATGCTTCGAACCATGAACCTGAGATAGAGGCACTTTCCAGAGATCCTACAACACTATCAATTTGAGGCATTCTATACTCTAGGGAATGAGAAAGTGTTAGAAGATTACCTCTTGGGGATGTTCAAGGATTTTTTGGAGTAAGATGTATTGGAGTAGTTTTCTTTCTTATAGTTATCCAAGTGGGGTAAATGTTGTGGCATTTATCCAGTTGTATGTGTTGACTCCTATGCCCCCCTTCATGATAGGGACTTCTAGTTGGGGGACATTATCTTTGATGTCTTATGTGACTAGATATCCTAAAAGTAGTCACCACATATATTTTAGGAAGGATAGAATCTTGTTATCATTTACCAAGGAAGGACATTGGTCATAGTCATGGTGTAGTAGGAGGTGATGAGAGGGTTCCACACGTATCCTTTTCATCTAAATCTTCGTGTGGGGATGTTTTAAAGAGTCCACCAGCTACAAGTTTTTTGGACCGACATGACACATAGCATGTATGAGTTCATCTTGTGGTGCAACACCAAACATGGTGTTTCAGATACCCTTTTAGGCCATTTAGATCACATTTTTTTGTGATATGGAATATCCATGGACTTTATGACATGGATTTTGGAGACATCGAGAGGCAGTAGTGCCATGAGGATGATATATGACCAAATAAAAAGTTCTACATACATTATTAAAATAAGGTAGAATAGTTTGGGGGAGTGTATGGGAATGTTTTATATATTTTATTTTTTTCTCCTTCATGTGGTTCCCTTGGAGTCTATCTTATTGTGATATGTGGTTCACATCAGGGTTTTAGAGAGGCCTATAAGAGGTATTTAAGACCAAGATGAGGATGAGTACATCCCTTCACCCCCAGATAGATGGGAAGACCGATCACACTATCTTTTTAATAGATGAAATTATAAGGGATTGTGTTTTATACATTGTATGGAAATGGGAAGACCACATTCCAATTATATAGTTTGTGTACAATAATAGGTACCACTCTTCTATAAACATGGTTCCATTTGAGGCCTTTTATGGGAAACCCTGTAGGAAAACCTTGTGCATAACATGGGTCAGTGATGCATCTTGTATTGGGATGGACATGAGGGAGGGGATGAAAGATAAAGTCCAGGTTATATATGATTGGATAAGGATTTATTAGAGAATGAATAATTATTTTTTTGGATCGATATCATAGGCCATTAGATTTCAAGCACAGAGAAAAACATTCAAAAAAAAACTCCCCATAATAAGGATTCATGAGATCCATAAATTGAGTAAATTCATACCAAAGGATCATCAAGAAAATCATGATTGTGAATATTATTACAAAACCTTATTACTTCCTCACCCAACTCCAATGGTTGGAGAAGGTGCACAATGTCTTCCATGTGTTGCAGTTGAGTAGATACATGTATAACCCTAAGAACATCATTGACTGTGGAAAGATAGACATCGAGGATGGAGAAACATTTCTGGGGTATCCGATGGTGATTTTGGATCTTCAAGAGAAGACTCTATTTGGTTGGAACATCCACCTAGTTTCATTGTTGTGGAAATATGGGATCATCTAAGACAACTCATTGGGGAAGGATATCCATATGTTGGCTCAATATCCCATAAATTTTCTTTATTTTATATTTTTTAGGAAGAAAGTATTGAATGATGGAAAAATTTAATGACTTTATTATTTCATTTTAAGACATTTAAATATATCATGTAATATTTTCTTAGTCAAGCTGTGAGATGACATGTGATTCTGAGACCCAGTGTGTGTGCAATTAATTTTATAATAACATATGATATATTTTTTATTAAATTACCACCATTTCATAATGAATTGAGATAACTGTTACAAGAAATATCATATCATAAATATGATTCAATGGTTGAATCTCAAACATGAGGTTTACCCTAGCTATAACAATAAATGTTCCAGTGTAGGGCGTTTGGATGGAACAACCATTGGCGGTATGTTCAATGGGTTTATTAAATAATTATTTTAATTTATATTTTAATTGAACTAATCAAATATACAATAGAATTAAAAAATTATGATTTATATCTATGGGTAGAAATAAAATCCATTTACCATTGAGAGGATCTTCATCCACCATCTATTAGAGAATCAAAATCATATGATGGTGAGACATTGGATCATGTCGAATTGGGGAACCAAAAACAAAACAAATATATCATCCATTGGATATCACATTCTTCATCAAATAATGATCCAAAATGAGTTAAAACTCATAATTTTTTATATTTTGATCCAATTTATTAAATATATTTAGTATTATTAACTTTTCCCTTTGATCTAAATAAATTTTAGTCCTTTTCATGTGACCTTGTTCTGATTCTACATTGATTGTTTGATTTTCTATCCTCATGAATCCAAATCTATAACCATTGGACATGAACACTTGGATAACGATCACTAAAAATATATTTCTTATTCTTTTTTCCGTTTTTATTCTCAATATTCTTAATTGGACAACAGTGTCATGATTCATTAGGATTATGCAGGACCAATTTAGGTTGAACCCCCTTGAATGAAATCATATTTTTGTGAGAATAATAGTTTTGGGAATCAGGTATATATTCAAGGAATTTTTGGGTTGCATATTATTTATTCATTATTTTAGGAACAAATGTAGAATTTGGAGAATAATGGGTGAGGAAGGATTTGTGTACAATTCTTGGTGTGTGAAACGAAATCTGATTTTCAAACACTAGATGTATGAAAAAGAAGAATAATTCCCCTTTCCATTCGTTCCAAGTTACTTGGTTGTGAAATATATTTTAGTTTATTTGGATATGGAATCATTGGGTATAGATATGCAGTCCTATAAAAATGTTTACTGCACAACATGTAGTTTGGAATAAAATAATGTTGGGTAGGTGTTTGGCTATGACTACAGGGGTTTCAGGTTAGTTATAAGTATCATACATGTCGTGTGGGACCCCCATATATAATATAACATATTGTTAGAGATATGAAATATACACTGGGAGTACACAGACAGGGGAACATTCATGAACATTTTGTGTAATGGAGTACATAGTCAACGGAATGGTGACACAGACATGGCCAGGAGCACAGGTCAGACACTAGGAGGCCAAGGCACACCGTGTAGTCCCTCTACACATTATATAAAAACATATGGTCAATTATCCTTGTTCTTATAAGAACATGTATAGGTATAAGAATGAAAATTCATGTCATGTGTGTTCCCTTTCACGTTGTGTTCCCCAACAGCCTTTTAATGTGACTTTTACTTCTCATATATCTTCATTTTAGACTCATAGTTTAGCATGTGAGTAGCCTATACTATGTTTTTGTCTACTTTCTTCACGATATATGAATTCATAGAGGTTTTTGAGGCATAATGCAACATTTTTTAATTGAGGTGATTCTTTAGTACATGATAATTAATGATAGTGATTAGGTTGGATCACTGGAGACATGCGAGGGGGGTATCCTTCAATGTACGACCAGTTTCCTCTATCTAAAATTAGTGTGGCACCCTCCTACAACTTCAAATAAGGGGTTAAAAATATTGTGTAGGAAGCCTCCAGCTGACACGGTCATTGGTACTCTAAAGATTGCTAGAGTAGAACACTATAGCTAGGATTGGTATATGACCTCCATCGATTACTAGAGTGGAACCCTCATTCTGGCTAGTTTATGGGTCCTCTACCAATTACAACAGTGGAACCCACATACTGGGTAGGGAATGGTGCATCAACCAATTACTATAATGAAACCCTCATACTAGCATAGTTCATCGGTCCTCTATTGAATATGCAGTGGAACTGTCATGTAGAGTAAGGGAATGGGTCCTAGACAATTAGAGGGGGACCCTCCTACCGGGATAGGGTTGGATTACTCTATCTATCTATTGTTTTTAACCCTCATTTTATACCTTGGAATGGTTCTTGTACTAATAGATTGTTCCCATTAACTATGTGGAATAGTGATGTCACGACTTGTCCCTTGGGCCCTGTTCCGTGACTACCCCATGCCCACCATCCATAGGTAAGTGGCTAGAAACTATCACCAGAAAGGTGTATCCCTATAACGGGAAAACATTTCCTTTACACTTGCAAAAACACAAATAATAGTACCCAACAAGATGAAACCAAAAAGTAATTTATTGTTGAAAATGTTTGTAGAAATTAAAGGTGCTAGAATACAAGACCAACTAGAAGTTCAAGTACAAATGAAAAGTATAAATACAACAGAAAAGGGGGGAAGCGGATCATAAATCGCCCTCCATGGATCCGACCTGAACGGTAGGTACATCTCACGATCAATAGTCCGTGCATCACGTCACACCAAATAGTCCACCTCTGAGTACCATCAAGCACTGGATCCCTCATCCTCGATCAATGATTTCCATAATATGCACACGACACAACAAGGTGCGGGTGTAGCCCTTATAGGGGTGTGTATAATGATACTCAGTAGGGACCCCGCGACCCCGTTGGCCTCCTAGAGTTCCACAAAGGAAATACCACAAAGTAAGACTTCAACTCTACTTAATTATATTAGCATATATATACCAAATTTATCAAGATATACTCATCTCATTCATGAGGGAAGAATACCATAAAGGTAACACCACAAAGGTAGAGAAACCACATAGGTAAAACCACTGAGATAGATGTACCACACAGGTAACACCACTAAGATAGAAGTACCACAGTGGTATCACCATGATGATTGAAGTGACTCAACTCAGAATCAGGTATAACATATGTACATAAGTAAACATTATTAGACATATCTCTAGATCATCTTATTCTATTATGTAGCACTACTTATGACCCACACATGAAAGATAGGTTACTAACACCCTCTAACCCACATAACATCGGTATGCGCTGACCCACACTGGATCGCTAAGCGTTGACCCACGCAGTATCTAACCCCCACAATATCAGAATGCTCTTACCCACACTCGATCGCTAAGCACTAACCCAAATTTGATCGATGTTATTTCTTCATGTTATAGCTATCCACATGATTCCTCACACTCAATGCGCTCGATCTCCATAGAATATGACCGTCGAGATACTAGTCATACCTCGACCGCCACTATTCTCTACAAAGGAGTAACCCAAAGGACCTCCAGGTTTAAGTCAATCAGACACTCAGTCTATATGTTATAGTAATTTTATTCCTGAGTGTTTGTATGGATTGGGAGTTGATCCAACCCGGTCGAACTTGATCATTCACGAAATCTCTCTTAGAGTATCTCAAAAGTACTGCCTCATCCTAAAGGTTCCAACCCAATAGATGACGCGTCAATCGGACGATCGGTCTGTATGTTGTAGGAATTTTAGTGTCGAGGGCAAAGTTGGGTTTGATTTCTATACAAACTGATTGTACATCAAATGGAACTTGATAACCAAACAGATCACAGCGTTACGATCCACATGGAAAATTCAACGACGTGGACTACCCATTTGTCCAAAATGGTTACACAGTGAAAAAGTTTCATTTCACCACTGATAGAGAAAATATTTTCAATTAATTATACATGGAATTTCATTGATTTAAACCCAAAAAATTGTTACTCTATGATGAATTGCTTCATTTTTATGGTATTGGTGTTATTTTGAGCTAAACAGTAATGATTCCCATTTTAGATTTTTAACTGTTTTAAATTATTTATGTAGTTTGGCCATAACATCTTCTACACTAATAAAAATTTCCAAAATTCATTCTTTTCTAGATTCCAAACATATAGGGCTTCATTTAATATTTTTGGTCTAAAAGCTAAATAGACCATATGGAAGCTCACAAGTTGTCTCAAGAAAACTGTTTACAGTTCTACTGAGGTTTTATGTGAGGCCCATAACTTATTATTTGTGGGCCCAATTGTTGTGGAATTCAGTGGATACATGTGGAACTAGTTGGGGAACATCATTCATGAAGGAAAGGCCATGGTAATTTAATGTTTCAAGGGTCATTAAAGCATCTGAATCCAGAGGTTTACGTTTTAGGGAGTCTGACTGGACAGAATAAATTGTGAGCCTAAAAAAGGCATAACTCTTGGAATAATTATCCAAAACAGCTGTGATTTTTTAGGGGAAACACCCATGGATAATATAAAAAACATTCAGGAATATTTCAATGCTTGAAGATGTCATTTAATGTGGATAAAACTCTTCAACAACCGGGGAGAGAATTCTGGATATAATAGGAGGAGAGGTCCCCCCTCTCAAACCATCCCATTCTTCATCCGATTCCATACAAGACACCAACAAGGAGAACATTTCGGATTTTTTTTTATTGTGTTTCTTTTCTTTTCTATTGTTTTTTAATGCCTTTTTCTTCCCCTTTCAACTCTATTTCCCTTCACATGTAGGGTTAAAACCATTGAGTGATCGGGGAAGGGGGAGTTTCACTTTTGTAATGTCGGAGTTTTGTGCTTAAATATAAAATCCAATTTTTCTTTCTAATGACTTCTATTATCAATGTTTCACAATTATCTTAATGTGATCATGTTTTTTGAGTATTTATTGTTAATAGATTTGATGAAAAACTTTTAATCTCCCTCCGCCAAGTGAAATTTGTCTTGATCGAGCAGATTGTGTTAGGTGGTGAGTGTATAACGATCGTTGGCACGTGTGAGAAACTATTCAACTTTTACTAATGTTCTAAAGAGAAAAAAATTCATGATTGGGAATTTCCTTAGTTTTTTAGGGATTGTTTAATAACTTCCACGCTCATAGGAGTGAGTCTTAGTTGTTTCATTAACAAAGTATGATTAATAACTCGATCGAGGAGTATTTCATTTGATATTAGAAAAGAATACAGGGAATATGATCTTTATTAATATGATGACAATGAAAAAATTTAATCCTACCTTGACCGCATCACTCTCTTCATACATTACTATTCAACCTTTCTTTTTATTGCTTTCTTTATTTTTCAACCCAAACAATTTCAAAAACAACCTTTTGTTCTTTCTTAAATTTAAGTGACAAACATAATTATTGTCCACTCCTCTCTGGAGAAAACTTAGTTTAACCACTCTAAGAAATTTTAACTTAGGTATTATTTATTTTTGTCACACCCACAATAGGAACGTGTCAAAACATAGCGTCGTTGTCATGGAGGTAGTGCCAACAGTTTTTTCTTATTCATTCTTTTCTATTTTCTTATTTTCATTCCAAAGATGCATGACTAGAACCTAAAACACTAAACATTCCCCCATTTATCCTGAAATTTAAAGAACATTGTTGAATAGGCTTAGAAACCTCAATTTACAACGTGAATTTTAGGATATCACGCTTACAGACTTGAGTGAAACATCAAGTGTTCACTCTGAGTCTGTAATCATTGTAGGAAATCAAAACCAAACCTTTAGAGACCTTTGTTCCCCATAATTACTTAATCAGAATAATCAAACTGTTATACCAGGGTTACAAAATGATTTCGATATGAAACCTAACATGATTCAATTGCTTCCAAAGCATCATGGCTTGGAAGGTGAAGATACCAACCAACATATTAATGAGTTCACACATGTCTGCTCAACCTTCAGACCATGTGGATTAGCTGAGGAACAAATTAAGTGGAAGGTGTTCCCATTTTTGATGGAAGGAGCTTCCAAAGAATGGTTGAATGGTCTACAACCTAGATATTTTGATAATTTGAATGACCTGGTGAGATTCTTCATGAAATTTTTATTCCCACCTCTAGAAGCACAGCCATCATAAAAGAGATTGATTCCATCAAACAATCATCATGAGAAACCATTTATGAGTACTGGGAATGATTTAAAAACATATTTTCCAGTTTCCCTCATCAAGCCATTGAGGATCATCACTTTATTGTGTTCTTCTATCAAGGATTAATGTAAAATTATAGAACCTTCTTGATGCATCATTTGAAGGTGAATTGATTGAAAAATAACCAGAAGAAGACAAATGTTTGATTGAGAAGATTTCTCAGAACATGCAACAGTTTGTTACAAGAGGTACTGGATCAAGAGGTATTCATGAGTTACCAACTCCTCATCCATCACCCTTAATAGAAACTATTATTGAAGAGCTAACTAGTTTGGTGTAGCAGATAGACTTGAAACAAGTGGGTGACCAAAAAGAAATGACTATGGGAATGGAAACTTGTGTGGAAACTTTTCAGCAAAGGGAATACCAACAGAATCAAGGATGGTGAGATCCCGACCATGTTCAATACGGGTTTGGAAATCAGCAGAATCAAGATCGACCACCATTCCAACAAAAATTCCAAAACCCCCACCATTTCAAAAAAAGAAATCTTATAGCCAACCTTCTCACCAACCACCCACTTTATTAAAACCCTATGAGAAACCATCAACCAGTGCACAACCCATAATTTTGAAGAATAATTTTGAACCAACATCATATATCTGATATTGAGGGGAAGAAAGATTCTGTAAAAGATTATTCCACCACGTTTGAAGCTGTCAGGGAATTCCTAACCAAAAAGACATCGAAACTTCCATCCTAAACAATATCAAACCCAAAGGAGAATTTCAGCATGATAAAAATAATAATTTTATAAGATCTATCACCACCAGTATCCCATGAACTTGAAACAAGACCACCTATGTTTAGGGAGAATGAAGTTATAAACTCTTAAAATCCTGTGGAAATACATTGTGAAGAAGAGAAGAAAGATGAGGAGGAGAAGGATATGCCACTGAATAAGAAACATGAAATACCTTTGCAAAAACAACAAAGGGGGGAAAAGGATATCCCAGCACCATTCCCATCTACATTGGTTGAGTCAAAGAAGGGTGAAGAAGAAGGACTGCAATAGGAAATTCAGGAAACATTCAAAAAAGTTGGGATTAACATCCAACTGCCGGATGCAATCATAACAATACCTAAATATGCCAAATTTCTGAAGGAGATGTGTACAAAAAGATGGAGGCTGGATGGAAATGAAAGAATCAACATAGGAAGAAGCATCTCATCATTTATCACACCACCGATACCACAAAAATATCAAGATTCAGGGACTTTCTCTATTCCTAGCACTATCAGTTCTTTATGATGTATAAGTTCACTATGTGATCTAAGAGCTTTAATAAATGTTATGCCTCACTCAATATTTACATATTTGCAGATTGGAAAATTGAAGCCTACTAGAGTGGTGGTCCAGCTTGCAAACAGATCTATAGTTTTTCCAGAAGGTGTTCTGGAAGAAGTTCTTGAAATGGTATAAGATCTATTGTTCCCACCTGACTTCTATGTGCTAACAATGGAAGAATATATGAGTTCATCACACTCACCCATCATCTTGGGTAGACCATTCTTAAAGACTGTGAAGACCATCATCAATGTGCATGAGGGAACACACACAATGGAGCATGGAGATAGTCGAGTGAATTTCAATATACTCGAATACATGAATAATTTGTCAGATTTTCATTTTCTAAAAGAAATATTCCACAAAGATAAAAATAACCAAATAAAAATACAGAAGAGACAACCTTGGAATTATTGGATAGTTTGTTAGAAGATGCTGGAGAATCAAAATCAGGAGAATATGTTGTGATAAAGAATCATAAAATCAAGGAGGTCGAACATGAAAATATTATCATAGATCTCCAGATGGAACATGCTACAAAGGAAAATAACTATCTAAGAAGAATTACATATGTCTTGTAATGGAACATGAGCTGAAGAAGGACAAAGAAACCCCCATTAAAACATTAGAGTGTAAATGATATTCTCAATCCAGTGGGAAGAGTGGATAATATGAAAATGAGGAAAACCCCAAAACCAGGTTAGTAGCAGTAATGAAAATTGAGGGTCAATCTCCTTCCTCAAGAGAAGAGAGGAATTTCCTATGGACACCGCAACCCCTTAAAAAGAGTTATGTTCCCATTGAAACATGGAAGATACTAATATCTAGAAATATTGAAAACCATTCCAAAAGAACAAGATTTCAGGGGTTTTGCTGGTGTTGTGGTATCTATGGAAAAAAATCAGACTCTTGTTGGTACAACACGTCTTCACCAAGAAATAGAAAAGAACCATTGGAGGAGATCTCACTCCATCACCATGAATACAAATGAAGACCTACTGGGATGCATTATTCCATTACACTTGATTAAATGCAGCTACTCTATCTTTTTGAAACATAAAAAATTACAACATTGAGGACACTGTATCATTTAAGTGTGGGGGAGGGAACATTTGTAGTTTAGGATTTTCATTTGGTGACTATTTTTTTTAAACAAAATTGCGTGTTTTCATATTTTGGTGTGATTATTTTTCAATTTTTGGTGTCTTTTTGATACTTTTGAGCTGAAATGATTATCATTACAATTTTTGAAACCCATGTCAATAAGTGAACCAATATACACTACTGAAAATCCGGCCTTTAGCGACCGCCATTGGCGGTCGCTGTTGCCTCATCGCTAGAGGCTTTCAGCGACCACCAATGGCGGTCGCTATAGAAGGCCGGCAGATCGGCCTTCAGCGACCGCCAAGCGGTCGCTGCAGCCCCTTTGCCGGGCACCCTATGGCGGTCGGTAGTCTAAAAAAAAATTTTAAGAAATTTTTTTATTGAATTGAATATATATATATATATATATATATATAAATATTCATATATATACTATTAAATACAATTTTTTAAATATATATATATATATAATATATATATAATATCAAATCATTGTGCTATAATAATTTAAAATCTTCGATTCAAGAAATAATCTCATTTCAGGTCTTTCGGAGCACGATTGCTCTGAATGGGACCGCCGCACACCATTTTGGTGTTTTATGGCACCGGAAATGCGTTTCCAGCCGCCGCGGTCAAACGGAACCTCCGAATGAGGTGCCATCTGGCCGAACATTTCACAATTCATGCCCCGGATGTTTTCGTACGGTTTCGTGGCATTCGGAGGTCGTTCGGGTGGTTTTGACCCCCCAACGCGCCATTTCAGCGCGCACCGCGCTGCTGAAAAGGACACAATCAGATGTGCGGCCTCCTCCTACATCTCAGGAATAATATTTCTATCGTTCCCGTGTGGTTTTAGGTCGTTCGGAGCACGTTTGCTCCGAATTGGACCGCCGCACGCCGTTTTGGTGTTTTAGGGCGTCGGAAACGCGTTTCTGGCCACCGCGGTCAAACGGCACCTCCGAATGAGGTGCCGTCTGGACGACCATTTCACAATTCACGCCCTGGATGTTGTCGTACGGTTTTGTGGCATTCGGAGGTCGTTCGGGTGGTTTTGACCCCCCAACGCGCCATTTCAGCGCGCGCCACGCTGCTGAAAAGGACACAATCAGACGTGCCGCGCGCACCGCACGTCTGCTGGACATTCTTTTTCCTCCTACATCTCAGGAATAATATTTCTATCGTTCTCGTGCGGTTTCAGGTCGTTCGGAGCACGTTTTCTCCGAATTGGACGGCCGCACGCCGTTTTGGTGTTTAATGGCGCCGGAAACGCGTTTCCGGCTGCCGCGGTCACACGGAACCTCCGAATGAGGTGCCGTCTGGCCAACCATTTGAAAATTCATGCCCCGGATGTTTTCGTACGGTTTCGTGGCATTTGGAGGTCGTTCGGGTGGTTTTGACCCCCCAACGCGCCATTTCAGCGCGCGCCGCGCTGCTAAAAAGGACACAATCGGACGTGCCTCGTGCACCGTACGTCCGATGGACCTGCGGCCTCCTCCTGCAGCTCAGGAATAATATTTCTATCGTTCCCGTGTGGTTTCAGGTCGTTCGGAGCACGTTTGCTCCGAATTGGACCGCCGCACGCCGTTTTGGGGTTTAATGGCGCCGGAAACGCGTTTCCGGCCGCCGCGGTCACACGGCACCTCCAAATGAGGTTCCGTCTGGCCAACCATTTCAAAATTCACGCCCTGGATTTTGTCGTACGGTTTCGTGGCATTCGGAGGTTTTTCGGGTGGTTTTGACCCCCCAACGCGCCATTTCAGCGCGCGCCGCGCTGCTGAAATGGACACAACCGGACGTACCGCGTGCACCGCACGTCCGATGGACGTGCAGCCTCCTCTTGCATTTCAGGAATAATATTTCTATCGTTCCCGTGCGGTTTCAGGTCGTTCGGAGCACGTTTGCTCCGAATTGGACCGCCGCACGCCGTTTTGGTGTTTTATGGCGCCGGAAACGCGTTTCTGGCTGCCGCGGTCATACGGAACCTCCGAATGAGGTGCCGTCTGGCCGACCATTTCAAAACTCATGCCCCTGATGTTTTCGTACAGTTTCGTGGCATTCAGAGGTCGTTCGGGTGGTTTTGACCCCCCAACGCGCCATTTCAGCGCGCGCCGCGCTGCTGAAAAGGACACAATCGGACGTGCCGCGCGCACCGCACGTCTGCTGGACGTGCTGCCTCCTCCTGCATCTCAGGAATAGTATTTCTATTGTTCCCGTGCGGTTTCAGGTCTTTCGGAGCACGTTTTTTCTGAATGGGACCACCGCACGCCATTTTGGTGTTTTATGGCGCCGGAAACGCGTTTCCGGCCGCCGCGGTCAAACGGCACTTCCGAATGAGGTGCCGTCTGGCCGACCATTTCACAATTCACGCCCCGTATGTTTTCGTACGGTTTCGTGGCATTCGGAGGTCGTTCGGGTGGTTTTGACCCCACAACACGCCATTTCAGCGCGTGCCGCGCTGCTGAAAAGGACACAATCGGACGTGCCGCGCGCACCGCACGTCCGATGGACGTGCGGCCTCCTCCTGCATCTCAGGAATAATATTTCTATCGTTCTCGTGCGGTTTCAGGTCGTCCGGAGCACGTTTTCTCCGAATTGGACCGCCGCAAGCCGTTTTGGTGTTTAATGGCGCCGGAAACGCGTTTCTGGCCGCCGCGGTCACACGGAACCTCCGAATGAGGTGTCGTCTAGCCGACCATTTCACAATTCACATCTCGGATTTTGTCGTACGGTTTCGTGGCATTCGGAGGTCGTTCGGGTGGTTGTGACCCCCCAACGCACCATTTCAGCGCGCGCCGCGCTGCTGAAAAGGACACAATCGGACGTGCCGCGCGCACCGCACGTCCGCTGGACGTTCTGCCTCCTCCTTCATCTCAGGAATAATATTTCTATCGTTCTCGTGCGGTTTCAGGTTTTTCGGAGCACGTTTGCTCCGAATGGGACCGCCGCACGCCGTTTTGGTGTTTTGGGGCGCCGGAAACGCGTTTCTGGCCGCCGCGGTCAAACGGAACCTCCGAATGAGGTCTCGTCTGGCCGACCATTTCACAATTCACGGCTCGGATGTTGTCGTATGGTTTCGTGGCATTCGGAGGTCGTTCGGGTGGTTTTGAAGCCCCAACGCGCCATTTCAGCGCGCGCCGCGCTGCTAAAAAGGCCACAATCGGACGTGCCGCGCGCACCGCACGTCTGATGGACGTGCGGCCTCCTCCTGCATCTCAGGAAAAATATTTATATCGTTCCCTTGCGGTTTCAGTTCGTTCGGAGCACGTTTGCTCCGAATTGGACCGCCGCACGCCGTTTTGGTGTTTAATGGCGCTGGAAACGCGTTTCCAGCCGCCGCCATCACACGGCACCTCCGAATGAGGTGTCGTCTGGCCGAACATTTCACAATTCACGCCCCGGATGTTGTCGTACGGTTTCGTGGCATTCGGAGGTCGTTCGGGTGGTTTTGACCCCCCAACGCGCCATTTCAGCGCGCGCCGCGCTGCTGAAAAGGACACAATCGGACGTGCCGCGCGCACCGCACGTTCAATGGACGTGCGGCCTCCTCCTGCATCTCAGGAATAATAGTTCTATCGTTCCCGTGCGGTTTCAGGTCGTTCGGAGCAAGTTTGCTCCGAATTGGACCGATGCACGCCGTTTTGGTGTTTAATGGCGCCGGAAACGCGTTTCTGGCCGCCGCGGTCACACGGCACCTCCGAATGAGGTGCCGTCTGGCCGAACATTTAACAATTCATGCCCCGGATGTTGTCGTACGGTTTCGTGACATTAGGAGGTCGTTCGGGTGGTTTTGACCCCCCAACGCGCCATTTCAGCGCGCGCCGCGCTGCTGAAAAGGACACAATCGGACGTGCCGCGCGCACCGCACGTCCGCTGGACGTGCTGCCTCCTCCTAAATCTCAGGAATAATATTTCTATCGTTCCCATGAGGTTTCAGGTCTTTCGGAGCACGTTTGCTCCGAATGGGACCGCCACACGCCGTTTTGATGTTTTATGGCGCCGGAAACGCGTTTCCGGCCGCCGCGGTCAAAAGGCACCTCCGAATGAGGTGCCGTCTGGCCGAACATTTCACAATTCATGCCCCGGATGTTGTCGTACGGTTTCGTGGCATTCGGAGGTCGTTCGTGTGGTTTTGACCCCCCAACGCGCCATTTGAGCGCGCGCCGCGCTGCTGAAAAGGACACAATCGGACGTGCCGCGCGCACCGCACGTCCGATGGACGTGCGGCCTCCTCCTGCATCTCAGGAATAATATTTCTATCGTTCCCGTGCGGTTTCAGGTCGTTCAGAGCATGTTTGCTCCGAATTGGACCGCCGCTTGCCGTTTTGGTGTTTAATGGCGCCAGAAACGCGTTTCCGGCCGCCGCGGTCACACGACACCTCCGAATGAGGTGCCGTCTGGACAACCATTTCACAATTCACACCCCGGATATTTTCGTACGGCTTCGTGGCATTCGAAGGTCGTTCTGGTGGTTTTGACCCCCCAACGCGCCATTTCATCACGCACCGCGCTGCTGAAAAGGACACAATCGGACGTGCCGCGCGCACCGCACGTCCTCTGGACGTGCGGCCTCCTCCTGCATCTCAGGAATAATATTTCTATCGTTCCCGTGCGGTTTCAGGTCTTTCGGAGCACGTTTTCTCCGAATGGGACCGTTGCACGCCGTTTTGGTGTTTAATAGCGCCGGAAACGCGTTTCCGGCCGCCGCGGTCACACAGAACCTCTGAATGAGGTTCCGTCTGGCCGACCATTTCACAATTCACGCCCCAGATGTTGTCGTACGGTTTTGTGGCATTCAGAGGTCGTTCAGGTGGTTTTGAACCCCAACGTGCCATTTCAGCGCGCGCCGCGCTGCTGAAAAGGACACAATCGGACGTGCCGCGCGCACCGCACGTCCGCTGGACGGGCGGTCTCCTCCTGCATCTCAGGAATAATATTTCTATCGTTCCCGTGTGGTTTCAGGTCGTTCGGAGCACGTTTGCTCCGAATTGGACCGCCGCACGCCGTTTTGGTGTTTAATGGCGCTGGAAACTCGTTTCCGGCCACCGCCATCACACGGCACCTCCGAATGAGGTGTCGTCTGGCCGACCATTTCACAATTCACGCCCGGATGTTTTCGTACGGTTTCGTGGCATTCGGAGGTCGTTCGGGTGGTTTTGACCGCCCAACGCGCCATTTCAGCACGCGTCGCTCTGCTGAGAAGGACACAATCGGACATGCCGCGCGCACCGCACGTCCGCTGGACGTGCTTCCTCCTCCTGCATCTCAGGAATAATATTTCTATCGTTCCCGTGTGGTTTCAGGTCGTTCGGAGCACGTTTGCTCTGAATTGGACCGCCGCACGCCGTTTTGGTGTTTAATGGCGCCGGAAACGCGTTTCCGGCCGCCGCGGTCACACGGAACCTCCGAATGAGGTGCCGTCTAGCCAACCATTTCACAATTCACGCCCCGGATGTTGTCATACGGTTTCGTGGCATTCGGAGGTCGTTCGGGTGGTTTTGACCCCCCAACGCGCCATTTCAGCGCGCGCCGCGCAGCTGAAAAGGACACAATCAGACGTGCCGTGCGCACCGCACGTCCGCTGGATGTGCTTCCTCCTCTTGCATCTCAGGAATAATATTTCTATCATTCCCGTGCGGTTTCAGGTCTTTCGGAGCACGTTTTCTCCGAATGGGACCGCCGCACGCCGTTTTGGTGTTTTATGGCGCCCGAAACGCGTTTCTGGCTGCAGCGGTCAAACGGAACCTCTGAATGAGGTTTCGTCTGGCCGACCATTTCACAATTCACGCCCCGGATGTTGTCGTATGGTTTCGTGGCATTTGGAGGTCGTTCAGGTGGTTTTGACCCCCCAACGCGCCATTTCAGCGCGCGTCGCGCTGCTGAAAAGGACACAATCGGACGTGCCACGCGCACCGCACGTTCGATGGACGTGCGGCCTCCTCCTGCATCTCAGGAATAATAGTTCTATCGTTCCCGTGCAGTTTCAGGTCGTTCGGAGCAAGTTTGCTCCGAATTGGACCGTTGCACGCCGTTTTGGTGTTTAATGGCGCAGGAAACACGTTTCTGGCCGCCGCGGTCACACGGCACCTCCGAATGAGGTGCCGTCTGGCCGACCATTTCACAATTCATGCCCCGGATATTGTCGTACGGTTTCGTGGCATTCGGAGGTCGTTCGGGTGGTTTTGACCCCCCAACGCGCCATTTCAGCGCGCACCGCGTTGCTGAAATGGACACAATCGGACGTGCCGTGCGCACCGCATGTCCGCTGGACGTGCGGCCTCCTCCTGCATCTTAGGAATAATATTTCTATTGTTCCCGTGGGGTTTCAGGTCTTTCGGAGCACGTTTTCTCCGAATGGGACCGCTGCACGCCGTTTTGGTGTTTAATGGCGCCGGAAACGCGTTTCCGGCCGCCGCGGTCACACGGAACCTCTGAATGAGGTGCCGTCTGGCCGAACATTTCACAATTCACGCCCCGGATGTTTTCGTACGGTTTCGTGGAATTCGGAGGTCGTTCGAGTGGTTTTGACACCCCAACGCGCCATTTCAGCGCGCGCCGCGCTGCTTAAAAGGACACAATCGGACGTGCCGCGCGCACCGCACGTCTGCTGGATGTGCTTCCTCCCCCTGCATCTCAGGAATAATATTTCTATCGTTCCCGTGTGGTTTCAGGTCTTTCGTAGCACGTTTGCTCCGAATGGGACCGTCGCACGCCGTTTTGGTGTTTAATGGCGCCCGGAACGCGTTTCCGGCCGCCACGGTCACACGGCACCTCCGAATGAGGTGCCGTCTGGCCGACCATATCACAATTCACGCCCCGGATTTTTTCGTACGGTTTCGTGGCATTCAGAGGTCATTCGGGTGGTTTTGACCCCCCAAAGCGCCATTTCAGCGCGCGCCGCGCTGCTGAAAATAACACAATCGGACGTGCCGCGCGCACCGCACGTCCGATGGACGTGCGGCCTCCTCCTGTATCTCAAGAATAATATTTCTATCATTCCCGTGCGGGGGTGCGGGGGGCTGTACGGGGGTGCGGGGGGGGGGGGGGGGGGGCTGTACGGGGGTGCGGGGGGGCTGTACAGGGGTGCGGGTGGGGCTGTACGGTGGTGTCAGGGGGGCTGTACGGGGTGTGCGGGGGGGGGGGGGAGGGGGGGGCTGTACGGGGGTGCGGGGGGCTGTACGGGGGTGCGGGGGGCTGTACGGGGGTGGCGGGGGGTTGTAACGAGTGTGCGGGGGGCAGTACGGGGGTGCGGGGGGTGCTGTAACGGGGGTGCGGGGGCTGTACGGGGGTGGCGGGGGGCAGTACGGGGGGTGCGGGGGCAGTACGGGGGTGCGGGGGGTTGTAAGGGGGTGCGGGGGGGGGGGGGGGGGGCTGTATGGGGGTGCGGGGGGGGGGGGGGGCTGTACGGGGGTGCGGGGGGTGTACGGGGGGGTGGGGGGGGCTGTACAGGGGTGCGGGGGGGGGGGGGGGCTGTACGGGGATGCGGGGGGGGGGGGGGGGCTGTACGGGGGTGCGAGGAGGGGGGGTGTACGGGGGGTGCGGGGGGCTGTACGGGGGTGCGCGGGGCTGTACGGGGGTGCGAGGGGTTGTACGGGGGTGCAAGGGGGCTGTACGGGGGGGTGTGGGGGGCTGTACGGGGGTGCGAGGGGATCTCTGGGGGTGCAAAGGCCATCCCATTGATTACAAAAGTGAAAAATAAATGTGATAACATCTAATTAATACATATTTCTTGTATTGATACCATACAGAAATTTATAAAAAATATATTGGATAATACATAATCTATAATATCAGATTTATTGATCTGTTGGAATTAGTTCGACTTTTTCAAATGTAGAATCATTCAAGATTATCTGATCAAAAACTCAATATGTGTATAAAAATATTTAAAAGACCACATGGATGGTAATAATAAATTACTTAAATGAATAAATACAGTACATCAATGTCAACCCTACCAGTAAAAACAAAAAACATATCTCGTGAATATATGCTGCGTCACGCGTTGTCATCACTGCTACCTCCTTCTAGTCGGCCAGGTGCCTACAACAAATAAACATTATAAATATTTTAATAACAAAAATAATTTAAATTAAATAAATAAATACAGTATATACCTGTGTCGTATGATCCCCTGTACCATCTGCTCAACGCACATATTCCCGCAGTGCTCTAACCTCAGCTGTCAATTGCGCATTTGTCTCCTCGGAAGCGCGCAGCCGTGACTCAAAATCTGACATCTGCTGTGTCATATGAGCAACAGCAGGACCGACAACCGCAGCGCATGACACTACAGAACGAGAAATCCCTGCTCCATAGTTCAAACTATAGCCATGCTCGTCCCGACCAATAATGCGATGAAAGATCTCATCCCGTCGCATGGGAAGCTGTCGCTGGTCCTCTGGCAGATGTTCTAACTCAGCTTCAAATTGAGCCTGTGAAATATTTAAATATATATAAATATATATATGTTAATATATAGATTTATGTAATTATTGGTAAGTACAGACACTTACTATCAATGTTGCAACCTCTGGATCATTGCGATCACGAGTCCTTATCCACACCGACATTTTATCAGTTGCTGCACCTTGCCCATGCAACTGTATATTAAAAGAATATAAACACAAAACCATATTAATTAATAAATTAAAAAATGAATAATATATACCTCATGTCGGATCTGAGACACATGACGAGTCCCGAGCCTGTGAGCTGGTCCCTGCAACGCTCGATTCTCCGAATGGCGTGTTGACACCTCCTACATTCAATTCATTCAAATTTCAAATAAATCACATATTCTTGAAAATATATATACAGAAAAATAATTAATATACAAACCGCAACACCCTCAGTAGACCAATAAGCAACCAAGTCACGCCACTGAGCCGGGAGGACAACTCTCGGGACTTTTTCCAAAATGTCAAGGGCACCCACATTTGGTACCCAGTGGTCCCTCTTCACTTTGCCTTTATAATCTTTCCACATCTTACGACATTTTCTCATACACACGGGCCGAAACTCTTCAGGGCATACTTTCAAATTTTTCTATAAAGAAAATAATCAAACATATTAGTATTCTTTATAAATATAAAATAAAGTAAAATAATTTTCTTTCCTGAACCTCCCTCCATAGACGATCTAATGTGTCCTGAGGGTTAGAAGCCCAATCATGCATGGTCAATGGAAATCGATGTGGGTCACGTATGATATGACCCAGCTGACGAATAAATGACGGGGCATTCGGTCCCACGGGATGAAATACCTCATCAAATGAAACATCTATCATCGTGTCGTAATTCCATGATAATATGCCACGACCAGGGCCTCTCTTGCGAGAGGAAGAAGCAGCCGAGTCTAATCCTGTTGAAAACAATTTTATATATAAATTGACAAATGTTATATATATATATATATATATATATTTCAATTACATAAAAAATATAGACAATGACATTCAAACATACATCGACCCTGAGACGTAGATGCCTCAGATGGATGATGTGGATCTTCTGCCTCTTCCCCTGACATGTCTGCAGTCATAGAAAATATCAGTAATGAGTCCAAAGTGTTTAAAAGATAAATTGGATTGTTCTTAATAAATCAAACTTGTACAACTGTTAATCAAACAAAAAATGGATTGAATAATTAGTTGTGAATGAATTTTAAAAAATCAGAAGGTTAATCAACCTAAATATTTATGACTGAATTAACTTACAAAAGTGAAGATTAAAACATATAAGGATTTATAAAATGATTAGATAATTTATGATATCCTAGGACATTCTACTGAATAGCAGGAAAACAATTATACCTTTCATTAAGCATGCAAATCGACCGTTTCTCCTTTAACAGCCGCTCTGACCCAATAAATATCTTCTTCACGTTGAACTACGGTATGCTGATCAAGTTTTTGGTAAACAAATGGAAAAGTCTCAGGTTCATCTTCTTCAAATAAAAACACTCCTCGCCGAGACATTTTGACAACAACTTGCCAACTTGGATCCGAAGGCAAAATAACGAAGAATACTTGTTCCGCTTATGATGTCAAAATGAAAGGATCATTCTCAACTCGTTCATTATTTCTGTATAACATATAGTTAAAATTCACCAATGAAAACTGATATTGATCGACTTTACATCCACGCACTGGATCAACCCAATTACACTTTAACAATATGTACTTCAAACCGTGTGTGTATACAACTTCAATGATGTCTATCAATTGACCATAGTAATAACCAGAATCGACAAAGGGACAACCGATGCCACTGTTTTGTGTTGCTCGTTTTTCGTCAACATCTTTAATGCGAAATCGAAAACCATTAGCATCAATAGCTTTATAACGACGAGCCGTTATAGATGGACCCTCAGCCAGTTGGATAAATACATCAGGTAGCGTGGGGTCCCCTATCTCCCTCAGCTTACGAACCTACATAATTTATAAAAATCAATACTGATATATGTAGAAAGAATTAGTTTAATACTTCACTCATAATGAAAATAAATTTATACATACATAATCCTTGAACCAATCATGAAATGCCTCATAATGAGATTGTTTAATTTGCAACTCAGTCACACGATGCATCTCTTCTTTTATCTCATTAATGTGTTTCCTGCAAATGATTACGCGATGTTTAAAAGATCAACTTATGCAAACAAAACATGTAAAAGTTATACAAGAACATTGATAAGATACTTACTGCATTAATGGTGCAACTGATGGAGTATTGAACAAGATATATCGATGTTCTTGTATCCACTCGATGTTGTCCATATCAAATGTGGTTCCTTCTCCAACTGGACCATCATGAATCTGAGAGGGCTTATCTAATTTTGTTTCAACATCTGTAAGATATTCTGCACAAAAGGTAGTACACTCATCCATCAAATAACCATTGGCTATTGATGCCTATGGACGAGCTCTGTTGCGTACAAATTTTTTCAATGTACTCAAATACCATTCAATAGGATACATCCACCTAAATTGCACTGGACCAGCAGCCATTACTTCATCAGTTAGTTTCACTGTCAAGTGGACCATAACATCGAAAAATGAGGGGGGGGGGGAAGTTTCTCAAAGTGACAAAGCGTAAGTACAATTCGGTCCTGCAAACTTTTTAAATCACTCATTCGTTGATTTCTTAAACAAAGCTGTATAAAAAAATTACACATCTCAATCAAGGGCTGAACAACATTGGGGGATAAACAATCACAAATTGCGATTGGAATCAACTGCTGAAGTAATATGTGATTGTCATGACTTTTCAACCCTTGCAATGTCTTGCTCGTCAGATTCACACACTTTGAAATATTAGAAGAGTAACCATCAGGCACCTTGACCATCTTAAAAAGGGAAAGAAATGTCTCTTTCTCCTCTGTAGTCATTGAATACTGTGCAGCAGGCATATATGCCTTGTTTACCTCAGCTAACTGTAAATGCAACTGTTTCCTTAAACCCATTTCTTCCTAATCACGGCGTGCATTAACATGGTCCTTTGACATTCCACTGACACCTAAAATAGTCCACAATATGTTATCACAAACATTTTTTTCAATGTGAATGACATCCAAATTATGCCTCAACATGTTAGTTTTCCAATACGGAAGACTATAAAAAATACTTTTCTTTTTCCAATTGTGACTGCGCTGCCTACTCGCAGCACGAATATTACGTACTAGAGGAGCCACCAAATCCTGAATTTCATATACCGTGCGGATGTTTTCTTCCTCAATCTGCGATAACATTTCGACTCCTGTCATGATCTTTGGTGCTGGGATGAACTCTCTAGAACCATCAAATGCCACTCTGTCCTTTCTGAACCTGTGCTGGGGAGGGAGAAAACGCCTGTGACCCATGTATGCCCATTTTTTGGAATGTTTAAGCCATATAGATTTTTTACTTTTATTGCAAAAAGGGCAAGCAAATTCCCCTTTCGTACTCCAGCCTGATAAATTTGCATAAGCTGAGAAGTCATTGATTGTCCAAAATAAAGCATCATGCAGTTTGAACATTTCATTCGTTTCGTAGTCATAAGCCATCACACCATCGCCCCAAAATTCATTCAACTCATCAATCAATGGCTGAAGGTAAACATCAATCTTATCCCCCAGACTTTTAGGTCCATCAATAAGATTGGAAAGTAATATAAATTGTTGCTTCATACAAATCCACGGAGGAAGATTATATGGAACCAACACCACGGGCCATGTGCTATGAGTTGCACCATCCATAGACTTGAATGGATTGAAGCCATCTACTGCCAATCCCAATCGGACATTACGAACATCTTAAGCAAATTCGGGATGTCTCTTATCAAAATCCTTCCATGCATGAGAGTCTGCCGGGTGGGATAACATGTCACTTTCATGAACTCTTTCTGCATGCCATCTCATTAAATTAGAAACATTAGATGACATAAAAAATCTTTTCAACCTCAGTTTAAGGGGAATGTAACGCATTTGATTTACGGCAATAGGTTTCCCCTGTATCGCAATCTGACTTTGATGAGTCTTATTTCCCTTGTTCTCTTTCCACCTGGAAGCGCCACAAACCGTACAAATATCCAAATGAGCAGTTTCATTTCTGAACAACATATAGTTTTTTGCACATGAATCTATAGTCTCATATGTAAAACCAAAGTTCTCTGTCAACTTACGAGCATAGTAATACGACTCAGGAATCGTAGCGTCGACATGAAGAACTTTTTTCAATAAAACCAAAAGCATGTCGAATGATGTGTCTGACCAATTATTCAAAGTCTTCAAATGAAACAACTCCACGATAAACGACAGTTTATTGTAAGAAGTACATCCAGGATATAATTCTGTTTTCGCATCATCAAGTACTTCATAAAACCTCCTCGAATCACGATCTGCACCAGAGCGAAGATTTATCTCACCGGTCTCAAGATTCTGGATGTCAATGCCTTCAGGATCAAACCCACGTACCATTTCAGTAATCATTTCATGCATTGGATCAGTCATCCTAGCATCAACATCCATCTGAGCTGCATCTGTATTTTGACATCGAACATATTCTTCTCCATGATGAGTCCAACTCTTATAATTTTTCAGAAATCCGTTAAAGAAAAGGTGCTGCCTCACAGTATCTCGTGTGAATTGATATCTGTTAGCACATTTTCTACATGGACAACTAATAAAGTCACTTTCAAATCCTCTCGTGAAGTCAATAAACTGCATAATGCCATTGAAATATTCTCTAGACGTTCGATTTGGAAGATCAATCCAACTCTTATCCATAATAATATCTGTATAACAAACATTTACACAATACTTATTACATTTACATTTTTCAAATCAACTATATTCAAAATAAATATTAACCATTTGTTTATGAACCATTGATAAAATAATATTGTAACTGAAAGCTCATGTTACCTGATTGAGCTACAAACCTGAAAGGGAGGGGAGCCGAAGGCGGTGCTGCGAGGGAGAGGAGGCAGCGAAGGGGAGCCGGAGCCAAAGGCGGTGCGACAAGGGAGGGGACGGGCGGCGGCGGCGGGGGGGATCTGGATGAGAGGAGGCGGTGAGGGGACGGGGGACGGGCAACGGGGGGGGGGGGGGGGTGTTCGGGGTCGGGGGGGGGGGGGGGGGGGGGGGGTTGTCCGAGGTGCGGGGAGGTGTGTCCGGGGTGTTGGGGGCCTGTCAGGGGTGCGGGCAGGGGTGTTCGGGGTATGGGGGTGTCCGGGGTGCGGGGGGGGGGGGGGGGCTGTCCAGGTTCGGAGGGGGGTGTCCGAGTGCAGGGGGGCTGTCCGGGGTGCGGGGGGCCTGTCCGTGGTGCGGGGGGGGGGGGGGGGGGGGCTGTCCGGGTTCAGAGGGGGGTGTCCGAGTGCAGGGGGGGTTGTCCAGGGTGCGGGGGGCGGTCCGGAGTGCGGGGGGGGGGGGGGGGGGGGCTGTCCGGTGTGCGGGGAGGCGTCCGGGGTGCGGGGGGCGGTCCGGAGTGTGCGGCGGGGGCTGTCCGGGGTGCGGGTGTCGTCCGGGGTGGGGGGGGGGGGGGAGGGCCGAGAGGCCGGAGGGCGGCGGCCAGAGGCTGGAGCGCGGCGGCCGGAGGCCTGAGGGCGGAGGGCGGCGGCCGGAGGCCGGAGGGCAGGCGGCGAGGGAGTGCGGGCGGCGGGGGAGGGCGGGCGGCGGGGGAGGGCGGGCGGCGGGGGAGGCCGGGCGGCGGGGGAGGCCGGGCGGCTGGGGAGGGGAGGGCGGCGAGGGAGGGCGGCGAGGGAGGGAGGGGGTTAGGGCGGCGATCTGGAGATCGGGGTGGAGGGGGCGCGGGGGGGGGGGGGGGGGCGCAGAAGCCCCCCGTTTTTTTATGTTGGTTAGCGACCGCCATTGGCGGTCGCTATTGGTTAGCTATAGCGACCGCCAATGGCGGTCACCCGAGTCTGGGGGGATTCAATGCCCCCTTTTCTAGTAGTGATATTCCCTAAAACTAAGCTAAAATGAATGCTGAAATTACATTGTTTCAACTTCAAATTTTTGGAATTTCATAAAATGTAGATTGATTTTTGAATACCATGCCATATTTCAATATCTATATCATTGAAATCACTTTCCTAAGATGCTTCTAAACAATTTTTGTCAGATTCTTTTCATTCGCCTCATTTCATGAGAGAACCAAACCATGATTTCTTATACCAGACTTTGATTTATTCCATAAAAAACATGAGGGTTTGGGGTACATGTATTTTAAATGATTGAGTAATTTAATTGGTTTTACGCCCACTTTTAAAAATAACCCTTTTCTTTGTGGCCCACCTTTTCATTTATCCTTCATAATCCCTTAAGTTCCATGAATTTACTTATATGTTTAAGCCACATTACAAGACAATTCTCCCTATCCAACTTGCTCTTGAAGTGAAATTGCATGATCTCTTTGAACTTAAGTATGGGGGAAGAAGTATTTTAGTGTAATAACTCATTTGGTGATACATTTGATGGAATATAAAAATTTAAAGATATGATGTTTCTACAGAATATTTCATTTTGTTAAAATTTGTGTCTTTTCTAGATCATTCATGGCAAGAGAAGTTGTGCCCTTCTGGAGCACCTGATGTAAAAAGAATGTTGTGCCTATCTAGAGATTTCAAAAAAATAATATTTGAAAAGATTGAAAATTTTTATGCTAAAATCCCGAGCATATTGAATGATTATGGAGCCTATTTTTTACAAAGGGGAAGATAAAGAGACCATATTTGAGTGAAAATTAGAATCTTGCAATATTGCTTCAAAAAGAGCCAAACCCTACTTTTTCAGCCTCAGAATTTTTAACATATAAATCCTACCAGAAAGAAGACACAGAACAACCCCAAAAAGACCTCATGAGAAACACTTTTCTTTTACCTACATCAGGTGGAGAAGTAGGAATTTATCAAGCCTATGGTGAATCTAGTGTGAGTTTGGATGAGAAAATCCTTGTTCAGCATTTACATTTGTGAGATGAGAGAAAATTCATGTGAGGTAGGTGTTTTGTGTACATGGGATAAGAAATGATGTGGAAATATATTATAATCTAAAATGGAGAACTTGAAATAATTGTTTTTTATGGGGAATGATATCTTTTTGTTTCTTGATATTAATTTGGTAGATCTCATTGGTATATGTTTTAGATATGATATTATTTGATGTTTACTTGTCCAGGAGTCCAAATGATAAGTGTGAGGGAATTGATATGATAAAATATATTCAATTAATTTTATAGGTAAATTCATTTTTTTAAACCCACAATATTTTTACTCTATGATGAATTGATTCATTTTTATGGTATTGGTGTTATTTTTAGCTAAACAGTAAAAATTCCCCTTTCATATTTTTAACTATTTTAAATTATTTCTATATTTTGGCCAATTTCATTCATTTCCATATTCTACATGACTTGGTCTTCTTTTACTAGTTTTGTACCAAAAGCTGATTCGACCATATTGAATCTCAAAAGAAGCTCACAAGTTATCTCAAGAAAACTATTTACAGATCTACTGATATTTGATGTGAGGTCCATAACTCATTATTTGTGGGTCCAATTGTTGTGAAATTAGGTAGATGCACGTGGAAGGAGTTGGGGAACATATTTTATGAAGGACAAGACACGGTAATTTGTTGTTTAAAGTGGAATTAATGCATCCTAATCTGAAAGTTTGTGATTTGGAGATTCTGACTGGACAGAATAAATGGTGAGAGTAAATTGGGCATAACTATCGGAATAATAGTCCAAATCTGGTGGGATGTTGAGGGGAAATGCCCAACAGAATTATAAATATCATTAAAGAAGGGTGAAATGCGTGAAGGTGTCATTTAATGAGGAAAAAATGTGTCAAAATATGGGGGAAAAATTCTGGCTAAAAAATGGAGGAGAGGTCCCCCCTCGCAAATCATCCCATTCTTCATCCAATTGCATCCGAGACACCAAGAAGGAGTACATTTCAGCTTTTTTCTTTTATTTCATTTATTTTCAACTATTTTCTAATTTCTTCTTCTTCCCCTTTCAATTCTATTAACCTTCACATGGATGGGTAAAACCATTGAGTGATCGGGGAAGGGGGAGTTTCTATTTGGTAATGTCGGAGTTTTGTGCTTAAATATAAAATCATCTTTTTCTTTTGAATGACTTATATTATCACGGTTTCCTAATCATCTTAATACGATCGTGTTTTTTGTTTGATTTAATCATTGTTAATATATTTTTTAAATACTTTTAATCTCCCTTCGCCTAGTGCAATTTGTCTCGATCGAGCTGTTTGTGGTTGGTGGTGAATGTCTAGTGATCGTTGGCACGTGTGTGAAACTATTAAACATTTTTTATAGTTATACGGAGCAAAAATTCTTGATGAAGACATTCCATAGTTGTTTATGTATTGTTTATGAACATTCACTCACATAGGAGTGAGTCTCATTTCTTTAATTAACCAAAGATGATTAATAACTTGATCGAGATGTCTTTCATTTGTTATTCGAATGGAAGAGATGGAATATGGTCTTTATAACTCTGATGACATTGCAAAAGTGAATCCTACCCTGAACCCATCACTCTCATCATACATTATTGTTCAAACTTCCTTTTTTTTCTTTATTTTTCGACCCAAACAATTTCAAAAACAATCTTTTCTTCTTTCATTAATTTAAGTGACAAAAATAATTGTTGTGCACTCCTCTTTGGAGAAAACATAGGTTAACCGGTCTACTAAATTTTAACTTAGGTATTTTTTGTTTTTGTCACACCCCTTGACTGACATGTTTCAACCACCACATGCACAAATCAGACCTCGTGGGGCCCACTCCTCGACCACAACTTAAAAATCCCATGGCACCATTGAACTCGTAGCATTGGGATTTGCTTAAGGGTGGTTTATCCTCGACCATAGTGGGTTGTGTGAAGAAGATGATTTTTGTGTTTTTCATGGAAAATTAAATAAAATAAATATATATTTTTTAGGTATCCTCCCACCTCTATTTTTCTTTTTGGTGGAGGGGACCACAAGAGGGTGGTCGGGCATTTAAAAACAGGGCATTAAATGCCCTATTACACAAAATGTGTTACCAAAAATCCCTTTAATTAATAGGATTCATTAGTTCTAAATAAATTAATCCCCACTTAATCTAAGAGTTATATTAACTCTTCATTGGGGGTGGGTGTTTGTTTCTGTTTGGAAAAGGGGGTGCCAGATCTTGAGGCTCTTGATGAAGAACAGATCTCAAAATCATGAACCAAAAATTGTCGTTTGAACAGTTTCATTAGAAGATTATTGCGGGAATGAATAACACCAACCCACATTCAATTGTAAACATTATCCAATGGATTTATGGTGTAGGGTGTTTAATTTTAAGTATGATAAATATCTATTTTTTAATTCCTCTTGTTCTTGATTCTCAAAGATGATGGAAAATCAAACATGACAATCGATCCACACGTAGACCATGATCCTTTCTATTTCTTTCTTCACGCGTTCTTCTTCACCAAATAATTAATCACTCTAAAAACATAATGTTTCATTGAGCGCGACATTCATACATGGAGATCTCTACCCAAGGATTGTGAATCTGTGGTCGTCACATTATTCGGGCTTAAGATGAAGATGTGGAAGCCCACAGAAGGGGCGGCATGGTGGTGTGATTTCTGGAATCTGTTCAGGGTGTGGCTCTAGGAGAGGTAGATAGTATGACATGCGGTAGCAGAGAAAAGTTGGGAGGTAGCGTCTAGGTGGTGCAAAGGTATGGAGCCGCCATGGCATGGGTAGCCGGAGGTGGTGGAGATGGTTTGGCCGTGTGAAAGAAGGAAAATCATTAAGGAATAAGGTGGGATTGGAGAGAAAAAAACTAAAATACAATAATGTCAAAATAATAAAAAGAAAATATTAAATAAATGGTTTTTTTCCAGCACGCATCAAGGTTCTTCAATCATGGATTGATTTTGGTGTTAAGGAGAAGTAATTAAAAAAGAAATTAATAATTAAAAAAATATTATTTTTTTTACTTTTGCTGGTAAATCCCCTTTTTGTTGGAATGTTGTCCATGCGACCTCAATATAACGAAGCATCTACGATAGTGCAACCCTAACTCTGAGACGGAAATTCCAAGCCCAATATTGGATGTCTTATTCGGGTTTTTATAATGGGTGCCTGAAATTCTCATGAAATAATATATTTAATATTATTATTAATTCATCAAACCGCCATAACTCATCCGTGTGGCATCCGATTGACTTCCCGTCAGTGGAGACATGATCCTATCATTAAGATGGTCAATCAAAGTATAATGTTGAATATTAAATTCTATTCTAGGACATAGTTACATGAAACCCCCAATAATAATGTTATTATTATTGTTGTCAAATATGGCTTATGTTGTAACTCATTCATACGACATTTGATTGGAAAACCATAAGAGTTGTTGTGATTTTGAAATTAAGATGGACATCATTGATCGAGGTTGAGGGATCCATGGCTGGATGGTACTTAGAGATGGACTATTCGGTTTGATATGATGCAGAGACTACTGATCGTGAGCTACACGAACCCTTTAGGTAGGATCCTCGGTGGATGATCTCGGAGCTGTATTCCCCTTTTTTAGTTGTATTTTTACTTTTCTGTTGTACTTTTACTTCTATATGGGCTTGCATTCGAGCCCATTTACATTCATCAGTCTTTTTTTGTAGCAGATTACTTTGTGGTTTCATCTTGTTGCATACTAGTATGTGTTATTTTACAGGTTTAAATTCAATTCCTTCCCCTTATAGGGATACAACTTTTCAGTGCTAGTTGCCAGCCCCTAGCCTATGGAATGAAAGCTTGGGGTAGTCATGACACGGGCCCCAAGGGATGGTTCGTGACAAAGTTGTATCAGAGGAGTCGGTTCTACCGAAGACTAAGACACTAGTTGTTTTTGTGTGGAGCAATAGTGTTATGTGTTTTGAGTGTTTTTGTAAGTTTGGGGAGTCCAGTGTTGGTGTAGCGGATAACATATCCATATAGAAGGACCCTGAATTTTGATTTCTGACCTGGTGGATGAAAACACTGATTGCGTGTGTTTTGGAAATGCTTTTCCTTGGATTCATTTGATTCATCTCACCTAGTATAAATTAATTATCTTGTTGCACCCATTCCTTATTAGTATGCCTCCTTGTAGACAGCCATCTTTGATTCCCATGAGAGTACACGATGACGGTCCACTGAGCGACGATGCTCCAGTGCGGGGCCCTCTTACCGTGTTAGCTCCTTCGGGTGGTGTACCAGCAGCACCAACACCCATTGGGCAGTAGTAAGAAATAGATGCTACTAATGTACCATGCACGCTGAATAATCACGTTGCACGAGTTCTAGTGGAAGAGGCCTCAGAGATTCCAAGCTAAGATGGAATCACATGCGGCTGAAGACTGGATGGAGGCAATGTCTAGAGTTTTCCACCAAGTTTAGATATCAGTAGGGAAGATGGTGATATTAAACTATATTATTTTATAGTGTGTGACCATGAGGATGGTCTTCATAGTGATAATACTTCTTTATGTGGAACATTTCCCGAGATAGTTCTTTTGGGTAGTGTGTGAGTTATATCACTGCACGTTGGTCAGCTATTACAACCGGTGGTACCAGTAGAGGACACATGTAGTCTTAGTGCCTTACACATGTTTCAACATCAGATTCCCCTTAGGATCTGAGGTGAGCCTATCCCACAGGCAGCTGCGGACTAGATTAAGGAGCTGGTTGATATTCCATCTAGTCAGGGAACCATTCGATCAAATGGCGGTCCTGGAGGAGATCATTCTATGTGGATTAGAAGGATGATGAAATGGATTAGATAACCCTTTTCTAACAAAGAGGTGACTCTCTCTGTGGATAATATTTAGAACCTTATTCATGGAAGGGGGTCTATTTCTATAAAGAGCTTTGGTATGAGAGTTCCCTAGAGATTCTATCGCTTCGGCAGGGTGACATGTTAGTAGCTGAGTATTCATCGAGGAATAACGACAATCCCAGCTACTCAATAAATACAGTACGGTCAGTGCTTTAGGGATTGGACCTCCGAGTGGGGTGTGTTTAGGGATATCAAATCCAGAAATATTATTCTATGCATTCCTACTTATGTTAGGGTTCTAGAATGAACATTTTTGGTTGAATGTTATTTGGCTGATCAAATGCAGATACTGAATCTTAACAATGGGAAAGTTGAAAACTAACTCCAATCTGAGAGACCTGGACATGTAAAATGTTTCGGGATGATGATGTGATAAGGACAAATGAATCTACAGGGTAGCAAACGTGGAATCAGTGCTAGGAGAGAAGCATGAGGTGGTGTACATTTCGACATGTTACAATCACCACCCCAATGTAGTCCCCACCAGGCTCAGGGATCCGGAGGACAAGATAAGGGAGTAGCTGCATGCTGTCAAGGGGTGCGACCCAAGGGATCAATAAATGATTCGAGGTATGATGTGTGTCTACTACTCAATGTTGTATCAATAGTCATAGGTACCAATCATTCCAACCATCCACAAATCTTATCCAAGACCTGGAGTTTCTGTTTAAATAGATGAAATGACCCTTACATCTGGATATACCTTTGGGAGGAGACTCTATAATCACAATTATATCGATGGTGTGATCCGTCCCATGAGGTGAGAGTTTCGGTTGGAACCTCTTGATGGCAGCATCGAGGAATTACAACATTAGTTTGGGTATGAACTGGACATCCACAGTTCTTACTCAGATTGACTGTATTAGGCAAAAACATTGTGGTTTATCTACAACATTGGAATGGGTTTTTCCTTGTTCTGTTAAAATGGATGCCCAGAAAGAATAGGATAAACTCATGCATATGAGGGTGCAGCTGATCACACTTGAGTTGGCCAACCTTACCCTCGTGAATGAAGGAGTTTTTACTTTTCAGTTCCCAAAAGTAGTGGTAGAGTGTGGGGACACCATTTCAAATTATGTTTTCAGGATTACCTCCCCGAAGGGATAGAGAATTATACTTTTTCTGGGTACTACTAGAGTTTTGAACCAGACTTCTCTAGGTTAGAGGTACCCTTTTCAGCTTTGATAAAAAAAGGGGGATCCTTTCCTATGGATAGAGATGTTTCAGTAGATCATTTAGAATTTGAGATAGTGGAGATGGCTAGAGTTCTTCCAGGACAATGAAAATGAGATAGTATATACTCTTGGGAATGGAAACATGGTAGTAGAGGCACTTAGTAGGAGCTATGGTCTATAGCTGCTGAGTGAGGCATCAGATCAGCTATTCAAGCTTCAGATATCGTTCATAGATATAGATAGAGCATCTTCCCACTAGTAAATGACTGTCACTCCCCCAATTCCTCCGTGAATTCGGTAGGCACATCTTGGGACATTGAATGTGAGGCCTGACATGATCAGATATCCTCAAGATGGTATCTTGAAAGATTTTCTAAAGGTAGGGAGCATGTCATCTTCTTCATAGGTCGTACCATGGTACCAGTGAAGCTATAAGAGGAGACGTTGAGGGAGACCATGTCCTTCTATTGGTCACACCCCGATGGGGATTGAAAAGGTTTGGCCAGGCAACCAACTATCTATGAGATTCGTCGGACATATCTAGATCTTCAGTAGAGTTGGTGAGGTGGCGTACTATATATCTCTTTCCCCATAGATGCACCAGGTGCATAATGTTTTCCATGTTTCACATTTGAGGGGATGTGGGCATGATCCATCGCACGTTACGACTAGGGTGAGTTGAAGTTTGTTTATGGGGTGACTTTTACGGATTTCCCTGTGGAGATAGAGGATTGACAGGATTGATTCCTTCATGGGTAATCAATACCTATCGTGTGCATTCACTAACAACATGGCAACCTCCCTGACAGCACATGGGAGTGGGAGGCTCATATTCCTGTTTAGTACCCCCATTTGTTTCCTTAGACTGTGTTTCGGATTTCGGGGATGAAAATACCTAAGTTGGGGTGAATGTAATGTCCCTGAATTTCCATATAATTTTTTTATTTATATGGAATTATTTCGAGATCGTGAAATCTGATGGCGCATGATCCTTAGGCTTGGAGTGCCCAGAATGGGCCATCAAAGTTTGGTTAAACATTAAATAGCATGCGTAAGACGTTTTCCTGAAAAATTTCAATAACAGTTAAACTGTTTCCCAGATCTGAAATCTAAGGGCACCATTCTGCTGTGGATGGCTGGTTTACACTAGGCGCGACTTAATTTTAGTCTGTGCGGGCCTCCCGTGGGAAAACCTGAAAATGGAATAACCGTATATAATTAATTAAATAATGTTATTTTAATTTTCAAATTCTTATAATTCATGAACAGTTACTCAGAATAAAAATCTGAGCCCACTATTGAGCTCAGGAGGGTATTATCTCTTTAGGAAGATACTAACATTGGCCAATGCAGGCCACCAGTTAATGTTTTTATTCATTAATAAAATAATTAAGTGACAATTATTTTATTTCAAAATCCATAACATCTAAATGGTAATATGGATTGGAAATCCGAGAGTCTCGTTGAGCTCGTGAGGACATGATCTCCTTAGGCAGAGCATAACCTCAACACGTGCAGGTTGAGGGTGAACGTTTGTAATTTATTCAACTGTTTTTAAGGTACATTCAATAAATACGTGTGCGGCGGTTTCAAACATTTGAACTGGTGCTTGAATTAAGAATCCGAAGGAATCGTTCAACTTGCAGTATTTGGGATTTTTTTAAGGGAGGTTTAATCGTGACCACAGTGGGTCAGGATATGATGTTGGTTTTTTCATTTTTCATATATTATTAAATAAAATAAATATATTTTATTTTAACTATCCTCCCACCTATCCTTTAAACTTTTGGTGGAGGGGACCACAAGAGGGTGGTTGGGCATTTAAATGTTGGGAATTAAATTCCCAGTCACACAAATTGTGTAACCACCAATCTCTTTAATTAATAGGATTCATTAGTTCTAAAATAATTAATCACCACTTAAACTAAGAGTTATATTGACTCTTCCTAGGGGGTTGGGTGTTTCTTTCTGTTGGAGAAAGGAGGGGAAGGTTATTGAGTCTCTTGAAGAAGAACAGATCTCATAATCAAGAATCGAAGATTGTCGTTCAAGCGACGTCGTTTGAAGCTAGTTGCAGGAATGAAGAACACCAACCCACCTTCAATCGTGAATGTTCTCCAACCTATTTAGGAGGTAGGGGGTTTAATTATAAGAATGATAAATATCTATTTTTTAGTTCCTCTTGTTCATGATTCTCAATGAAGAATGCCAAACAAACATGACCCTAAATTTGGACATTGACCATGATCCATTCTATTTTATTATTCATGCATTTTTCGTCACAAAATAATTAAGAGAAATAAAAACATATTGTTTCATTGAGCGCTTGATACAGACATGGAGATCATGACTAGATGATCGTGAATCAGTGGTAGTCACATTTTTCAGTCATAAAACTAACATTTGGTTGCCCATGGAAGGGGAGACACGGTGCTGTCATTTATGGTGTGTTTTCAGGGAAAGGCTTCAGGTGAGGTAGATGATGTGACCTATAGTGGCAGAGGAAAGTCGGGAGGCATCGTCTAGGCAGTTTGGAAGTCTGGAAAAGTTGTGGCTCGGGTAGCTGGAGGTTGTGGCAACGGTATGCACATGTGGAAGAAGGAAAATCATGAATGAAGAAGGGGGGTTGGATAGAGAAAAAATAAAATACACTAATTTAAAAATAATAAAAACATAATAAGAAACTGTTTGTGTTTTTTTCATCACGCAGATAGGGGATCCATGCATGGATTGATTTTGGAGTTAAGGATAAGTAATTAAATAAGTAATTAATAATAATATTATTATATTTTTATTATTACTTTTGATGATAAAACACCTTTTTTTCTGCAGCTTCTCTAGGTGACCTCGGTTTGATGAAACCATCTACGGTAGTGGGACCCTAAATCTAAGACGGACATTTTGAACCCAATATTGGATGTCTCATTCATGTTATTGGATTGGGTACCTAAAATGCACATTAAATAATATATTTAATATTAGTATTAAATCATTGAACTGCCATAACTCTTGTGTGCGCTGTCTGGTTGACTTGTCGTCAATGGCGATGTGATCCTGTCATTAAGACGGTCGATCCAAGCCTAATGTTGAATATTAAATTCTAGATCGTGACTCGGGTTAATGAAATTCCCAATAATAATGTTGTTATTATTATTTCAAAATCATGCTTATGTCATAACTCATTCATACAACATTAGATTGGGGAACCATAAGCGGTGTTGAGATCTTGAAATTAATATGGACAACATTGATTGAGGCTGAGAGAGCTAGGACTGGATAGTACTCAGAAGTGGACTATTTGGCATGATATGATGCATGGATTACTAATTGAAAATAATACTTACAATTTTTGTAGGATCCTTGGTGGACGATCCGTGAGCAGTTTTTCCCCTTTTTCAGTTGTATTTGTACTTTCTATTGTACTTGAACTTCTAGTTGGGCTTGTATTCCAGCCCATTTACTTTCAGTACTCTTTTGCTACATCAGATTACATTTTTGTTGCATCTTGTTGCGTACTAGTATGTGTGTTTCTACATGTTTAAATGAAATTCTTTACCATTATAGGGATATGCCTTTCTGGTGCTAGTCGCCATCCCCTAGCCTATAGAAGGCATGCTTGGGATAGTCACGACAAGGGCCCCGAGGGATGGGTCGTGACAATTAATTTTGTGTTTCTTAACAAAGATGTTTCATCTTGGTAGATGTGTGAGATCTTGGTCATAATTTATGTTCTATTCTGATTATTGGAACTCATTCATGTGATGGGTTATGAGATAGAGATCCCATATCATAATCCTTTTTAATTTATTTGAGAATATAAATAAATATATATATCCATTTTGTTGGATTTTGTTACTCTCTTTTATGGGAATATCTAAATATTCCTATCAGGTCTCTTACAACTTCCCAATATGATTTTGGTGCATCCTATTGGCTATTTACATACTAATACATTCATGTAATTTCCTAGTATGCATATTGTCTTATGAAAATGATGGATTGAGCGGTTGAGATTGTATAGGATCATAGTGTACCTGGTATATATAGCCACATATAGTGGTCTAGGTGTGGAGAAATGGGTCAGTTCTATCCCAACATTTTACTCTTAATGTTTTTTATGTTTTGATATATTTTTTGTTGGGAATGTATTTTTCATATTAACATTTCAGTTTACACTGTAGTTCTCATTGTATTCCCTAAAGGGTTTTCTTTCATGTTTATTACCCAAGATGATGATTCATTTTATTTTAATCATCTTCACTAATTAACTGATATAGATGGGTGTGTGAATAAATTTACATTAAGAAAATTTCTCCAAAAGTAGTTTTGACTTTTGATCCTTATCACTAGTTCTTAGCCTATTGGGGTGGGCTTTGGGTAGATGCAGCTCAAGACCTATTTTTTTTGGGTCATTACATGAATTTTTTTTGTATATACAACTTGTCATGAATAAATAATATAAATTCTTAATATGATGATACTAATGGTGATTAATATTTATCCTAGAAGTTATATATAATTAGAGGGTGATTTTTGGGAAATATGGTGATTTCCTACTGTCGACATTTTATGTTGGCTTTATATTGTGAATGGAAAGTCATACCAATAATTACATCTAATTTAACTAAAGGGATTATCAAAAAAGTACAATGGGAATTTCATCCTAAGGTTATATAGTAGGGTCATGTTATATATTTTGGATGCAAAAATTTCAACATTTTTTATTTTTTAATATATCTCTACTTTTTTGTTTTGAGGATGTGTTTGGTTTTTTATAATAAACATGTGTGATATAAAAGGATGCATATGATCAGAATGTAATAGAATATTCTTTAATCACAAATAAATATCCAATGATCCTATCAATGCATCGATTTTGGGATCCTCCACAATACTTGCTGATTCACAATCTCTACCTTTCACTCTATTCCTTGAAATTTTTTGGTGTTGGGTATCTTTAACAAACCATGGATTAGTGAATTGTTTCTCCTAGTGACCTTGTTCTCTGAACTTGAAACATTGGACAATTGGTTGATGGTTAATATTTGCATTCTATTCTTTTATCTCATTGATGTGATTCACTGTTTGTCATTTACCAGCTAGGTTCCCCTCTTTTCCACACATACATCATTTTAATGCCCACATTAATCAATTTTTGGGATTCTTCTTCTGATTATTTTGACAATTCTTGTTGTATAAATTTATTTCCCTCTTGAGATTTCTCCATTACACCAGAAGAATTAGAATACATTTTTATATTCCTCTATCCAGATCCACGAGCCTTGATAATACATGATTTTTATGAATATTTGGTTGATATTAAATGATATAATTTCCCCACATTAATCTATTTTATATTATGTAAGGAATTTTTTTAATGGAAATTCCCTTTTATATATTTTAATTTCACCATTGTATTTATTTCAAAACATTTTCAATATGAAAAATATTTAATTTAAATATTATAGTGATATTCACCTTTAAATATTATGCAATGTATATTCTGACTGTGATAGCTAGATCACAAGATGAAATTAGGAATTAATAAAGCGATAGACATAATTCAAATGACTAGACCACACCTCACTAAAGTGACATTAACGTTTTCAATACTACATGGTTGACCCAAAAATATTAGGAGGAATTAAAGGGCTCAATTTCAATCTTTTAATTCAAATAGCGTGATACTTGGTTTGCAAGGGATTCTGGTCGAAATCTTAGGTAAATATGGAGTAGTTTTTGGAGACCATATGATGCATGTACCCTTTTTTGAATTTGAAACTCTGGACCTAACAAAACCTATATAAATGTGTTTTTTACTATTTGGGATGGTTATTTTATGCATTGGAATGTTGTGGGAAAAATGTAGACTCCTTGATAAATCTCATTACTCTTTTATCAAGTAATGATTTTTGAAAAGATCTCTTCCAAGAAGGATCTCCTCTCCCACCTCAACATTGTGTTTCTCAGTTTTCATTCTTGTAACATAATGTTTTCATTAGTAAATATTACATGTTCTTATCTTTTTATATTCATATTTTTAGTGTTGTTATCTTTGAGTGTAAATGACATTGGGTCTTTCTTTTTCAGTCTATTTATTTTCAGATACATCTCCATAATAACAACTCCACCCTTGGAAGAGTGATTTCATTTATTGTTGATGTAATACCTACCACCTTCATTTAATTACTTTGAATCCATAAAAATACTGTAATTAACAAATTGAGATCAATTAGTTGAGTTTGAGTTTCGGAAGTAATAAATTGTCTTTCACCTAACTGTGCATTCAGACTTATGTAAATTGTGTGAGTTAAACATCAATTGCAAGACCTAATTAAACTCTGATAGAAATGAAGGGTACAAGAATCTTCCGAAAATTCAATCCATTCTCATATCATATTAGGAGAGTCTTTCCTAATTTTACATTGACCACATGTTGGATTTTGTATCACAATCAAATTAGGGTGTTGTGATTGGATGTCCCAAATTTAACCTAGGGCTCAATATTCCAAAATTTATGGTTGTATTAATTTAAATATGGTTTGTGGGTTGAAATTGTTTGGGGATCGTAATAAAATGAATTCTTACCATATGGAATTATTATAAATGAATTGTGACGTGGGTATAGTAGATTGACACTAAAATCTCACATTAGTGTTCTTAAAGTAATTATTTCTTTCATTTTTCCTTCACATTGTTTTTTTAAATCATCACAACCAAACACCCCTGAATGTTTCATTTGATTTCACTTATTTTATTTGTTTATTCAAGCCTTTTAAGGATTTTTTTACTTCCTCCTCATGATAAGAACCTAGGCTAGACACTCTAATGTGCTTAGTTAAATCCCAAATATTTTTTAGGGGATGTGTGACAACACTCATCAGGTTGGTGTTGTTTCAAGGGAGGAAAGTGTCTTACTTAGCCTCTTTTAGGTAAGTAAATTATTATTTTTTATTCCATTGTATATTTTATTTTATCCATATTTTTTTATTCTTCCTACCACATGTATTATGTCTCAATCCAAAAATTGAAACCTCATAAAATGATATTCTAGTTTGGTACTTTTTGACTCACTTTAACTGATTACACTATCCAACCCTAACTATCATATAGAACTAGACCAAAAAGTTGAATGACGATTTAGGGATAAAATCAAAAAATAATGAAATTAAGAAAGTTTCATAATTCCCATATTTCTTTATTTCCAACATTCTGATAGTTGTGATTATGGTAGCTCATCCCTAACAAAATCTTATTTTCAAAAATCATATGAAAAAAACAATGAACATGGAAGAAACATTCAAGTGTTGGTTGCACCAGATGATAATTACCAACCAACATTCATTAAATATCCAAATATTGAATTGTTCACTAATCTAAAATATGGAATAATTCACCTTTTACCAAAATTTCGTGGCCTCATTGGTGAAGATCCAAACAGACAAGTAAAGAATTTAAATATGGGTTAAAAAACATATATACCAAGTAATGTCTCTAAAGTCTAAATCAAATTAAGGGAATTCTCATTCTCACTTGATGGAACTGAAAAATAGGGTATGTATTTCAAATTTTTGATGATGTAACATATCTGAATGATTTGAAACATATTTTTATGCAGATATTATTTCCACCATCAAGAATAATTGAACATTTAATTGACAGCTTTGGAATCAAGTATTCCCAGAGAGGTTCAATTTATGTGTACTCAGAGTAGTTCAATAATCTATGTGCATGTTTTCCACATCACCAAATCTGTGAGGAACTCCTCATAAAATAATTATATGAAGGTCTTATCCCCTGGGGGAGAATAATGGTGGTTGTGGAAGGAGGACTAGGATTAATTAGCAAAGCCCTGATAGATATTTTACAATTGTTCGACAAGATATCACAAAAAATTAAACAATGCAGTCATCGTGGTAGAACATCTATAAGGGGAGTACACTAGGTATGTCCCTATAATCTTTAGAATCAATAATCTAATACTATCTTGTATGAGTTTACATCTACATTGAGACAGATAGAATTGGACAAAAATTGTTTCCCCCAACTCTAGTGATGTTTTGTGGCATTTTTACTACACCAAACCCTCCAATAGATTGTTTCCCATAGCTAAGAGAGATAGCGGATTGTGCAACATTGTTCCCAAGGAGACCCTTTCCACAACATCTGGAAACCCTACAAAATATGTATGATTAATTCACACCAAAATACAATAAATTATGGAAGGATCACCCAGATATGAGGTATTGATGTGAAAACCAATAATGGGATCCTTTTCAATAGAACATCCTAAAACATATACCTTACCAGTACGGTTTTTAGCAAAACCAAAGGAGATTTGATACCCAAGAATAAAAAAGTCATTAAATAGAGAATTCCCAACCCATGGTAGATTCTAAAATACATGATACATCGGACAAAATTTTCCTTAATCAGCTGAAAGAGATGAAGAGTCAAGGCACAGAGTTTATGGGGCTAAATATTCATAATATCCTGATTTCCAGTTCCCTCCATCAAATGGTGAACTTGAACTCTGGAAAACAAACCTCCAAACCCAATCCTAATCTAAATTTGAATGTTAGTGGCATCACATTCAGTAGTGGGTGGTAAAAAAGTGAGTGAATGGATCCTCATAGTACACAAGGATTCAACCAATTGGAGGAGATTTTCCCATCATCAACAGTCATTAAGAATCCAAAGGTGAAAGAGAAAAGGTATGAAAAAATTTGATGATTTTACTCCTAAATCCCTTACCATTCCAAACAGAGTGGTGAAAATATATTTGGAAGAAGAGGAAATGAAAAATGTAGTTTTAGACACATTCCAGTGCATTGAGATAAACATTCCCATTTTTGACACCATTAAGGAAATCCCCTGTTATTACAAATTCTTAAAAGAAATATATACCAATAAATGATGGATCTTGGGAAATGAAAGAATCAATCTTGGATGGAATGTTTCAGCACTCATTAAACCAACTCAAAAAAATCCAAAATATTGGATGGATCCAGGGACATCCATCACACTATGTTCCATAGGGGAGTTACACATTTCTTATGATTTATATGATTTGGGAGATTCAATAAATGTGATGATACAATTTTTCTTATATTCCATACAGGTTGGTGAGTTGAAGTCGATGGAAGTAGTGGTGCTGTTGGCGAATAGAGTTATAAAAAATTCTATGGGAGTCCTTGAGGATATACATGTTTAGGTAAGAGACATGGTCTTTAAAATATTTTTACAAATTCTTAAATCAGGGTTTGATCATGTATGTTCATGTGATACCATTATCATAGGTAGGCCATTCTTCAAAACTAAATAACTATCATTAATTTCATTGAGGGGGAACTTTTCATGAAGTTCAGAGATTACGTTGTCAAATTTAATGTTATTGAATCCATTGAGTACCCCTCAGAGGACTATTCTTTTTTTTATATCTCATATTTTGAACTGCCATGTAGAGAACCCATAGATTTTAATTGTCCTATTATTTAAGATAATATGATAATTGGTTCTAATTTGATGTCTAAGAGACCTTCCACAAACATTTATAATGCAAAAAAACTCTGTTTAATGCCACTTTGATGTGGATATATATTTTGATTTTGATCATGTTCACTCTAATTATGATTTAGATTTTTTGTATGCTGATGGATTTGATGCAATATTTCAACACCCCGACCCCATTTACTTATAGTCAGTTCATTATTACATAACATTGGAATGATATAGGGAATCATGTCCTGAACAACTGATCAGATTAGTAGTTTTGGAAGTACTTGATACATTCATAAGTTTTACATTATATTATGAAATAAAAAATCTATAACATTTTTCCCCTGTTGAACACCCTTATGTCCTTATCATATCACTGCTGGTCTACCATAAATTAATTCTTCACATACTAGGGAAAATAAAACATAGAAAGGGGTGATCTCAGATGCATAGTAAGGATATCAATATAGCAGAATATTTCATAAATAAGTATAAAAATTTAAGGAAATGTATAAGACTACAACAAAAGCCTTTAAAACATAAACATCAGTATAATATTTAAAAGCTAATAGAAAATAGATCCATTTAGTTATTCACAATGATATTCCACTAGTCAAATAATCACATGAAATATCAATAGCCACTTTCATAATGATGGAATGCCTAATTCCAGACTTCATAACCACATAGTTAAGGCCTTGTTCTAATACTACAAATAATATTTTTTCAAGGCCTTATGCCAAGACAGTAGTTTGTCTCATGAGACCTGCCAATGCATCGAGGAGCTAGAGTAGGCTCCACCCATCACACATTAAGTCCAATTCATTCCTCATATGAAAATGTTTACACTTACCATAATCATTGGTATTAAAACTAGAAAATGAAATGTTAATTCTTTATCAATAAACCATGGATGTTGTAAAAATAACACATACATAGTCAAATATTTCACAAAACCATTAATATAATAATAAATATTTTATCACAATAAATCATCTTCAAACAAGCATAAAATCCATAAAATGATGTAGACATAGATAAAATCAAAACCTTTTCCACGAAATATCTCATTCTATTTTGAAATCATTTAAAAGTCATATAATTATGAAAGAATACATTTATTTTGAAAATATTCTTATAATATTTTATGGTAAGCTCCAAAGATATAATAATGGCAGAAAATAGATGCACCCACCGTATATGTTAAAAAAAGACATCCTTACCGTAATTTTGTCGAAAAGGTCATAAATCACCTTGTTAGGAAAACGACAGAAATAATACTTTCAAAACATATATGGTAAAATAAGGGTATAAATGACAATAATCCATAATCTAGTAAATAGTGAGTATTTTTTGAATTACATTTTTATGAAAACACATATGTGGATGATAAAGTGGTCCCAGTGAATACTTACATATTAACAACCTCAGATAAGTAAACAGATTGTATAATTAACCCTAACCTTTTAATTTTCCTTAGATGATGGTATATGAACATACTATTTAATTTTTAATTTTTTTAAATTACAAAATAATCAAATACATAAATATGATATCATATATGATCATATAATATACCTTTGTTAATAATATTTTAGTAGTATCATCGCATCAGATGTAAACATATTTTATTCCATTATATGATTGGTTAAAAAAGTCATGTTTGTTATGGATAAGATGTATATGATTCATATGAAGAATTATATTATGTTTATAAGCATTATTTTTATTCATAAAAATTATTCTTTAATGATTACGATGGGGAATGAATCTCATCACATTTGTGGAGACAGTAATCTTTACCTACGTACGAGTGACAATATCATATATTGATGGTGAAAAATTATGTAATTGGATGGTATATCATATATAAATAATAATTAAAATTTTATATTTAATATTTACATCAGTAATATTCCTTATTATACCCATCCAAAATAATTAATTTTTTGAATAAAAAACTACACCACGATATGGAGATGGTAAGCCGTACAAACAACTGTATAGTGACTTTGTCATTTATAAGATGAATAGAATAATGAATATGGTTGTGCCATATTTATAGTAACATCAAAGTATATATAGGATACTAGATTTATTATTTTATAATGGAAATAACCAAGAAATAGGAAGTGGAAGAAGAGAAGAACATGAAAGAGGTGATGAAATGTTTTCCTCTTATTTGTGTTCTTCCTTTTGATTTAATCAAAAGGGATATATAGGATGGATTTATAACCAAAGGAAGGACAGTAGGATGAATGAAGGAAACATAAAAGGATATTTGGGTAGGGTTTGGCTGTGCCAAATGGCTTTGGAGGAGTGAAATTAACAGAAGGGGATGTACCCTTTTATAAGTGTGGTGAGGGTCCCTTTTGGAAATGCTTGAAATATTATTTTATAATAAATTCATTTTCAGTATCTAATGGCTCCAAAAATATTTATATAGAGTCTATGGTGGGGATGGGTCGAAAAAAATTTCAACCAATAGGTTTTATATAGGTTTAGCTCACCATATTAACCTTATCTTTTAGATTTAACTCTTAATTAAATAGTTTCCATTTACAATGTTTCTTTGTTTTTTTATATTATATGGTTAATAAACATACTATAAGAGGCCAAGAGAACCCCAACTAGTTCATTATTAATATATATAACATTATCTATTTCCTTTGTCCAAGACTTATATTTATAGGAATACTATATCAATTAATAATATAGTATTTGTTTTAAACACTCAATTATGTTAATCTTGATAGTATTTATTGTTTGGTTTTTGTGAAAGTCATAACAGCTTGATTACTTCAAACCAAATAAATTGAATCAACACTATGACGTCATATTCAATTATAAAATTATATTTTTTCATAAAAACATTGAAATTATATTTATTTTAATATTTATAATACCATTTATTTGATTCTTTCGTTAATAAGGTAATTACGACATCATCATTGTTTCATAAATAAATTTATTCATATAATGTATAAAAATTATATTTATAAAAAATATATTGGAAATATTTTTAGATTTCTAATGTGTACTTATAGTGTCGATGATAACTTATATAACCCAATTTAAAAAAAATTTTACTAAAATTTATATGTTTATGTCAATTTTTCTTTTATTTAAAATTAATTAATATAAACTGCCATTATCACTCTAAAGTGGCACCATGGGGTCCAAAAATAGACCCATGGATGACCATGGTTATAAATGTATCAACCAATAGGAATAAGAAACATGTTATTGTAATTTAATATTGTTATAATATTTTTTTGTACCCTTATTTATAGGATTTACCCTTTAACCACGGTAAATAGAATATTTTCCGAAGTAATTATTCATAATGTGAAAAAATATATGTTTCCTATTTAAAAAATTTTACCTCCTAATTTTAAAAATGGAATCCATTTTTTCAAATTCAAAAATAGAAGTGGTAGAAATTAATTTATAATTAATACATATTGTCAAAACAAAAACCCAGTTTTTTGAGAAATAATAACTATCAAATGATTGACACTTTTTTATGTCCAGTTTAAATGTGAAATTTCATACAATGACTTAAATTATATTATATGATAAAAATATAATCTTGTGTTGCTTTAAAACCACTCAAATTTATAATTTAATACTATAAATTATTTTGATTACAATGTTGTTTTTAATTAAAATTTAGTGTTTTCCATATTTATCAAATATTGAAAGTTTCTAGAAAAGTACCAAAAATCCACCCTAAGCTAATTTGGATATTAAAAATTCAAAAATTTTGTCCGTTTTGAAAAATAAAATTTATAAAATTTTAAAAAGCTGTTATTACTATTTATAACAGCTAGTTTGATTGGTTGTGAGGTGTTAAGACACCATGTTGCATACAACGCAATCTACTGCATTATTCAAAGGGAAAAGTACCTCTGAAGCTTGGGGTGTTACATTATCCCCTCCTTAAAATAATTTTTCCTCAAAATTTATATAATATTAGTCCATAAAAATATTTTGGTTGTTCTTCATCATAAGTTCCTCGGGTTCAGACATTTCCTCTACCATCTTATGGTTTATCTATAAAACTTTTACCAAACAAGTCATCTGGTTTCACAACACTTGTTCACTAGTATCAAAAATTTTCACGGGCACTATACAATAAGACATATTGGGTTCCAGTTCAATTTTCTCATAGGTGAGTACATGTGTTGGGTCAACCATGTTTTTTCTGCAGAGTGATACGTGGAACACCTAGTGATCCTTGGAGAGACTAAGCGGTATTTCCAAATGATAATCTACACATACAATTCTTTCCACAATTTCAAAATGTCTGATATGCCTGGGACACAATTTACCCTTTTTACCAAATCATGTAACACCCTTCCATAGAGATGCCTTTAGGAAAACATGATCTCCTACATGAAATTACAAATCCTTCCTCTAATTATTAGCATATCTCTTTTGCCTACTTTGGGCTGCTCTGATGTGGGTTTGGATAATATTCAACTTCTCTATTGTTTCCTCAACATGTTCTGGGCCTACTAGTTTCCTTTCACCAAAATCATCCCAAAAAGTTGGTGTGTGACATCTCTTTCCATATAAAGCTTCATATTTTGCCATCTGAATACTTGAATGGAAGCTATTGTTATAAGAAAATTACACCATGGGTTAATATTGATCCCATATACCTTTAAATTCACGTGAGCGGGATCTCAACATGTATTTTATTTTTTGAATAGTTTTTTCTAATTTTCCATTAGTTTGAGGTTGGTAGGTAGTTCTCTAATGAAGTTCAATATCCAAGGCCTTCTGAATACTTTTCCAGAATCTTGATGTAAAATGGGGATAACAATCAGAAGAAATCGATAGGGGTACTCCATGAAGTCTTTCTACGTCATTAATATATAGTCTTGCTAAATTTTCAAGTGGTAAATCTTCTCTTATATCACCAAATTGTACTGACTAGGTTAGATGATAAAAAATGACCCATATTGCATCATTCCTTCTATGATTCTTTGGTAGAACCTTGACAGATTCAATAATAATATTATCCCATTTCCACTCATGTATGTGAAGGGGTTACGTGACTCCTCTTGGATGTTGCCTTCCATATTTCACTTGTTGATAAACTATACATCTTAACACAAAATATGCAATCTCCCTCTTCATGTTTTCCCACCAAAATTGTTCTTTCAAATATCTATTCATCTTAGTGCTACCAAGGGGAATAAAGAAATTGGAGCTATCATCATTATTCAACAATTCTATTTTAGATCAGGTATATCGGGAACACAATATCTCTTCCAAAATTTCAAAATTCCATCTTCATATAAGAAGTTGATAAATCTCCAATCATTTAAAGATTTAATCTTCTTTTGAAACTGCTTATCATTTTTTTGAGAACACATTATCCTTTCAAGTAAATATAGTTTGGCATCAATTTTAAAAATTATTGATGTTTCACCTTCCATGGTTATTCCCATATCCATCTTTACTAGATCCATGAAAAAAGGATCCCTTTGAACTATAATCTTGTTCAAAACTCCAGGATACTTTATACTCAAATAATATTCCACCTTATTTTCCTTCCCCAGATGGTATTGTATAGTGAAATCATAAATCTTGAGTTGTTCGAGCCTTCGCCTTTACATCATGTTGAGTTCTTTTTGTGTGAAAATATACTTCAAACTCTTTTGAATAGTATCAATCTCACATTTTCCACCATTCATATAGTGTATCCATATTTTCAGAGAAAAGATTACAATTAATAACACCAGATCATATGTGGGATATTTTTTTTCATTATTTTTTTGTTGTTGTGATGCATAGTAAATAACTCTATCATTCTACATATGGACACAACCTAGTCCTTTATTTGGAGCATCACTATAAAAAACAAACCCATTGTTCCTTGATGGTAGAGTCATGATAAGATCATTAACTAATATTCTCTCCAGTTCTTCAAATCATTATTCACACTCTTTTTTTCCAACCAATTTAACCACATTACGTGTGAGATTATTTAATGGCTTAGCCAATCAGGAAAATATCTGGATAAAAAGCTGATAATAACCTACAAAACCAATAATACTATGTAGCTCTGTAAAACACATCGGTGTTGGAAATTAATGGATTTCCTTGGTCTTTGATGGATCAATAGATATTCCATCCATAAAGACAATATGGAAAAGAAAAAGAATCTCCTGATTCCATAATTCATACTTGCTAAATTTCCCATATAATTCATTTCTTTTAAGACTCCTTGGTATAATTCACAATTAATCTTCCAGATCTTCATAGATTTTTGAGTATACCAAAATATTAACAATAGATACCACTATAATGTAATCAAGATATTCCTTTAAAACTCAATTCATTTGATCCATGAATACATTGGGTGGATTATTCAATCCATATGGCATTAATGTAAAACCTTAATCCATGTACCAGGTTCAAAATTCCGTTTTTAGATTGTCTTCCTTCTTCACAAACAACTAATGATATCCAGATTGAAGGTCAATCTTTGAAAAATATTGATCCCGATGATGTTGGTCGAACAAATCATTAGTGCGAGGTAGGGGATAATTGTTTTTTTTATTGTAACATTGATCTCTCTATATTCAATGTACAACCTCAGAGATCCATCCTTATTCTTAAAATATTTTATAGGGTATCCCCATGGAGAAACACTAGGGAGAATAAATCCCTTATTACTCAATTCGTCTAGTTGTTTATTTATTTCTACTAATTCCACTGTGTCCATTCTATAAGGGATCTTTGATATGGGCCTTGAACCAGGAATTAAATCAATGGAAAACTCAATTTCTCATTTTAGAGTATGTCTTGGTGAATCCTCTGGAAACACATCAATATATTCTTGAACAAAAGGAACGTCCTCAATTCAAACATTCTTTTCCTCACCCTTTGACATTTCACTCTCTTTCTCCCCAATAATTGAATTTAGTAGGGATACTGGTGGTGGATCTAGATAAGAATCAGGTGGTGACATTCCTTCTCTAAACATAAGGAACTCCTTATCATCATCAGAAATTGTAACATCCTTATTCTTACAATATATTTTCGCACCATTGTCCAAAATCAATCCAGTTCAAGGATTATATCAAATTAAATCCTGGTTTTGACGCTGATATTAGCAGATAAAGAACATTTATAAGCCATAATGGGAACTGATCCACAAAAATTTGTAGCGATGATACTTCCCTTAGGTGTTTTGACTGACAACTCCATTGTTAAGTCAAATTGAAAATATCTAATTTACATAGAAAACTGGGAAGATATGAAACAATGTGATGATCTAGAATCAAAAAACCATTGGATATACTTGAGGAAACCATTAAAGTACCCACCAACACATCTTTTGGAGGTTCAACCTCAGCAATAATGATCACATAATCACGGACTTGCTCCCTGGTACTTTTATAAGGTATTTCCCCATGGTTCTGAGGAAATTCATTTTCATAATTCCCATTTTCTCTAAAATTTTAGAATTCAACAGTGATAGACTATTTCTTCCCCATGAAATCACGGGCTTGGTGGCCATTTTCACCACAATTGTAATAGAATCCCATTCCCTTCAGGAATGAACCAGGGTGTTTCCTCCCACATTTACCATAGGATGGATTTTCAAAATTTCCTATATTCCACTTATATACATTACCAGAGTGTTCAGAAGATCACTTTTTCTCTTGATTTGCATTAAAGTCATAAGACTTAGTGAATTCCTTTTCTGTCCTGATAACACATGAGACAATATCTTCATATGATGAGAAGGATTGTTAGACTAATGCTCAATGAATAAATGGTTTTAACCCATAAAATAATCAATCAATCATACTCCATCAATTACATATATATTCTTTTGTAGGACGTTCTAACCTTGTATGGCTAGCCTCACACTTTGCAAGATTCTCATCCTCCCTTTTCCTCAGACTCAGAAATTGTCTTTCCATATCTGTTCGATTGTCACAAGGAATGTATTTTTCTAAGAAAATTTCTTTAAACTCCCTTTATTACATGTTCAAAACTTCTTCATCTTCCTTTTTGTTTTGGATTAATGACCACCATTGATTTGCATCTCTCATGAGGTGATAAACTACCATGAAAACCTTTTCCCTTTCACTACTCTTTAAAGCATGAAATATTTTCTCTAAGGTATGTATGCATTGCACAACTACTAATGGATTTATACTCCCATTTAATGTTGGTGGTTGCGGTGTCATGAAGCAGTCTAACATTGATCCTCTGAAATTTGGATCAGGGTGCTTTATATGAGTAATGTTATATATCATAACATGAGTGAGTTGTCTAAGTATGGTGATAAGTTGATCAGAACTAGTTGCATCACCAGCTCCACTATAATTATCTTGAGTAGGAGTGAAATACCTATATGTATTGCGTGCATTGATACGATTTCTATTCCTTCCACTAGATGCCATTTATAAAAAATTCCATACAATATATTACATTATGAATCTAAATACATAATTCCAATCTTGTAAAATAGTTATCATAAATTGAACAGTTTATGGATATAATCAATAAAAATAAAAAAAATAATTGAAGAAGTATATACTAATAAACCTTTATAATGGTTTGTAAAAAATGTGAATTATCCAAAGCATATCCCTTGGGAGTGTCGTAACCAATAGTGCAGCAAGGCCCATTGTTGTGCACCATTTCTCGTTTGATTCTAACTCAAAGTGGTTTTTTTGGGTTTTACCCCTTTGTAAATATGTTCCAGAGCCCCCTCTACCTGCTCATATCAAGAAAGGGATTTATTTCATAGATGACTCACAAAATCTCTACATTACCAAAATTATAGGATGTTTTTCAATACTAATCCTTAAAGTCTATCATATGGTAATTTTCACTAATAATCATTTTTCTATATCTAGTTTCCATGGTTTTTACTAAACATACTTTGATACCAACTATAATACCCCAACCCCAATTACCTATATTTGGTGCATTATTACATAACATTGGCATGATATGAGTAATCATGTCCCGAATGACCGATCAGTTATGTTTCGTTGGATGTACTAGATACGTTCATAAGTTTTACATTACGTCATGAAATAAAAACATCCACAACTTTTTGTCCCCTATTGATCACACTTATATACATAGTATGTCCATGTAGGTCAACCCTAAAATACTTCTTCATGTCTTGATAAAAATTAAACATATAAAGGGGAGAGATTAAATTCTTAGTAAGGATAACAATATAGTGGAAACTTTCATAAATAAGCATAAACATTTATGGAAATGTATAAGACTAAATAAAACTCTTTTTAAACATAAACTTCAGCACAATATGGAGAAGATAAAAAAAATTCCAATTACTTATTCACATCGACATTCTACTAGTCGAATAATCACATGAAATATCAATATCCGGTTTCATAATGATGGGATGATTAATGCAAGACTTCATAACTACATAGTCAAGGCCTTGTTCCAAGACTAAAAATAATATTTTGTCAAGGCCTTGTACCAAGAAACAAGTTTGTCACATGAGACCTACTAATTCATCTAGAATCTATAGCGGGCTCCACCTGTCACTTACTATGTCTAATGCATTCCTCATATGAAAAGGATTAAAAATAACATTAACATTCATATTAACTCTAGCATATGAACTGCCAATACATTATCCATAAACCATAAATGGTGTAAAAATAACACATCTACAGTAAAAAAAATCCAAAAACCTCAAATAAAATATGGAAGATTTGTATTATAATTAGTCAACTTCAAAAAATCTTAAAATCCATCAATGGATGATGACATAGATAAAATCGAATCTTTTTTATAGAAATATCTCTTTCTATTTTGAAATCATTTTAAAGTCAAATAATTATAAAATTAATTATTTAATTTGAAAATATTCATTATAATATTTTATGGGAAACTTCAAAGATGTTATGATGGAAGAAAATAGTTGTACCCACTGTGTAAGTTAAAAAAAGGCAATTTTGCCTTAATTTTGACGAAAACATCATAAACCACCTTATATTGAAAAATTTAGAAAGATTCCTTTCAAAACATATATTGTAAAATAAGCTTATAAATGACATTAAAACATATACTAGTAAATTGTAAGAATATTTTGAATTATATTTTGATGAAAACATGGATGTGGATGATAAAGAGGTCTATGTAGATACAAACATATTGACAACCTAGGATAAGTAAAGTGATTGTAGAATTAAACCATACCTTGTACTTTTACTTAGTTGATGGAATATTAAACTCATGTATAATAGTTAAAACATTTTTATTAAATAATACAAGAATCATAAACTTAAAATGATATCATATGGGATCCTTTAATATTTCTTTGTTAATAACATTTTAGTAGTATCATCATTTTGGATGTTAACTGATTCATTTTCCTTTATATGATTTGTTACATAAGCCATGTTTTTAATAAAAAGATTGTATTTTATTCATATACAACATTATTCTATGTTCATAAAAATTATTTTTAATCATAAAAATTATTCATGAATAATTACAGTGGGGAATGAATCTCATAGCGTTCGTGGAGATGGTAATCCGTACGTTTGAATGAGTGACACTATCATTATATTAATGGTGAAATTGTATGTAATTGGATGGAATATAATATATAATGAATCATTAACATGTTATATCTATTATTTAAATCATTTATATTCAACATTATACCCATCCAAAATAATGAAGTGTTTGAATAACAAACTACACCATGACGTGGAGATGGTAAACCGTACGTACGAACGTATGGTGACTTCGTCACTTATAGGATGTATAGAATAACGAATATGGTTGTAAAATATTTATATGAACTCCACAATATATATAAGTGACTGGGGTTATTATTTTGTAATGGAAACAACAATGTAAGAGGATGTGGAAATAGAAAATAACTTGAAAGAGGTTGTGAAATATTTACCTCTTCTTCGACTTCTTCCATTTGATTTGACCAAAAGGGCTCCATATGTTGGTTTTCTGACCAAATTAAAGCCTCTAAGATGAAGGGAATAAAGTTGGGAGGATATTTGGGTAGGTTTTGGCCGATCCAAATGGATTTTGTGGTGTGAAATTAAGAGAAGAGGAAGTACCCATTTATAAGAGAGGTGAGGGACACTTTAGGAAAATCTTGAATTGTTATCTTATAATAAACACATTATCGGTTTCTAAGGCCTCCAAAATGATTTATTTCAAAGATAATGATCGTAATGGTAAAAAAACTTTCAACTTATAGGTTCTAAATAGGTTTTTTCACCATATTAACCTTTTATTTTAGATATAACTCTTAGTTAAATAGTTTGACATTTACCATGTCTCTTTGTGTTTTCATATTATAAGGTTAATAAACATCATATTACAATCCAATAGAACCCCAAGTGGTTCATTATTAATATATATAATCTTATATATTTCCTTTGGCTAAACCTTATAATTTTAAGAATATTATATCAATTAAAAATATAGTATTTGTTTTAAAAACTCAATTATGTTAATTTTGACACTATTTAGTATTTGGTTATTGTAAAAGTCATACAAACATGATAACATAGAACCAAAAACATTTAATTAATCCTAACATGTCATATTCACCTTGAAATTTTGTGGTTGTCAATGAAACTTTGAAATTATATTTATTTTAATATTTATAATAACATTTATTTGATTCTTTCATTAATAAGGTAATTACTACATCATCATTGTGTCATAAATAAATTTAATTATTTAATGTCTAAAAATTTTAAATAAAATAAAATTATATAGGAAATATATTTAGATTTAGAATGAGTATTTATAGTTGATATGATAACTTTTATAATAATAATTTAATTTTTTTTACTAGAAGATATATGTTTATGTCATTTTTGTCATTACATTAAATTAATTAATACAAAGTGTCATTAACACTCTCAAGTGGATTCAAGGTGTGGAAAAATCTACCCAAGGATGGCCATGGTGAGAAATGAATCAACCAATTGGAATAGGAAACATGTTAGGGTAATTTAATATTATTATAATATTATTAGTATTACCCTTATTTACAGGATTAACCCCTTAACCTTGGTAAATAAAATATTTAACAAAGTAATTATTCACAATGTCTAAAAATAAAAGTCCTATATTTACACAATTTGGACCTCCTGGTTCCAAATATGGAATCCATTTTTAAAAATTCAAAACATAGAAATGGAAGAAATTAATGTAAATTAAATTCCTGTTACCAAAACATAAAGCATGTTTTTAAGAAATAATAACTGTAAAAATATTGAAACTTTATTATGTCCAGTTGAAATGATAAATTACATAAAATGACATAAATTATATTAAAATATAAAAGTATAATCTAAAGATAATTTCAAACCACTCAAATGTATAAATTAAAATTATAAATTATTTTTATTTAAAATGTTATTTTTAATTAACACTTAGTATTTTTTTCTATTCATCAATAATTGAATGTTTTCGAAAAAGTAACCAAAATTCACCATAAGCTAATTTTGATAATCCAATTTTGAAAATTAACTCCATTTTGAAAAATAAAATTTATAAATTTTAAGAAAGTGGTTATTACTATTTATAATGGCTAGTGTGATTGGTCACTGTGTGTTAAAACACTATGTTGCGTACAATGCAAGATACTTCATTATTCAAAGGGAAACGTACCATTAATGCTTCATGTTTTACAATTATTCTATGATTTTGATAATTTATATTATGATACTAATGTTCATAGTGAAAATTGTTCAGTTTCTTTTATGTCTCCATCCATACAACACCCCATTCATTGGAATTAATTCCATTTCTCCCAGATCTCATATACCTATACTTTTTGAGTAGTGAGAGATTACCTATTATAATTTCTTACAATCGTTATTTTGAGCATAAATAAAATTTTTTGAATCTTATGAGGGATGAAATTAGTGAAATCTAGTGGACCTCGGCTGATATATATGGTATTAGACCCTCCATTTCCATTTATAGGACAATTTTGAAGGATTATGCTAAACTAATCTGGAAGCCACAAATGAGACTTAATGAAAATAATCTGAAATCTATTAAAAAAAAGTTCAAATTGAATCCAAACAAAAACATGGTGATGATATTTTCTTCACCACATTATCTTCTAATATAATTGAAACATAATTGTGTATAACCTCCCCTTTCATTAAATTTTCTAATTCGGACAACACTTTTCTTAACATGGTGGATGTGGAAGAAAAAGAATATTCACTAGATGATAAACATATAGTGATCATTGAACATGTTGAAAACATATTGGAAGGAGTTAAAGGGGATATCAAAGTGGCATTACATGAGGAAGAAGAGAAACAATATGATAATGTTAAAGGGGAATAATTTTATATTGATTATTACCGATGTAATTTTGATGAAATGTACTTACACTTTGAAATTATATTTTTTTACATTGATCAACCATGCCTTGAAAAAGAACTATATAATGAAGATGATGTTGTGAAACTAGAATCCATGAATGAGGAGGACTCATTCATTTTCTTAACCCCACCAAACTAGAAGAATCTAATTTTAATGAGGGTGAATTTTATATACTTATTCAATATAGTCCTTAACATAAATGAAGAGTGTGATTATGTTGGATATAGGATGTATCAGCGGTTCATATCTATGAAACCCCACATATCATTCGATCATTGGGAACCTAGTAAAACTACCCAACAATAGGAAGTCAAAAACTAGGGCCCACTTAGGGAGATTAAACCATATTATATCCTTCTATTCTAATTCCAATTTCATTTAATTTTATTTTAATAAATTTCATTTTATTACATTTTAATCTTTTTTGTATTATTTTTCAATGTGAATCATATATGATATTAAATCAATGTCTCACAATGAATAAGTATGGTTGTACCTATCCATAACAATTGCTTATTATAATTCAATTATAAATATTTTTACATGTTTTATCCACTTGAATGCATTGTGGAAAATGTAACATTTTTAGTGGTGGGGAGTGGATGAAATTGTGGGAAGATTCATTATTATTATTTTTCATTTTTTGTGTTAACTATTTTAATTTTTATTTAATTAAGAATAAAAAATTAATATCGATGGAACTTATTTAGATTTCAGGTTTGATTTTTCAAACCTCATCGGATTCTTGTATAGCATGGAAAGGTTTTCGTCATTGATTTTCTACTTCTGGGAAAATAGAAGTTGGTGAATGATATGTCTGATTTTGTATATATGATGCCTTTGTGATTATTTATATCATTCATTATGGGACATTTTTGGGAAAACCCTGTCATTTAATCTCTCCATTCTCATCCCACATGGAAATTACTTGAGAGTTTCTCATACGAGGTCGAAGGAATAGCCAGGGTAAGTAATCATTTTCAGCTAATAAAATTATCCTTCTATACATTCATTTCCATTCCGATCATTTCTATCACTGTACTAGATTGACTAATACATGTGTACTTAATATCCATCTATTTTATGCCCTAATAAATAATTAATTAAATAAATAAAATATAACAAAAAAATTACTAAATATTGTCGGGAGTGAAGAAATGTACAATATCTGGGGATATTTAGTTGGTGATATCATGGTTTGAATTATCAGAATTCTTGAATGAGTGGGATTTTAAATTTGATTTCAAAGGATGTTTAAAGGATAGATACACACACAAGTGGGGAATTCGTGCCACGGTTGAATCCAAAGATGTTTTCACCGGATTAATTTCATTTATATCATTGAATTTTTTTTCAGAAATTTTTTGAGATATTTAATTTATGATTTTTTTAGATTGAAATATTTTTTATGAATTTTTCTATGATAATATTATAATCAGGGATTGAGAAATTTTAAAGTGCATCTATTTTTAGATTACATGACATGTGGTTTTTCCTAGGAAGGAAAATGGGTATTGAGGGGGAGTTAATAAGACATGTTTCTGTGACAAATTTTGATGATATTAATTGATACAATTTCCCCAAATTAATCTTATTTTGATGATTTTAATGAAAAATGTGTTTTGGGTTAGAATTTGGAAATATCATAGAAATTCAGTATTTATCATTTTTATATCACCATAGTAACATTTTCATAATATATAAATATATGAAATTATATTTGAAATTTTATAGATATATTCACCTAAAAATTGTCTACAATATCTATTCAGACCATGACTGCCATATCTCAAATATTGTTGGCCAAAAATGGGCATTGATGAAGGGTAGGATAGATTTCAGCAGACTTGACCCCACTGCACTAAACTATCCATAAAATCATAAATTAATCTTGGAATCAGATTCTATTTTGGGTTGAAATAAAGGATTCCATTTCAATAATTTCATTAAAATATAGTGACACATTGTTCGCATGGGATTTTGGTAAAAAGAATAGTTCAATATGATATAATTTTTTAAGACCAAATGACGCTTGTAACCTTTTTGGAATTTGAAGACATTTCCATCCCAACCCCTATTTAAATTATATTTTCACAAATTGGTAGGTCTTTCCAAATATTGTTATGGCGTGTATGAATGGTTGACTCATCTAGACATCTCACACCTATTAAAAGAAGTAAATTTTTGTGAAACGATCTCTTCTAAGAAGGATCTCCTCTCCCATAACCACATTTTGTTTATTTGTTTTCATTCTTGTAACATGAATTTTTATTCAATGAATATTCTATGTTCTTCCCTTTAAAAATTAATATTTTTATAATTGGTTCTCTAATCTAAGTGTGGATATGATATTAGGTGTTTCCCATTTAATGTATTACATATGAAAAATGTGCCAACGATGAAAACTCCATCCATGGAAGGGTGATTTCATTCGAAGTTGATATAATCCCCTCTCCATTAATTTGTTATTATTTAATCCATAAAAATACTTTAATTCATGAATTTCATGAATTAATTTTGTTTTAATTTTTAAGGAACTTGATCAACTAGCACTTGACTGTGAGGTTAGACTTGTGTAAATCATGTAGGTGAAACTTCAATATCATGATCCAATAAACACGAGATAGAATTGTAGTGTTCAAGTCTCATCTCCAAACTAATTTAGTTCTCAAATATATAGAGGTGATTCTGACCTATTTTTAAATTGACCATATGTTGTATTTTGGATGACAATAAAAGAAAGGTGTTGTGATGGGTGTCCCGAAGATAATATAGGGACCATTATTCCAATATTTGTGGTCTTGTTGATTTTCGTAGGTTTTAGCAGTTGAAATGGATAGTGGATCATAATTGAACTAATTACAATCATATGGTATACTGATAAATGAATGGTTGAGGGTGTATATTTGATTGAATACATTATCCCATATTAGTTTTTAATGTAATTATATCCTTTATTGTTCCCTCTCATTGTTAGTTTTGTTAATTGTCTGAAAATCATCACAACCGAAATCCATAAATGTTATCATTTTTTCACTTATTTCAATTGTTTATTATAAAATATTATGGTTGTTTAATTCAATTAATCCTTAATATACATAGATAGGTAATCCAATGGGATGCGCTATGTTAAATTGAAAATATATTTTAAAGCATGTGCGACAACACTCATCAAGTCCCATGAGATTCACTGATCACCATTTCAACTTTCAGGGTGAATTAGAATATTTTATCATAGATGTAAAATTCATGAATCTCCATATTTTTTTATATACTCATCTATATCCTTGTAGAGTAGTAGTTAACATTACATTCTAGGGAAATAGAAAATCCAAAGGCTTATGATGCACGCATCTTGAATTTTACTTCTTAAGATTTGATGGATTATTCATCATTTTCCAAGAGGCTATAAAACACCCACTCCATTTTATATCTGGTAGTTTTGTGAAACTACATACCAAGAATGATTTTCTATACTAATTTCCACTCCAACACATTGTCCTCTTCCATGGGATTCATATTTTTGATCAACTTCCACCATTGATCTTCTTATCCTTCCATACAATAAACAACATCCATTACTTTATATTAATCGGGGCATTGAATGACTGATAAGATCACTTCAATTAAGTTAATCCATTATTCTATAATTAATAAATAATATTATAGACATATGTTCATGAGACATTATCTCGTAAAGGTCTCAATTGAAACATTCTCTTTCTTAAATGGTTTTTGGTTGTCCCCATGATTTAATTTTATGTTCAAAATTTGATTAAATTTAGAAATTACTCTCATACTTTTCTCGAACCCTACTCCATTCATGTTGGGCGTATCTTTTGGGAATCCATTATATTTTTCAACGCATTATTTTTTAACATTGTTCCACTTATTCCCATTAATTGAATAATGTAATGGGGAAATTAGGAAAACAATTTAAAACTAATATATTCATAAAATTGAATCTATAAAAATTAATGAAATTAATCAAAATATCATACATTCCAAAAACCATGGAATTTATAGTATCCAATCTCTGTAATCCATGGTGTATTTCATGGAATACAATTTTATGATCATTTTTTCCATTCACAATCATTCATTGACAATATAACAATTTACCAAATCGTTTCCCAATGGAGTATCAAACAAACTATCTAGAAAACCTTTCTTCATGCACATGGTGATGGTAGAGTCAAATCTCATTGTTACCTTTTCAATGTTATTACCCCTAGGTAAAATTTTCTTGAATAATATCCACTTTAAAAATGCAAGAAAATATTGTTTTTGTAGAACCTACTAATTTAATACTTTAATATAATATAGGGATGTTTTCCTTTTTTAGTATTGTTACAAGGATTTTGAGAGGTTTTATAATAATAATCCTAAAAAATAACTATAATTTCCTTTGTTACAAAATATAAATAAATATATATATATAACACACATTAATTTAAGATTCATTTTAGATAATAGAAAATAATACCTTCCTACAAGATAGTAATTCATAATTTCTTTTGGAAATTCAGTTTATGGCATATTAACATGAAACATTTTATCAACAACATTATTTAAAAACTCCAATGTATTAAATTAATATCCCTTGATCATCTAATACTGCACAAGATAACCTAGGGATGTATATAAATAAGGGTAAGAGATAAAGTCCATTAAGAGAATAGTCAATGAATAACATGATTAAAGGAATAAAATTTTGTCAAGAGGTATATCAAGGTGACATATAAGGTGTGATAATAATGAATATGGTCATCGAATATTGATATAAGATGATGAAATTAAGGCAATATAGGAATGTATAAACAACATGATACACCAAATCATTAAAATTAGTTAAGGATAAATGATAATAAATCATAAAATAGTGTAGGAAAAATATATCTCAAGGTAACATTGAAACATTTTTGGGTTGATTGTGATTGTTTAAATAGTAGATTTCCATGGTGAATTGTCATGTTCCAGAGATTTTTTTGACAATCCATGTTGACAAAGAACCATGACAATGGAATGGAAGATTTGGAGGTTGTATAAAAGAACATATACATGGTTGCACTATTTTCCAGTGTTTTCCAAATTTTTGGGGTCCAAAATTTAGAGATTGGTGAGAAACGTGAACAAAAGATTTACTTGACGATATCATCAAAATATAGAAAATTCATGAGTTTCACGGGGATATGTTTCATGGATTGGATTTTGCAAAGACCAGAAGAATTTTGACAGTGATTCTTCGCAATTATGACAAGCTTCGTAAATGGCAGAGTTCAAGAGCATTGTAGAGGCGAAGGGAATTGCGTGTGGAGCTTCACAGCGAACGCTCGAATGAATTGAAAGAATGCACAACAATTATGATGGGCTCTGCAATCATAAAATCTCCATAGAGCTATGCGATATTGAGAGAATTTTGGAAGAATTTTCAAAGCGTCACAATTTTTGATGATGTGGAATTAACATCGTGCGGAAGGTTTGACGGTTGGTGGAATCGTCTATAATAGTCCTCAACCCCCATGAGAGAAGTAGAGATTTTTTGAACAAAATATATTTCTCTCAGCTCATGAAGGGGGTTTGCAAAGGCAGTGTGCTTCATGAAAGAATAGCTCTGCAGTGGCTAATCTAGCTCTGTGAAAGTTGCGAGCTCGGTGTTAGATTAGTGAGCTTCGCGGATGAAGTCGCTCTGTGATGGCTTGAGCTCCACGGAGGCCTATGATTTTCGAAGGCTATATCTTCATGAAAATGTAGGTGCTTCACGAATACTTGTTTGGGCTTCGTAAAATTGGGAGTCATACGATGGTTGGTTCTTTGCAAAGGTATTTCCAAAGACTATTTCATAGTATTCAATGGCAAAGGGATATACATCAGGGGATGAAATTTGGACTTCAATATAGAATCTACATATACTATATGATGAATTAATTTGTGTTAATGAAGAGACCTACAAGTTTATAAACAATGAGTGGATCTTTTGAAGAAGCATTGAGGTCACTAAAGTTGAGAGAGTAGTGAGTTCTCAAATTGTGAGTGGTTGTAAACCAGGAGAGATAGTGAGCCCGCCTCAATCTTGTAAACGACAGTGTGCTTATAGTGGAATTGGTACATTAGAACACTAAAGGTGTACGATCCATGGGCATAGCCCAGTGAGGGTGAACCAAGTAATTTTTTTTTGTGTTTTGTGAATGCTTTGATGTTTATTCATACTCTGCAACATGAATAAGATAGAATAGGGTTTTGTATAATAGAAAAAAAGATCAGAAGTGGTAGTTGTTTTAATCTGTCATACCCTAAATCACCCCCCCCCCACTTAGGGTATCTATCCTAGTGGACCTCAAAAATATTTTTGTTAGGATAAAATCCCATTTGCAATACATATAATATCATGATATTTAATATTATACAATACCTTAAAAGGATATATAATTCTATGCCCATGGGTTTCATTCATATTGTGTACTAGAATATGTGCTCCTCCATTCATACCACATAAGAAATCTCATAATCAATAATCTCCCCATGATTATTGAGTGCATGATATATACATGAATGAACATACTAAATGAGTGATATGTACATATAATTTAACACCCTTGAGCGTGAATGGGGATATGTATTCACAATAGAAATGTTTGACCTAGGAAATCACAAGGTAATTTCAGCAGCACAACGAGTGTACATAACAGTTTATGGAAGGGTTGAATGAGTTTGAAAAGTGGTCTACCATTATATATTACTCATTATGATAACATTGTTTTGTGTATATAAACAATAAACAGTGGACAATTGGAAATCAAAAGGACTTATTAAAATTAATATACTCAAAATGAAAAATAATAGTAGAGAGTCCCTTATCTTATGATGATTCTTCTAAAAGATTGTGAGGAGCTAATTAAGTGGTTATGAACACATTGGGTTGGATTGAGATAAGGAAATAAAGAGTAACATCATGTTAAATTGGTTTTTAGTGAGTAGGAGTGGGAGGATGGGTGGGATTTTTTAACAAAATAAGGGGAATTCTTCAATAGTTTCTAATCTATGGTTCTGGACACTATATGATAAAATATAAATAAATTGAAAACTTACAATGATTATTTCCTATGGATTCAACTACAGAGAACTTTTTATAAATAATTTTTAAAGGACTATGAATCAAACACCTTAAAATAATTCCCTTAGTTATGTGGAAGTGATTCATGTTTATATAGAATTGAATTTAAAACTTAAAATCTATTATATTTTTGAGGGGTTTTATTAAAGGATTATAACATTAATAAATTAAAAAAAATTCCAGTGGAAAAATATTTTTTGTTTTGTATTACCTTTATATTATTTATTTGATCACTTTTTGGATACTGTGATGTATTAATACATATGGTATATTTATAATGTATTTAATTTTTTTAAAAAAATTTAACTATCACATAAAAATATGAAAAATTCCCCATTAGATAATTTCAAAATTCCTGTTTAAAAAGTAATATTTATTTTATCAAAATTATTCTATAAATTTTAGAAGATAAACTTTTAAATAAAAATTTTCATTTAGGGAAAATAAATTTTTTAGACAATAATAGTTTATTGACACTACTAAAGATTACATTTTACATTACAATAATAGATTATCATTTGATTAAAAATTAAATACATTAGAACATTATTGAATTTATAAAAAATTATGTTTTAATTAAAACAATATATATTCCAAAAGATAAATTTTGGTTTCTTCGTAGGGAAATAATATTTTAATCAACTGATATAAAATTTTAGTAATTAAGATTAATAAATATAATCATTACTTTATCAAAATGAACAAATATAAAAATTCATACTCCTTATGGTCGAGATACATAACCCTTTAATAATCAAGTTTGTTCTATAAGGTTAGGTTGTAAAAGGGTGGGGATTTATTTTGGTGGTTCAATGAACATGGTTTGGGAAATTATAATGATACACTTTAACATCACCCATAAACTATTCATTTTTGGGGTTCAATTATAAAATTTCAGCATAGGCTTTGTCATGGGAAAAGAAAATTTATTCCATATCCCTAGGAAACTCAATTAAATTGGATTTATATGTTATGTTCCTACTTTTCAAGAATATATATCCTCCTATTTGTAAAAACTATACATTATCATAACCCTTAATATATACTAAACATTTGTGTCACTATATGGTGGATATATTATTAATAGTTAAGATGCTTTCCAATAATTTTTATTTGACTAGAAATATTTTATAATTTGTCCAAAATAACCAAAATAGTGCATATGTTTTTTATAAATATGTAACTTAATATAGAATTTATTCATTAAAAAGGGGATTTTATTTATAAATGATTTGGAAATTAATAAATTTTCTAAATGTGATGAAGCGACAGTTGGATAAAATTTTGAACTTGGCACCATAAATAGTATTCCTCTGCCGATACAAAATAATATTATAGGGAAAAATGGGTTTTTAAATAAATACCTAATTATAAGGGGTTATATTATTGGAATAAAAATTAATTTTTTTACAGGCTATTCTTTGGTAAGAAGTATTTCTTTTAAATAAATATTCCTCTATTTCAACACTTGAATATATTAGAATTTTTTTCTCACAAAAATTATAAAATAAAATGGGGATTGAAGGTTATTATAGTTTAATAGGGAATATTAGGAATAATTTTATGTCAAGTGACCAGATTGCTTCATAGTTGATAATGAAGGATTCATTGTATTTAAACTGAATAATAAATGTTTTTATTTGAAAAAAAAATCATTGTTCTTAGAACGCAATAGATGATCTTTTCATTAATAATTTATTATTTTAAAAAGGAAAATACGATATCAAATTATATGTAAAATATCTTAGTATAGATACCTAGGCCTTTTGTATTTACGTTTATGATATAATATTTACTCATGAAAAGTATAATGGTTATGAAGAATTTAAAAAATAGATATAGAGGGACATGAGTTTTCATTTCTCAAATATTTGAATTTATTTATGAAACTACATGTCAAATAAAGAAATATAAATCTTCCTTTCATAAGAAAAGTAATAAATGTAATTATGGAATAAATTTGGAATGAAAGAGCCAATGGGACTCTACAAGCCCATTACAGTTGGCGTAAAAATAAGTGAAGAAAAAAATTGGAAAATTATGAATTAGAATGCCATTCATGAGTTAATTGGTATTTTACTTTATCTTATTTAATCCCATGTGGACATTGCATGTGATGTAATACCATGTGAAAGATATTAGTGTGATCCAAAGGAAACACACATATAAGAAGAAGAAAAATAATCCTTAGGTATATTAAAAATAAAATCAACCTATGTCCTAATATAAAGATATTATAATGAGTTTAAATTACACAGTAATATTTATTTTTTAACTAGGATGAAGATTTAAATGATCCAAAATCAAAATTATGAGAGACACTATTATTGGGAAATGTTTTGTGAACTGACATAGTAACAATCATTTTTTTAATTTAATTACAACAGAAGAAGGATATATTTCTACCACCCAGGAATATACAAAAATGATATATGTGAAATTTCATCTAGAAGATCATATAATTATATCCGAAAAAAATAAAATTTATTTTTTATAGCCAATTTTCTAATGATATGTCAAAAAATATATTTTGATATTTCATATCTAAAAACATTGATATTAAATAAAATTTAATCAAAGAGAGATTCAACAGTAATGATGTAAGGATTTATTATATTTCAATGAATGAACAAATTGATGATTTATTCACCAAATCCATACTCAGGGATAATTTAATTAATTTCTAATGATTCTGCATGCTAAGTCTCAACTACTAACATAATAATTTTCTTGATTAACTACTATTTTCATTGGATTTTTTTGTTATAGGGGGAAAGGAAATAAAAAAATTTACTTTATATTTTCTATATATGATGATAGTAAAATCATAAAAAGGGGGTTTATATTTTATGAAATCAATAATTATAGAAGTGGAGATGAATTAGGGGGTATGACGTTAACATGGTTATAGAATTTCAAATCACGAAGCGATAAAATTCCCTCAAAAAATTTCATTCACTATTAGTGTAGTTTCATAAAATTTATAAATGAAAAATGAATTGGATTGATGAAAAACTATTATAAGAGTTAAGTATATTCTTTCTAAAAAATGAGGAGATATAAGAACCGTTGGTTTTATTTTGGGAAATTATTTTATCTTTTATTATCATTTTTAATTATTTTCCAATTTAGATAAATATGATAATATTTAGATGAAAAATATTTATGAAGATATCTAGTGATCTTTTTTTCAGATTAAATAATGTAATATTAAATTTCTAAATAATGGCCGTTTTTATGGATTCAATTTTAAAATATTGAATGTAAAATTAGCATTCAACTATGGGGTTTTATATCAAAAGAATCTAAAATATTCAATCACACCAAAACCCAAGGAATCAGAATATATAACAGTGGTTGTATTATCAAAAGAGGATTGAGTTATGACTCTTTCATAATAATGTGTTATGTAATTTGTTGTTTTTATTAGTAGTATAGTTGAATATAATTTTTAATATCTTATGAAACTGAAATAAATGTAGTGGAAATAAATGTTTTAGAAGATAAAAATAATAATAATAAATAAAATGAAAAGTAATCACATGGAGAAGAATAAATAATTATTTATACTAATTAATTCATAATATGTTTAAAGAAATTATACTCGATTAGAGAAAAATCATATGAAGAATTAGAATAATATTAGGGAAAATTACATATTAAATTTTTTTCAATCTCATAAGAAATTTCATGAGAAGATATCAGATGAACATTAAATTATGGTAAATTAAATTAATAATGGTAATTATATGATATAAGATCAATTATCCATATTCTGAAAACAAAATTGTGATTATATCATGGTTTTGGGGATTATTTATAATGAAGAGTTGATGTAGCATTTTTTAAGGATAATGTTTTATTTGAGGTTTATAATGTTTTAAAAAATCTAGTTTCGATTTATTAATGTGTTATTTTTTTAGAATTATAATTACATTCATCTCATGATTGTTTGGGATGTTCATGAGTATATAAGATGTTAGTTTCTTTATGAGTAGTCATTTCATTTCAAATATTTTTTATATGAGAAACACTGAAGTTGAGTTTGGAAATCATTATTCATAAAATCATAATTTTTTACGATGGTCATTCAATTTATAATTTTTTTTAGTATTATATAGTTCAATCTTTTGGATAAATGATTTTTTGAGGGGTTGGAAGAATATCTTTTGGAAAAAGAAGATTGAGACACATTTTGTCAAATAGACTATAATATGTGGAGAATTTCAAGCTTTAGTATTTTACTAAGTTGGATGAAGCATCAAATATAATATTTGGTGGTAGAAATTGATATTACTAGTTGGGAGAGAGAATTATCATTTTGATATTTTTCTAATTTTTATTCTCATGCACATTATAGAGGCAATTCATGGATTTATGCGAGTCAACACGAAAAGTACTAGGTACCCACATTGGGACTAAACTGTGCAAAAAAATATGTTCCTTGTATTATTTTCTTTTTCATTTCATGGGAGAGAGTTTTAGTCATAAATTTTAGTGGATCAAAATAATAAAATGTTCAAGATATCTATTACATAGAAGAAAATTGTAAATTTTAGATACTAATGAAAATTCCACGCCTATTTGGGTACATATATTACTTTAAATTTATATATAAAATTATATGAGATATGAATTTGTAATGAATAATTATTTCAAAAACAATTATTTTTTATTATCATTTTTCATTATTAATACATAATTTGGTGGCTTTTCTTTTTTGGTCACAAGTTGTTGTAAGGTATTTTACACATAACCATGTAACTTTATTTATATGATCAGTAACGTAACCATAAAAAATCATTTAGGTTGTCATTTAAAATATTTGGAATAACCCTAGTTTCCTCAAATCATTCCATATGGTAATTTTACTATACAATACATTGTTAAGATACTGTAAAAATGGTGTTACAGTTCTAAAAACTTCCTGGTCTATTTCATAATTTTAATAGTTATAAAATTTTATAGAAATTTTATTTTAGTTTTCATATTAATATAGTTTTTATTCCTCCATAAATTACGGAATAAAAGAAAATATAAATTTTCATTTAATGGATCTTAAAACCAAAAAACATTGATTTTGAAGACCATTTTTTCTCTTGAAATCAAACACTATCCTCTATATATTTGATCATAATGTAAATTTGTTAGACCGGAAAATTCCACTATAAATTAATTATTTAATAATTTTTATAACCTGAAGTTATTGAATGATAATAAATATAGGTTAATAATTTCATTCTAGCATCACAAAAAAATTTTGATCAAACGATGTGTATTAGAAAATTATGTGATGTAGAGTGGATATGATAAAGAATGCATTTATCATATAAATCACCTTAAAAATAGAACGGGATGGGTGGTGCAATATCCCATTTTTCTTATATGGAAAAAACATTTAATTCATGGTTAAAAACCAAAATTATATCCTTATAAATTTTCCCCATGGTGGAAGGAAGTGTTCAGGACCAACTAGGGCATATTAATAGCTCGAATCACTAGTTTTCAGAAAAAATAGTAGAGGTGTGTGCTCGGTGTAGAGTTAGGGATAACCATGCCCCTAAAACCATGGATCCCTTGTAAGGGTTCCACGCGGTTTGTATAAAGTGTCAAAAAGAAAATTATGTCTGGTGCAGCTGTGATACAGGGTGTAAAAGGAATATGTATTGTTTATCTTACCATGAACTGAATGTCAAGAAGGGTCTGTCCCTAGGTTGTGTAGTGTGTACAACATGTCCAACCAGGAATCCAAACTATGATCCCTTTATATTTTGGAATAAATTACAATTTTTCACGGTTTCTCATTAATACCACACCCCCTACTTCATCCTCTTTATTATCCATCATATTGTACACAAAGGATTACCCACCTCAATATTTTATAAGATTGGATAAATCATATCCATCCATACCCCATTTGATATGTTGTATTTCAGGTTGTATTCCTCTCAATAGTTTCTTCAATCAGTTACCTTCTTTTATCAGGCTATCTTTCCACATTCTGTGGTATATTGTTGTGATATTATATGCCATATTTTATATTCATTTTTATATTCTTCCATTTTAAAAAATTCTAGTTTAGACTAAGGGATGATACTGTATTAGTGATCTAATATATGAATATGGTAAGTAGTAAATGTCCATTCCCTCAATTTCTATTTTTTTTAATTTTTTCTATTGTTCCAAAAACCAAATTAATCCTGTTTTTTTTATAGAATTTATAAAATTTAAATTAAAATGTTTAACTTGAAATTTGAGTCCCGAATGAGACTAATTGGCATCATTGGAGGTTGGTACCTCGAACCAATAACACAATTTGGGTACATTATTCTTATTCCATCAATGGAATATATTTTCACTACCTATAAATCCATTGAGTGTGCTTGAATAGAACACTACTACGACATGTACTCATTTTTAATAAATTAATCTATAATAATTAAATGTAATATCAAAATATCATATCTCATATCAAAAAATTAAATTTTATTATTACTTGTCTGTTATTAATTCATTTTCATTATAATGAAAAGGTTTTGAAAATAACCTAAGAAAACTTTAATCAAAAGGGTTATTAAATTTGCTATGATGACATATAAATATATATAAAAATGAGTTGATGGTGGCTATAAAATATTGACCTTTTAATCACTATAGAAATGGATATACTATAACTCGCTTGGATTCCTAAGGGAATGACTTGAGCACTCATATGATGCCAATCTAATTCATTGAACTAGATTCTATGGGAGATACCCACCATAGAACTACGTCCTAGACTGTTGGAAGATTCTTAGTATGAAACCATTGGATCCCTATCCACCTCTAGAAAACATGAATGCCTTGGATGCAGTCCATGGATTCAGTAAGATGTCTTACTACATGGAATGCCTTGGATTATTCTGTATGGGCTCCAACCTTTTTTCTAGGGATTTAACATGGACTATATCTATGGATGTGGTAATAAATATTTGTTGTGAAATTCTTAATGTACACCCCTTGTATTACACTTATCCTTATTTCTATTATTCATGATAGTTTACCATCAGGTAACCTTACCTTATAATTTCATGGGTTATTCTTTTCAATGGATCCTATTTTCTTGTAATTTTAATAATAACACCATGGTCACATATATTATATTCCAAAATCCCTTATCTAGATGATTAAATAAACTAATTCTCTGAGAAATCCATCACAATCTAAAGTAGGTATGTTCGAATAGGTGTCCCATGAGGAACCTAATCTAGACATGGGTATAATTTTTTCTTATTTATGATGATTTAATGGAACTCTATTATAATTAATATTTATAAATGGGATTTATAAAAAAGGTATTGGTTGTTTCCTACTATTTGTATCACATAACCTATCTCAAAGGCCATTGGTAACCATGTAGATAAATTTTTTGTAATTGTGTATTAGGTGAAGATTCTAGCAACGAATGAGTGGATTATTTTATTAGAATAATATCTTATTGTTCTTTTTATATGTTATCCTCTTTACAGAGGCATGATATAATATTTTTATATTATATCATTTTCATTTTTGAGTTGCTTATCTAAGCATGAAATTTTTAGAATTATATTTCTTCCTTATTCATTATTATTTCATCATTTTTTCTATTATTTATTCATTCATTTTTTACCAATAATTTCCACTATTACTATGAAGCTATAGGCTCACCAATGTTCCACATTATACCCTTGCTACAAGTCTTCACCCACTGGCATATAGGGAGGCACGCTATAGGCCATGTGTCAAACTGGTTCAGCTACTATTACTTGGTGAATGAGTCTGATACATCACAATATGGTATCATATTTTCTTTTTTACCATGTCTTACTATTTGGGATGGTATACATGAGACTATGATGTGTCAGGATTTGGTAGTGAGTTTTTTCATAGGATTAGGTAATCGATGTTTAGGGGAAATCCAAATGGTTAGGGATGGGATTTAATGTTATGGATTATGCCTATCATAGTCTCACTTATTTCTTTAATGGGTGGAACACATGAGGCGTGTTGCGGATTATAATATTATCTATTTTGATTTATCATTCGCTCGGTATGGCAACTAATCATTACTCATGAATTATTATATGAATGTTATAGAATAAAATTTCATGCATTATTCTATGCCACATAGGTTGTATTGTTTGACCTCATTATATTTTTGGTTTGTTCCTTTTGTAATATATCGATTATGAAACTAATATTTTCACCAAAAAAGGGATCGATTACATTTTTATTAAACTGGCTTTATACACCTAAATGGTGTTTTCATATATAGTTTGATGATTCTTCCTTATTTAACCAACTATCACATGTTTGGGTTGTGTATATAAGGTTACATAGACTAAAATATAATTTTATGTTTAATAAATGAATTTCATTTTTACTTTAAAGAGCGAATGTACATCTATAAATTATGAATGAAAGTTATTCTATTGAAATCATATTATAGCACTAGTTACATTATTCTATCAGTCATAGGATACTAGATATAGGTAAATATACCCCTATTTGTAATTTATTAATAATGTACCAGTATAAATTTGGAATTTTATTTCATTTAATTAATCTATAAGATGGAATAATTACCTGATAAATTCTATATTTATATAATATTTCCATTAAATAGATATTGCAATTACTACTTAAATGTATTTTTCCTAACTAACATACAATTGAAACTCAATATATTAGGACCCCTAAATAAAATATATAAATTGATCTAGAAATTTCCTTAGTAGTTGGTAGTTAGATGTGTATCTTTTGATTCAGTATGATCTAAAAAAATTTCTAAACCTACATTGTGAGTAGGAATAGGGGTGTGACTTACATATATTTAGCATTGTACCTATCCTACATTGTCTTCTACATTTTTCAATTATAAAATTATATCTATGGCTTGTGTTTTCTTTTTTTAGAACAATGACACTAAAACATCTTAATTTTTTGTGCTAAGAGGGTGGTTACAACCATACTCTTGATGTGGTGCGCCCTAACCAACCTGTGTTATATCTATTTGTTCAACCCCTGACACATCCTATTATCATTAATGGGGTAGATGATTTATTGTTTTGAATGGGATTATTTTTTCTTATAAAACACTATTTGGACTTATACAGCATATATCATCCATAGTTGAATTGATGTGAGTGCTTCAGTAGAAGAATTAACCTATTTTTCAGATTATGGAGGCCCTTAAACTATAGAATCTTAGTTTCATTCCATCCAATAGATTTTTGAGAACATTGTTACATATCTTGATAGGTGAGTGAATATTTCAACATACATGCTTTATGACTCCACCATGAATTGGAGGGATTTTTTGATTCAGGATGATCAGCATCCAGGCAAGAGATGGGGGGATTCCCAACCAATTTTTATAAAGTTTTAATCCTGAAGACATTGGGAAATGATCAATCCAAATATTTTATACACGTGGAATATGGAATCATGGTAATCATGGTCGATTCACCAATCTTTACAAAGCTTATTCATTTTAAATTGACCCTTAGGTGGAGACAAACTCTCTTTGGAGATATGTTATGAGGATGAGATTAGATAAAACATTCAATATTAGGAAAATTTCTTCAGTCAATCTACCATTTATGTGATTTTTAATCAATACCTTATCATGAAACACATTTTTAATGATTAAATAGACACTAAGCATGATTACATAGTACCAATATTGAGTATTTGTTCCTCTAGAGGTTGGAAATGTCATCTTGAGTTTTATCACTAGGGATGTTCTAGCTAGAATATCCACACTAGCAATTTGGTAGTGTTCCATAGTTGTTGGATCCAAGGCCACAAGGAGACTCAGTGTGATAGGAACCTTGTCATGTCTAGATATTTTTCATGCATAGTCTATCTTTAGAGATTCTTCAATACCATAAATTTTGTTTCTTGTGGGAGAGGATTAATGATATCTCTACATTACATAGTATATTAAGTTCCTCCACGTTGGGTATATAGCTGGGCCTGCACGTTCAAAGTAGGCTGAGGTATAGTTTGTGGATAAGTTATCCAGAATTCTATATTTCAGCATCAGCTGAGCGAAACTACTTAGGGTAGTAAATCTATATCTTAGGGCCATAGATCATCCAATTGCACACAATATAGTTGATATCCAATGACAAGGGCACATGGGCCTCTATAATAAATGGTACTATTAAAATATCCTATAATATTGTAACATATTTTTTTCATACAGATGTATCATACTCTATTATTTTTATATCAATGATGGAAATTATCGAGCTTTAAATTCAGTAATTCTATAGATTGATGTCACCTGATACTTTATTTAGAATTCAATTTAAGAGTGTGTTTGAGTGTAAAATATACCCCCTTGAGTTTGGATTTTATAATTTCTTATGGGAAATCATAACCCTATGTGTGATAGGATTCAATGTCATTCCCATGATGGACGGGTTGGTCCCATATCACACTGATGTAGACTACTATCACCATAGAGTAGTGTTTACATCCCCAATGGGAAATTTTTATTTTTATGAGGGTGAATTTGATATCCAGGTGAGTAGAGATTTACCAGAACATTATGGGATAGGTTGAGTTTTATCCCATATTTCTAGCCTTTACATAGAGTATTGGGGAATACATCTAAGAAATTTTCATCTTGTAATAGATCATTTTAGTTATGTCTTCCCCGTTTTTTATGTGTTACCTCCCGATAGAGAGGTAGAGTTATCTATCGAGATAGTTTTTGGAGAAACATTTGGATCCATTACACCTTCTAGGATGGATACTACAGAGAGGGAGACCAAGAGGTAGCAAAATTACATGAAATATACGGATTTTATCTGACCCATTACATCACCTTGGTTTTTACATTTCCTTTTCACCAAAAAAATAGAAAATACCTATAGGATATGTTGTGTTTATTGATGGATGAATGAGATTATGGTTAAGAACTAGTATCCATTTCCTCATATCCATTATCACTTTGATTATCACAAATGAGTGAGGTATTTTTACACAATCTATTTGAGTTCATGTTATCATTAGGTACATGTTAGACCATCATACATATCTCATAAAACTTTTTGTAGTAGGTATGGTCTTTATGAGTATTTGGAAATTCCAGTTGGTCTTACAAAAACACCCTTTTTCATAGACACAATGAATAATTTTTTCCATCCATACCTTAGTTACTTCATTGTTGTGTTCATTTAATACATCATTGGGTACTTACATACTCAACATGATCATGAAATATAATTTTATATATTTTTGTGTAGATTTAGGGATAATTTGTTTTTATGAAAAAATCACCAAATTACACTTATAGATCATCATGGATCAGTTCTAGGGTCATATTATTTCATAATTAGGTGTATCATTTGACCTAGATAAAGAGAGGGTCATAATTTACATGGAGGTGAATAAGAACTGTTTGAAAAAAAAGAGCGTCTTAGGTCTGAATATGTTTAACTATAATAATATAAAGGATATATCCCATATTTCACAACCACTTATACGATTTACCAATAAGGAAATATTTTTTAATCTTTTTTTGGAGCATAGGATAAATATTTTCAAGATTTTAAGGGAATACCTACCTCAACCATAATCCTGATCCCACATGATTATAGAAAGGGATAAAAATTATTTTGTGATACCTCAGTCAATGAGATAGGTGAAGTTTTGATTTAGGAAGATTTATTGGTTGTATACATATCTCAAAAGATGAAGCCTAATTTGTGTCACTACTTGATGCATGATCTCGATGTAGGATCATTTTCCATGACTTGTGTTGCTAGAGACACTATTTTTTTGGATACCATTTTTTGGTGTATATATCACAAAATAATCAGGTACATTTTCACACATGTTGACTTGATTATTATTCAATTGATATGGGTTGAATAAAATCATCCCATTGAATTGTATATTACAGATACTCATGGTATGGGAATTTATTTTTTCAATGCTCTAAACTGGGGAACTCAAATGTAATCTGTTCTGCAATCCAATGATAAATGGTGTTCTATTGATCTTATTTCTGTAATTCATCTTGTTGTTCAGTAGAGTTATGATTTCCCTTTCCATATATCATTTATTGTAACCACATCACTTTTGGAAAGTGTGAAATGGATACAGTTCTCAAATACTAAATTCATGGTCATTAGGGAGGGTATTTCAAGTGGATACCCACAGTTGGATTAGTCAGTTGAGAGAGGTGACAACCTGCTTATACAGGGATATATCTAGGTTCCTAAATACAAGAGATATGAATCAATTTAGTAATCCCAAGCTTTAGAATGGTAATTTAACTCATGGATTTCCATTATGACTCATGACTTTCTCCACCATTATTGGTGTACAGGGATGAAATGTTAGTATGTCAGTTATATCAATAGGTTTTCCACCTGCCAGTAGGTGACAAAAGAGAACTTTCTATCTTATGTCTAATAACAACCATTAATGGTCCCAAAATGAAATTTTTATGTTTTCACAATAAATTTTGTGACTGTTTTACTATAGTCTCCTTGAGGAATTGACGTATAATGTGTAGTTTCTCATAGGATAATAGAGGAATCTCATATCAATCATATCCCAAGACCTTCTTTATGCATTTAATGGGGGGATTATAAATCCATGAGATTACAAGCCAACATGGTGTCCCCCATAATATTTATTTTTGGGGATTCTCATTTCAAGTTGACATTCTGATAGGGGTTGTTGAAATCACATGGTACACTGGTACTTTGGAGTATTTTTTACAACTATATAACTGAAGGCCAGGGAAAATAGAGAATAAAGGTTCTAGGTTACACAATTTTACTGTGTTTCCTTAATTTCATAGTTGCACGGGATAAAAATCTATGTCATATCACATTTTCCTCCAATAAATCATATCAAGAGACCATAAAGATATATCATTTGGAGGACTTTTATGGTAGGTCATTCTAATCAACACTGCACTAGCTATAGGATGGAATGGAAACAATATTTTTACATCATCTCATCAAGGATAATTTATCGTAGAAACACATTATTAAGAATCTTATGTTTACAACCTATTCTGGATATAAATATTATATCAATTGTAGTCAACAACCTCTGGTGTTTTAGGTAAGGGATCTTACATTATTTTGTGTTTCTTGTATATAGTGTCATAGGAAGATATTGAGTCAAGGGAAACTGAAATATAGGTTCATTAGATCTTCTCAGATATTAGAGATGTTCAGGATTATATCTTATCAAATAGATTATCAATAGGGGTATGGATCCATGATTTATTTATTAAATATATAAAACTTTCAGTGCTATCAGGTGGTCATGTCCCATACTTTGGATCATGTTGATGAAGAATAAAAAGCCGATGAATATTTTAAAGAGTATCATATTTGTATTATTGAATAGACCAAAAATGTGCTATAATGATTGTTTATCCCATTAGCATGGATTCTATGGGTGCATAACCATGTTCATGATGATTCTTTGGTGAGAAAGGGCACCGTACATGGAAACTAGATTGAGTTATTCTCAGAAAAATCTTAACCACCCTTAGAAGGGAAACATATGGATAAGATTTTTTAAGTGGGAAGACTGAAATATCATGTTATATATTATAAGGTATTAACACATAAATTATTTGTATAAACTAATCAATATATCCTTATAAGTGTTCCCTATTATTTAAGGATGCTTTGGGACGATCTTGGTCTTGTGTGGTATTTGAATCTATGGTTTTTTGAGAAAACATGAGAGGTTCACAATTTGCACATGGTTAGTGATAGCTTTTCATCTCAAATTGTGTGTTCCAATAAGGGTTGAAATTAGTCTATCTAAACCATGAAAATGTGTCTTCTTACATGTGGGGGTCTAATCGAGGTTCTACTTGTGTTTCACATGATTTTTCTAACCATGACCTACAACCCTTGAGCAGAGTGTCCCTAGGTAGTGGGGTGTGCACAGTAAGTGTAAGGTTTGGACATCCCTGATGAAAAAACATGATTCTATTATTGTTTGGAAATTGTGACCATTCCTAGCTTCCATTTATGACCTCAAAAACACATCCTACTTATTTCTTGTCTAGTAGACCACATTTTAGGGATATCCCTCCTTTGTCTTCTATAGGATTAGAGATAACTCATCCTTTTGGCCTCGGTTTCTGACGTCGTTTACGATATTAGGTTCCACTTTGTAAAATCATTTATATATTACATTATTTTCTCTATTTATCTCACCATATACTATTATATTTCAATGAGTGATCGTATGCTATATTTTCATGGAGTTTGTCTAATATTATATTTTTTTCAATATAGGCCGAACCAATGGTCAATATTGGAAGAGATATCTATTATTGGTATAGTGTAGGTGGTCTATGAATTTTCCCTCACTCTCTCTCTATTTATGACTTGTTTATTTTCACAAGATTTTTTATTTATGTGTGGAATATAAAATTTATAGGATTTAAATAAAATTGAATATATTGTAATCTAATGACCTAAGGATTCCAATTAAAATCGTTTTTTCTTGAGACCTCAATGCCAACAACCCAATTTTGGTGTGTTGATTTTTATAACAATAATGAAAAATTTCATTACTACATTGAACACTGTTGAGTATTCATTAATTATCCATTAATATGTTAAATATTTATTTTTAATAAATTAATACCTAATAATTAAAGAGAAATCCTAAATCACATTTCTCTTTAGAATAATTAAATATTTACGATTGTTTTCTCTTCATTGAACATTTTTCATTATAATGAAAAGGTTTAGGAATGTTCCTAATTGAATTAAAATTTTCATGGTTATTACATGTGATATGATGAGTTATGAATATATAAAAAATTATCTTGTAGTCCCTATTGCATATGAACCTTTTCATCTATATAGGAATTCTTAGACATAATCCCACATTCGATTCCCAAGGAAATTCCTTGATCTCTTAGAGTACATATTTCTAATTAATTTAGATAGATTCCAAGGGAATTAATAATATTGGAACTCATTCCATAAATATTTTAGGATTCGTGTTAAGACTTCATAGAATTCCTATTCTTCTAATGAAAATTATAATGCTTGAGATACAGTTCTTGGATTCAATGTGTTGTTTTAGGAGATTCTAGTCCTTTGGTTTTTCCCCTTAGGTTCCAATCATGAATAGTATAGGGTTTACATTAAAATTAATCCATGGAAATTGTTAGACATATTTCCATTGGAATGCTTTGTTTACACCCCTTAGTCTAAACATAGCCCTTATTGCTAGGGTGAATGATAATGTACTTTGAGCTAGTCTTACCTTATAAGGTCAAGGATTCCATGTTTTCTCCTGGTATCCTCTCCCACTATTATTTTCATAATCACTAAATGTTCATCTATATTATATTCCTAAATAACAGGACTGAATGACTAATTTAACTCATGATTAGATACATCAAACATAAGCTGAAGCCGGTACAGTGCACGAGGTGTCCTATGAGGAAACTAAGTTCGAATCGGGTGGTATTATTTATTATTTAAATTGTTATACCTACAAAATGATATGGTTTATATTTATATATTAAATTTTAATTTATTTCCATGGAGGTGTCCTATTGATCTTATCTCACACCCTATGCAATCCTCCTTTGTTGCCCAAAAATACTAAATGATTTAAAATACGGATAAAGGGATGCATCTGGTTATGGATTTGTGACTTCATATATTAGGATTGGTTCTTGGTAGTAGATGAAGGGAAAATTTCTTAAAACGTTTCGAAAAGTTTTGGTAATTTTTACCATTTTTCATCATTATTCATCCATGTATTCTTGCTTAACTTTGTAGGTACAAGACAACCTTTTTTTATATTGTATGATTTTCATCATTGATTTGACTATTTATAGTTTATATTATTATACTCTTTCACTATCTTATTCTTTATTATTTAATATATTTCTCCATTATATATTTATAAATTTTTCACCATTGTGTTCCACCTTGATTATATGTCTATATTTTCTCAAACATACCACCTTATCCTTTTCTACTAGTCCGAATCATCTAACATACTAGGAGGCATACATAGGGCCTTATGGATTTGTGGTAAGGCTACTGTTTCAGGATAAGTTGGTATTGGACATCACATGTGGTGTAAAGAAAATGGTATTCCATTTTATCCTCGGTTAGCGTAATATTTTTTGAATATAAATTTTTAAATTGGTGAATCAAGGGATTATATTCAAACTACTATAAATGGGGAGAAATAGATATTTTCACCACAATTGTAGATTTGTTTTTTGAATATCCTATAATTTGGTTTGTGTGGGGACTTTTATCATTATTATCCTATTTACCATTCAATTTTTAATATTTATTGTTCTCATTAGGAGAAAATTGGAAATAGAACACCTTGAATACCAAATTATTTCAATCAAATGGTGAGTGGGGACTATTGGTGAAGTTCATTCAATAAATGATTTGACCATTGAAATCCAACTTCAATATATTAATTTATTGGGATCTATTTTTATTACATTTGATGTGAAATTAAATATATATAAAATTATCTAGATAAATCCTGAGACATAGGGAAGATTTTTGTTAAAACACTTTGAGATTTACTTCCTTTCCATATCCTATGATTATTTCAACATAACTTGATTTCAAAGGACTATTTCCTTATTGGGTGGACAAGATAGTTTCTCTTAGTTTAACTTTCCTTATTTAGGATATTTTTATGAAAATGTCCATAAATAAGAAACAATGAAATAGTTTTCTAATAAATAATAGTGATATAGTTTATAAAAATTTCAATCCTCTTAAAATCAAGTGATAAAAAGTGACAACAATTTATCTAGGTATAAAACATAATGAAACTAATGAATATTCTCTTACGGATAATGACACTGGTAATATTAAAGAGGAATCATTTGAAATAGATATGGACAAAAATAGTCTTTTTTCTAACATTATATCTCAGGATATATCATTTGGACCTCCCTATTCTCCTTTGTTGTTATCTTCTCATGAAGAATAGTTTAATGACGATGATCTTGATGATTCTGAATTTTCTTTGAATAGAGTTCTTGAATAAAAATTTTGTGAGTATAGTAGTTTTGATAAAATAGAAATAAATTAATATAATAATTAGGAAGCATTTAATTTGAGTTCTGAGATTATATACGCTCCAAGTCCAATTTAAAGGGAAGAAACTCATGATTGGGAGAAATAATATTTGAATGGTAGTGGTGATCATGGGGATGTCCCCATAGACATAGTGGACCTTCCATCTAAACTATTCAATGATATATTTCAGGATCATTAATTTGTATAATTTATCATCAACAAAGGATATCTCCATCAATATAATTTTTTCATTTTTATAATAAATAGTTTTCAATGGAAAAGGTTTTTGATGAGTTGTTCTGTTCAACACCTATAAAATATTTTGATAATTTTTTTAATAGTTTGCAAACAATGCCTAATGAATCTACTCACACAAAACCATTTGATGATGTTGGGAAAAAGATATTGACAAAAAAGTGGATGGGTATTTTAGAATATATTACATTTTTAATGATGATATGTTATATAATAGGATGTTGATGTGATGTTTATTGTTTTGAAATCCACAATAAATATCTTTTCCCTTATAATACAATATATTGGTGACCACGAAGTTGTCTCTTGAGGAGTTTTCAAATAGAGTCGAAAAACTCTCACTATTGTATTGTTTGATTTTACAAAAAACATTAGCGGATTTGATTTAATGATCAATAATAGTATATAACAATAAATTAAATTAATGGAAAATTTAATCGATAGAAATAAAAATTGGCATAAAATAAAAGGAGTGTGAAATTAGAATTAATACAATTGCCACAGAAAGGATTAAACATCTCAGACAATCCCATATTCCTTTTACAAAAATATTTCTCAAGTGAATTTCTCAATGAACCAACAAGGCCCCCAACGAACACTCAAATTTGAATAGACATCATATCAACACCTCAATATTAGTTTTTGCATACCTATATAAGTGATTCATTAACATGATGAACTACTAGAAATAAAACCTAATGGAAAACACTATTCTCAATAATAAGACCTCAATGAAGAAAATTAAATAGTATAATTACTTAATTTACATCATTAATTGAACAACCATTCATAAAAATTTGATGAAAATATATTAAAGAAGCAAAAAAACTGCATTCATTCAAAAATATATGTTCAAGTTAAACTCAAAAAGAGTTTAACCAATAAGAATAAAAATAGAACAGAGTTTCTATCTTTTTTTCATCCACAAAAACATCGTTCCTAGCTACAAATCACTATAGAAAACCATCTCTTCTCTATAAAATCATATATGGATGAAAAATTCCTGAAGATATCAATCTCCACACTCCTACCATAGCGAAGAAAGTCTCTAAATCGTTTGGATGATGTTTAGTGGTGTTGCACTGCTCCCCAGCATCACAAACTGCAATGGATGGGTGCCTAAAGGGGTTTATTTATTTTAAATTCCCATTAGTCCCACAATCCTCATTGTGTTAATTTTATGTGTGTCAACACATACAAAAAATTTAATGGGGTTTCGAATCAAGTAATCCATCAGGCATTATTTGTCATGATTATCAGCATAATTTTCTCCAAAAATTTTCTATTAAACATTTCACATAATGTAATGTAGTTACATAATGTGTAATGGTATTTCATGTCTTGTAATGATGTCATGAATTGTTTTTATTTGAAAATTCATTTTCGAAAATGTAATGAAAAATAATTTCATTAAATGACGTGTAACTATGCTACTTTAGTTTTCCATATTCTATTATTTTCTAAAACATCTGGTGTTATGCTTATTTTCTTCACTCATGGTGAAAATTGTCTGTTAGCTACGCCCCGAAATAGAAAATTGATTTGGGAGAAGCTAATATTCAATAAATGTTAAATTATATATTTCATGATCAAAACATCCATTAATTCTAAAAATAATGAAATTTCAAATAATATGACACATTGGTGGGTTTAAGTCATTAAAATATATATGAAAAATAGTGTCACTAGTAGATCTATCAATTCCCCCATACATATCATTTGGACTCCTAGACAAATGGGAACATGAAAACACATACCAATGAGGTTCCCTAATTTATATCCAATAATTAAAAGATATCATACCTCATTAAAATCATATATTTCAAATTATCTATTCAAATAATTCAATTAATTTCAAATTTTTTTCTCCCACCATGCACACAACATAGTCACCTCACATTAATTTTCTCTCATAAAACAAATTACGTTTTTCAAAAAAGATTTTTTCATCAAATCTCATGAATAAATCATAATATCCATGTTGAATTTTTACATCACTAAATGATGTGATACAAGAATATTTTATTATCATGAGGACTTTACCACATTTCGTTTGTGTCTAATGTTTGCTAGGATTGAAATGTGAAAATATTTTAAGTTAAAGAAGGTGGGAATGAATCTTTTTTAATAAAAAACAGTGATTTTAATTTTAACTCAGGTATGTTCTCCTCTCTAATCATATTTATAGAAACAAAACTCTGAGAATATATTTTCAAAGATATTAAATAAATATTTATGTAATAATTATAACATTTTTATTCTTTATTTTAAAATCTCCTGACCAAAAACCACTTTCTTCCATTGAGAGATCCAAAAAACCAAAGCTCCCTTTCATTTGAGATCTCCATATGGTCATAGGTCTGAGAAAAATATTTTACATTAGTAAAAATTTATCTTCATAGTTTTAATCTCCACACAATGAAAAACCAAATGAATTTTTACAACACAAGTTATATCCCCCTACACTTATGTTCAACTAGAACATGCAAATAAACTTCCAGAGAAGGTATAAAAGGTAAAATTTTCTTCTGGTGTGGCTAACATAACTAGATGTACATAGAGACAAATGGATCAAAAAATAAAAAATGTTCTAGTAATTCCATATTATAGATAATTCACACAAAACATAGGCTCCAATATCTAATGAAATTCTACAATCATTTTATTAGAAAGTTCCAGATCCCTCATATTTTTTCATAAAGAAACAGTGTTTCGGTTCAAACTATAATGGAATGGTGCTCTCATGGAAAGAGGTGATTACAAAGAAAAAGTAAAATGTGTTAGAAATATTTATTATTATGGGAATTTCATAATAAAATAGTTTTATGGGGTTTCTGATTAAAAAATATAGTAGTTTTCAAAAAAATATTCAATTCTTTTTACTTGAAATAATGTCATTTAAGAATTCATTTATGTTTAGATTTAATGGAAGAATAGGTTCACTCGTTCAATTAAACAAAAATGTGAAAAATATAGTCATAAAAGATAAAAATTGTTTTCTTAAATGGAAAACAATAAATTTGATAATAAATTGCACAAAATTTGAAAAATAATAAAATAAACATAAAAAAAGGAAAGAAGAGTTGAAAACAAAAAATTTTAAAGGAAAACACAAAAAATAATAATCTACCAAAGATGTTCCTTCCCCATACTTATTCAGTGAAATGTCCTAATTGTAAAAATAATTATGTGAGAATGATAATCCTGAAATTAAATACATTAAAAAAAATAACTGAGAAGGAAAGACAAAACCTGGCCTCAATTTCACTAAGCATATGGATGATGTATTTCCTCCCACGGAGGTCCTTGAACATTTTCTATATATAGCATCAATTGTTCCCATTTACTATGAATGGTGTCCCTTTGTTGGTTTATTTTATTTATATTTCACCAAAAGAAAATGTAAGAGTAACAATGAAAGAGAAAGACCATTTGGGATGAAATATACCATGGAACAACATCAATATGGAATCAAATAGAAGCACTTTCTGTCCATCCATAAATCTTTTATTGAAAATAATACCATCATGATATGATTTTATTCTTTACACATACAATTGGGATCTTTCATATTCCATATTTCTGATCTTTTATTGTTCCTGTAAACAAAATTTTATTTCTTTTCCAACTGAAAATAGATTCTTGTTACATGTCTTGACATCCCAAAAAAATTTGTTTTCTAACACAACCGGTATTCAAAAATCCATTCCATAGACCAATATAAATGATGAATTTCCAATTGGGGTTTTTATTGAAGTTTTGTATGCCCATTATGCATCATAAAATATCATGATTCAATTATTTATATTTGGGTTCATTGTTTTTAATTGAATATTTTTTATTTACCTATTGGAAAACTCAACCATTTCACTTTATTAGGAATTATTGGTTGTATAGAACCTATGTTAAACTCTCTATTTCATATAAAGTGTCCCCATTTTCCTATTAATAAAATGTGTACCTTGATTCGTAATCATAATCATTGGATATCCAAATCATTAAAAAAAATTCCTTTTAAAATCATTGCACCATTTTGGCACCATCAGTTCTTTAGGTAATAGCTTCTCCCCACATTGAGACATAATCAAAATAAATCAATATGTAAAGATACAAAAATTAATCGGGAAAAGGGACCATCAACTACATTCCCAACACATCAAATAAATCATAAAACATAATAGGTTGTGGTGGAATCTTATTTCTTTTGGAAATGTTTCTTTGTAATTGAAATTTTTTACATTTTCTACAAAATGGAAAAGAATCATTAAAAATAGAGGGTCCATAAAAACTAGAATCATGAAATTTTATTTCATTTATTTGTGGCCAAAAGATTCCTCCAAATCTCAAAGCGTGATTTAAAACTTTGATTAATTGAAATTCAGAATTTGGAATTTATCCCTTAATCATTTTATCACTACCAACATGACACAAGAAAGGATCATCCCAAATTTAATTACATGAATCACTCATAAGATTAGAAATTTGATGCTTGGAAAATAGTTTCAGACTTCATTACCACCCAAATAAATAAAAATATTTTCAATCCATGGTTTTGCAATTTGATAAGCTAACAACTACTCATATGTAATGGTTTTCATAATTGGGGGATATATCTGATGTTTTCCATTCAAAATGTATGGTATCCTACTCAAATGATATAAAATTATGTTATCACATCCTATATTATAATTTATTTCAACATCAATATATTGTAACAACAATATCCTTCTAAAATGTCTTGGTCTTGAATCAATTTTCTTCCTAAAAATAGGATTCTAGATTTATCTATCAGATCAATCACCTTGGGGAATATCAGATAGAATCTAAATTTAAATAAAGTAGAGAAAACATCAATAAGTTCCCACTCATTTATTTGGTTGTTCTATTGGGCTTGAAAAAAATTTCATGCAGTATAATAGATCACATGATATTTTTTTACAACCATTGACTCATACCTACCCTAGGAGAATAGTCAGGCGCATCAGTCATGATTTCAAAGGGAATGTCCCATTTTCGTGATTGTACAATAAGAGAGGTTATTAGTTTTTTTTGAACACCCCAAAGACTATTTAAAATTACATGAAAGAAAAATGGAGAATATTTTTGGAGTAATATGAACAATGAATGTAAATCCATACAAAAATACTTTATGAATCTTCTATAGAAGCTAGCATGGAAAATAAAGGATCACACATCTCTCACTGTTTTTGTGTATGGAAATGATGAAATGACCTTAACATTGGAATTATCAACATGAATTCCCTCTATAGACACAACCTGGCAAGGTAGGATCCCCTTAAATGCCATAAAATTTCAGTTTTCATAATTTATAACATGATTCTTATCAATGAATGTTCCATGAACTTCAGCAGAAATTTTCAAGATTTTTTCAATTGATGATCCAAAAATATTGAATTCCTCCATAAAAATATCTATTCATTTTTCTATGAATTAATAAAAAATGATCCTCATGCTCCTTTGAAATTATACAAGAGCATTACATAAACTGAAGTGAATATTCAGATATGAAACGATTTCAAATGGGCATGGGAAAGTGGTTTTCAATGGATCCTCCAATGAAGTGGGAATTTGTAAATAAACTTAGATTCCATAATGAAAACTGCAGTGATATTTCCTAGCTATAATTTTAAGGACATGATCAAGGAATGGAAATGGGAAGTGTCCGTTCCCTGTAACCAAATTGAGAATCCTATATTTAATGAACATTCTACATATATTTGGAAGAATAATGGGGAAATTCCCACCAAATTCATTGATTGAAATTGTGAAATCACTTATTCTGGAACCACGTTGAATGGACTTTCCCATTGAATATCAGATATGTGTAAAATAATTCCAGTAGAAAATAGAGTGGTTAATTATTTATTGACATCCGCAAAATTTTATGGTTTTAATCTCCTATTAAATTGTATGACTAGTATTTCATTTTACTACAAAAAATTTCATTGCATCCACAATGAGGGACTAATTAGTATTAAATTATAGAGTTTTCATCTTACAAAATACTTTTAAGACTTGAGGACTCATAGAAGTTAGTTCTCTTGGTCCCTTAACAAATCAATTGAACTTATGGAAGATAATTGATCATTCACTCATAAGAAATTGTATTTAAGTTTCCCAAGAAGTGGTTTCAACACTAAATCAAGTGGTATTTTTTTCATTTTTCATAGGATACATCTCATAGGTATGATTTCTTAGTGATGATCCATTTTTTTGAGGAAATTCATCATGGTTATCAAATTATATGTTTTCCAGGCCTATTTCATCTGCCAAATTGGAAACAACTCCATGTATACCACTATAAAGATTAAGGATTTTTTGAAATTAATTTTCTTCAAAGTTGAGATTAGTAGTCTCAAAATCCAAATACATATCACAAACATCCTTTTTGTCATATTATTTATTAGATTCAGCAATAGTTTTTTTCCATATATTAAATAATTAGTTTATTCTTTTTCACAGGAAAAATTTAGGGAACATCTAATTAAAAAAATCTATCATGTTTGCATGGTCGGATAAATAATCCACAAATAGGTGTTTCATGAAATTAAAAATATTGAGGTGAACAACATATCCTCCAAATTTTTGTGAATGTGTTCTTTTTTGAACGTTGATGATTTCTTTTTCAATTTTCACAAATGGTATCCCCAGAATGAGAGGTTCATGGATACTAAATTAGTCATCTTCCATATCTTAGACATAAAAATCCATATGAAAAATAAATTCTATTGTTTAGAAAAGTATTTTTTTCAACAATACATAAAAATGGCATTTAAAGGGGGATATTATTGAAAATGATACACACTCTCTTTATGATAATTTTGATGCTCACAAATACCCTTAGTTAATTTTTAATGATTTTATTTAGTATTTTGAAGGAATTTATTATTTTAGTTTACTCTTGAAATAATGAGAATTTATTACTTATTCAGAATATGCTTTAAGCACATTCTGGCATCACTGTTCATACCTTACATGGAAAAATGTAGCGCGAAATATATTTTAGCGCATTCTAGAATCACTGTTCATACCCTATGTGGATAAATGTAGCGTAAGAATGAAAATCATGTATACATTTTTTATATAAGAGAAAAGTATGGTTAAACAACAATACGTTTTATGTAAAGTATGGAAAAATAACTTTACGTTAGGAAGGAATATTAGGTTTTGGTTATCAGCAAAGTGTGGAAGGAGAACCGTGCGTAAATAATAAACGTTGCGTTTGTTTCTCAAAAGTATGGTTCATCAACCTTACTTTTGTAAACAACAATATGTTCTTGGAAAATAATGGATCAAGTAAAAGTGTGGATCTTATACCGTACATTTGAGAGTTGAAGAAAAATTATGGATGATCAACCTTGCATTTGTGTTCAACCTTATGCTGTCAACCCTTCGTTTGGAGGCCACATCATCAACCTTAAGTTTGGCCTCAGAAATTTTGACAGATGATATTTTTATGCAGCGATCAACAAGCTGATTATTGGGAGGATTTCAAGCCGGATTTAAAGTCGTTTTTAAAGTATTACTTTGACTAATTCAAAACCATTTTATCAATGGATTTAAGATTGAATTAAAAGGAGTTTTTTATGCTGAGTCTTAAGGGATGTTATGACTTCTCTGTAAATTCAAATTTTTTAATATCACATATCAGAAGGCGAATTTTATGGATCTAAATGTGCAGGAGATATGCTCAATTTTATTATATATGTTCTTTTTGAAACACCAGGTACATGCGTGTATGGTGATCGATCTATTATTTAAACGGTGGAAAACAGAGACTGCAGAAATTCACGATTGATCTGCTGATTCAAAAAGGAGCGTCAAAGCTCAGTTTGTTTAAGAAGAAGGAACTCGATAGAAGATTCACTTGTTCTTAATTGAATATCTACTGTGGATCTACTACTGGTGAAGTTGTGAACTATATCTATATATCTATTGAAACTGGATCGACTCAAAATTGCTTTGTTTGGAAAATCAATATTTCTAGAGGCTACGATCCATCTGCAGTCAATTGCATTCTGTTGCAATTGCGAAGATCAACTGGAAAACTTCTTTCTGAAATTATTTTTATTATTGAGTAACCATATTCTCGTTCTAAGCTATGTTGGTTCGTGTTTGAACCAGAAGACTTTTTTTTTCCTTGTATTATAAAGGTTTCAACTGCCTGTATTCAGTTGTGAACCGGTCGGTTGAAACGAGGACCAGATAGTGAAAACCACCAAGCTCATAGAGTTGATCGTTGGTGGAGTGGACCAGGGGCCTTCTGTTCCCCGAACCACTATACATCTTTGTGTTCTTGCTTTTACTTATTTCCTCTACACGATAAAATCTAATAATGTATAGAGGAAAAAACATGTTCAATCAAAGAGTTACTGAAAAATTTCAAAGGACACAATTCACCCCCCCTCTTGTGTATAATCTGTAGATTCAGATCCAACAATTGGTATTAGAGGTGGAGATTCTAATAGAGCCTTAGTAAGCTAGAAGCATTTAAAGATTATACAATAGAGAATCATGACTAATACAAGAGAAGGGATGTCAATGGTCAGAGCACCATATTTTAATGGAGACAACTATGGTTGCTGGAAATCGTGCATGATAATATATCTGAAAAACCTCGGATATAAAGTATATTCAAGGATTGTCACTCCTTATGAAATTCTTGAAAATCTTGAGACATGGAGTGCTGCTACAGAGGCAGAGTACGATATGAACTTGATGGTTATGAATGTAATTATCTGCGGTCTAGGACCACATGAATTTAATAGAGTATCTTAGTGCCCCACAGCATATGTGATGTGGAAAACAATAGTCGTGGAATATGAAGGAGTAGATAATGTGAGACAAGTGAGATATGGAACTACCAAATTGAAATTTGATACATTCAGAATGTTTGAATGTGAATGCATTACCCAAATGAAAGGGAGATTGACAGAAATTGTCAATAATATAACAGCTCTAGGAGAACCTATAAAATAGGTTGATCAAGCATTAAAAGTGCTGAGGGTACTTCCTACTCGATGGAATAGTATCTCTGCTGCAATCCGACAATCAATGCATGTCAAACATCTAACCATTAGAGTGTTTATTGGTACACTGATGATGTATAAAGCTGAAATGGAAGATGAGGGAAATGAACTTAAGGTCTACATAAAAATAGAAGATACTACCTTGAAGGTAAATTCACAAAAAAAGAATAGAAAGATGATGAAAAAATAAGTCAAAGATAAATCAGAAAGCTCTGACTCATCTAACTCAGATGAAGAACTGGATTAGCTAGCCAGAAAATTTAGAAAGTTCTACAGCAAGAAAAGAGGATTCAAAAAATATTTTATGAGAGAAGATAAAGAAGTAAGATGTTATGAATGCAAGAATATGGGGCATATCAGACCAGATTGCCCACAATTGAAGGATGCAAAGAAGAAGAAATTATTCAAAAGAAATGACTCTGACCAGAAATACATGAATGCTATGAAAACCACTTGGAGTGTATCTAAAGACTCCAGTAGCTCTCCTGAATCGAGCTCAGAGAAAGAAGAAGTCAATCAAAAAGCAAACATGTGTTTTATGGCAGAAACTAATGAGGTAGCAGGCCACCAAAGAACAAAAGATATATAGTACATGGATAGTGGCTGCTCAAGACATATGAGTGGAAACTCATTGAATTTTTCTTCACTCACTCAAAATGAAGGAGGACTTGTCACATTTGGTGATAATTCCAAAGGAAAAATCATTGGCATTGGAACTGTTGGAGATCCAAAAATAGTCTCAATCTACAATTTACTTTATATACAAGGATTAAAACACAACCTGATAATTATCTCTCAACTCTATGATGATGGATATACTGTTTATTTTACTAACAATTATTGTACTATTTCTAAAGATAAACTGTTTTAATTTAAACCAACAAGAACTAAAAATGTCTATACTTTGGATTTAAATTCCTTGTGTAAACAACAAGTAAACTGCTTGACTGCTAATGTAAGTGAATCCTAGATCTGGTATAGGAGACTTGGACATTTCAATTTATATTTTTTACATAATTTATCTAAGAAACATTTAGTTTCTGATTTACCTTGTCTCAAATTTTAATGTTACATATTTTTTGTTGCATGTCAACATGGAATGTAACACAAATGATTTTTGAAATCTCTTAATAATGTTTCTACATCTAAACCTCTATAACTTATTCATATGGATTTTTTTGGACCCTCAAGAGTAGAAATATTAGCTGGTTAATTATATGTATATGTTTTAGTTGATGACAATTCTAGATTTACAAGGATTTTCGTTTTCAAATTTAAAAATGAAGCTTTTACTTTATTTGAAAGTTTCTGCAAATCTGTTCCAAATAAAAAAGGTTTCAATATAATCTCATTGAGAAGTGATCATGGGGATGAATTTGGGAATCTGGAATTTAATTCCTTTTTCTCAAACATGGGTATTAAACATACCTTTTCTTCACCCATAACACCTTAACAGAATGGGATTGTAGAAAGGAGAAATTGAACAATTCAAGAAATGGCTAGAACTATGTAAAATGATTATAGCCTACCTATATATTTCTGGGCAGAAGCTGTGAATACAGCTTTCTATATAATTAATAGAGTTTTAATTAGACCTATTTTGAAAAAGACACCCTATAAACTATAGAATAACAGAAATCCTAAAGTAAATTACTATAATGTTTTTGGATGCAAGTTTTACATCTTGAACACCAAAGATAATCTTGGTATGTTCTATCCAAAATCTGATGAAGGAATTTTCTTAGGATATTCTGCTACCTCCAAATATTATAGAGTATATAACAAGATGTCAAGGATTGTTGAAGAATCATTTCATTTGAGATTTGATGAATCTGATCCCTTTGAGAAAAGGACAGATCAAATCGATGAACTCGACTCTAATGATAACATGAGACTTGAGAACATAGAGAATGATTTTTAAAATAATATAAACGAAATTCAGTCCAGTTCAGAGGAACATGATACTGAAGATCCTTTAAATGTTTTTCCTAGACAGTCTAGAACCAAAAATAATCACCCTTTAGAAACTGTGATAGGTGACCTAGAAACTGGTGTTCCAACTGGAAGAAACTTAGTAAACCTAGTGGAATTCTCTTCCTTCCTATCTCAACAAATACCCAAGACAATAGAAGAAGCTTTAGATGATGAAAGCTGGGTAATAGCAATGCAAGGTGAGTTAAACTAGTTTAAATGAAATAAATTTTGGGAATTAGTGGAATGACCTAAGAATTATCCTGTAATAGAAACCAAATGGGTCTTTAGAAATAAATAGGAATACCAAATCACAATACCAATAAATAAATCAAGATTAGTAGCTAAAGGATATAATCATGAAGAAGGAATAGATTATGATGAGACTTTTGCACCTGTAGCTTTGTTAGAAGCCATTACGATCCTTTTAGCCTATGTATCTTATATGAATATTAAATTATTTCATATGGATGTTAAATTTTCCTTTTTAAATGGTTATTTAATGTAGGAATTTTATGTTGAGCAACCTCCTGGTTTTGAAAATTCTCAAAAACCAGATTCTGTTTTTAAACATACTAAAGCTATTTACGGCCTTAAACAAGCACCTAGAGCTTGGTACGAAATATTATGTTCATTTATTTTAAAAAATTATTGTACTCCCGGAATGGAAGACCCCACACTCATTATGAAAACTATAAAAAATAATGTTTTATTGGTTCAAATTTATGTTGATGACGTAATTTTTGGATCAAATAATAAAAACCATTGTCATGAGTTTTCAAAGTTAATGCAAAAATAATTTTAAATGAGTATGATGGGAGAACTAAATTTCTTCTTAGGAAATCAAATATTTCAAAAATATTTTGGAAATGATTTAAATCAATGAAAATACATTATTGATTTACATAAGAAATTTGGACTTGAAAACAGCAAGCCATTTACAACTCCTATGTGTACTAATATAAAACATGATTTGGATTAAACTAGGAAATCAGTTGACAACAAGTTATATAGAGGTATGATTGGTATTTTGTGATATCATACTGGTAGAAGGCCCAATATAATGTATTCAGTATGTCGTTGTGCTATATTTGAATCAAATCCTAAAGAGTCTCATCTAACTGCTCTTAAAAATAATTTATCTATTTAAAAGGAACAGTTTTTCAATCTCTTCATTATCCTAAAAATTCTGATTTTAATTTGATTTCATATTCAGATGCTGACTTTGGAAGTTGTAGATTAGATAGAAAAGTACATCAGGAACATGTCACTTTTTAAGAAAGTCTATTGTATCATGGACTAGTAAGAAACAACATTAAGTTTTACTATCAACATCTATGGCAGAATATGTTTCTACTGGTAGTTGTTGTGCACAAGTGTTGTGGATGAAAAACACTCTTTTGGACTTTGGATTGAATTTTAATAATACACCTATTTTATGTGATAATACAAGTGTAATTAATATTTCAAAAAAACCTATTAGTCATTCTAGAACTACGAACATTAATATAAGGCATCACTTTTTCAGAGATCATGTTATTAAAAAAGATATATTTTTAGAATTTATAAATACTGAAATTCAATTAGCAGATATTTTTACTAAACCAATTCTCACTGAAAGTTTTGATTTTATTAAGGGGAGCTAGGTTTATTTAATTTTAAATAATTTTTTTTTACTTTTATTTATTTTAATAAAATTTATTTTGTTTTTTTAATACTGTTTAATATTTTTTCTCCATATACAAATTTTATTTGTTTTAAATATATGTAATGATTAGTGATTACATGGGAATCAAGGATGTCAGAGCCTTTTCGACATCTAAACAGTTTCACATCTATTGAAACCCTTTCGAAATCTGAAAATTGCACTTATGCTCTTAAACCCTAACCTTCAAACCTCTGAAACCTTAACCTTCAAACCTTTAGATATTCTCGCAAAGATTGTATGAACTAAAAGATCCAGTGAAGCCGAGCCAAGCAATTCCAAGAGACAACACTCTGAGGGAAGAAAAATCTTACAGGGAAAGGTAATCGATCTCGACTGGTTATTTCAGAAAAATCTGTTGTTGAAGAATGCGTTGTCATTCTAGAATCATGAATAGATGTTCAACAGTGAAAATACAGAATTTCTGTATGAATTAGAACATAGATGCTTCTTCAAATCTATACAGTTTAGCCTGGGGGATACCGAGGATAGTATGATGGCTAAGATAGAGGATATGGATTTCTCAATCTCAACTGTAGAGATTGGTCAGATTCTCAAATTCCCTCATGAGAGAGTTTTTCATTTTTATTTGAAAAATATTGGAGATTATGTTCATAAATATGAGGACATCATGTATTTTATTTTTGGTACAAATACTATAAAGAAAATTTTTGTCAAAGATTTGGATCCTGATCAAAAAAATTTGGTCAAAATTATTCATACCGGAATAGCTCCAAGAATGGAAGAAATGGAAAATATTCTGTATACTAATATTTATATAATATTTATTCTGTTAAGCGATATTAAGATAAACTTCCCAAGGTCCATGTTAAGGTATCTCAGTTACTACCGTCAAAGAGATCCCCAGATGAATTTCTACCCTTTCAGTCAATTTATTTCTAAACTACTGCTTAATAAAGACATGGAGAGATATGTGGATGCCGAAGTTAATTGTCATCATAGTAATATGTTTAATGCTGGAACATTAAGGAAGGTTGGATATTTCAAGAGCAGAATTAAAGGAAAAATTTTCCCAGTAGGAGCTGAGGAAGACTCAGAGAGTGCATAGGCTCAACCTACTAAGTCCAAGGAGGGACAAGATGAATTAAGAGTCAGCATTTTAGTAAGAAGGATTTTCTTTTAAGTGGAAGATTTTGAGTAAGACAGAAGTCAGTAGGGACATTAATCAAAAAGAAAGAGGCATGTTAATAAGGATGTCACTTCCCCAGCTTTGGAAACAACAACAGCAGCTTTTTTGTAACACCCCAGGTAAATAAAGATAATAAAATTTTCACATTAATCCATATTTGTGAATAAAATATTAATATGTCTTTAAAGGGGATGCTATGCTCGATCACGTACCTAATACGCAACAACGAGTTTATTGGGAATCTTACGTTGCACTCTAATAATAAAATAATATTATTTTAAATGGTAGTTAACGCCTAGCTGTTTTGATGGTGGGAATGAATAGAACTAACTACAAAATGATTATATATGTTTGTCAAATATTTTTACTTTTTACAATAAATGTTAGAGGATTAAAAATGCGAATAAATCCAATTTTAAGCGTAAACATTCTAATATTCTTTAAAAGGTCGATTAACTGCATTTTGATGGCGAACCTCATTTAAATCCACTTTTTGGAAATTTAATGTGTTATATTTGACAAAATAAAATTTTTCTTTATAATCAGGACATCAAAAGTTACTTTGTGTAAATTTTTTGTATTTTTCTGAAAAAGTTCAATTTTTAATGAATAGTGAATAATGTTGTATTTTAATTCAAACCTCTTATTAATATGATTTATTAATATGATTAGATTATATTTTGAATTGGTTTTATATTTAAATTATAATATATTTTTACCATTTAATCTAATAGTGGTCATTGTAATTAATTTCACTTTGAAATCGGACTTAAACTAGTGTCAATCTTTTGATACATTTTATTTCATAAAAACACGCAATTTGTTTTGACAGCAGGAATTAATTATTAAATTAATTAATGAAACTTATATGTTTTTAATTTTTTAAAATAGACATCATTTTTGAATTCAGAATATCAAATATATCTTAGGGTCAATTTTTGGTAATTTTCTGAAAAACATCAATTTTTAATGAATAGTGAAACCACTAAGTGGTACTTATAAAAACTGATTTTTCCGTTTAAATGAAATTTTTCCATAATTGTGTTTTGTATTTCAAAAATTCGACATACATGTTTGTCATTATGAATTAAAATGTGGTTCAATGGGATCAAAATAATTTTTTGGTGAATAGTAACTTATTAAGTTTTTAATCGCCATTAGAGGTGATTAGTGTAGTTTAAGGTAAAAATAATGTTTTAATAATATGAAATGACTTAGACACATGTCCTACCCACATTTTATGAGTCATGGACGACCAAGAAAATCCATGGGTCAAATTGGGGACCCCATGGAGCCACTTTGGTTGGAAAATGACATAAATAACTTTTTATTTAATGTTAAAATTAAAATGACACAAACATGAGTTGTTTTACTAAATCAATTTTTCATTGGGGTTATCCAAGTCCTATTTTTTACTATAAATATTCATTGGAAAGATAAAACGATTTCCTACATCATAGTAATTTTTTTATAATTTTTAGACATTACATAAATTAAATTATTTATGACATCATGATGATGAACAGATGACCTCATTATTTAACGATTTAAGTAAAATGGAAAGATAATGTAAAATATATAGACTAAATATTTCCAAAACCTATTGGATGGGTGTATTTCGAACCCTTATCACCTTATCCTCTAAACACATCAATTTGGGACCATTAAAATCCGAAACTCATTCTAAAAAAAAGTAATCTTTCCTTACTTTCCAAGAGTGCCCCTCCCCTCCTCTTATAAAAGGCCCCCACCTCTACCTCCTTACCTACACTTCCAAAGCCTTTGGCTCGGCCAAACCCTGACCATTCTATCTCTACACATCCCTATCTAACTCCTTGAAGCCTAACTTTGGGTAGAAGTCTTCCCAAGGAAGCCTTTTAGCTAAAACCAATGGGAGTTACCCGATTTAAGGTAATGTCTTTACTTGAGTCCTTTTGTTTTATTTTGCTTCTCCAACCCCCTAAAATCTTTTTATTCATTTCTATTGTAACAACTACAGTATCTTCAATATACTAGGATGTTTTTATAAGAATTATTCGAACTAAACTTACATACACCTACATCTAATGGTTAAATAACATACTGTTTCTGTGGATGGCGAATTTCTGCCTCACGAAATGATGATTGTTCAACACTCATATATCACCTTCAAAGGTGGCCATTAAGATGTCATTATATTTATATATTATGTATAATATATTTATGTTTTACTAAAGCTTCTGTATTTTTCATTTATGGCATATCCTTTATGGTTACCATTATGTGTAAACGTGATATCTTCATTTTAGGAAGTGCGGACTACCGCCCCCTCAAAGTGATTTGATTCGTTAATGCCATATGTGGGACATATAAAGGATGTAATTAATGGTATTATATATGATATTATACTGTAATTATAATATACCTTTATATCATTATGATTCCATTGTATAAAATATGAAATAGAAATGAAAGTAGCGTTCATGCGTACGTACGGCTTACCGTCTCCGTGAACGGTGCATTTCATTTCTTACCTCTAAATGATTATGTAATATTATAAATGCATGTATATACTGGATATATATGATATATATGATATATAAATCATGATTATAACTCTAGATATAATGGATACATGAACAAATTGTAATTATAAAGAGCATATTTTGACTCAAGTACTAATGATCGTTTAAACGACCGTTATTCACTAAAATAATTACATAGTTTTCATGACATGGTAATAAGTGATATAAAAGGAATAATGAACTTGAAAAAGGTTATTAAGGAAGTCGAAATTAACTCAAGTTTATTATTCGGGAGATTAAAGAACGATCGATTCAAGTCGGACCTGAGGTAAGGGATCATACTCCTGTCTTTATTTTTAATTATACTCTTTTATGTCATTCCATTTAAAGCTCATCTTTCTTGTTATTGGGATGTTATTTTATATTAATCTTACTGTAATTTTTATGTTCATGTGATGAGAGACCCTATTCTCTCTCATCAATCCATTTTTTATTTTTTGAGTGGCGCCTTTAGGCTGCCAAATTTTCGTAAGAGATCTAACCTCTCTCTTTCTTTTTAAGTACTCTCCTTTATGTCACTTCTTTTAATATATTCTTTGTTATGTTGGGGGATGTTATTTTATATTACTCAATTTGTAAACATTATTTTAATATGACGAGAGACCCTATTTGATCTCATCAATCGATTTTTGTATGTTTTTAGTGGCGTCGTTAGGCTGCCGAGTTTTCATAAGAGATTTTTCATCTCACTTTTATTCCCGTGAGATTTATGCTACATTTTCCACAATTTCTTTTCAGTGGTGTACGTACTGCCCATTATTTTAATCATGGTGTAATATACTTTCATTTATGAGTATTTACATCAATGTTGTATTGTCCTTCTTTCACAGGGCGTATGTTTCGAATGATACCCATGTCGGTAAGGGAACCATTCACCCTCATCTTTTTAAAAGACTTCTTTTGTTATGTCTTTTAATTCACAAACTATTATGTTGGGATATGTTATTCTATATCCTTATTGATTTAAATTTTATTTCCATGAGATGAGATACCCTTTTTATCTCTCATCAACTCATTTTCTGAATTTTGTAGTGACGCCGTTAGGCTGTCAAATTTTAGCAAGGGAACTTCTTAACCAAAATTTGATTCTTTGGGATAAACTTTTACTCCTTGAATATGTCGTTCTATGAATATGTCTGAATAACCTCTGATTTTTTACACTTAATATCCACTTATATTTTGTGTATTCTTTTTTCACGCATAATTATGTAATTGAGTTATCCTATAACCAAGGATACCGTCTTTGTATGGGAATCTGTCTCAATCTCCTTTCATTGAGGCATAATTTATTTTATACACAACCTTCTTTTATATGGTGTATAAACCCCTTTGACTATTATGTTTATCCAAAAAGGAATATTTTTTTATATGAAGAGTTTTACTAAATGAAAAAAGGGAATTTTTTTGTCGTACTTATGTGGCGACAACGACTTCTCCACCACCGTGACCATTATTTGAGTTTCAGCTTCCCCTACAAGCCATACCAACTTTTTAAAAGAAAAATAAATACCATGTTTTAATTTTCTTTTATTTTGGTATTGAAAATAGTTTTCATAATGTTATTTATGTCAATGTGTTTTATTGAAATATTGTGATTGAAATGTGGAAATGTAATGTTTCCTTTATGCATGTATTATGTGGTACGATTATGTTATGGTTCTTGGGCATTGTTATGAAGACGGGTGGTTCCATGATAAACTAAGGCCGGGTGAGCCTGATATAGCTCTCCAATGCATTGGGTAACAAGAAGGAGTGAAACGTTAAGGTTTCTGTGAAGAGATTTTGGGAATATACTGTGATGGGTATTCCAAACGTAACCAAGAGGGTTACTCCCTACGTAAGAATGTTATGAATGCCTCAGGTTACCTTTTATGTCATATTATTTCTATGATTTATTCATGATTTGATGAGGGATGTTAAAGTGTATATGTTTTATGGGTAAAGTATGATTTCATTATTATGTATATATGAACTCATGTTTCCTTTCCCTATTTTTTATAACCCTTACTGAGCTTTTTATGCTCATCCTAAGTTTGTTGAAATTTTTTTCACATGTCAAGGGAAAGGTACATGATATGATGATAGTGTCAAGAAAGTTTCAAGAAAGAATCCATGCTTTATTTTTAAATATATTTCCATTGAAGGGAAAAAAATGAATACTATCTTCTATGTAACCACTTTGTTTAAATGTGGAATGTAATGCATGTTTTATGATCTAATTCTCTAAAACTCTAATCCTGAAAAGATCCTCAATGTGTAATCTTGTAATAACTCAATATTAAGTAAGGTTTAAGGTTGGGGCCTTATAGTTGGTATCAGAGGTCGGTTTAGATAACTTTATAGGTTAGGGTATTCTATAAGCATAAGTGACAGTACCATAATGGATAGGATTTCATAAAGAGTCCTTGTTTTAGATAAAGTGAATGAGTAAGTATATCTTAGTTTTTACCTTCCTCATTAGTAAATGATGTTTTTGTTGATATACTCACACTGACATTTCTGTTTTTAGTGAATGGATTGATCTATCAGGAACCAAAGAGACAACAGGTTTGAAGGAAACTGTGGTGGTTCTCTGATTAGGGTACTAATAAAATAGGGGATTCAATGAGGAAACTCGTGGTTGTTCTAAACCAACTATCAATGAGTCATGATCAACCACTTGAACCTTGGTATGTTCTATAATGAATCATGTACGAGATGACCAATCGATGTGGAAGTTCAGGTAATAATTATAATGTTAACCATTAGAGTTTATATGATCCTTACTTTTGAGGTAATTATGGGTTATTATATATTATGATGGAAAATGAAAGGCGTGAGATAAACTTGAGTTTAAAATATGTTATGATTATTTTTTATGATTTTATCTCGTTTTGGGGGATGTTTTATGAATTATATAGTTTTGAAAAAAGGACAACACGCAGACCGTGTGACAACCCATCGCGTTGGACAATGCTACGAGAATCGAACCCACAACCAAAGTGCGACTAGTATTTTTTGCCTACAACTGGACTACGTGAAGTCCCTGGTTATTTTGACTGATTCTTTTTAGTTAGATGATTTTATGAATTAAGAGTAAGTTTATTTTGGGTTATCTATGGAAATTTATTAACCTATCATGGAGGATATGTGATTAGGTTAATTACTTTTCAACACGAGACATTAAGAACAACTGATGTTGTTTGGAGATAAATGTTACGATTTAACTTGGAAGACTATGTGGCTAAATCCTTCAAATATTTGGGTTTCAATCTTAGTTTGGTTTAATTTGAATAATTTTATGGACAAATTGTTTATCGAATGGTCTTCATTGAACTTTGGGTTTTGTTGGACAAATTTTGGAGATTAAAAATATATTTTCTTTTTATAAAGGGTTATCCTTTTCTGGATTATCTGATCTTTTACTAATCATTTTGGTTTTGGTTTTGGTTAAAGTCTAAAGACATGGCAAGTATATAGTTCTCTTTTGTAGATTATGATTATACAGAAGTTGATTATAGTACTCTTAATGTGAACAAGTCTTCCTAAATACTCGTCTTTTGGAGAAATTATGAGTTTGTGTAAGGAATCTAATAAAAGTTGAATGTCAACATGATAAGTGATTATGTTTCCTTATGAATAAATTCATCAATAAAAAGTAACTTAAAACAAAAATGTTTTCTATTAACTTTTCCTACTGAGGAATCGAATACCGTTTAACCCATCACAAGTTTGTGATTTTCTTATCGTTAACTTTCTCCTAATCATGTATTCTATAACTCTCCATCAGAACATGACCCTATGTTTTCTCCTCCATGTCCATATTTTCCTACATGGAATCCTAGTATGGGTTAACTCGGGTGACCTCTGTACTTATCTTCCTTTATTTTAAAGTGACTGTTTTACCGACTCTTGTTCCGATGTGGGACTTTCAAGGATGTTTCCAAGCTCAATTTTAAAATTGCGAGGACGCAATTCCCAAAAGTGGGGATGGATGTAACACCCCAGGTAAATAAAGAGTATGAAATTTTCACACTTATCCATATTTGTGAATAAAATATTAATATGACATTAAAGGGGACGCTATGCTCGATGGCGTACCCAATATGCAACAACGAGTTTCTTGGGAATCTTACGTTGCACTCTAATAATAAAATAATATTATTTTAATTGGTTGTTAATGCCTAACTGTTGTGATGGTGGGAATGAATATAACTAACTAAAAAATGATTATATATGTTTGTCAAATATTTTTACTTTTTACAATAAATTTTAGAGGATTAAAAATGCGAATGAATCCAATTTTAAGCGTAACCATTCTAATATTCTTTAAAAGGTCGATTAACTGTCTTTTGATGGCGAACCTCTTTTAAATCCACCTTTTGGAAGTTTTATGTGTTATATTTGACAAAATAAAATTCTTCTTTACAATTGGGACATCAAAATTTACTTTGTGTAAATTTTTGGTATTTTTCCGAAAAAGTTCAATTTTTTATGAATAGTGAAAAATGTTGTATTTTAATTCAAAACCAATTTTTAATCTGATGTATTTATATGATTAGATTATCTATTGATTTGGTTTTAAAGTTATATTAGAATATATTTTTACCATTTAATACAATAGTGGTTGTTGGAATTAATTTCACTTTGAAATCTGACTTAAACTAGTGTTAATCTTTTGATACATTTTGTTTCATAAAAACACGCTATTTGTTTTGACAGTGGGAATTAATTATTAAATTAATTAATGCAAATTATATGTTTTTAATTTTTTAAAATATACATCATTTTTGAATTTGGAATATCAAATATTTCTTAGGGTGAATTTTTGGTAATTTCCTGAAAAACATCAATTTTTGATGAATAGTGAAACCCGTAAGTTGTACTTATAAAAACTGATTTTTCCGTTTAAATGAAAATTTTCCATCTTTGTGTTTTGAATTTCAAAAATCCGACATACATGTTTGTCATTAAGAATTAAAATGTGGTTCAATGGGATTAAAATAATTTTTTGGTGAATAGTAACTTATTAAGTTTTTAATCGCAATTAGATGTTATTAGTGTAGATTAAGGTAAAAATAATGTTTTAATAATATGGTATGACCTAGACACATGTCCTACACTCATTCGATGAGTCATGGACGACCAATAAAATCCATGGGTCAACTTGGGGACCCCATGGAGCCACTTTGGTTGGAAAATGACATAAATACCTTTTTATTTAATGTTAAAATTAAAATGACACAAACATGGGATATTTAACAAAAACAATTTTTAAACGGGGTTATAAAAGTCAAATTTTTTACTATAAATAGTCATTGGAAAGATAAAAATATTTCCTACATAATAGTATTTTTTTAATTTTTAGAGATTAAATAAAGTAAATTATTTATGACATCATGATGATACAGAGATGACTTCATTATTTAACAATTTAAATAAAATGGAAAGATAATGTAAAATATAAGACCTAAACATGTCCAAAACCTATTGGATGGGTTAATATAGAACCCTTATAACCTTATCCTCATAAAACATCACTGTGGGACCATTAAAATCTGAAACTCATTCTAAAATAAAGTAACATTTACTTACTTTCCAAGAGTGCTCCTCCCCTCCTCTTATAAAAAGCCCCCAACTCTACCTCCTTACCCACACTTCCAAAGCCTTTGTCTCGGCCAACCCCTACCCATTGTGTCTCTACACATCCCTCTATAACTCCTTGATGCCTCACTTTGGGCACAAGGCTTTCCAAGGAAGCCTTTTAGCTCAAACCAAAGGGAGTTACCCGATTTTAAGGTAATGTCTTCACTTGAGTCCTTTTGTTCTATTTTGCTTATCCAACCCACTAAAATCTTTTTATTCATTTCTTTTGTAACAACTCCATTATCATAAATATACTAGGATTTTTTTATAATAAGGATTCGAGATACACTTCCATACACCTACATCTAATGGTTAAAGAAATTACTGTTTCCGTGGATGGCGAATTTCTGCCTCACGAAATGATGATTGTTCAACACTCATATATCACCTTAAAAGGTGGCCATTAAGATGTAACTATATATATATATTATATATAATATTTTTATGTTTTACTTAAGCTTCTGTATTTTTCATTTATGGCATATCCTTTATGGTTACCATTATGAGTAAACGCGATATCTTCATTTTAGGAAGTCCAGACTACCGCCCCCTCAAAGTGATTTGATTCGTTAATGACATATGTGGGACGTATAAAGGATGTAATTAATGGTATTATATATGATATTATACTGGAATTATAATATACCTTTATATCATTATGATTCTATTCTATATAATATGAAATAGCATTGAAAGTAGCGTTTATTCGTACGTACGACTTACCGTCTCCATGAACGGTGCATTTAATTTCTTACCTCTAAATGATTATGTAATATTATAAATTCATGTATGTACTGGATATATATGATATATATGATATATACATCTTAATTATAACTCTGGATATAATGGATACATGAACAGCTTGTAATTATAAAGAGCATATTTTGACTCAAGTACCAGTGATCGTTTAAACGACCGTTATTAACTAAAATAATTAAATAGTGTTCATGAAATGGTAATAAGTGATATAAAAGGAATAATGAACTTGAAAAAGGTTCTTAAGGAAGTATAAATTAACTCAAGTTTATTATTCAGTAGATTAAAGAATGATCGAGTCAAGTCAGACCCGAGGTAATGGATCCTACTCCTCACTTTATTTTTATGTACACTCTTTTATGGCATTCCTTTTAAAGCTCATATTTCTTGTTATTGGGATGTTCATTTATATTAATCTTACTGTAATTTTTATGTTAATGTGATGAGAGACCCTATTCTCTCTCATCAATCCATTTTGGATGTTTTGAGTGGCGCCGTTAGGCTGCCGAATTTTCGTAAGAGATCTAACCTCTCTCTTTCTTGTTAAGTACTCTCCTTTATGTCACTTCTTTTAATCCCATCTTTGTTATGTTGGGGGATGTTATTTTATATTCCTCTTTCTTTAAACGTTATGTTTATATGATTAGAGACCCTATTTGATCTCATCAATTCATTTTTGTAAGTTTTAAGTGGCGTCGTTAGGCTGCCGAGTTTTCATAAGGGATTTTTCATCTCACATTCATTCCCGTGAGATTTATGCAAAATTTTCCACAATTTCCTTTCTGTGGTGTATATACTACCCATTATTTTACTCATTGTGTAATATACTTTCATTTATGAGTATTTACATCAATGTTGTATTGTGATTCTTTCACGGGGTGTATGTTTTGAAAGATACCCATGTCGGTAAGGGAACCATTCACCCTCCTCTTTTTAAAAGACTTATTTTGTTATGTCTTTTAATTCACATACTATTATGTTGGGATATGTTCTTATATATCCTTATTGATTTAATTTTTATGTCCACGTGATGAGATACCATTTTTATCTCTCATCAACTCATTTTCTGAATTTTGTAGTGACGCCGTTAGGCTGTCAAATTTTTGCAAGGGAACTTCTTAACCCAAATTTGATTCGTTAGGATAAACTTGTACTCCTTTAATATGTCATTCTATGAATATGTGTGAATAACCTCTGATTTTTTTACGCATAATATCCACTTATATTTGGTGTATTCTTTTGTCACACATAATTATGTAATTGATTTATCCTTAAACCAAGGATACCATCTTTGTATGGGAATCCGTCTCAATCACCTTTCATTGAGCCATATTTTATTTTATACACAACCTTATTTTATACGGTGTATAAAACCCTTTTACTTTTACGTTTATCCAAAATGGAATCATTTTTTATACGAAGCGTTTTACAAAACGACAAAAGGGAATGTTTTTGTCGTACGTATGCGACGACAACGACTTCTCTGCCACCGTGACCATTATTTGAGTTTCAGCTTCCTCTACAATTCATTCCTTATTTTTAAATGAAAAATAAATACCATGTTTTACTTTTATTTTATTTTGGTATTGAAAATATTTTTCATAATTTTTTTTATGTCAATGTGTTTTATTGATATCTTGTGATTAAAATTCGGAAATGTTATGTTTCCTTTATGCATGTATTATGTGGTACAATTATGTTATGGTTATTGGGAATTGTTATGAAGATGGGTGGTTCCGTGATAAACTAAGGGTAGGGGAGCCCGATATAGCTCTCCAATGCATTGTGTAACGCAAAGGAGTGAAACGTTAAGGTTTCTACGAAAAGATTTAGGGAATATAATATGGTGGGTATTCCAAACGTAACCAAGAGGGTTACTCCCTATGTAAGAATGTTATGAATGCCTCAAGTTACCTTTTATTTCTTATGATTTCTATGATATATTCATGATTTGATGAGGTATGTTAATGTGCCGATGTTTTATGGGTAAAGTGTGATTTCATTCATATATATATATAAAGTCATGTTTACTTTCCATATTTTTTATAACCCTTACTGAGCTTTTTATGCTAATCTCATGTTTTTTGAAATGTTTTTCACAGGTCAAGGGAAAGGTACATGATATGATGTTAGTGTCAAGGAAGTGTCAAGAAAGAATCCATTCTTTATTTTTAAATATGATTCCTTTGATGGAAAAAAATGAATACTATCTTTTATGTAACCACTTTGTATAAATGTGGAATGTAATGAAAGTTTTATGATCTAATTATCTAAAACTATAAACCTAAAAAGATCCTCAATGTGTAATCTTGTAATAACTCAATATTAAGTAAGGTTTAAGGCTGGGGCCTTATATTTTTTCTTATAATTTTGTAAGAGATGTTGTTGTTGATAAGATCATGGAAGATGTTAGTGATAGGACATCACCAGTAGAGGGATTAGAAGCTCAAAAAGAAGCTCAAAGGGAGAATCAGGAACAGATTGTAGCTGATGTTGAAGTTTCACTTCAACAGGAACAAGAGACGGAGTTAGTGCTTGGCGAAGAAGTAGACATACCTCAAGAAACTACTGAATATATTGTTCTTGAAAACCCAGTGGAAGCCCAAGATGCTGATGTTTGTGGTGAGCATGCTTCTGAAGCTCACACAGAGGAACCTCATGAGGATTTTTCTATGGAGGAGTTTGAAAACACTAAGGAAACATCGTTGCACCAACCTTCTCATGAAAGAGAAAAAGAAAATCTGATGCTGAATCATTACATTTGGTACTTCTGCATCAACCAGAGCATGTGAATATGAATCAAGCACATGGTGCATATGATTCAAGGAAATAAGAAAATGAATAACTATATAGAAATGTATCTCAGTTGGAATCTGAGAATGTCATTCTGAGAAATGCCTTAGACTTAAAATATTTGAAATTTCAAAATCTGAAGGAGTGTACAGTCTCAAGGAAAGAAGATGAAATGTATAAAGTGGATATGCTGACTACAATTGCACAATTGAAATCTAAAATGGTTATGAAGTAAAATTTATCAAATCTGAAGTCATTTATGGATAACCAATTTGTATCAGTTGAAAATAATGCTGTTAGTGGATCAGGTACTTCACCTGATTTAATCAGAAGGTTTCAAGCTGTCATAGATTTGATGAGCAACATGAATGACATGTTACAAGTTCTTCAATGTAATAGTGGTCCTTTATCTGTGTTGTTGGACAATCAAAATTTTCTACTAGATCAACAGACATCTAGTGAGCCATTGATTAGAATCATGTTAAATCTGTTATCAGAGAAGCTGTCAGTGTTTATCAAAAAAGTGGAAAGGATACATGAGTTTTTCAGAGACAATTTAATCGAGGATATTCATATTACTCAAGAGAACAGAGAGATCATTATCAAACATGGATATGGGATGATGAATAGACTTCGGGAACTGTTTACAGAAATCATGTCTGCAATCCAAAGGAGATAGAACCAGTTGCCTATCTTATCCAAACCTTGATTCCTGTGTATATCATTATCATGTATATACTTTTGTTTTTGAATGAAAATTTCCTTCATTGTTTATTTGTTTCTTTCTCTATCTGTTTTACTAACATTATTTATGATATGCCAGTACTACATATTTAATTATTGATAAATAGTTAATAATAAGCATTTACCTACAGTTAAATGCAACATTAAATGTGTTAAAATCCATGATTTTTCATTCTTTTTGATATCAAAAATGGGGGAGAATTTTGATAAAAATCAACATTTTATTTATGGGGAGAATTAACGGATAAATTTGGATAACCACAACTAATTATTTTACAAAACATTCTTTCAATAGTTTTCTGTATATTTATTGTTTATTATAAAGGTTATTTAGAAGGAGAAATTTAGCTAAAATTAAATTTGTTTTCATCCTCTGAATATTTTAAAACATTATGTAACTAATTTTAAAAGATAATTTCATTTAAATAATTTTAATTATTTTATGGGTTTTGTGATCATCAAAAAGGGGGAGATTGTTGAGAAATGTATTGTTTTCAACAATACATAAAAATGTTATTTAAAGGGGGAGATTATTGAAAATAATACTCTATCTCTTTATGATTATTTTGATGCTCAAAAATACCCTTAGTTATTTTCTAATGATTTTATTTAGTATTTTGTAGGAATTTATTATTTTATTTTACTCTTAAAATAACGAGAATTTATTACTTATTCGGAAGCTTATTTAAACACGTTCTGGAATCACTGTTCATACCTTACGTGGATAAATGTAGCGCGAAATCTATTTTAGGGCATTCTGGAATCACTGTTCATACCCTACGTGGATAAACGTAGCGTAAGGATGAAAAACATGTGTACATTTTTTATATAAGATATAATTATGGTTAAACAACCATACGTTTTCATTGTTGTATGGAAGAAAAACGTTACGTTAGGAAGGAACCTTACGTTTTGGTTATCAACAATGTATGGAAGGAGAACTGTGCGTAAATACTAAATGTTATGTTTGTTTCTCAAAAGTATGGTTCATCAACCTTACTTTTGTAAACAACAATACGTTCTTGGAAACGTATGGATCAAGTAATAGTATGGATATTTTATCGTACGTTTGACAGTTGAAGAAAAGGTATGGATGATCAACCCTAATTTTGTGATCAACCTTATGTTTTCATCCCTACGTTTGGAGTCCACATCATCAACCTTACGTTTGGCGTCCAAAATTTTGACAGACGATATTTTTATGCAGCGATCAGTAAGCTGAATATTGTGAAGATTTCATGGTAGATTTAATGCCGTTTTTAAATTATGACTTTGACTGATTCAAAGCCATTTTATCAATGGATTTAAGATCGAATTAAAAGGATTTTTTTATGCCGAGTATTAAGGGAAGTTACGACTTCTATGTAAATTTAAATTTTTGAATATCACGAATCAGAAGGTGACATTTATGGATCTAAATGTGTTGGATATATGATCAACTTTATTATATATGTTCTCTCTGAAACACCAGGTACATGCATGTAATGTGATCGATCTCTTATTAAAAAGGTGGAAAACAGAGACTGCAGAAATTCACGATTGATCTGCGGTTTCAAAAAGGAGAGTCAAATCTCTGTTTGTTTAAGAAGAAGGAACTTGATAGAAGATTCACTTATTCTGCATTGAATATCAATTATGGATCTACTACTTATGAAGTTGTGAACTATATCTCTATATCTACTGCAACAGGATGAACTCAGAATTTATTTATTTTTAAAATCAATATTTCTAGAGACTATGATCCATATGCTGTCAATTGCATTCTATTGCAATTGTGAAGATCAACTGGAAATATTTTTTCTGAAATTATTTTTATTCTTGAGTAACCAGCTTCTCGTTCTAAGCTGTGTCAGTTTGTGTTTGAACCAGAAGGCTTTTATTCCTTGGATTGTAAAGGTGTCAACTGCCTGTACTCAGTTGTGAACCGGTCTGTTGAAACGAGGACCAGATAGTGAAAATAACCAAGCTCATGGAGTTGAGCGTTGGTGGAGTGGATTAGGGTCCTTGTATTCCCCGAACCACTATACATCTTTGTGTTCTTGTTTTTACTTATTTCCGCTGTATGATCAAATCTGATAAAGAATAGAGTACAGAACGCGTTCAATCAAATAGTTACCGAAAAATTACAAAATACACAATTCACCCCCCCTATTGTGTATAATCTGTAGATTCAGATCCCACATTTATCACCTAAACAATAACATCCTAAATAACTATACTGGGATTGTTAGTACATCAGTTCTAATTTTGAATGATAATACCAGAGGATTTAAATTCTCCAAACAAAAGAGATGAGTAAACAGAATGTGGCATAACAATGACGTATTACCCTAATTCAAGCATGAAATCCTTAAATTCACATTTCAAAGTGGTGCAGGAAATGGAAAATCTCCAAGGGTCTTTAACATTGATAGGAAGGGCATATTGAATCATGGATGAAAAATTCCTCCCTATTTTTAGCTTTTTAAATTCTTTGAATTCCCTCTTGTTGGTACACATTTCTTTCATAAAAATTATCATACCTTGGATATTGGTTCAGAAAATTAAAAATGGTATGTTGATGTGAAATTTTTTAAATTTTTTCCAAAACCTCCATGTCCAATTCTTTTGCATCATTTGACTTCACTGTTGATTCACTTCTTGGATAATGTAGTGGATGTTTGAATGTTTCTTAGGTATTTTGGGAACTTAATTGGGAAATATAAGGACAATAAATCCTTTTCCAATCCTTCTTTTTTCATTCAACCAAAATTTCATCACATGACATTGAGTTTCCATTAAATTAAATATCATAATTTCCATCATTTTATAATTGGAGTGATTCTTATTAACAATTTCAATAGTAGTCTTGATTTTATTATTTTGAGGGTCATTTAATCTGAGGCCACTACTAAGTTCAATTTCACTCACATTTTCATTTATTTATTATCCCTCAGATTCACTTAGGGTTGTTAGGGTAAACCTATAATTTTTTTATTTTTCATGAAAATTACATCAGAAGAATTTTAAACCGTTTGATTCACCATGGTATTCAGTATATTATAATGTTGTTTTGACAATTTATTTTGTTGTCTCAATGCCTCTTTTTGTTGATTCATTTATTCTTTAATTTTTCTCTATGTTCACTGAGTGGGAGGGGAAGGATGAATGTTGCTTCCTGATCAAGAATTGGATTTCCCATTGAAATATCATGGTATAGAATTACAAGAATGTCCTTGGAAGAATCTTCTAGGTTGTTGAGGTTACTAAAATATTTAGTTAGATTGGTTATTACAACCTTGATATAAATTTTTGTTGGATTAAATTAGGCATTTTTGGATTTATTTAAAGGGTTTTACAAGAAAAAAAGCTGTGTAATTCTGATAAGGATAATGAATTTTTGGGAATTGGTCACTAAAATGTTATTTGGAATAGAAAATTCCCTCATGGAATTACATTTGAAATGTTCCTTCAGGTGTGGATATATGATTTGGGTTGTCGGAAAACATCATTTATCTCACCATTGTGGTAATATTAGATAGTTTACATGAAATCAGTTTGTTTTCAGGACGAGCAGTGGGGAATTAATTGCACGATTTCACCTTAATAAGGCCACTTGATCAAAATTGTTAAGCATTTGGGACTTCTTTGTAATCTATTTCAAAGTATTATTTTGTGGTATGGAAACTAAATCTCCTCTTACTGATGTATCAATAATTTTCTACTAATAAGACACAATATGTAAAAAAATATTGTGTAAAAATTTCTCCACTAATTTGATCATGTGTGCAACTAAAATAGAGACTTTTGAATCTTTTCTGACACTTATGCAATGTTTATCCTTGATTTTTCATCATTCCACAAATCTCATTTCGAATGGATTTAGTTATTAAGGAGGGGAATAAATCTTCAAAAATTTTCATTAATTTATTAAAATATCTAATAAATGATGAATTTGAATAGAATAACTATTCTATGGAAAACCCTGCTAGGGAAATTGGAAATGACCTCAATTTAATTTTATTTTCATCAACCCCATGAGATTTTATGTTGACAAAAGGATAAATGAATTCATGAAGGTGTTAATGTGGTTCTTCATGTGGAAACCCATTTTATTTTGTATGTCAGTGGATGAATATTGATTTTATTTCAAATCATGCGAGTGAATCAGGGTTTTCTACTAGATTTTCTTGATTTTCATCATAGGATAAAGCCAATTATTTCAAGTTTTATTTCTCATCTATTGGAATATAAGTTTTAACCATATTCCTTATATGTGTGTTGGTGGAATATTCATAACACGAGACATTGGTAATTATTGAATCTATAACCCTATAGTGAAATATTATATCAATTTTAGGATCTGAAGGTTACAGGATTTGGATCAAATTTTGGGTCATGAGGCAAAATTCTAAAAAAATAAAACTATCTCATGAAACCTCCCAAAAAATGGTTCCTGCGAATGTGATGGTTTTTCATTATATACACAATCTATATCATTCCACTTATATTGAAATATAGTGATGACCATGGGGTTATCTCTCGGGTAGGTTTTAAATAATGTTGTAAAACTGTCACTTTGGTTTGGTTTATATTTTAATAAAGAGAAATTTTATGGGGTATTTTGGGAAGTTAAAAAACATGATATAAGTATAAACTAGACTAAAATAATATTTATTGGAATGGAAAAACATTAATTGAAAATAAAACCAATTTGATATTAGAATTAATACAACAGTATTAAACTAGCTTAAACCTATCAGATACTCCTCTCTTCCTTGTATAAATAAAAGTCTAAATTTTATATCTAAACACATCCCAAAGGACCCCAAGGTGAACACTCAAATTCAAATAGGCATCTTATCATGACATCAATATGACTTTTTCCCACCAATAAAATTTATTGAATTACATTAATTCCTCTATGTAATCACACCTAATTGAAAACACTATGCATAATGAAAATACATCATAAAAGAAATTTAAATAGTCCAATCATTTAATTTACTTAGTAGATGGAACAACCATCCAGAAACATTGGATGAAAATATATTTATGAAGGAAAAAAATAGAATTCATTAAAAATATAAGTTCAATATGAATTCAATAAGATATTACACAGTAAGAACAAAACATAGAAGAGATTTTCTATCAGTTACCACCATCAGAAACCATTTCATTCATAAATGTGAATCATGTGAGCAGCCTTTATATACTCTAATACTGGTTTGATAGACGACATGTTCATAAATATATAACCCCCACACAACAACTGTACCAAAAAATGACTCTGAATTGATTAGCAGATGTACATTGGTGTCTTGTTTCTCCAACCCATGATAGACATCCTTGAATAGGCTGGAGAGGGGTTTATTTATAGGAAAATATTATCTTTCCCTGGTCTACATCACATATATTATTTTCTATTCATTGAAATATACATGGTGTGTAATGGAGTTTCACATTGTGTAATCCTTCTGTCAAAAATCATCGTGAATCTTGACATAATCTTCTCTAAAAAATTTTGCTGAAAAAATTCATGTCATGTAATGTAGTTACATGATTTTTTATAGTCTTTCTTGGATTGAAATGATTACATGACTTGTTTTTCATGGAAAATAACTTTTTAAAAATTTCACTACCTGTAATTTATTTACATGATGTGTTGTTGTGCTACTCCAATTTTACTGCTCCAATTCCATTCTCTAAAAAACCACTGGCATGCAGTGAACGAAATGAAGCATCCAAAAGAGTATTATAGATTCACCCTCAAATAAAAAAGAAAATTTAAAACGGTTAATATTAATGAATTTTTCAGTTTTATTCACAATGTTAAAAATATACCTAAATTCTAAAAGAAATTCAATTTCACATAAAAGAACAGATCGGTGGGGTTTAAATCTTTAAAATATGTATGACAAATAGTATAAATATTAGCTCTATCAGAAATATACACCAAAGAAATTTGGTCCATTAACACCATCTAGTTGTTTTCCTTTTTTATTAAAGTATATTTAAATAAATGAAATCATATTTAATGACTATGTTGAAGGACTTCCTCCTCAGTTTTAGAGGTTTTGTTAAACCTCTAAGTAAAAAAAAAATCACAAAAGTAGTAATACTTGTCATTAACCAAATTCAACATGGGATGCTTCTTATTATTTCTTTGATGTATAATGTGATTAATAATTTAATTGGTCATGTACAATCTCTACAATTTGAACTGTTGGACATGATTATCATGATGGATCAATTATTTTTGAATATTTTTTTCATCCATCCTCTTCTACTGAACTTCCATCCATTGTGCCACCATCTCTACAGTTGATCATTTCCACAAATGAAAATATGACTAGAAAGTTTATAAAAGGGTAGATATAATTTGTTTTGAATAAAATTTCGAATAATCTAGTGAAGGTTTTAGATGGTTGTTATATCCATGTTAGAAAGACACTTAAACCATCTTGGTTATATTTCCAACCTATAAAAGGAACCATGGGGTTATAAAAAGTTTCATTGATTATTATATAAGCTTGAGTTTCACAAAACATGGTTTAAATACAATAGTTAAATCCATAGACACTGATCTTTTTATGGCTCCAATTAAATCATGCCTTTGATGAACTCGTATTGAAATTAATAGTGTTAACACCTCCAATCAAATTCATTATAAAGGAGGATGAATATTATTTTTTGATAATATAACTATTATCCCAAGCCATGTGTGTCTTTCCTTGGTTTTTGGGACATTATCTCTATACTAACAAATCTATTATTATATCCCCTCCATCTCTTCCTATGACATCATTTTATAACTATACCTCTTCTATCGCATCTATTTCTTTCTGGATTAACCCATCACAAGCTCTTCCATAACTAGGACCAGGGGGAAAGAAAATTTTTATTTCAAAACCTACTCCTTCTCTATCCTTTACACCATGTCCACATACATTTACAATAAAAAATAAAGTTTATTGATCCAATAGCCATTTGAAAACTATATTATAATTTAGAGTAGAGTGGTTGATATTGTAGTTTTATTTCTTCATAACATTTTGATGTCAATTATATTTGTCTTATTCATTATTTTTTTCATATCAATATCATATTATCTATTTGTTCTTATGTTGCATCCCAAAATTATTTAACATACTTTTGATATCAACATAAAAAACTTGAAGCATTTACAACCTTCTTTTTATCTATCCTAAAAGGAGGAGTATAGTATAGTATTTTATAATATTTTATATTAAATGATTTCCATTCTTATTTATCACAATTTATCCTTAAGATTTAATCATACATGATTTTTTATCAACAAAATAGTGAATAATGCTGGATTAGTCTAGAAATTACTTATTTAAATTCTCACAAATCATATTTCTTTTGTTATTAATGATTCTATGTTTTTTGATAGAGATTTTTTTATGGAAAGAGTAAGAAAATAAGCTATGTATTGAACTAACTACATGAGAATTCGACAGACTGTATGAGTAATACACATATCTCATGAAGATATTACATAGACCATTAAGTAAAACTATCCTCAATGAACTAAAAAAATAAGAATTCCATCTTACAACATGAATAGTGAAGGCCACATGTTTTAGATGGTCAAATTAATCTATGTATTCAACTTACCACATTGGTACTAGATAAAAATAATGAAGAATTCATTTTATAAAAGAATGTATTGAAGAGAATAAATGAATAATTTTACATATCATGATGGAAATATGGAAAATCCCTCAACTGATCAAATGAAGAATTCAACTAACTGAATGAATAATTTAATAGGAGACACAAATACTTCTTGTAATCAAAATAGGAATCACATGAACACGGGAAAAAATCATGTGATTGAATGAATGATGTTTCAACCAACCATATGGTCATGTTTCCAAATTATTATATGAAAAAATTAACATGATATATCATGTGATTCTCATTATGATCAACATTTGAAAATCATTCTACCAAATTCACATTTTTTGGAAACACCCATTTTTCCCATGTTGATAAATCATCACAAATGAATATTTCCAAGAATCATTTCGCAAAAAATCATAATCAATGTCACATAAAATAACCAATTATAAATCATTAGTTAATGTTACTAATATAGGAGTTGATAGTGAAACCACTAACCTTGGAATTTGTAGATAAAATGAATAACAACACATAAACGCCCTTAAAAATAGACTGAACCTCAAAAAACCCACCTTATATATCTTACCATGAAATTAAAAAGAAAAATATCAAAATATTTGGCAACAAATACCTTAGATCAATCTATATAAGAATTAGATCTAAGAAACCTAGAGTGATTGGGAATTAGATCTTATGAAACCCACCAAAAACCACCATAAATGATTACTAACCATGATAGTAGAGCTTAAATGTAATATAAAACACCTTTATATTGGCTACAGATCAATGTGAAATGATTATTTAGACATCAAGAGGGTTAAGGATCTATTTTGGGTTGAAATAGAGTATAAAAGTGGTGTCAAAATACAAATCCCACTTAGATCTTCTTTTTATGTAACTTGTTTTGGTATCATGAATAGTTAGTCATTCAATTAAGTAAATTATGTTCTAACTGTTTGGTAGATTCTATCTCAATGATGGTTCTTTTACTAGTGGTTGACATCGATATAAAATTGTGTTCCATCCAAGAAAAGGTCCATAGACCCATGTTACATGATTTCTCCAAGGTGGCTACATGATTTGGGAAAACTGTGTGCCTACCAATTCACCAACCCCTTAGCCTCAGTCCCATTATGTACGTTTTATTGGAGGAGTTTCACAATTTCCACTAACCATTCATCAACCATTCACATTTAGAGAAGGACCAAAAACATCCCAAAAGGTCTCAAAACCCTACCAAACATCACTATAAAACATTAAATACTATAAATACATAAAATAATAGTTACATAATTGATGTTGGGGATTATATAGGGAAATATCCAGATCAAAAAACACCACATTTTTATGATGGTTCAATATTTATTAACAACCATAAAATGTGTATAGTTAATTATAAAAATAGATAATTATAAGAATAAGATTTGGAATATAGGGAGGAGCTAACTAGAATGTTCTAAATATCATTTGTGATGAGGAATTTGAGGATATGGAACTTTATATTTTTAATTATTGGTGAGAGGGTTCAAAATGTTGTGAACCAAAATTTTAGTGTGAATGAATATCATTAAATAATAATCTGTTTAAATTTCGAATGATAATGTATTTGATGAAGAGTAATTTATTAAAAAATTGTAGTTGGTGGCTTGAATGGATAATGTTCTGATAATGTATAAGTTACTAAAATTGATGTTCATGAAGAAGTGAGAAAGTATTATTTTTTAATAATTTTATTGTTAAAACTAAAATCATAATATTTTGTGGAATTAGATAATGTGTGGAAGATACGTGAAGAAAAATTATTTTCCATTTTAGTTTTAGTTAAAAATATAAACAAGGGGAGCCAATATAAGAACAAATCTGGAGGTTATAATAAAATCATGAGATTATAATGTATTTTTGAGAGACAATCTTTTGGTATTCATGCGCATAATATAATTTATATTTGTGTCTCAAAATAAACTCAATCAAAACAATGAGTATATTACAATATTATGATTGAACATTGTAAAAACAATTACATTTTTCATTCTATTTACAATAAATATTATACGATGGTGAACATATGAGATTCCATTCATCATAACATGTGAAAATATTTGATAAAAAAATGTTGCTAAAATTTTATTTTTAATGAATTTAATGAAAACATCCTACACTATTTCATGCCTCTTAATGTAAATGATTGATCCATTGTGAAAAAAATATGGTATCAATTCTAATATAAATTTCCTATAATTGGATATATATTCATTATCCCTATTTTTTATCATATTCATATAATTTCCGAATTTTAATATGTCACATAGTTTCCTCATAATGGGAATATGGAGACTATTCATGATAATAACAATATAGAGTCTTGGTAAAACCCCAAAAAGAATAAAATATGGTTTAAGAAGATGATATAGAGTTAAATGGATAAATTGTATTCACCACTACATGAAGGAAATAAATATAATAATTTTTATGATAAAATTATTAAGAATGGTCCTATATAATAATATTATACAATTTTTAAAGAGTCTGATTATATAGAGTTATTTTATGTTATCTTATCTAATGATAAGGATTATTTGAATAATTACATATTGATTTTTCCCCTTAAATATTTCTATTTATCATGAAACAACATGTGGGAATAATTGGAATTATAAGCAAATTATTTATATATTTAATCGACTAAAATTTCACAGTAGTGAAACACTATCATCAAATTTATTGAATGAAGGAAAGATAATTTTTTTATAAAATTTAATATTATTCAGGGATAAAAAATTACATAAAAATATCATTGATGTGAAATTTACGACAAGAATGGATTTTAATGGGTTTATACATGCACTATATGAACTCATAAATTTACCATTGATGTTATTAATTCTCTATTGGAAATTATGGCTTAAATATATGGAAAATGATCCAACATAAATTTCTCAATAAGGTGAAAAATGAAGTTCTTCGATGAGAGTTCCTATAAAGTGTCTCATTCCTAAAAGGAATCATGTTGGTGGAAAGAATCACTTAGAAATTATCCAATAAATTATATTCTATAATTTTAATGTAAAAGGTAACCCTTTGATTGAAAAACTATGTGTCTACTAATTCTTATCCATTTAATATTGAATTTTACCATTCAAATAATGAAATAATGTGGGTGTAGAAAAATTTTGATAATCCAACCACTTCAGCAAAGCTAGATGTGGAAACATGTTTGAAAGGGAGTTCCTAAAATTTATCCAAAAGGAAGGATATTTTTTTTTCAAAAACAATTGTTGATCGAAGATAGCCATAATATGATATAAAGTAGAAATAAATATATAATATATTTCGTATGTGATGTAAAAAGTCTATACATTAATCCATTTCCAATTGGTATAAAATATAGATTATTATGTGGAAAATGTGGCATCCATTGAGGGGGGGAAATGAAAGTCATGAAAAATATTTCTTAAATAATGACATGTACATGAAGGATGTTAAATCTTTTCACATATAATAGATTTCGAAATATAGGAAATTATTATAGATGTTGCAGTAAAAGTTATCATTATACTGATGACTATTGGTTTAATCAAACCCAAGATTATTCATATGCTACCAATGTTTGAAGGCCATAAAATATGATTAAAAAGAAATGGAATAAATTTGGTGATAAAAAAAATAGGTTGTATGAAAAAGGATAATATCATAAACAAAAATTGAATTTAATATAAGACAAAATTTGAAAGAAGATATGCTTTTAGTTTTTATTGAGAGACAACATATGTGTGTTTTTATGAAATCCATGAATATCATTGTTAATTGAAGAAATATAAAATAAAAAAGATATTAAATCTGATAATGAATAAAATGGATTTATTCGGTGGAGCACATATTTAAAGAATATTTTCATCATCAATAGAGGAGTCAAAATAAATGTAACATAAATTTTGTTCAAATATTATATGGAAAATTCAAAAATTTATGATTCACTTATAAACTTTTCATGACATCTGAAACAATTCATAAGACATTTTTGAATATAAATAATAAATAATCAATGTATTCAAGTTCTACAATGTTTGTTCTAATGATGAAAAAATTATATAAGGAGAATGATAAGAATATTCCTAAATTATGCATGAATTTCTGGTTATCCCAGTTATAAGAATTACTGAATTTGAATTAAACATAAATTATTATATGTTCTTTCTATCGAATGAAAAAATTAATATTTCACGTTAGGTTAATGTAAATAGTAACATGAATTCCATTCCACCCAAGTATATTCATGTTTGGAAAACCAAAATGATTTCCTAAAAAGGAGTTCTTATAAAGAAAGAGTTGGGTTTAAATGAGTTATTTTGTTAAAAAATATCTCACAACATTTTTTATTAATATTAAAAAAAGGAGAAGTCACCTTATTCACAAACATGTTTCCATTACAATCATTGTATAATGAAATAATGGTGATGTAATTCAGGGGAATAAGATAAAGATAAATGAAAGGATATGAACACTTTATAGATAGATGGTACACCACTAATGTAGTATTTAATTGCAATTGATATCATACATGATTAAGAAGATGGATTAAGCTTACACATTTTGGGGGAGTAGAGATTGAATAGTTTTTAGGAATTTATATATATAAAAATATGAAATTTTGATACATATTAAATCTAGGGAATCTAGATATTTCATAAATTTAGTTGAAATGGCCAACGATTATAAATAACTATAAACAAAAAGTTAAAACATTTAGTATTCTTGACATGGTAATTTAAGATGTTGAAATGCTCAATATTGATGTCTCTAATTAATGATGTATGTAAATTGTACTTTCTTGATCTTATATGGAAAAATCTATATGTGAAATTGAAGGGCGGAGATTGATTGATAAATGAAAAGGATATGTAACATGATAGGGGTCAATATTTCATTGGATTGAAGGATTATGATATGTTTTCTGAGATGATTTTATGATTTTACTAGGGAAATATTTTGAAAATCCCATTAAATAATATTTTAAATTTGGTAACAAATTTTTTATAAATTATGGATTTCATTTAATTCATTGGTATTCACCCTTGTTTTTTACACTGATCATTGTTCACATGGATTTAGAGTTGATTAATTTTTGTATCAATGCATTTATAAAAGTGATTCCATCACTCTATAAATAAAATTATATTTTACATTTATTAATGGAGTCAATATAATTTTTAATGTCATGATTGGAACATGATATGAGTGGTACATTCCCTTGATATTCATCCATTTAATTCATTATCAATAAGGGGTATGAAAAAACATGATAATACCTTGTGACCTCATTGAATTTAGTTTGTATTGGGTTTTGGAAATAAAAATCCAAAGAGGTGATTGAATAACCCAACCATTTGTGGGGATGAATTTTTTATTTATTATCAATATTTATTAAATTCAATGAGTATGAAAATGGGATATTGAAGATGAATAAGGAGAATCCAAGTTTCTAGAATCCAATAGTACAAAATAAATCATTAAATAGAGATGAAATTTATGAGTTATAGAAAGTAATTCATGATAATGTCATGAATCAATCCTCATTCATAATAATTTTATGTTTAAAATTGTTTTTTTGTTGAAATTATGTTTTAATCTATAAAAAGTTTATAATGTTCATGAAATCACTATAAATTACATGATGAAACCAATGTTTCTTTATAAAACATCTTTATGTTTATAAATTACAAAAACTGATGTTAAAATATGAAAAACACAAAGGTGACGTTGAAGGATAAATATTGGAGGAAAATTTCTCACATAAGCTACATATGGTGGTTATACTTATAAAAGATACACATATAATATAATAATTAGATATACATGTATATTTTCTGATAATATCAAGAGCTACTATCTCTATATGGGATACACATTAAAGATGAACCATGGTTTTTGGATGAAATATTCATATTGAAAATATAAAATGACGTGTATGAAGAATTTTCCAATGGAAATACCAAAGTAAAATGTGTATGTTATTTCACTTAGGATGAATATATTTTTTAAAATTCGATAAATTAAAAAACCATACTATGATATATAAAATATTTTGGGAATTTTTACTATATCATAGTGAAATTATAAGGGATTATAGAGTGAGAAATTGGTAAATTCTTAAGACGAACAATGAAACATAATAGTTAGCAATGATACGTAAGGGTGTATAGAGAATATGATAGATCTACTCTTTTTGGGATACATAATGGTTACCAATTTGAAATAAGCTTTCAAGAGTTGGTTTTTGGAAGTTAAAAAAGTAATACATGAATTTTATTGTCCTTTAAAGAAAAAAATATCATGGTGTTTTGAGAATCAATTTTGATTCCAGATGAGACATGTGGTAGAGTCATATAACAATCAAGAAGTAATTATAGATTCCAATATCTATAATTTAAATGATGATTTATATATAGTACGATTATATAAACATAGAAGATAATATATGGAGTATTTTTCAAGAGTTTTAATAAGATTGATATTTGAAAATTGATGAAGTAAAATAATTCCAATCCTAAGTGAGTTAAAAAGGTGAAGCAGGAATCTAATGTGATGGATTTTGAGTTTCATAATTATTCATCCTGTTATGAAATCCATTTTAAGAAAAGGAAAACAACTGATAATCATATATTGAAAATAATAAATGGAATAAGTGAATAATACTAATGAATTGTGATGATTTGTCTCCAAAAGTGTTTAACTAAAACAAGTATAATTTAATAATCCATCAATATTAAATGAAAAATATATTATTAGAGGTTGGTATAAATTAATGGAATATAAGGTGGAATCTATGAAATATATTACATTATTTGTTTTAATTTTGTATGGTGTTTTGAGTGAAAAGTATTTCCAGGTCAATGTGATTAGAAATTGAAGAATGTAAAAATTAAGATATTTAGGGGTAGATGTATAAAATAATGGAATTTAAAGATGTTAAAATTTTGATAGGATCATAATCTATATTGATATGGTGATATTTCATATTCCATAGTTTTAATATTATGTTGAATGTAGGGAAGTAGATCACAGGAAGATCAGGAGAAAATACAAATTAACTTTGTACACTCAAAGCTTATAAAACCATTATACTGATGTTTTTGGATAGTGAATAAAAAGATACATACAACTTCTTTATTGAGTTCATAAATTAATTTTTATAAAGAATATATACACTAAAATATATAACTATATATGATTTCATATAATATATTTGAATTTTTTATAAAATAAAAACATCAAAATATTTGGAAAATTTATGAAAATGAAGAAATTTTAACAAAAAAACTCTCAAAGCATATAATGTACTAATTTATGGGTTGTTAAATTTACATTGACGTATATATAATGAGATGGTCTCATTTTAAACTGATTAGATTGTTAGGAAAAGATTAAGGAGATTGTGAGGATCCAACCAAAAAACTCTGAATTTCACTTAGGGTACTGATTTTATGGTTCTGGAATTCGATGTTTTGTTGTATAAGTTAGAGGATACCAGATATTTAGAGACTGTTATTTAGCGATAAAGATAAATGTTCATCGAAAATCGAAGAATGATTATATCATTGAATTACATAATTAGGGTGAAGATATGAACACTTGGATTTTAGAATATATTGAGAAATGACTATATTATGGTCCTAAAAAAGGACTAAATTTTGATGATCATGAATACATGTATAATGTCTTGTGATTTTTATAAATAAATATTACATATTTTTATATGAATATTTAATAAATTATGGAAATTTTTTTGGGTACTAATATTTTGTTGTATTTGGAGATTATTTATAAAATCTTCCAATATGGGTAATGATCTTCAACATATCAAACACATATCTTTCTCTATAGTACTCCTCACAAACATATCCTACATAAAACAATTCTTCATAACCTAGTGAAGCAAAACGTAATAATCGGTAAGCTCTAATGATTTGTAAAAGAAAAAAGTGTAGATATGAAAGAATAATATAAACATAGGTGTATGAGTATATGATTATAAAATATTGAAACCATAACATATATATTATATATCATAATGTTAATCATAGAATTAATATCGGATGTTCATAAGAAATAAATCATTAGTGCATAAAAGAACCTGAGTTGTGAGACAATAACATTGGAATAAGACAGAGATTTTTAAAATACACATAATCATATAATATATTTTGTTATGGAACCCTAATAGTACATTCATTACTAATTAGGTTGGGGACAACCACCCATTAACCTTCTTTTGGATTTGGATTACCTCCCACGTACGTATTTTTCAGCTTGGGAGAATCTCGTGTATACCATTTGAGGTCATATAACATTAATAATTAACCAATTCATTGTATAGATATATATCTCCAAACCATAAAATTATAAAAATAATATATATATGTGATGGAAGTTCATAAAACCATCATAATATCCTTACCCATTAAATCAAAATGGGTTTCATAAACATTTCATTGTATCATAAACCATGTAAAAGAGACATGTTTCTTTATATTGTCATAATTTCATCATTGGATAACTGATCAAAAGATGTGGGATTCATAAGAATTTCATCCAAGAATAAGACATGGAAGATAAATGGGTTTCATAAAAATCATTTCATCGTAAAAAATCATTTATGAAATGACTACGAACATAATCCTTGGATTATGACCCAAGTAAAGCATAATTAACATCATAGGATGTCACCATATATTGAAAATTATTTTTGAAAAATCACATGGAATGTTTCATGAGTAAAAAAATATTCAATTTGAAAACCTCTTTTTAAAACCTACAAATTTTGGTTATATTCATTTACTTGAATATATCCTTTAAAAAATATAAATAAGTCCTCATTGAAATCAAAGGCTATGACATATGAAATTTTTTATCAAGAAATAAATGCTAAAATAATGATTCCCTCCCCATGTTTGGTAAAACCCAAATGGGTATTTATTGGAAAATGAAATGAATATTCATTTCAAAACATTTTAAGAAAAAATAAAACATGGTTAATTATTTCATTAATGAATTATTTTTTGTATTGAAAAACCATTATTGAATCAATTTTTATAGAACATTTTTTTCGATGAAAATGGTTTTCAATCGAAAAACTAATAATTCATTAAACAAATATTTTCAAATCATGAGTATATAAGTATAAGTAAATGAAGATAAAAAATTAATTAACAATAAATAAACATAGGATAAGAAATTTGATGAGATTCAGGAGTGAGATATCAAAATATTTCATCATTGGAAAAATATTGATAAATAGGTTTAATAAACTATGAGATTTTAACAAAAAAAACTATTACTATTTTGATAACATTGAAACCCAAACCTAATGAAAGAATAAAAATAAATTATACATAAATTTTCATTTATATAGGTATATTCATGATATATCATGTAAACAGGGATATATGTACATGTCATGAAATAAGATAGGTTTATAAAACAACATATGTCTCAAAGAAGGAAAATCAATACAAAAGTCCCTTACCACTATGGTAACTATTGAACCATAAACCCATGAACGAGATTTTTTCAAATGGGTTTTTAGGCCTAAATATTATTATATATATGAATCATAAAATATATTCGTGTAATTATATAAACATTATAAAATAAATAGGTATTCGATAAGGATTGTCTCTCACATATGTAAAAAAGTTAGCCGGAATTCCAATAGTACTTTAGCAATCTTCTGAATAGTGACCCAAATTAAATCATAAAAAAACTTTTAACATTATATATAATGAATAATATTATATTAATGAAATAAAATTACATTGGTAAGGTATATACACCTCATAAAATAAATGAGTGTGTAATTTACATATGTCTCCCAAAAATAAATGAGAGAGTCAAAATCCCTTACTAAAAGTCTCTAATTCCTTTATACATGTTTAAAGATCCCATATAATAAATATCGGTTTGTTATAAATATATTATTGAACCATAATTATATATGTTATACCATATATTATATACTTATGAGCTTTTATTATCCACTAATTATAAATTCCTTAAAACCAAATTTCTTGTAATAACTACATTCTTTTTCGTATATGTTTTTATTTTTTAACATCAGTCTTCTTAAATTGATATTTGAATAAAAATATCCATAATTTTATCATAGATATAAATATCATATATATTCAGTATAAATTTATTTAGTTTCATCCATAAAATATTGAGATAAATAACAAAATACATCATTCATGGAGACGGTAGGTTATATGTATGCATGGACATCATTTCCATTCTCCCAACGGAATGAATGAAATGAAAGAAAATAAAATATTATTAATAAATAATAATTTTATGTCATATATATCACATATTTTCATTAAAACCATCTTTATTACCTTTCATGAAAAGATTTCTAGAATCACATTGCATTCTGAGGCGGTATTCCGCTGTACACACGAGCGACGTTATCATATTCCAACTTAATGGAATGTCAGAAGGTATGTGGAATATAATAATTCTAGAATTATAAAATAATTGTAAACAATATATTTAAAAAAATAATCCATCATTATAAACATCCATGAGTGGTGGAAATGGATAAATGTAATGATATTGGTTCGTGAGGCGGTAGTCCGTCGTACACATAAATGATGATATTGTAACAAATTTAATAGATATAGAGAAGGTTGTAGGTCAATACCCAATCATAAAAACATATCATTATATGTAATATATTGCGGTTATTATATAAATATTATTTAATATTAAATTAAGGTGGTGTAAAATGAAATGAAATAAAAATTCTTGATGGAGAACATTATGTTATTGTCTAACCAAGATCAAATATCATTATGAGGGTGAGGGGATAAATCAGTGATTCTATTTTTATTTTATGTATCCTCAATTAAAAAATAACCATCACCTTATGTTAAATATTATTTACCTTTCTGAAAAAACACTCATTACTATGAACACAATAATTTACATGTTTTACTTCCCAATAAGTGTAGTTACATCCTTGGTATGGTTTGGATGAAATTTAATACCACACAATCAACTAGAAAAAAAACCATTTATGTGGAATACAATGAGTATGACATCCCCTTACAATTTTGTAGAACTATTTTCATCATAACTGTTCCAATACTTCATATATCTTGAAATTATCTAATAAACATTGTTTAAAAAACATGATACATTGTTGTTTGATCAAATTCCAAAATATGATCATCAAAAAAATTCTTCACTTTCATAATCTGGAATAAGTAAATAACTGTTTATGTAAATCATAATGAAACCTAGTAAAATCTAACAGTCATATTTTCCATTTATATGTCTCAATATGTAAAATATAATCTTTCATAATTCTGATGACATGGTTCTTAACTAGTTCTTCTTCAGTCCTAAAATCCCAGTCTGATTACTTATTCTAATTTAGGAAAATCTGATTAGGATCTTGTCTCTTCTCATTTAATTATTCTATCTATATAACAAACTTATGAAATAACAATATATAAACTTATTATCATATTAAATTTTGTTTTTCTGACTCTTATTCTGCACATAATACTTCTATCAAGAAAAAAACTACTTCCTCCATTAATAGGCTAACCACAAATGGTTTGGGTATGAATATGAAAATATTTCCAACTCAACTAAATTTACAAAAATATTCTAATCTCTTTAAATATCATGTATATATTTTACATCTTCAACTTTTCATAATCTTCATGAATCTTATAAAATCTTAAACATCATCTTAATTCTCCCTTCAATTACAAACATCTGTGTATTTCTAAATTATCATTGCGGATTGCCTCGTAACGATGATGACAAATGTTAAACAATTGTTTCTTCCTATCATTTATCTGTATCACATTGAAAACTAATCTTCCAATTATGATTTCTTAATTTTTATAAAGACATAATATTCTTTAAAATGATTATATATTCAAAATTTATCATATAAAAAACAAAAGTATTCTAACTTCAAGGATCTGTACCAGTAGACAAAAACATAAGCAAACATATTCTTCAAATTTCAATCCCCCTTGATAAAACAATTGTATCTCACTAAAACTTTTAGAGAAAGCATCATAAAATACTATGAAAATAATTACATTCAAACAAAAGACAATATTCTTATATTTTATTTATAATTATGATCTTATGTCCTATCAATTTATCTTTGTCATCATGCATCAGATAGATAAGTATCTGCCTCATTCCATCTTAATTGAGTTAGCTTTAGTCCGATGTCTATTGACCAAAAGTAATAACATAACATGTAAACAAAACAATTGAATAAATAATTCATCTTCATGAAAAACATTTCCTACATTATTCACATGTCCTTGACTTTATTCACCTGTATCATTCCCAACATCTCTCAATAATATTATTTTCACCTCCTATGATTAGTGGAATACTGTGTCGGATGAACTAGGAGAAACATAGTTTACATTAAAAAATTTATTCCATTTCGGAAAAAAATTCCAACGATCTTCCTTTTCTAAAGATTTTTTTTATTTTGAGTTAATGGTATGATTTAATATCGTCACCTTTGGTTTCTAATATTTCTAACAATCCTTTAGATCCTTCGAACATTTTTGCATCTGTTCATCTCATACCAATGGATTGAGACTGAAAACTATAATTTAAAAAAACCTTTTATTCTAAAAACATCACCTTGTATCATGACATCCATCTGGATAATAATTATATTGAAGATTTTATTCTATGTAATCTAACATTTAATAGAATTTGTTGTAACTTCTTATCAAATTTTCAACTTCTCTATTTACAATCCAAGCCTGAATATGAATTGTCTCAATATGATTGACATTAAATTTTTTCTCCCTTTCATTCATCAATATTTCATCACATGTTTCACATAACACTTATGATTTTTTAGAATTAAAAATAATCAATGAAACATCATATTTTCATGGGATCCATATAGACCCTAAAAACCCCATTATAATGTACCTTCCATTCTAGACTCAGAGTGATTCTGATGATAATTTTCTTCCAGAAATATTCTTCTTCATACGATGGACTTTCTTAAGATATGTGAGTCTATTGACATGAATAATTAGGTCAATACTATTTTCATGATTTACAAAGTGAATTTATTTCTTATATACAACAAAATAAAACACACTTAAAAATAAAACTTCTCCTTATTCAAAAATACACCTCTCGGGAATTTTTCCAAATAACCACCTCATTTTTATTTTTTTCAACAAATATTCATAAACTAATACAAATTATAACATCTAGATATGGATTATTTGTCAGCCATCCTAATTCTTGGTGAGATAACTCATTGTTGCTAACAATAATTAATGAGAAAATAACAATTCTATGAAAAATAAGTGAATCGTTAAACACAATCATCTATTCTTTGTATCTTTAATTTCATAAAACAAATTCTTACAAAAATAAATTTCTTACAAACACACAAAATATAGTTATAATTGGTCACACAATTACATTCATAATTCACATCTTACCCACAGCTCATTCTTTAAAAATTATTTTTTATGTATAGATTTATGAAATAATTCTTCCCCTTGACAATACTATCCAATGATAAGATGAGAGAGGGGACAAAAACACATATTTAATCCTTGATGATAAATAAGTTGGAAACCCATGTTTTACCTCAATGTATAAAAATAATATTTCTGTAAATGTTTTGTGAAAATTACAGTAACTTGTTCTAATTTATGAATGTACTCTAAGTTCAGTTAATTATTCTCTACATTCTCTTCGATGACTTGACATTTGATATAAATTTAATTAATGAAATTTTTTTACCTGATTAATTTCATTTTTTATTAAACAATGATTATAATAACCCAATAGTAAGGGTATCATCACTTGATAAGAAAATAATATTACTGATTCATAATCCACATAAGTTGGGTAGTAGCTTTAGGAGAGGAGATATACTTACCAACATAAATACTAAGAGATATTGAAATTTGTATCTTTTCATTCAAGTAAACAATACTTATCCCTAGAAAAAAAACCCCAACCACTTGTGGATTTTCGATAATTAATATTTCATTCTAATCAAAATCTGAATACCCAAATAATACGGTACTTTATTTGGTTATCATAGCTAATTCAGGTGTTTTTTTGTAGATTTGATATATATGAGATTTATTTTTCAACAAATAATTATGAATCTTTTGGAGAACCCTATCATTATTCAAATAATATAACATAATTAAAAAAAGTCATATAGAGGTATTAAAGTATAACAAAAATACATTAATCGTCCAATACTCTTTACTATCAAATTTATTTCCTTAGACATATTAAGAAAACGTGGTTCCTAAAGAAATATGTGTGGAAGGTCATTTTTAAATTTCCATACACAAATTCATAAGATGTTCCTTAGCATAATATTCTTTAGAGAAAATGTGTTTCTTATTTTAAAAATTATATAATCCAAGAAATCATTTTATTTCACATTACATAGAAATCTCAAACAATAATTTCATCTCATTAGAAAATATTTCATAATTTTATTCATCATTCACATCAATGATAATGTCATCAACATAAAGAATTATGATGTGCTAATTGTCTTGATATTATAAGTTATAAAGATTACTATATACACTTCCTTTCTTAAAATTCATCTTCTTCAAGAATGAATCCAATTTAGAATACCATTCAATCGGTTCTTTTTTTTCTATACTAGAATTTCATTAAAATTAACAAATAAAATTCACATTTCCATACAATCCACATGGTTTCTAAATATAAACATTCTCATCAAGATCCCAATTCAAAAATGTGGACATCACATCCATCTAAAAAAATTATATCCTCATTGTCTTGGAATAGAAACAATGATTCTAATTTTTCTAAACATTCCACTAGAGAAAAGGTCTCATAAAATTCAATATCTTAAATCTTTGAGTAACCTTTATACATGAATCATGATTTGTTTCTTATCACATCACCATCTCCATTATTTTTTCCCTGAAACCCCATTATTTATTGATAATTTTTTTTATAATTTGGATTGGGTTGAAGTTCCCATGTATCATTATTTTCTATTTGATCAATATATTCATTCATGTTCTGAACCCATTCAGGATGCTAAAAATCATCATTAAATCATTTCAAAAAATCTTTTAAAATAACATGATTTATGTGTAATGGATTTTTATTTTCATCTTGGTTAAAAATTATGATTTTGATCACCAATAATGTTATAAGACATCAGTTTCTTAATTAGACGAGGACAATATTTTTATTATTCATCTTCATCACTTGAAATATCTTATCTTAATTCTTCTTAATGAATTTATTTCTATTTTCGTCATCCCTATTAGAATTTTCAACAAACATTCCTTCATCATGGTCAACATTCTTATTTGAATAAGTCTATTTATCTTCCACTTATTTTTCAAAAACCTTTACATCTAAATAATATACTACTATTCCTTTTTCATTATTGAAGCACATGTGTCCTCTTTCTTCCAGATCATATCCTAGAAAAATTCCATCTTCACCTCCATTCTAAATGTTTCCTAGGTTTTCAGATATGATATTTATGATTCACAGACTAAAAAACAATTAAGTGTTTCAATCAAGGAATTTTATCATAAAAAAATCATAAGGTTTCATTTTAGATCTTATTCTATAGAAACATCAGTTTTTAATATGAAGAATAGTACACATTTCATACCTCCAAAAGTAATCACAGAGACAATGTTCAAGTAACATAGGTCATACCATTTCCACTGGAATTCTATTATATCTTTCAGAAATAACATTTTTTTCATTATACTGTGATATAAAATCAACAAAATTTGTAATTCTCAACATAACATTCAAATTCATCATTTTTGTACTATCCCCCATTATTATCCCTCAACCACTTCATTGAATACTCACATTCCTTCTAATCATTCATCCTAAAATATCAATACATATGCAGAGCATCTCAATTAAATTTAATAAACATAACACTAGTAATGAATGAAAATTCATCATTAAAAGTGATGAGTTACATATATCCATTAGTATATTGTTTTCTATTTAGACCATAGATATTGAAATCGATAATTTACCGTGGTCATTCTGGACAAATTTTAACACTCTTATGCACTGAGGTTTTAATTTATCCCTTCTGACAAATAGTGCATCACCAATGTCATCTTCCTAACAAATCAGGTAATCCATGAACACTATATCGCTTATATTACATTCAAAGGTTTCTCTCAAACATTATTCACATCCTTTTATCCTACAACTAATTCTATTCCCCCGTGAATATAGAACAATAGTATTGTATTTCTTTAACATGAAACATGTTTAATTTTGTACATTATCCTCTTATAAAAATCATTCCATCTTCCTCAGTTTTCAAGAAAAATCCATAGGTTCTGAAAATATCTTTTCTATACTTCATAACAATGTTTTGAAACACATAGAAAGTTTTATTTTATCCACTCAATATATAAATCATTCTTGGACTTCAACTTTTCATTCCCAATGTTTGATAATCCAACACCATTATTTATAAAACATTCATCATTGAAACTATTCTCCATTCTTTACTGAAACCATCAATAGTTTTCAAAAACCATATATATCCTATCATATGATTAAAAATATATCCACGATCCATGGTTGTTATGCTTTTGAATATTTAAGAGAAATTTCAACAAGAATATCCTTTTCAGGTCCTTTCTACTTATTCACATCTAGATCATGCGTGTTAAAAAACTTGGGTTATGCTCAAAAAATAACTTGAAATCCTTTCAAAAACATCCAGGTGGTTCACATGTTTTTAAAAATGGGTTTCCGTGTATGTAACTTGTTTTCAATTTTCACCCCAACCATCTCAAGTTTCTCTTTAGAATAATTCTTACACTTTTTTATATGAGGAGATTAACACCCCCTCCAACATTTACATCAGTAATTTCGGGAATAGTTTAAATATTGATGATTTAACAAATACATATTTTCATATGTCTAAGCCCACTAAAATTCCAGTAGGACCCCTACAAAGAATAATTACATGTGATATTTACATACTAACTAGAGTAGTGAGCATGTTTCTTAACAACTTTTTTAACTTCCTTATCAGAGAATTGTTGACCACTATCCTTTCTATCATCAACTTGATTTTTATGCTCAGTCATATTTTATTATTCAGTAGAACCATAATTAATATAAACTTTTTCAAACTCAAAATTTTTAGAAAAATCATTCTTAAATTTTTTTTGGTATTGGACACATATAAAACATTCCAATCATTCTTCTTCTTAGAAAAAAATTCTTGTTTATTCTTAACCATTGAAGGAATGTTTTCTATCCTTCCCAGGTTCACCGTTATGACAACTTCCAACACCTTTAGAGATATAGTTTATAAAACTGATATCCTTTTATTCACCATTAGAATTTTTTTATTGGAAAACATCCGAATCAAATTCTTTTTTTCAATCATCTTATCTTCTAGATGTTCATTATGATTATTTTATTTCTCTAGAGATTTATTTAAATCATAAAACTCCTCTAGAAACATGAATTACTAATCAGAACACATTATTCATTATATGTTGAATATTTTTCACATTTCATGTTCTTGATTTTATTTTCATTCTTCCAAATCATCCCTATAAATTTATAAATTCATCTATAATATGATATTTAAATTGTGTTTCTTCTTCTTCAGTGATGTTTTTTTCTAATGTCTTTGTTGTTTACTATTCTAATAAATGTATTTTCTCTAGAATTCTCAAAATAATTTTCATATTAATCTTAAATAAATTCTACATCATCATAGTTATATATGAAACATCTATTTTTCGATTTGGAGAATTTTCCATCCTTTAATATGATAAAATATTTATCCTTATCATCCAGTTTCTTCCATGACGATATTGGCCTTTTTGTTCTTCATCACTATCCTCTTATTTATTTTTTTAAGGAAAATTATCTGAAATGTTCCAAATTACTCCAAAATAGAAATACTACAATGGATATTTCCCTTTACATTTCATTATACCTCTTCTAGCATTTCTATAAAATAATGAAGAAATTTCATCAATTTTTTTATATACCTCATTTTTGGATTCAGAGCCAGCAACATCATCTATCTCTCTAACCATCATAAAAATTCATTTCATAAAATATATTAAATAAATTTATTCATTATCATTTATTCCTTTATAACATTTTCCTTTATCATTTAATATGTAATTATAGTACAATTATGATCATCCAAAGATAGTGTTTCAAAAACTCTATAATCTAATGTGGATATATTAGAGTCAAATATGTATAAAATAATTCTATTTATTTTTTTAATAGCCATATAATCCTCCAAAATCTCACTATGTAAAATGATAGTGTAAATAGTTTCATTTACCCAGGTGGATAAGTCCCCAAAAAATTCACACACACCCATTTTCAAATCATCCTAATTCTGCCTCCAAATATTTATTTTATTATTTATTGACATTTGTATTGCCTTCAAAAAAATTTAACTTGTCCTAGATACCGTTGGTAGTTGAAACACCTTTCACTCATAAAAATCACATTCAAAAACTAGTGAGAGTAAATAATTCTTATCTATTCATTCATTCTTGTGATTCTTATTGTAAATAGACATGATAAGAAATTTATCATCAAATGGAGGAATTCAAAATGTTGCAGCTTCTAGAACATCATACCCATGAGTTGTAAGATATTGAAACAATATATCTTTGTAGATTTGATAGTTCCTTCCATCGAAAACCAGAATACCTTTATTGGTTGTACATTTCAGAATCTATGTCTACTTTTCTTTCAAAAATAGCTGAAAAGTAAAAAATAAAGGGGATATTATATATAATACCACTTTTTAGTTACTATACAGCATCAAGTATCACTGAAAGGGGGTGAATCATTGAAACTTTTTTCTTTTATCAATCCTTACATATGAAATGTCATTTTCCTTCATGTTAATTAGTTGTTACCTTGATAGGGAAAAAACTAACACAAAACTAAAGGAACATAAAAATTTAAAAGGTTTACTACTCAAAAAGTGAAGATACATACATGGTATGGTTTTGAAAAAATACAATACCACACAATCTAGTAGAAAACAGTATTTTTTAAAATATTAAAATGTGTAGGATATTCCATTACACTCATCTAAAATAATGTTCAATAGAATAGTGCATGTTCATTAAGTTCCATGGAATTATTTAATACACTTTTTTTAATAATCATGTTATGGTGCATCTTGATTACCTTTCAAATCTTATTTCTTCAAAAAATATTATCTTTATTATGAAAATTTTATATAACTTCTTATAGGCTTTGTAATGAAACATAGTCTGATCTTTATGTCCAATTTCACAATATCGTTAAATTTAGGTCTCTACAAATACATTTGAATTTTTTTTAAAATACTTATTCTTTAGTTCAAAAATTCAAGTTTGATTACTTGGAGTAATTCCAGAATCTCGGATTATGATCTTCTCTCTTCTCATTTAATTCTTCTATTCAGAAAAAATTTTCAGGAATGTACCATATAGAATCTTATTCTCCCTAAAAATTTTATATTTCCCTATATTCTTCCATGTACATTATATGGGGAAATAATATATAATGTACATCCTCATTTTAGAAGAGATCGAAAACATGTTTAGGTGGTATTATAAATTTTTTTTCCTACTCAACCAAAATTTTCAAAATAATAAAATATTCTTAAATAACGGATATATACTTGATTTCATCAAAACCTTGTAACTCTTCTCAAAACATCTCAAATAATTATATTCAACTCACATCACCATATCTTTAAAAATATCATTCAAATTCTAATTTATCATTACAATCAGATTCATTATGATGAAGAGAGATGTTAAACAGAAGTTTCATCATTATATTACACAACACCACTTGAAATAATAAACTTATAATACCCATTTATTCATTTCAATGAAGACAGACAATTCATTAATTCATTTCATAAACACAAATGTAACATATGAAAAAAAAAATCATCTCATTACAATGCTCCATACCAACGGTTAAAAACAAATGAATTCATATTATTATATTTTCATTCTACACTTGACTAAACTTTTGTATCTCCTTAAAACCCATAAAGAAAGATTTGAACCACATTTGAAAAAATATTCCAGAAAATCATCAAATATGATTATTTTCATTATTTCCTTTAGATAGATGATCTTTTGTCTGATGATGTAATAAATGTTAACATGTTCTAGAGAGATTGGTCTATGCTTTATTCTATCTTAATAGAGTCAGCATCATTCTGATCCCTCTTGACCCAAATAAAAAACATAACATTGAAAAAAAATCAACAAATAATACATATTTTTGAAAAAGTTCAACTACATTAATGATCATAATCTTACATTATTCACCCACATTGGTCCTAAAATATCTCGATAAATGTATTCCTACCTCCGAATATCTATATCAAACCATGTCCGACGAACCAGTACAAAAAACATTGAATTTAGAAACTTCTTTCATTCTTAAATAAAATACCAATGATCTTAAATTTTTTTAAGATTTTTTTCTTTTGCCATAATTTTTTCACTAAAAACCATCACCTTTAATTTCTCACATTTCCCTAAAATATTCAAAGCCTTCAAACATTTTTTTTGTTGATAACATACTGGTAGACTGAGATGAGAAAACTTCATCTTTGAAAACTTCATTCTTTTAAAAAAATTATCTTGTATCATTAAATCCTTCATGACTTCAAATATGTTAAAGATCAGTGTCTGTATAATTTTAATTTTTATGGAAGTTATTTTATCTTCTAATAATTTTATCTAGCTTCTTTACTTCCCATATGTACTTAACTACAAATCGCCTGAATATGATTCGAAAAAAAATTCATTCACATTATTTTATCAATATTGATTCATAATATTCCTAAAATACAAATGCTTTTTCTGATGAATAAAAAATTAAATCATCCTTAAATTTTTTTTCATAGCTAAAACACTATGAGGAAACTCTAATTTACAATATTTTGATCATTTTGGTCCCAGATTGAGTATCATGATCATTTTTCTTCAGAAATATTCCTCTCAGTATGATTAAATTTCTCAAGAATTGTGTGTCTGATGAACTGAATATGATGGTCAATGTAATGTCCTGGACCAAATATCCACTAAACATATAGTTGGGAATATCCTCATATAACCTCAAGAACATCTCCCCAAACAAAAGATGTTTCAAACTAGAAACAAGGTACTAGGGGTTTTCTATGGTGAAACTATTCTCTCTAATATAAATATATTCCTAGTGGTAAATATTGGATAGTGAATAGAAGAAGAATAAAATAGGAATAAACTAGTGTGGAATTATTGAATTAAGCCAATAATAATGAATAACCAAGTGGAAGTAGATAACAATAGATACAACAGATGATTTCCATGAATCTATACAAATATATGAGTACAATGGAAAATGTGATACAAATCCTATAATACAAAATATAAAAATATTAAGTGGAAAAATTGATACAACATCATCTCAACCATATACTCGATCATCTCTCCCCAATATCCATCCAATGGTAGAAATAAATCATGTATCAGAAGCATCATGATTCATTTTTCCATACCTGTGATCATATATTCTATTGATGTTCCAAATAGTGCCAGAGTTGGGTGCGAGATATAAATCTCATTAGTTCAGAACCCATGGTGTATAGGCTGATTCAATTAATGAAATAAATCATCGTGCAATGTGACATATTATATAAATACTGAGCATTAATAAAATAAAACATGTTAACCTTGGTTTGAGTTCCTATAAGGACAACTGACCCATATCATATGCCTTGTCATAGGTTGGATGTCCAAAAATAAGTCTTGTTAATGGAATAATATGTATAAAAGGGACCAATTAAAGTGGTCATGTTAAGAATGTATACCTCCAGGGTTGTTATTTGGATTGGGGTCTAATTTTTAGGTCATCATACAAGTTCCCATAATAATGAAAATTACAAATATTCATACCCTATGAAATGTGAATAAAAAACAATCCATCAATTCCCATTATGGAGTTTGAACCAATCCAAGGAGATTTAAATAGAATCTCATAGGTTTCTGCAGAACATCCAATATAACCAATGTCATCAAGTCCACCCAAGGAAACCCATATGGCATCCCTTCTGTCACACATTACATGATTAATCTCAGTCCATACCATGTATGACACACATGGGAGTGGGTATCACTCAAGGCATGGGATATCCATCTTTCACAATGGGTCCAGCCCCGATTTCATCCCTGGAGAACCGACTTCACTCACGAGTATATGTAAAAACATCCCAGAGTTCTCATACATGGAACGAAATAGTATTTCTCTATGTGCATCAATTAGATCCAATAGAGCATGGTGCATCCATCCATGGAATGTTTAAATTTTTACCAATTTTCAATCTATTCCAATAACAAGTGATCCATATTATACAAGGAAAATTTCAAGGAATGTAATTTTTATGTAATCACAAGCCATCAATTAAATAAGTCAATATCACATTCTTATTGAGTAATCCTAATTACACAAGTTACTCAATGAACTATGGAACAATTATATAACAATAGAACAAGCCATTAACCATGATTATAAGGCATAAGATACAAGTCATTGTCTGTAAACAATTAGATGACATCATTTTAATTTCAATAACATAAGATAAAAATCATAAAAAGGAATAATACTCAATCCAAGCTAATCACCTAAGGCACAATTAATAAGGAAATGAGAAAAAAGGTAAGGTATAGTGTGAAATGAAGTTTAAATAGTATAAATATATGGAATTAGATATAGCAATAAGGATGTTGCCCAACCATCATACAATAAACAAATATATTTAAGACAAGTGGAAATCAAATAGAATCATCAGTAATGATCATTTAAAAATAAGGTATGATTCATAAGGCTCAAGGTTTACCCTCATGGATAACCATTTATCTCTATTAAACTAATAATTTAATACATTAATTCAAATGAAACTAACATAAAGTAACTAAAAATTTAAGGCATACTAAAATCATCCATTCAAGGTGGGAACTTACAACAAGATATCCAATGGTAGGGGAAACCCCTAATATGTGGTTTTATATAATCTAGGGTCACTACATGCTTAGTTAAACATTTCAATCAAATTAATTATCATGATGGAATAATCTTCAGACGGGTATGGTAAACAGAATAATGAATTTCAAATAAAATATGATACAATAGTTTTAATGATAATAGACTACCTACCTCATTGTATAAACTGTCCACTAGTCCATTATCAAGCCTTTATTCGACATAAAATTGACGTAAAACAATGAAATTTTCAAATACTTGGAAATTAGGGAAAAAGTATTCACACCAAAATAGTGAAACCAGTAGAGGATGATAATGGAAATAGAGGGGTGCAGAATGTAGATCTTACCAATATGGTTATGTAGATTTTGATGGTGAATGAATTTGTGGTGAAATGGGAAATAAATTTCAAACCCCATCGGGCAGGGAGATGGTAGTTCCATGCATGGGGAAATAAGCAAATCAAATTTAAAGAGGAAGATGAATGGTGAAAAGAGTGTTAATGATTACATTAAGGGTGATTTTTTAATTTCACCCTCAATACTAGTTTTTGTGGTTTTTATGACATTTTTCCAAATCATGTTCCAACCATGATATACCCACTACCTCAGAAAACCACCTTTTGTTGTTGTCCTGCATGGATTTCCTATCCATGCACCATCCGTGTGATGAATAGTGACTTGGTAATGCCTTTGTGGCACTACCTAGGTGGTCTAGGAACACTGTTTTGGTAAACAGAGAACAACATCGGTGAAACATTTTCCTCTATCAAAATAGGCATTATGGTTTTCAACTACGGGCCACAATTTTTTTAGGCAAATTTTCAGCCCAATGCAGACCCTCCGAACTCAGGATATTGAAGATTTCACTCTCCCGAAACACAAAAAGGAACTCAAGGGACTCTAGAGGCCTCTACCCAAGCCCGAAATAACTCACTAAAGTATTCCAACTCTATGAATTCAAATCTAATACATGGTTTAATGAATTCCCCATCCACTAAATGAAAAATTTTAATTTCCCATTAATTTTCATCCAGTCCAAAAACATGGGAAGCTAATACTAAACTACCTTAGAACTTCTCATCTTCTACATGCCATGGGGAAATTAAGAGAACATCACAAGACCAAACAGTTTCTTAGTTTCTTATTCAAATGATCATGATTCAATTCTAAATTCCAAAAGAACCTATGATTGTTACAATAAAACATGATACATATGCTATAGAAACTAAAACCAACTCCGAAACTCACACTGAAGAATTGTGATCAAGCTTACTTGGCCCTATCATAATAAATATATGGTTTCCATATAATCACTTTAATCAGTCATCATATGGTTATTATACCATTGTTTCAACAATCTAATGTCCGATTCCTAGGTAGGTTATTCCCACCATTGGATTTTTCTTTAAACACAATATAGTAGTGTTACAATGATTCCCCTAACACGGAACGTTAAACATTCTTCAATTAAATCTTAAGTTCTAATGACTCCATTTAAACTAATCATGATGATCATTCAACAAAAAATTGTGGTTGATATCAGCCTTACACCCATCATACTTGATAGGTTCCTGAATCACCACATCACTGAATACACACACCAAGATAGAGAGACTTCAAGTACCACCATCATTCGTTGACTATAATTGAGGCATCCGACTTATATGGCTAATACATTTCAAAATCTAGACATGATTACATGAGTTGAAGTCACCTATAAACTCTTAGAACACAATAACTGAGGCTTATAAAATATTTTTAGTGATGCCTATAACAAAAGAAACTCTATTAAACAATTCATTCCTAGCATGAACATGGAACAACACTCAATCTAATTTATTTATATCATTCGGGAAAAACACCTCTCCCTCACCCAACTTATAGAATTTGGGTAACCTCGTATTCGAATACTGAAATCCAAGGAACTCAACCACGGTAATACACATTCAGAGCATACTAGAAATACATAGTTACAAGGTGAAAATTCATAGAATATGAACATTTTCTAACCCTACTATAGCCACCACCAAAAGATCATGTCATTAGGAATAGATAATTCCCACTGGTCTGACCAATGAATTACCACTAGGGAACCTAGGAATCACATTCGACTAAAATTTCTTTTACAAGAAATCACACTTCTATAGAAAAACACTATACAAAGCCACCCAAAACCCCAAAATATTTTAAAACATTAGTGTGGCATAAAAAAATGATCCCTCAGTGTATTATTTGATACCAAGATGTGGAACATGGTTGAAATAAGCCAGGAGTTGACTAATAGGTTTTATCTATCACCAAAAAGGTTCTGAGAAGTATTTTCCAAATGAATGGGAACGTGATCTACACATTTTCAATCCTACCCTAGAAAATGCAGTGGTATGTACAATCAAAAAATTATTGGTTGACTCCCTTTGAAGAGATCATCTACACCTACTTATACATAAAAACCTACCCATGATACCTACACCACCCAAGGCATCCCATGGCCACCTATGTAGAAACAATGTGGACCATTCTCGACCAAGGGTGTCTTCACAGGTTTCACACACATCCCCACACATCACCATTTTGCTCTCAAGAAAACACTCAATTAATGATGGTTTACAAGAAATATGGAATTATGTGAGTTTGAACATATTGAAATAGCCCACTAGGATTTGATCTATCCACTTTGAAGGACACATTTAACAAAAACACATGTGATTATTACCACCTTATGAGTGTCCAAAACATCAGAATCAATAGAAAAAGGGATCGTATTTTACAACACATACTCTATAGTCAACTTTTCATAGTCTTATAAGTGAGCATCATGCTTAAAATAACATTTTACAGAAGATATACAGATACCTAGACCCTCAATAGCACTAGATTAGTTCTCACCAAGACATTCATGTGATCATAATTTGATCCAAATTCCCACATTTCAATGAATTAGACATAAATTTTGAAACAACATACCAGAACAACAAACACCTAATTACCCTTAAGTCATCATTCCGAATGATATAATGAGTATAGTTCCTTTATAATTTTCAGGTCACTATACTCCAGAGCTTACTAGTATACGAAGCATAAAAGCCTTGATTAAATGATTTACATTGAACCCAAAAGGTCTTATGGTAAACTTATCATGATTATGGGCTCCATGTATATCAATGCATAATACCTTGGGATTACATGAGAAAAATACACATCCTTGATATTATCAATTGGCTTGTCAGCCATATGAATTCATTTATTTGATGGTCTAATGTGAATATTAACCTAAATGTAGCTTCACATGTACAGTTGAAGAACACGTTGATGACCTTTCATGTAATCCAAAAATGAAACCAGAAGGAGTGGGAGGGTCACAAGACCAAGTGGTTCCACCACATCTTCAGGGAAAAGACCATTGCTGCTAACTCCATGTCATGGGTCGCATATTTATACTCATTTTGTCCTTACTTTCATGAGTCGTACGTGAACGCAGCTTGATCCTACATTAATACACAACTCAGTCTGGTCCCATATGTTTCACAGTAATCTACACACCCTATGACATCTTCCGGTAGTCTCAAATGGGGGCACTATTCTGTCTCTGCCTCATCTCCTAAAAACTCTATCGGTATTTCTCCGTCCACACGAATGTCTATCCCATCTGTTTTAATGCCAATAATGGTGCTTCTACCCTGGAAAATATAGGTATAGACCTCTGAGAGTAACCAACCAACCCCAAGAAGCTCCACACCTCAGTCACACTCCTGGGTGGCTCCCAATCATGTATCGCCACTATCATCGGAGGATCTACTACAAATATAGCATTTGAGATGATGTGTCCTAGAATTTTAAAGACCCGTAAATTTCAAGGAATTTTTTATTTCATTAAATTAATTGGAATTTTACGAGTACGCAGTTTTGGAAAGTATCTGATTCCGAGGTCCGGTGTGCCCAGAATAATTTTCTGATGTTTTGTTAAGCTTAAATTAAAGCGCATAAGAATTTTTCCTGAAAAAGTGGAATAACTCTTAAATGGTTACTCAGATCAGAAATCTGAGGGAAACGTTATGCTCAGGATGGCGGGTTTACCCTAGGTGTGACTTATGTTTAGTCGGCGCAGACCTCCTGTGAGAAAACCCAAAAATGGAATAACCTTAAATAAAATAATTAAATAAAGTTATTTTATTTTTCAAATGCTTATAACTCACAAATGGAAACTCGGATTCAAAATCTGAGACCAGTGCTGAACTCGGGACGGTATTCTTTCTATAAGTAGATACTATCTTTGGCTGGCATAGGCCACCTGATAAAGTTAGTTTTTGGCCATAAATAAAGTAATTATGTGACAATTATTTTATTGTAAAATTCATAACATCTAAACGGTAACTCTAATTGAAAATCTGAGAGTACCGTTGAGTTTGTTGGGAAGTTTTCCTCCTAGTAAGAGCGTAACCTAGGCCACAGTGGGTCGAGGGTGACTGATAAAAATTTTCTGAAATTTTTTTCATGTACCTTCAGTAAAGTTCGAGCGGTGTTTTATAACTTTTGAACCGGTGCTAAGAATCCAATTCTAAGGGCATTGTTGAACATGCAGTGTCGATATTCTCATAAGAAGATTTTTTCCTCAACAGAAGATGATTGATTATGAAAGTTAGTTTTTGGGGTTTTACATGGGTTAATAAAATAAAATAAGTGAACAATTTATTTTATTTTTTTAAACACATGTAGTGCGGATAATGTGGTTAGAAACTCCACTTGGGAGTTGGTGGTGGAACCGCCACACCCTAACCTCCAATTTAATGGGGAGGGAGGGGAAACCTCTCAAACACCCCATCAATTAATTTTATATGTCGACGTAAAATTAATTGCAGTCAATTAATTTTATGGGTCGACGTAAAATTAATTGATGTCAGTTAATTTTATGTGTCGACGTAAAATTAATTTCTCTCAATTAATTTTATGAGTTTATTTAAAAATAATTTTTTCCTGTTAATTTTATGGTTTGACGTAAAAATTAATTGATGTGAGTTAATTTTCTGTGTCGACTTGAAATTAATTGTTGTCAATAAATTTTATGTGTCAAAAAAAATTAATTTGTGTCATATGTTTTGATGCTGGCTATGTGGGGAAAACTTATTGGAATCCTCCACTCTTATGTTGTTCCAACACACCTTTTAAATTGCGCCAACCCAATTTAATTCACCCGACCCCCTTTTTAAATTATGTACCTGCATCATTGGAATTTAGGAAGGTTCCAAATAAATGAACCGTCATAAATTACATGGTGGTTAGATACCTATCCCCCTATCCTATATATAGGGATCTTGGGAGAAGGCTTTGGGACAGCTTCACCAAGCGACGAAGCGCTGGTAAAGTATTGTGACACCCAACACATGGGTAAATCATATCCTCTCCAACGATGAACGTGAAGAATGCCAATGACGTTCTTCCATGCGATTCTTCTTCAACCTTACTTCCCCAGAAACCTATCCTCCGCAACATCGTCAACGAACCGACATAGCTCAGAATTGGGGATGTGTGGCAGTCTTGATGAATGACGGTCTTCATCATCTTCCTTCCGCGACTCTGCCAACGAGCAACTAGTAAGAGATATGGGTTTTATTTTATTTAATGTATTAACCTTTCCCATGTTCTTACTTTCTCTCAATAAGATGAACGGTTGTTTTTGTGCTTCATTCTTGTGAGAACCTATTGCTACCACCCTAAACACGGAGGGTCCGGTCCAAACCAACATGGCTCGACCCCTCCGTTGTTGTTTTTGTGATGAATCCTCGATGGCATGGCAATGAGGCGACGATGACGAAGGCGGTGAACAAAGGTTGCGCTACCCGCGACCTCCATGAACTGAGCTGCCCCCCCCCCCCCCCCCGGCTCCCTGGCATGCACCCGGTGCCCCGCGCCCCTACCAGCGGGCTTCCGGTGCACCCGCGACACCCTACCGGCGCACCTGCGCCGACCTGCCGGTGCCCCGGGCGACCTACCGGCGCACCCCGACGCTCTGTCGGTGCACGCCAACACCCCCCGACGTGCTACCCAGCCAGCCCGGTGCCCCGCGCCCTTGCTGGAGGCCTGCCTGGTGCCCCCTTCGCCCCTACCGGTGGCCTGACCGGTGCACCATGGCGTCCCGGTGATGCCCTTCCATGCTACCCGGTGCGACCACGCGCGCTGCCCGGCATTCGGCACCCTACCCCGCACCCCCCGCGCCCTGTTTGGTGCACCCACAGCTAGCCCAGCGCCCAGCCGGACCGCCTGCGCCCCGCACGGTATGCCCGCTGGCCTCCCAGTAACCGGCCTGCTGAACCGGCCCGCGACACCCCCCGCGGTGTCGCTGGTCGAACCAGCCCGATCTCCCGGGCCAAGTTACCTAGCCGCCTACGTGGCGACTATCGGGTCGAACCGCCCTCGCTGTCCGCTGGGTCGGGCCAAGTGGATCGGGTCAAAACATAGCAGGCTAACACGCCCAATGGGTCGGGTCATACCCAACGAGTCTGACCGGGTCGACCCCGGCCAGGTCGGCCCAGTTTGGGTTAGGCTGAGTTGGCTTCCCGTGTCGGACAGGACCCGGGCTCATTACTGGCCCATTACCTTCTTGGGCCATATCTTTGGCACCAGACGTCCATTTGACAAACTATCAGCGGCGCCGGTACTTCTGGAGCATATCCCTCCCTTTGAGTATACCCCATGGGAGTTCAGGGTATAGTTGAGATACGACCAAGTTGGTTCGTATACGAAATAAACTGGCCCCCGTAACAAAGAGGCAAATATCTCACGAATCGGGCGTCCGATTGTTGCATCGTCTATTGCGTTAAGACCCCTGTGATGAGGTGATCCGTTGTGATACTTTTTCATTGTAATTTTTGATACATGGATTATCTACCAGTGGCCCATGTAGAAGATCCTCCGGGAGGCGAGCAAACGGATTATGGTGACCTTGTAGCTGGCTGACACTAGATGACTGCTTGTCCGATTTGATTCGGAGTGACTGGCATAGCCCAGTGGGGAGCACTACTTTATGAGGTGGAAAACCCATGGCGGAGGATAACTACTTTGTGAGGTTCCAGACTCACAGTACTCGACAGGAGGAGTACCTCTATAGGCTATGAGGGGAAGCACTACTGTGTGAGGTGGCAGACCCATGGTGGAGGAGCACTACTTTGTGAGGTGGAAGACCCACGGTACTCGACTGGAGGAGTACCATGGCAGTCTAAGGTTTGTGAGTGACACCTCAGAGTTATGACAGGAATACTGCACTCGACAGAGGAGGACTTCTCCAGCAGCCGTGTTTTTCATCATCGTGAATAAAAATCCTGGTTTGAGCCAAGTCAATGACCTTTGTGCTTTCCTCATGATTTAGATGGGTTACTTCATAACTTAGGTATATTTATGGGCATATAACTAAGTAAAGGTTATCTATTAAGATCATTATTTTTAGTTTATCCTTGTTGCATTTAGTGAGACCTTGAGGTTCTCGGGGTCCCTACTGAGTATCGTTATACTCACCCCTGCACAGGTTATGCCCGCACCTTGTTGTGTTGGATATAGATGACCGAAAACACTGATCGTGGTTGAGGTTTTTAGAACAGGATGGTACCCGGAGGTGGACTTCACGACAAGACGGTACCCAGAGGTGGACTTCATGACGAGATGGTACCCGGAGGTGGACTTCATGACGCGACGGTACTCGGAGGTGATAGAAGGACGCGGAGAGCTGAGGTGTCCATCTGTACCTACCCTTCAGGTAGGAACTCCGGAGGACAATCCATAAGCTGTGTGACACCTTCCTACTATTTTGTCCTTTCATTGTACTTTACTGTTGGGCTTGTATTTCCGGACCCTTTTATACTTTCAACACACTTGTGTTATTGCATTACTTAGTGTTTTCTTCCGCTTGTACTCTGGTTGTGTTTTTGATTGTGTTTCATAAAGGAAATGCCTTCCATTTTAATCAGGATTTATGCCTTTGGTGCTAGTCGCCATCCCCTGGTCTATGGAAGGCGGGTTTGGGATAGTCACGGCATGGGCCCCAAGGACGGGTCGTGAAAAATTGGTATCAGAGGACATCGGTTCTACCGTAGAAATTATGACTTTAATATTTTCTTTCTATGAAGCAATAGTGTTATGCGTACCAAGTGTCTTTTTCAGTTCAGGGAGTCCAGTATTGGTGCAGCAGATGACGTATCCATACACTAGTACCCTTACTTCTTAATTTCTAACTCAGTGCACGAAAACACTAATTAAGTGTGTGGTTTCAAAAGTTTTCATTTAAATCAGCTCAAATCAGGTTAGCTCACCAGGTATAGTCTTTGAAACGTGTCACATATGTTTCATTTAGGATTCCTCCCCGAGGACGACCAGTTGGGGCCTCGAGAGTTGTACGTACAGACAGCCCACCAAGCGACGAGGCCTTAATACATGGCCCTCTTCCAGTAGAGGCACATGCAGTACTACCACCCGTTGGGCCATCGATGCCACCATCCCCAGTAGCAGGCGATGCATGCCTCTTGAGCGCGCTGCACGAGTTCTAGCGCCAGAGGCCACCCAGGTTCCAGGGAGAGGCGGACCCACAGGAGGCTGAGGATTGGCTGGAGGATGTGCTGAGAGTCTTCAGGCTAGTAGGGACGCAAGTAGAATTTATGGAGATCCTTGCTGCTATCCTCCTTCAGGAAGCAACATGCATATGGTGGAGCATGATGCTCCAGATGCATGACGAAGTGACACTTCTATGGGAAGACTTGGAGAGCTTGTTCCATGCGTAGTTTGTACCATCCACCCTTCGATCGGTGCATATACAAGAGCTACTGAATGTTCAGCAGGGTAGCATGACAGTGGCATGGTTTTCAGCGAGGTTCACCGACCTCTGGTGCTACTCCACTAATATGGTATGGTACCCATTCTTCAGGGACCAAACATTCGAGAAGGGGCTCAGGCGAGAGATTAGAGCTTCAGTTGTTTCTCACAGCATCCTGACGCAGACAGGGTGTTGGAGAGAGCCCTCGTAGTGGAGTGTTTCCTTGCTGAGTAGTCTCCACCATCAGGATCCACTACTAGCCGATATGCAGCGGAGTTTTCTGCATCTGACAGTAGACAGATGATGTAGAGGTCCAAGAGGGCCAGACATACTGGTGGTCAGTCGCATGACTCAAGGTCAGTAGTGCGAGGTACCAAGGGGAGTGACAGAGCCAGACCTGCCATGCTGTGTTACACGTGTGGTGGATAGGGTCACATGGCTCGTGACTATCTGACCCACCACTCTGATGATCAGTAGATAAATGAAGGACCTCCCAGGCAGAGGCGGATGTTCAATCTAGGAAGACCATAAGGAGCTGGAGACCGAGGAAAGGGAGCTGGTCGTGCAGCTTGAGGTGGACGAAGCTTCGAGGTGTTGCCACCACCACCACCAGGAGGACCACCCTGACCACAGGGAACAGGTGGACATGGAAGATCACAACTTTAGGTAGCTGAGGCATATAACTATGGATCTCCAGAAGCAGGGGGACTGGGGCGGGACTAGTTCTAGCCATGGAGGCCTTTTTTCTTGGTTCTTTTAGTTTCCATGATGTTGTTTTTTTGTGGTTGTTGTGTGACTTTGTACTTGAGCTACATTAATAAAAGACACTTGTCCTTGTGATGTTGTCTTTCTTTCCCTTTTGTGTGGTTGATACTGAGAGGTTCCGATTAAAACTATTGACTTGACCCTCACTTTCGATATTCTTACTAGAGGAGACCCAGTGACCACACACTGATGGCGACATTGTGACTCAACCCGTGGAGGCGATAGTGACAGTTGGATCTCTTGGTAGTTGCGTAGAGGCCTTATGATGTCATCCAAGACATAAAATGTATCGTTCATGTCTGGATTGACTGTATTTGGCAAAGAATGTGGTTCATCCAGAGGATGAGACAATATTCCTCTTTTCTAGAAAAGGGAAAATCTAAGTAGCTCTTGTAACACCAGATATGGTGTAGGCTATGATGGAGAAGGTGAAGATCATCCCTGAGCGGATGAATACTGCATAGAGTAGACAGAAGTCCTATGCTGATAGGAGATGGATACCACTGGATTTCGAGGATGGCGACCACATTTTCTTACGGGTCTCAACTCGATGTGGACTATAGAGATTTGTTCGAGGCCGAAAGTTATCTTTGCACTTCATCAGGCCCTTCCACCTTAGTTGCACCGGGTTCTTGACGTCATTCCACGTATCTTAGATGAGGAGGTATGTGCATGACCCGACCCATGTCATCGATCACGGGGAGCTGGACATTGATGACGGGGCGACCTTCACAGAGGTTCTGATGGAGATCGAGGGTCGGCAAGAGCAGGTCCTTCGTGGATGGTCAATTCCTCTAGTGCGCGTTCGTTGGCAGCACGGGAACCTCCAGGAGAGCACTTGGGAGCGGTAGGATCAGATGCGTGCTCGGTACCTCCTTTAGTTTCACTAGTTTGTGTTGTTGCTTTATGGGGACGTGAATCCCAGAGGTGGGACTAATGTAAAGGCCCGTAAATTTCTAGGAATTTTTTTCTTAAATTCATTACAATATTACGTGTACGCAGTTTTTTATAACACCTGATTCCGATGCCCGGTGTGCCCGGAATAATTTTCTGAATTTTTGTTAAGCTTTAATTAACGCGTGTAAGTAGTTTTCCTAAAAAAGTGGAATAACTCTTAAATGGTTACTCAGATCAGAAATCCAAGGGCACCGTTGTGCTCAGGATGGCGGTTTTACCCTAGGAATGGCTTAAGTTTAGTCATCGCAGGCCTCCTGTGAGAAAACCCAAAAATGACATAACCTTAAATAAAATAATAAAATAATGTTATTTTATTTTTCAAATGCTTATAACTCACAAAAGATAACTTGGATTAAAAATCTGATACCATCACTACACTCGTGAGGGTATGATTTCTTTAAGAAGATACTAACATTGGCCAGCGCGGGCCACCTGAGAATGTTAGTTTTTGGCCGTAAATAAAATAATTAAGTGACAATTATTTTAATGTAAAATTCATAACTTCTAAATGGTAACTCGAATTGAAATTCCAAGAGTACCATTGAGTTTTTTGGGGCGTTTTTCTCCTAGGAAGAGCCTAACTTTGACTGCAGTGGGTCGAGGGTGACTGATAATAATTTTCCGAACATTTTTTCGGGTACGTTCAGTAAACATACGAGTGGCATTTTATAACTTTTGAACTGGTGCTCGGAATCGAATTCAGAGGCCATCCTTGAACTCACAATGCCGATATTCTCTTAAGAAGACTTTCACCTTAACGGCCGATGATCGAGTTTGAAAGTTAGTTTTTGGGGTTTTACGTGGGTTAATAAAATAAAATAAGTGAATAATTTATTTTATTTTATTAAACACATGAAGTGCAGATAAAGTGGTTAGAAACTCCATTTGGGAGTTAGTGGTGGAACCGCCACACCATAACCTCCCATTTAATGGGGTGGGAGAGAAAACCTCTCAAACTCCCCATCAATTAATTTTATATGTCGACGTAAAATTAATTGCACTAAATTAATTTTATGGGTCGACGTAAAATTAATTGTTGTTAGTTAATTTTATGTGTCGACTTAAAAATAATTGCTCTCAATTAATTTTATGACTTGACGTAAAATTCATTATTGTCAGTTAATTTTAGGGTTCGACGTAAAAATTAATTATTGTGAGTTAATTTTATGTGTCGATGTGAATTTAATTGTTGTCAATTAATTTTATGTTTCAACATAAAATTAATTTGTGTCATATGTTTTAACGCTGGCTATGTGGGGGAATCTTCTTGACATTCTCCACTCTTAATTTGAGCCAACACACCTCTTAAATTGCGCCAACCCAATTTAATTCACCCAACCCCTTTTTTAAATTAAGTAACTGCATCGTTGGAATTTAGGAAGGTTCCAAATAAATGAACCGTCATAAATTCCATGATGGTTACACACCTCTTCCACTCTCCTATATATAGGGAGCTTGGGAGAAGGTTTTGGGATGGCTTCACCAAGCGACGAAGCGCTGGAATGTATTGTGATGCCCAACACTTGGGGAAATCATATCCTCTCCAACGAAGAACGTGAAGAACGCCAACGATGATCTTCCACGTGATTCTTCTTCGACCTTCCTTCCCCAGAAACCTATCTTCTGCAACATCTTCAACGAACCGACGCATCTCGGAATTGGGGATCGGTGGAAGATGCAACGAATGACGGTCTTCAACATCTTCCTTCCGCAACTCCGTCAACAAGCGACGAGCAAGAAGTAGGGGCTTTATTTTATTTAATGTATGAACCTTTCCCATGTTCTTCCATTCTCTCAAAATGAAGAACAGTGGTTGTTGTGCTTCATACTTGCACGAACCTATTGCTACCACCCTAAACGTGGAGGTTCCGGGCCAAACAAACATGGCTTGACCCCTCCGTTGTTCTTTTTGTGATGACTCCACGATGGCATGGCAATGAAGAGACGACGACGAAGGCAGAAAACAAAGGTCGTGCTACCCGCGGCCTCCGTGAACTGCGCTGGCCCCGCGGCTCCCTAGCACGCACCCCGCACCCCACGCCCCTGCTAGCGCACTACCGGCGCACCAGCGGCACCCTACCGACGCACCCGCGATACCCTGCCGGTGCACTGGGCGCCCTGCTGGTGCTCCCCGACGCCCTGCCGGTGCACCCCGACGGCCCCGGCCTACTGCCCAGCCAGCCCAGCGCCCCGAGCCCTTGCCGGCAGCGTGCCTGACACCCCCAGAGCCCTAGCCGGCGGCCTGCCTGGCGCACACTGGCGTCCCCGCGACGCCCTGCCGTGCTACCCAGCGCACCCCGGTGCACTGCCTGGTGTTCGACACCCTGCCTAGCGCCCCCCCCCCCCCCCCCCCCCCCCCGCACCCTACGATGTGCACCTGCGTCCAGCCCGGAGCCCAGCTGGCCCGCCAGTGCCCCTCGCGGTCTTCCCTCTAACCTCCCTGTCACTGGACTGCTGAACCGGACCGTGACACCTCCATGGGGTCACTGCTCGAATGAGCCCGGTCTCCCTGGCCGAGTTACCTAGCTGCCTACGTGGTGAGTATCTGTCGAACCGCCCTCACGGTCCGCTGGGCCGGGCCCAGCGGACCGGGTCTAAACTTTGCGGGCTGACTCACCCAATGGGTCGGGTCAGACCAAGCGAGTCTAGCCGGGTCGACCCCCACCAGGTCGGCCTGGTTTGGGTTAGGCTATGTTGGTCTACCTGGGTCGGACCGAACCCAGGATCATTACTGGCCCATTACCTTATTGGGCTATATCATTGGCACCGGATGTCTGTTTGATGAACCTTCAGTGGTGCTGGTACTCTTGGAGCATAGCCGTCCCTTTGAGTATACCCCATGGTAGTTTTGGGTATAGTTGAGATACGGCCAGGTTGGTTCGTATACGAAACTAACCGGGCCCCCTTAACAAAGAGGCTAATACCTCACGAACTGGTCGTCCGATTGACGCACCGTCTGTTGCGTTAAGACCAATGTGATGAGGTGGTCCTTTTTTATACATCATCATTAGACTTTGTGATACATGTAGTATTGACCAGTGGCGCATGGAGTGGATCCTCCCGGAGGCGCGCATACGGAGTACGGTGACCTGTTAGCTGGCTGAGACCTGATGACTACTTGTCCTATTTGTTTCGGAGTGACTTTCATAGCCCAATGGGGAGCACTGCTTTGTGAGGTGGCAGACCCATGGCGGAGGATCACAACTTTGTGAGGTGGCAGACCCACGGTACTCGACATGAGGAGTACCTCTGTAGGCTATGAGGGGGAGCACTATTGTGTGAGGTGGCAGACCCATGGCGGAGAAGCACTACTTTGTGAGGTGGAAGACCTGCGGTACTCGACAGGAGGAGTACCTCAACAATCTATGGTTAGTGAGTGACACCTCAAAGTCGTGATAGGACTACTGCACTCGACAGAGGCGGAGTTCTCCAGCACCCGTGTTGTTCGTCATCATGAATAAAAATACTGTTTTGAGTTGAGTCAATGACCTTTGTATTTTCCTCATGATTTAGATGGGTTACTTGATAACTTATGTATATGTTTGGGAATATACCTAATTAAATGTTATTTGTTGAGAACATTAATTGTGGTTTATCCTTGTTGGATTTAGTGAGACCTTGAGGGTATCTGGGTCTCTACTGCGTATCGTTATACTCACCCCTGCACGGGCTATGTCTGCACCTTGTTATGTTGGATACAGAAGATGGACATCACTGATCAGGGTTGAGTCATGTAGAACTAGACGGTACCCAAAGGTGGACTTCACGACGAGACGGTACCTGTAGGTGGACTTCACGATGGGACGGTACCTAGAGGTGGACTTCATGATGCGACGGTACTAGGAGGTGTCAGATGGACGCGGAGAGCTGAGGTGGCCATCGGTACCTACCCTTCAGGTAGGAACTCCGGAGGACAATCCAGGAGCATCTTGACACCTTCCTGCTATTTTGTCTTTTCATTGTACTTTACTGTTGTACTTGTATTTCCGGCCCCCTTTGTACTTTCAGCACACTTGTCTAATTGCTTTACTTAGTGTTTTCTTCCACTTGTACTCTTGTTGTGTGTTTTTTTGTGTTTCATAAAGGCAATGCCTTCCCTTTTTATCAGGATTTACACCTTTGGTACTAGTCTCCAGCCCCTGGACTATGGAAGGAGGGATTGGGGTAGTCACGACACGGGCCCCTAGGAAGGGTCGTGATAAGAATGGAGACTTCTCTAATCTAAAATAGACATTTCGAGAGCTTACCATAAATCTCGTTCTCTCAGAGTGTATCCAGTACCATCCGTAGGTTTGTAGTGTTCTCCTCTACTGACACTAGGTACCCAATGATTTCATTAATATTGACCATGATGAACCAATCGTGGTAATGCTGGATGATCCTATTCATGAGGATCACGAACACTTCTAGGGAATCGGTTATGCCGAAAGGCATCACTAGGAACTCATAGTGTCCATACTGGCACCAAAATGTTATCTTCGGTACATCATCATCACATACCTGAAGAAGGTGATATCCAGATATGTCGATTATCTTAGAGAACCTCCTCACTCCATTTAGTTGGTCGAAGAGGACATCGATCCATGGAAGTGGATAATTGTTCTTCACAGTCTCTGGGTACATGCACCGAAAGTCTATGCATATCCTCATAATCTTGTTTTACTTTGTGGAAAAAATCCTTGAGGTTTCCCATGGTGTAATGTTGGGCCTTACGAACTCCGTCTCCTACATGTCCTCCAGTTGTTCCCTCTACATGTGGAGCTCTACAAATGCCATTTTGGTATTACAGTGTGCATATTGGTGTTGTCTTGGGATACAAGTCTATGCAGATGTTTACCTCCCTATGAGTAGGTAGTCTTAGTAAATCCTCCTAAAAACATCCTCGTACACATCCACCAACATATGGAATCTTGGACTCCTCTCCTCCACTGCACTGAGGGTGAGTCAACCCAACTAGTGAGTGATCAACTACACCCTCCTCTAAGAGGGTCAGACCCATGGTGCAGGGGTTTCCTCCTTGCCGGAGAAAAAAAAACCAGGTCCCATCACTGTGGAAACACCACACTGTATGCCTAAAAAAGTCGATATGAGCTCGTACTATAGATAACCTATCTATACCCATGATGACCTCATAACGCCCCAACGCCGCTACTATGAGATCCCAACTTATGATCTTGCCTCCTACAGTAATCTCACACTACCAAAACCCATTTTTTGATTGTTGAATCCTCTCCAATAAGAGTCTCTATCTATAAGGATTGATCCAATGACTCCACCGAAATCTGAAACCTATGAATGAGATTCGTGGAATGGAAGGGGTGACTATAAAATGTGTCTATGAGTATAGCATCAAGGGTGGAGAAGACATAAATCTTAAATCAGATCATTTCTGGAGCATCGTGGTCATAATCCTATGCTTCTTGACGTTTTTCCCGCCCATGTCCACCTAATCCCTACAGTTGGGGTGGACCATATATGGGTTGTGTAGTAACAACTCGAACAACCACATACCATTGCCTACATGGATAGCTCCCCTACCTTGTCTAATGCCCTGTAGTCCTCCTCGTTCGAACCGCTATCACTATCTCAGCAGCCCCTTCACCGTCTATTGTTAATTTGTGTGGTATGTCATGCAGTCATACGCCATGTGTCCTTTCCTTCCTCACATGTATAATATCCTAGTTCTCGGCTGACTCCCTCTAGTTTGGGAGCCTCATACTACAGACCATGAGTCTTAGGCTCATCAACTAAAAGAATCATCCTACATGTGCCCTCACATCTGTAGTCTACTTTCTATTGATGAATCTGACACCTAAGGTCTACAGGCAGCTCTAGTTGTTAGTTTTAGCTATACCAAGATGCTTTCTACATGAAGGGCTCTCTCTAGTACATCGACCTGTGTAGGTACACTGAGAGACCACACTGATGCCCTGATCTTCTTCCTGGGTCACTAATCAAACGATTGATCCCTGAAGAAAGGGTAATGCACCATGTCTATGTAGTAGCAAGAACTACTGGTAAACCTCGCATAGTACTCATCCACCGTCATGCTGCCCTTCTGTTGGTGGTGAAGCTCCTAAATTCACACATAGTGCTTGGTCGAGGGAAAAAAACCTCCTAGGAAAGCTGCTTGAAGTCTTCCCTAGTGAGGGTCGCCTCGTCATGCGTCTGGGTGGTCAAACTCCATCATCTCCCTATATATCCCTATTGAAGGATCGTTACTATGATTGACATCTACTTAGGTGGTGTCCTCATAAGAAAAGGTCTTTTGTCACATCATCATGCTAGTCCTCAGCGACCTAATGATTTTTCCCCCCCATGATCATGGGAGGCCTCTGTCTTCGAAACTCTTGTAGGGAACTGGGCCTTCGAACGTCCTCTACCAGAACCGCATGCTTTATATGCTAACCATTATGTGGTGGTATCATTCGTGCAGCACCCGGTGGGTCCATATCTTTAACTGGTTCTTGAACAGATGCATCATCTCTGGGCGTGCTGTCCTCACATCCTTGTATTTGGATCTTGACTAGTCATCCACTTGGAGGTATACTGTGATAGGTCATGCTGTACCACATTCTGAAGTTTTTACCATGTGACCTGAATTTTATTCAAAATAACATAAAGAGACACTTTGGAAACCATTATTTTCATTTATTGAGTGGAAAATAGAAATCATGATCCTTGTGTATGGATACATCAGCTACCACACCAACATTAGACACCTTGAATCAAACATTCGATCTCACAACACTGAAGACTTCTTCTAAAAAAAACAGACTCTAGGTTTTTGTGGTTGGACCGAGAGCCCTCTGATACAACATTATCATGACCCGTCCCCTGGCGCGTGTAATGACTACCCCTATCCCACCTCTCGAAATCTAGGGGCTGATGGATAGTATTGAAGGCATTAACCTACCAGTGGGAGGGTTTTTCTTAAGTACATGTATGCACAAACATACCAAAAAACATCCCAACACGCTGAAAGGGGGAAACAAGTACTAAATAAAAGGATGAGTGCATGTACAACTCAATGTTAGTGGGAATAATACAAAACCCAACAATAAAATGAAAACAACAATTATAAAATGGAAACATTGATGGCCATCCAAAGAAAAACCCACCTGATCATGAGAGTAGTGATGATACTGGAAGCTAAAGTAGTATATTCTATCTTCCAGATCTTACTGAGACATTCCAACTCCTAAGCTACCATTTCCACCGTTGTATCATCCATTAGTCCTGTCTCCCTTAGCACCCATGTAGAGACGTCAGTTGTCTATACCAGACCAAACACATACGGGTGAAGCCCATGCAGGGGTGAGTAACAATGTACTCAGTATGGACCCCAAAACAAAAAGGAAAGACCCCACATCAATACCTCAAAGTAAGGTAGGAAACATAAGACAACTCGCACTAGGTATACATTAAGGGTATTGATAGTAGCATCATCACTCACATCATAGAAAACAATTGCTTCAGATGAACTCCTCCAATAATGAGTAAATTAGGATGACCAAATCATTAAAAAGTTCTTCCCACTATACTTGGACTACTTAACTACACATCCCCATCACATACTGTGGGCCTGCAAAGTCACAGAGATGTGATTCCCAGAAGTCATGGCCTACTGATGTACATCTCTTTATCATGTATGGGACTAAAAAGTCACAGAGAAGTGATTCCATGGTGAGACTTCAATTTAACAGATAAGTGCATCCCACTGGGCCAAAGTTGTGTCATACAGATTCGAAAGTCAGCAGTCCTCATATCTCACCCAACAATTTGGTTTCGTACGTAGTGCACCTGGGAGAACCTCTCCCCAAGCCCATTTTCACATCTCAACATCCATTAAAGTTATAAAACAGTATTATAAAAGATCCTCCTCATTGAGAGGGTCCCGAAGTCACAAACGACTCGTCAATCAGATGCATAGTTTGGATGATACAAGTATTTTTGTAACCAGGAGGATGGTTGTGATGAGGCCTTGTCCAACCCAGTCAAACTGACCCGACCCTCCTTGCCCGACCCAAAGGACGCAGGTCTGAAATTTCAGTGTGGGTCCGGCCCACTGGGTGTGGGTCCAGACAACCAGCCTGAGGCACGAACGCATTGGGCATCTGGGGTGTGTCGCCCGTTGGGGCACGACAACCACATCGCATCCGGTCCCCTCAGACTGGCGGGATGCCGCAAGGCCTCCTCCTCTAGCGGTGGTCGACACACCATGGATTTCTAGCTGAATTGGGTGACCTAGATGTGTCCCACCTCCCTTCACACGGTTCCTACCTAGCACTTAAGTTCCTCCGTTGTCGTGGCGCACTGATGGGAACACTGCTCCAGCCAGCTGAGGACATGGTCGGAGGGCCTTTGTCCCGCTGACCGGCAAGCGACTGACGCGTGCTGCTGCCACCAGCACTTACATGGAAACAAATTTTATTTTAGACTGTCGTACGTGCATTGGTGGTCCGTTCATCACACCCATACCGTCTATGGCCTATGGAGTTCGACTTCTTCACTCTTAAGGCCTTAAATCACCCTTCCCATCGTTTTGAGAATGTTTTCACAAAAAACACACAAGTGGAGGGGCTCGAGACTTGTTTATTTCAGCATGGTCCCTCGGTGTTAGAGTTTTCTAATCAAGGGGGAGGCTCATGGACTGTGGTTTGATCATACCTGATTAATCTTAATCCCAAATAATGAAATCCTCAATAGTGTTTCCTCCCACATAAACACACGAAGCGCAGGTCAACCTGTTCATGGGTTGAACTACATTTGTCATTTCTAGAAAAGGATGGTGAAGAACATCGAAATCATATTAAACCACTCCCTCTTTGACATTCTATGTCGATGAATTATTTCATGAGAGTTCAAGGAGTCGATTTTGTTCCTTAGAGTTCCTTTATTTGAGGATCGTCGAAGATGATGAAGATCCACTCACCTTCATCGTTCTTCATTGGTGAGTAGGACTGTTTGATATCCTTCAAGGAATTCTCTATTTTTTTAATTCCCAAAATCCATACATTATATTATTAAAAGGAAACAAAAGTGCAGTGTGGTTGCATCAATTAATGATGCTCATTAAATGGGTCATATTTAATGAGCCACATTTAATGAGTCATTATAAAAATATCACCATGGTTTCAAAAGAGCCACTATTGGTTATCCATTAATGCACCTCTTCACCTCATTGGTGTTGCTCTGTTGTGTCGCCATTCACCATCGAATGGTGACAAAGAAATACAATAATTTCATTAAATTATTTTATTATTTTTCTCAAAATGACTGAAAAATATCTTTTCCAATCGGCCCTTTCCGGCTAAAGTTAAGTCATTTCTAGAAAAATCTCAAAATTCTAAATTCAATGGTTCCCTTAGATTTTTGATTTGAGAACTGGTTCAAAAGAGAGGAAAACATACTCACATATTTTTTGAACGTACCTAAAAGAAGTTGAACATTTTGTTCTGGGATCTTCGGTCCTCAGAATCACATGCCGTCAAATTTAGCGGTCTCAAAATAATTCCATATAAATCAAAAAATTTAATGAATATCCGAGATATTACAAAGTATATAAAAAAAACATGATTATTATTAATTATATAGAGAAAAATGTAATCAACGATTCCTTTGACATATTTGATATATTATTTTCTAAAATAAATATGATTATTGAGGACAATAATTAAATTATGAAAATAATTTCATCATATACTTAATATATAAAGATGAATAATTTCAGTTCAATATATTTCTAATAATTAATATAAAATTATTGGATTATTTTCTTTGTAATGTGTATATTTATAAAACATTATAAAAAAAGATTAAATATAACTTATGAATATTCCATGTAAATTTATTCAAAAACTACCATTAATATTTTTAATGATATATTGGGTGTATTTATCCCAGATTAAGATGAAATTATAAGGAATTATTTATTTTGTAATTCATTCTAATTTCGAAAGTAAAATATATTTGTGTAGAAAAAGATTTTCATATATATTATTCATCATCTGAAAAAAAAACATTATCACCAACATATATAATAAGGATTTATGAATTTCTATATGTCTCCATTGTGTAAAGATTGATCTCAACTCTTTAATAATTGACCTTTATAGTTTTTAAACATGATATTAACATGGAATATAAAAAACATAGCTCTTCCTTTAATCCTTATAAATCATTATTTAGTTTAATAAACTCACACCATCACCATATAGTAGAATTAATTCAAGTTGATCAATATATACTTCTTATAACAAAACAACATTATGAAATGTTAATTTCTCATGTATATAAAGTAATTTATATTTTACTTCATCTATAATTGAAATAAAAATCGTATTTTCTTAAATAATCTCATATGTGAAATGTTTATAAAAATTTTAAACCCATAAAGTGTATAATAGACTTATAAAAATCATTATTTATTTATTTATTTCCACATTAAATTTATTATTTATATCATTTAAAAATAAAAACATTTTTTCAATAACAATCATGTATATTAGCTTTGTAACTAACATCCATGAATCATTTTTCTAAATATGATAAAATTATTCATTAATAAAATCAACTTATTCTATATGAGTTAGTGTTTCTTATAAAATTTTTGGTTCAATTTAAGAGAATAATTAAATATATCATACAGTTCTCAATAACCTTCCTATTTAAATATTTTCTTCATAATACCTATGAATATTATAGAACCTTAATCTATTTTTACCATTTCAGATAAGATAAAATAGTTTGATCCAGATATTATTCATCTCTAAGAAAATTTAATCATATTATTCAATATTCCTATATCTCATACCTTATAAATTTTCTATAATTTAATTTTTTTTATAACACTTCATAATAAACATAATAATTATTTCCATTCATTGATATATATAAATAATTATGTGAAGTGTGATTATATGAGGATTCATGAGGTCCATCAATAAAAATTGTATGTTACTTGTTAAATTATTTTCGACCTCTTCGACTAGGTTGATATCAAGATAAATCAAATTATTTTGATCATAATTAAATTTATTATGATTTACCCCATTCACACTTATAATACATTGATATATAAATACACAAAAATTCATTTTATTTAGATTAGTTTTATACCACTTTTCATAAGGAGAAATCTATGAATTTGGTCAATGAAAAAATATAACTTATTTATATATAATAATGGCATTAGTTTTTCCCCTACAAATATTTAGAAGTTACATTGCCAACTAATAATTTAAAATCCATATCTAAAAAATTTGTACATTTATTTTTAACAACAGAATTGTTTTATAAAGTATATAAATAAAAATAATAATTTCAAATAAAATTTTTCATCATGATGTGATCTAAATATTTAGCTGTTAAATTAAACACCATTTTCTAAATAAAGAATTTCCTGATAGAATGAAAATTTTCAATTTCTAAACATAATTGATAAATTTTTGGACATTTCTGGATCATAAATATTAACTTTCATATATATAATTCATTGAAAAAAGGAAAAATAATTAATAAAGGAAATACATTATTTATCTTAACCTAATTATTCATGATATGTGGGTTCAAAAATATCATAATAAACAACTCTGATGAACCAATATCTTGAATTTTTTTCATTTTTTTAATCATTCAACATTAATCCATTTGTTTCACCATAAATAACATATCCACGAGTTAACTAACTCATATCCCTTTAACTAAGATGGACAATCTTTGTTCATTATAGATTTCCCTTATTTATTACTGACATAAGTATTTAATAATATTAGCCTAAATGATTTATATTCATTATTTCTAATTATTATTTTTGAAATGTCAAAATATCATTTAAAATTTTCACTACATAATAAATTTTTTGAAAAAATAATTCATTACTACGTCACTTAACAGTGATAAACTCAAAAGAATATGTTTCAATACATTAATTTGTAATTTATGTTATAACTTCCACAAATATGAAACATTATAAATTTTTGTGACACCATTGATTTTAATAGTCATATAATTTAAAAATATAAATCCTTCCTTTTTATATTTAACTATCTTTGTGAGAATATTTTTAATCAGCTTTTATATAAGATGATGAAAAAATATAAAAAATAAATGTTTTCTCCTTTTATGATGTTTTGAAATCTGCATAAATTAAAAAAATTATTCCCATACTAGATATAATTTTTAAGTATTTAATAAACCCTTATAAATATTCAAATGAGTTATAAAAATAATGTTGAACTATTCAAAAAAAGACCCATTTGATCACATATTATATACACATATCTTATCATAAGAATGTTTTTTTTATTTTATATTTTAACATAACATTAATTCCATTGAACTTTCATCCATTGTATTGATTGTACCCCTCAATAAAATTACATTTTATCGTTATAAGAGGCTGAGAAAAATTAAAACTAAATGAAAAATATAAATTTCTCTTATATTAATTGGATATATTTATCATATTCTTTTCTTTTAATATAAAAGGGCATTTTACTCCATAATTGTAATTTTTTGAAGAATAAATTTATATAGAATTACTTATTGAATTTACAAATTCAAAACATATTATCTTATATTATGTGAAATGGTATTTTGTTTATGTCTTATGAAATATATAGGGTATCAAATGTTTTTTATCAATTTTTTCTGGTTTAATCCAATTACTATTATTCCAGAATAGTTTTTGAAATAACCCTAAATATCTATATAAGTAATGAACCAACATAAATACCAAAATAATGATACAAAAATTAGTCCTTCACAATGAATTAAGTGCACTCCCCAATATCCATGGGATAAAAAATAGTATTGATGGAAAAAATAATAAATTAGACAATGATTTACTTGAAACATAATAAACCATGATTACATGTTATGTCAATCTATATTATTAAATCTAGGAGATTAATGAACTGAAATTATAAATATTTTTATTCTATAAAAAACATTAGAATTTATCAAATTTTAGAAACAAATATAATAATGTGAGTCATTATATAGGTCCTCATACTCCACATAACATATCTTTGTCATGGATCTGTGACTCATAACATATTATGAAAGTAGTATTGACTATTTATACATCACATCCAATTAAATTAACTTTCCTATAGAAATATACAAGTAGTGGTGTTAATAGAATCTACGTAATATTTCCCCAAGACTGTAAAATAATTTGATGTTCGATTAATCAATGTATTCATGGTCAATGAAGGATTTTATAAAACAATTACATAAATAGTTTATCAAAACAATTATAAATAAACATCTCTTGATTGAAATAATAAATTAGGAAATTATATTTTAAATGTAAAACTAATCATCCTAAACAAGATGAATGTATTAAAACAACATGGAATAATAACCAAATTCAGTATCCTCAATTCATAAGCATAAAACAACATATAATAAAACATTCTGATTTTCATTATATCACCTGTAAAAATTAAATATGTGTTTACCAAGTCTTTTTATAAACAAGAAATTTTTCCCAAGTAATAATACAATATTATCACATCTATTTAATCAATCCCATATGTAATTTGGTTCATTTAATACCCCTCGATCAAACCTGGGTCCTAATAAGTGATATTTAATAAGAAAATGACATTAGATATGTTATAAACTTATTGAATTGAACAATATGTCATCCTGTTATTTGTATAGGGAATCCCATCACTTAACTATACACCAACCCCCAAAGTCATCCTAAAGGAAGAATTACAAATATGGACCTACAGGATTAGTTATAAAACATTTTTTAAGGAAAAATTTCATAACCACTAAAATTTATAATAATACTGAATCCCAAATGAGAAAATAAAATTACATGATTATGAAATAGAATCCAAAACCCATTTCATTGATAAAGTTCAAAACCCAGATACTAAAAATTACTATAAGTTAATTATTTCATAAAACAAACATTTTAATGAAATAAAATAACATAACTCACTAATGATACAATAGTTTATTAAAACCATCACTATAAGTCAAACACACACTTTTTAGAAAAACTCACATTTAATAAATAGAAAAATTATATATAAAAACCCATTAAATAGTACATTATTATTTTTTTATATTGATTCAAACACCATTTATAATGTTTCATAAAAAATCATTCATAATAATTATTTTTCAATAACAACTTAATAATTCATTTAAATAATTGTCCATGTTAATAATAGTTTAGAGAAAACTACCTATATTTTCATTCCTTGAAATTCCCACAAAACTCAATTTGATGATCCTTAAGAGTGAACTCCAAAGAGATATGATAAGAACTATTAATTAATATTTATATATATAACATAATAATTAACCTCTATATCACATTTTCAATGTTATGTGAATTTATAGAGTATCATCATTTCCATTATGGCTTGGATTATGTGATTTTACATGGTTCTCATGTGCATTTTTGTTTGATAGTTTATGGCAATTACAGAGCGTCACAACCAACCTAAAATGTAAAAACCAAACTCTAGAAATCCATAGATAGAGGTTATATCAGTACATTGTCATAAATTAAAATTCATCACATCCTAAAGGATAAAATAGTTTATTAGTCTTATGAGACTAGATATATACATGATTCTCACATCAAATTTCAAAAAAATATTTTTCCTTCTAGTGTATCACTAAAATAATACATAGATCACTTATTGGTATCCCGTGGTGAAGGAAATAATATTAAATGGTGACCTTAGATGATCAGCAATGGAAAACCTATAAAAAGATATTATAAAATAATTAAAATGTGAATAATATGGAAAAGAGAAACAATCATAAAAATTACAAAAAAATAATACCATTTAATTGGAATATGAATATGGATTACATAAAAACAAAAATAATCACAAAGATTACAAAATATATTTTCATAATAATATAATTTATATTTCCAGACATCATAATCTTACAATTATTCCCTCTTGCTAAGACATCCCACATAAATTAATATGGCATAATAAATATAAAAAAACTAGATTGTTTCATGAGAATATACAATGAATTTATGGGTTATAATTATCCCCAAACATTACATCATATTTCCAATGCATTCATCACATTAAAATATGAATTAAAATTCAATACATAATTAATAGAAATATTCACATTGATAAACTACAAAACAAAATTATGATATTTTACCTATTAAATCGTAATATTAAAATGTTCATAAGACATCCAAATTAATATAGTTGTTTATATAAATATATTATTTCAATAAAAAATATTTTAATTCATCAATGTATGTTGAACTTGATGGAAATAATTTTAAATTGTAATTTGGACATTGTTTTGAAAAAAATACCATTTTCATTGTGATATAAAATATTTATATATTAAATATTTCAAAAATATTATGGATTTTTTTTAAATTAACCATGGATACAAGTCATGTAAAATTCGAGTAATGTAATATTCTTAATGGTGGTAATATTTATTCTTTTGATAAACATTAATATAGCGATTTTATCTACATCATTAGTAAAAAGTACCAAGTACAGAACAAAAATAGAATATATCTATTAATCCATTACAATAAAAACTAAAAACATGGTAAAAATGAAATTAATTAATCATTTTATTATTGTAAAAACGTTCCTGAAATAACTGTCTTGAAAATATAGATTTCAATGAATATTATTTCTTATCAAATATACGGTCAATGATATTTTTTCATAAAAATATTCTTTTAGACTTCTAAGTGAATAAAGAGTGGAAAATGAAAATAATTCACGTAAACAACATATATTACCATATAAGAAGTAATTATATTGGTTAAAAAAAGATAAATATCTTGTAATTTCCTTCAATTAAAATTTAATCTTAAACTATCCCAAATAAAAATGATATTGAAGAATAAACCATTACCTGAAGTCTAACTTGCATCGTAATTGATTTCAACAACATATATCATAAATTTAAATGTATGTAAATTATATACATGTACTATATTATTAATTTTAATACCTTAGATTTTTTAACTTATAACATATTATCACTATTAATTATGAATATTTCATTATCATCATCATATCATGTGTCAACTACTTCCTTTTTCATGTATTTTTCGATTTGGGAACTGTGATCCTTGTATATTGTTCATGGTTAAATCATTTAAATTATTTAATAATAATATAATTATAATATATATTCATTATATAAATATTCACAACTATCCATGAGATTCTATGATATAGAAATGAATTATATCATTTATGGAGAAGGAAGTCTGTTAGTATGCATGAATGTTGTTTTCATTTTCTATTGAGAAGAATGAAAGAAAGATAAATATTAAACTATCAAAAAATAATTATAATTATATCATAAATATATTATATATTTAGGAAACCAACCATTATATCAATCAATGAGAGGTGGTGAGGGAGAATTAATTATATCGCTATGTGGAGGCAGTAGTCCACATGTATACACAAGCAATGCATTCATTTATCATTTTATGGAATTGAGGTCAAATATGGTTGTTCCATAATAATAATAACATCTAAATATATATATGATACATGGATAATTATGTTAATATTGATAAAAAAATTATTGTAAGTATAAGATGAAATAAATCATGAATGAATCTATAAAGATTACCACCACAACCTTTAGAGAGCTCATTTAGCTTACACCTTTATCCTTCTTGTAGAGGTATTAGTGTATGACTGTAATCTAAATAGAAAAGGAATTTAATATAGGAGTTTTTTCATAATGGGTATTCCAATATATAGTTCTCAACGTTTGTTAATAATGTTGAATAATATGTTTCCTTTTATATGTGAGGGGAGAGAGACACAAGAAATTACATCATTGATTTAAATAGTATAGATACATTTTCTCATTAAAGTGTAACCAAATGGATATAAAATTTAATTTAAGAAACTATAAGGTCTAAATATTATGATCCAATAAATTTTTACACATTTTAGTGGAATTTTAACCCTTATCTCTTAGTTTACCCCCAGATAAACAATCCTTAATCATTACCGTTGTACGAAATTTTTGTAGTTTTTACTATTTATCATGACCAAAAATTATGTTTACCTTATTAAATAATAATACTTATTATGATGAAAATTATTTTATCCATTTTAAAATATTTAATTTCTTCAATTTTTAAAAATTAATTTTAAAATATTTTTTCAAAAAATAAATAAAACATTTTTATGACAAAACAATTATAATCAAAAAATAATTTCATAAAAAAAATCATGTATAATGTAGATTAAAATAGAATTAATTTTATTATTTTTTATAAAATGATACTTATTTTTCTTTACAAAAAAACTGAATTTATCCTTTTAAAAAACAGATTAATTTAGAAGAACTAAAAACATTTTTATTTGAATAAAAACAATACATTGATTTCCAAAATATTTACAAAGTATTTATAAGTTAAAAATAATATTTTTATATTATTTATTTTAATTATTGAAAATATTTAATTTTTGAAAAATTTTATTATATAATTTCATGTTCATATTATATCATTTTTATTTCATGAGTGTGTTAGTATTTTTTAAATAATTATTTTTCTCTATTTACCTAATTATATTATTTCTGAAACATATCATAAATTAACACTAAGATAATTCTGAAAAAATAAAATCACATATGAAATTTTAGTTTTTAAAAATAAATATATAAAATTTATAATTTAGGTTATAAACACATTTTATAATAAATTATTGTGAAATATGATATAGTTTATTTTGAAATTTATTTTTTCATAAAATTGTTGAAGATCATATGTTATATTATTCCCTCCAATAAAATTTTAATCCATTAAATTTCTATAATATAACCTCATGAATAGATTTTTGTAGTTCTTCAACATAACTTATTTTCATTCCTTTTCTTCCTCTTTAATTTTATGACTTCACTAAAGTACCTTCACAAAATGAGTCATTCGATTATACAATTCTAAATTTCTTGTGGGAATTATCTAGATAAGATATTCAATGTATGATAAATTATGTTAAAATTGGTTTTCCTTATCGGTGAGCACATTTATTGGTTTCGGCATAAACTTCCCCGATAAGAATATATAAAACTTTTCATAAACATAACAGACTCTTGGTGTTAATTCCATATAGTAATATAAAACATTAATTATTTCCCAAATATCTACAGTCCATATACATCAAGATATTAGTTTCCCATTCCTTATAATCCTTATATCACCCGTCCAATTAGATAACTTTATGTTAACATGAAATCCCACATAAAATTATAAATAATTCATTCTGTTATTAATAGATCATTTTTATTTACATTTTGATGTATTAATATTATTTTGAATTTTATTGACATTAATTATAGTCTCTTCCATGATATATAGTCTTATAAGATTCTATTAAAAATCTCTATCCTTATATGTTAGAGTATGACACATATTAACATAAAATTCTTCACATGGCTCTATTTTAATTCTTGAATAGAATCTATTATTATATAAACATTATACCAAAGCTAAATATGGATCCCACAAGCACTGAAATTCATGTGAGTATGACATCAACCTGTATTCTAATATTAGAGTACTCCTTTCAGACTATCCATTAGTTTGTGGATGCTAGTTTGTACTCAAATATAGATCTGTTTTAGAGTCTTATGAATACTTGTAATGCCCCGACCACATAATCCATGATCCAGTGCATCATTTTAATACATTGGCATGATTACAAGAAATCAAGTCTCGAAGGACCAATCAGTTTAGTAGTCTTGGAAACAATATACATACATAAGTTCAACACTACAACTTGAAAAGAAAAACAGCACTAATTTATTCTATTAGAAACATCCAATCTTCTAAGATTATTCCTGAAATTCACTCATAACTAACTTCTTCATATCCTGGGAAAATGAAACATGATAAAGTGGTGAGATCAAATGCTCAGTAAGAGTAAGCAATACAGCGAAAGATAACATAAACATTAGTCATGGTGAAAAATTGAAAACACGTGCCATTACAAATAATTAACATGAAAACATTATTGTAGGAATATGAGCAGAGTAAATAATTCCATAATAAAACATAGTCATGGGTATCCTACTAATCGAAAAACCACATGAAAAATCAATATCTAATCTCTTAATGATGGAATGCATAATTCTGGACATCATAATCACATAGTCAAGGCCTCGTGCCATGACTACAAATTAGATTTTGTCAAGGACATGGGCCATGACAGTAGTTTGTCTCATGAGACCTACTGATTCATCGAGGAGCTATAGTGGGCTCCACCAGTCACTTACTAAATCTAGTGCATTCCTCATATGATAAGTTTGAATCATAATAAAAACATTCATATTAATACTAGCATATGAAATGTCAATACTTTATGCACAAACCATGAATGATATAAAAATAGAACATTGACAGTCAAAAATAACTCATTCAATAGAATATGTAAGATTGTATTGTAACAGATTAACCTCAACTACGAATAATGAAGGATATTGACATATATGAAAATAATCATCAAAACTATTTGAGATAAATATCCCCCTTTTTCTTGAAAACATTCAAAAGTCACACTATTTATCAAGAATCCATTTAAAAATAGATTTTTGAATCAATTTGTCCAATGCCACTTTGAAACATTTAAAAATAATTTTATTTTTAAAAATTTATTTCCATATAAATAAATCATTAAAACCATATTTAAAACATGGACATTAATGAAAAATATTTATAAGAATAAATTTTTAAAACATTTAAAAAGATATTTTAGTTAGAGTTCCCAAACAAATAAGACATGCTTGAACACGAATAATTGAGGTATGAAAACATTAATAATATCATGAGAAAAGGGGATTCATGGTATATTATGTCAAATAATAGTAAATACACCCACTAAATGTGAATTGGCTCATAACAACGAAGAAGTCTCAAAGGAATGTAAATTGAGATGAAATCCCTTATCAAAATAGTATCCCTGGGTAAAGGATAAATCAATGACATAATTAAGTGTGAAATATATAAATACACACTATATGATTGGATATTCTATGTAAATCAATCTGAGGACTTTCACGCATGTTCTTGTAAAAACAACACCATTGACTTGGATGTTTAACTCAATGAATGGAAATTGAGTTAATATCAAGTTGATATCAATGAATTGAGAAGTTATCAGTGGAGTGATTATGTGTATCATGATTATAGCCACACAAAGAGGAGTATAAATTTCTACATAAATAATAAATTGTTATTCCCCACATATTCTTGGTGTAAAATCGTCAATGAAGTATGTGTAAATCTGAATGAGTAGACATTGAAAATTTAAATTCCCTTACCGATTTGGTAACATTGGAAACATACACCCCATGAAAAAGGTTCACACAATGATGATTAAAATGAACGTAAATTAATGTATATCATAAAATTAATAAAATCAAGGACATAACATATGCAACACAAAAGGTAATAATGGCCAATAGATCATGAATCTCACACGAATAAAAAGTGATATGAAAAACCCTTACTTCGTTGTGATCAATAGAGTCGCATGACTAAAAGTTAATAACCACCAAATGATCATAGAATACCATGAATATAAATACAATCATTATAATAAATATCAAATGCCAGTACACAGTACACCACATTCAATAAATATGTGGAAAAAATTGGAAATCTCACAGAATTAAAAGTAAGATTTGAAACCACTCACCTCAAGTCCGACTTGTCTGGTATGTTCCTTGTTCTTCCTGAATTATAAACTAAAGTTAATTTCTACTTGATTAAGAACATTTATAATGTTTATTATTCCTTTTATATAACTTATTACCTTGATATAACAATTAGTTAATTATTTGAGTTCTTATTGGATATTTTATCGATGTTCAGAACTTGAGTCAAAAATGAATTTGTTATAATTACAATTTTTCCATGTGGTCCAAAGTCCATTATCTCCATAATGATATACGTGATTTATATATCATATATATATATTCTATATCCAGTATATATTTCTATATATTACAGTACATAACATTTGTAGATATGAAATGAAATGTACCGTTCATTGAGATGGTAAGTCGTACGCACACATGAACACTACTTTCATTTTTATTTTGTATTTTAATGGAATTAAAACATAAGGATACATAGTTATATTATAATTCCAGTATTATATCATATAAAATATCATTAATTCCATCCATTATACGTCCTACATAAGGAATTATTTATTCATATCATTTTGACTGGGTGGTAGTCCGCACTTCCTCAAATAAAATTATAAGATTTTACCCATAATATAATCAATAAAATAATGATATAAATAGAAAATACAGAAGAATTAAGAAAAAATAAACATAATATATATATATATATATCATATATAAATACAGTTCCATCTTAATTTCCACCATAATAGGTGGATGGATATAATTGAACAATCATCATTTTGTGAGGCGTTAGTTTTCAATCCATAGAAACTGTATATTTATCACCAATTATATGTTGGTGTGTGTAAGTGAAGTTTGAATCCTTCTCATAACAACATCCTAGTATACTTAGGATTATGTTGTAGATATAAAAGAAACTACTAAAAAGTTTTTAGGGTGTTGTATAAGTAAAATAAAACAAAATAAAACAATAGAATTTAAGAGAAAGTGTTGCCTTTAATTTGGGTATATTTTTTTGGTTTGAACAAAAAAGACTTATTGAAGTTCCTTCTGCCTAAGGTGAGTATTCTTGGAGGAAGTGGGGGATCTTGAGAGATTATTTTGGTAGTTTTTGGATGATCCAAGGGGATTTATAGGTGTGTGTAATGGGTTAGAAGTGGTATCCTTTTATAAGGGGGGGAGGGGATCTTTAATAACGTGGGGAAATATTATTTTATTATATAGGGATACTTAGTTTCTAAAGTTCCAAACTAATTAGGGTCCAAGATAAGATGACTCATGGTCAAAATAAAATCATCCTATAAGAGTTGGACTGGTTTTGGATATTATTTTATTATTAATAGTCATTTTTTAAATCATATATTAATGAGGTAAATACTACATCACTATTGTTTCATAAATAAATTAATTTATTTGATGTCTAAAAATTATAAAAAGATTTCCATAATATAGGAAATATTTTTAGATTTACTATGATTATTTATGGTCGAAAATATATTTTATATAACCCCATCTAAAAATTGATATACTAAAAGATATTTGCTAATGTCATTTTTGTCTTTACTTTACGTTAATTAAAATAAAGTGTCATTATCATGCTTAAGTGGCTCCATGGGGTCCCAAAATTGACCCACAAATGACCATGGTTGGACTTTACTTATCTAATATGGTTAGAAAAAGTGTTAAGGTAATTGTGTATTATTATAATATTCTTTTTACCTTGCATTACCATATTTACCTTTAACCACGGTAAATAAAAATCAAAGTTACTATTCATAAAAATTTATTTTCATCTTATTGGAAAAAATTTTACTTACTATTAACAACCATGTATCTTGGATTTTCATAATTCATTTCCCAGAAGTGGTAAAATTTCATTTAAATGATTTTTTTTATTTTCAACCACTATTAGTGGTTTCCCTATTCATCAAAAATTGATGTTTTTCAGAAAAATTACAAAAAATCAGCCTATGATATATTTGATATTCCGAATTAAAAAATGATGTTTATTCTACCAAATTCAGAACAAAAAATATGGATTAATTAATTTAAAATTAATTCCCATTATCAGAACAAACATCATGTTTTGAATATACAACAACTACCAAAAGATTGACACTTATTTACATATAATTTCAAAGGGAAATTAATTCCAATGACTAAAATTGGATTAAAGGGTAAAAATATAATCTAATTACACTTCAAAACCAGTTTAATATATAATATATCCATATAAATAAATTACATTAAAATGCAGTTTTGAATTAAAATACATTATTTCTCACTATTCATAAAAAATGAATATTATTAGAAAAATAACAAAATTTCATCCAAAGTAAATTTTTATGTCCCTATTCTTAAAAATATTTTTATTTTGTCAAAATTAACATGTAAAAGTGTGAAATATTGGATTTAAAAAGGGTTCAACATTAAAAGGTAGTAAAATATGAATTTTTGAAAACTACATTTTCTATCGGAAAAATTAGATTTATTCTTCTAATATTTCTAAGAAACACATAACAGATAAGTTAAAATTACATGGAGTATATAAAATTCAAAATCAAGTAAATACTATTCATAACTCCTTTTGTACGGCTAGTTTGGTAAGATGTGATGTGCTTGAACTCATTGTTGCATGAAGTGCTGGCTATTGAATTTAAAGAAAATAACTTGCTATGAAATCTTTGGGTGTTAAATTCTCCACTCCTTCAATAAATTTTATCCTCAAAATATGAAATTGTTCTTCGAAAATAAATTATTATAAATAGAAAAATACATTTGTGGACAACCCACATCATAAATTGGGTTAATAAAATTTAGTGTTAATAAGAGGGAAAAGGAGATGAAAAAGTCACCACTAAATTATGATCTCGATTAGAAGAAAATTGGTAGAAATTAGAGACACATAATTGGAAGAAAACATAAAAATATATAGGGAGTGATTGAGGTCATCAATCACAATCATGTGTAAAATTGAGGGCCTTAAAGCCATCAATCTACGATGATTTGAAATTTCATCTGTTCAAAGAAACATAATGCATTGGGATAACACATTTATTTTTTTCAGATGATTTCTATAAAGTTTAATAATTAATTTAATCATATAAAAAGAAAAAATATATACTTGACATGTAGAGTTTCATCCTTTATCTAATTATTTATGAAAACTAATATTCCACTCCAAATGATGAGTATTAAAGATGATTTCATCACACCTAAATCACTACAATAAAAGTATAGAGAATCACATAATCCACAATGGATGAACAATATATTTCCATTTTCTTTAGAGATTAACCAAAACTAAAATGGTAAGTAAAATATCAGATGATCTGCAAAAAGGATAATACTTTAGAGAAATACATACTAATCTTAATTTCAAAAAATTAACCAACAATACCCAATTTTCAATAAATTCCATTCAATAAACAATTTTCCGTTAAATATTTTAATATAGTCCAAATTAATATTAAAACCCAAAACCCATTATAATTTTCTGACGTAGTTTTCCACGTTAAATTGTATCTCCAAATAATATCAACTACTCTTAAAGTCACATACATAAAAGTAATTAACCTAATCACATATTCTCTAAGGAAGGATAATTAGTTCCATAAAGAACCCAAGTCTCTATAAGTCCACATTAAAAAAATAAGAAAAAAACACCTTTAACCATCAAATGAAATCCCATAGTAATCTATTTTCCATAGGAATATAGTATTCCTAATAGATCCAACATCTTATAAAATAACATTTATCACTTAATCACCAAATCATTTTACTATACTAAATATATCCATTTGAAAAAAAATAAGATCCCAAATCAACTTAATAAATTCATCTAACTAAAAATAAAAAGTCACACTAACTAGGGACTTCACGTTGTCCAGTGGTTGGCAATAAATCCCAATCGCACTCTGGTTGTGGTTTTGATTCCCAAATCATTGTCTGCTGTGACAGGTTGTCACATGGTCTACGTGTTGTCGTTTTTCAAAAAACAATATAATTTAATAATATTGTCAAAAATGATATTGATTCCTCAAATTAAATAAAACATAATTTCATCACTAACGTTATCTCATACCTCGCATTTTCATTCCAAAATTTAATAACTTGTAATTTCATCAAAAACAATGATCATATAAAACCAAATGTTTATTTATAACTATATCCACTAAAGAAAAGATAATTCCTCCTCAAATATCACTTTCACATGATAAAATGCAGGGTTACAAATAAAAGAGAAAATTCTTCCAAAGTAATCCCATCAACAAAGAGCACTAACACTCTTTAAACATTTCTCCATCCATTTATTTCAACATATATTATTCCTTGAAAAAGAGGATATCCTATAGAATAAGGAATTCACTCGGGTAATGGACAGGCTCCCTACATTTACGAAAAATTATGGTAAATGGATTCTTAGGACCATTTTTATTTTCATCCATAGTACGCTTCATTTTTCCTCGACAATTCTTCACATTATATCCTTCTTCCCCACACATAAATAATTTCATTATTATATTAATACACCTTCCTAAGTATCTCCTTCCACATTTCCTACATGATGGAAAATGATCTTTCTTTTCTCCATGGTCATTACTATTGGAGCTCCTATCATTCACCACTTTTCTCTTCCTTATTGAGTCTGGGAGTTGGTTAGTAAATATGTTGTTGATCATATTTTTTGAAAACTGACTCAGAATAAACACGATATCTTTTACACATATCAACATTCCATTTTTTTCTCATTTCTGTAACCATTCAAACCTTGCACATAATGCTGAAAGTTACTATGACTTCCTTGGAGTCCAGCCATTTACTAAAACCAGCAAGCATTTTTTGAGTAATAATAGTTATACAATCATTTGGAGAATATCATGACTCCTTAAATTCAATTTAAAACACATTAGGATTAACCAAAGACATTTATTCACATCTTATATTAAAATAATTGAAATTAGTTTTTAAAGAGAATATAAATTATCCTAAGCATATTCCCTTGGAGTGTCATAACCAAGAGTGTTTCAAGGCCCATTTTCGTGTACCAGGATACTCTGGGTCAAGCTCGAAACTCTATGTCACAGTTTTCACTCCTAGGTACATTTGTTCCAGAGCTGCCACAACCTGCTTTTATCCAAACAGGGATATACTGCTTAGAAAATACAAAAAATCTCTTAATTACCATGATTCTAGTAAGTTCTTATATACTAATCCCCAATGTATATCTTTGGGTAACATGCTCCAATTAGAGTTTACCTAAATCTAGTTTCCATGGTTTGTACTAAAATTCCTTTGATACCAACTGTAACGCCACGACCCCAGAATCGAGGAGCTGGTGCATTATTTTAAAACATTTCCATGATTACAAGTAATCAAGTCCCGAAGGACCGATCAGTTGGGATGTCTTGGAAACAATATACATACATATGTTTAACACTACAACATGAAAAGAAAAACAACACTAATTTATTACATTAGAAACATCCAAGCTTCCAAGATTATTCCTCCAAGTCACTCATAACTAACTTCTACATATACTAGGAAAATGAAACATGAAAAAGGGGTGAGCTCAAATTCGCAGTAAGAGTATGAAATACAAAGATAACATAAACCTTAGGCATGGTGAATAATTGAAATCACATTCCTTTACAAATAATTAACATGAACACTTTATGGTATGAATATGAGTTGTATAAAGAATAACATAATAAAACATAGTCATGGGTATTCTATTAGTCTAATAACCACCTAAAATATCAATAGCTAATCTCATAATGATGGAATGCATAATGATGATCATCATAACCACATATTTAAAGCCTCATGCCGATACTAAAAATATGATTTTGTCATGGCCTTGGGCCAAGACACTAGTTTGTCTCATGAGACCTACTGATGCATCGATGATCTATAGCGGGATCCACCCATCACTTACTAACTCCAATGAATTCCTCATATGAAATGTTGGAAACATAACATAAACATTCAAATTAAATCTAGCATACGAAATGTCAATACTTTATCCACATACCCTGAATGGTATAAAAATAGCACATCCCCAGTCGAACATGACTCATTAAATAGAATATGGAATATTGTATTCTAACATATTAACCTCAATTTAGAATAATTAAGGATAATGACATAGATGAAAATAACCATCAAAATTATTTGAGAGAAATATCCATCTTTTTCTTGAAAAAATTCAAAAGTCGCATTATTTGGCAAGAAGCCATTTAAAAATAGATTTTTGAATCAAAGTGTCCCATACCAATTTGAATCATTTCAAAGGAATTTTACTTTTAAAATGTTAATGCCTATATAAATAAATCCTTAAAACCATTTTCAAAACATGGACATTAATGAGAACAATTTAGAAGAATAAATTTTTAATACATTTAAAAAGATATTTTAGTTAGAGTTCTAAACCAAATGAGAGATGCTTGAACACAAATAATTGAGGTAATAATAACTTAATAATATCATGTGAAAAAATAATTCATGATATATTATGTCAAATAACAGTATATGAACCAAATAAAAGTGAATTGGTATATAACATCAATGAAGTCTCAAAGGAATGTAAATTGAGATGAAATCCCTTATAAAAACATTATCCATAGTTAAAGGATAAACCAAGGAAATAATTATGTGTGAAAAATATAAATACACTCAATATGATTGGATATTCAATGTAAATCAATCATAATACATTCACACATTTTCTTGTATAATCAACACCAATGTCTTGGATGTTTAACTCAATGAATGAAAATTGAGTTAAGATCATGTTCATATCAATGAAATGAGAAGTTAGAAATGGAGTGATTATGTGTATCAAGTGTATATCGACACAAAGGGGAGTGGAAATTACTACATAAATAATAAATTTTGATTCCCCACATAATCTTGGAGTAAAATAGTCAATGAATTATGCGTAAATCCGAATGAGTGGAAATTGAAATTTGAAATTCCCTTACCGATTTTCTAACTTACGAAACATACACCTCATGAAAGAAGTATCATACAATGATGATGTAAATACCCATAAATTAAATCATATTATACAATTAATACAATCATGGACAGTACATATGCCACATAAAATTAAATAGTGGACAATATAGCATAAATCTCACATGAATAAAAAGTGATATGAAAACCCTTACTTCATTATGATCAATCAAGTTGTATAAAAAAGTTAATAACCACCAAATGAATCACATAATACAATGAATATAAAGAAAATAATGATAATATATATCAAATATAAGTACACAAATAACCACATTCAATAAATAAGTGGTGAACAATGGAAATCTCATAGAATAAAAAGTGTGATAAGAAACCCCTTACTGCAAGTCTGACTTGTCTTGTATGTTCCTTGTTATTCCGGAATAATAAAATTAAGCTATTTTATACTTGATTAAGATAATTTTTCAAGTTTATTATTCCTTTTATATCACTTATTACCTTTTTATAACAATTATTTAAAAACTTTAGGTCATATTGGATATTTTATCGATGTTTAGAACTTGAGTCAAAATTGAACATGTTATATTTACAATTTTTCCATGAGGTCAAAAGTACATTATCTCTAGAATAAAATAAATGATTTATATATCATATATATATAAATATATATATTATATATCTAGTATATATATCTATTTATAATATTACATAACATTTGGAGATAAGAAATTAAATGTACCGTTTTTTGACACGATAAGTCGAAGGCATACATAAACACTACTTTCATTTATATTTTGTATTTTAATGGAATTAAATAATAATGATACATATTTATATTATAATTAAATTATAATATCATATATAATATCATTAATTCCATCCTTTATATGTCCCACATAAGCTATTAATGAGTCGTATCATTATGAGGGGGTGCTAGTTCGAACTTCCTCAAATGAAATTATCGGGTTTTACCCATAATGGAAAACAAAAAATAATGATATAGATGGAAAATAAGGTATAATAGAGAATACAAAAACATAATATATATATATATATCATATATAAATAAAGTTCCATCTTAATGGCCACCATAAGAGGCGGTAGGAGATAATCGAACAATCTTCCTTTCGTGAGACGTTAGTTTCCATCAATAGATACAGTATGTTTCTCACCCATTAGATGGTGGTGTGTGTAAGTGTAGTTTTAATTATTCTCATAAAAAAATCCTAGTATATTTATGATACTGGTGTTGTTATAAAATAATGTAATAAATTTTTTTTGGGGATTGTAGAAGTAAAATAAAACAAAAGAAAACAAAATAATTTAAGAGAAAGTGATACCTTTCATTTAGGGAACTTCGTTTCGTTTAAACCTAACAGACTTTTTGAAATGCCTTCTGCCTAAGGTGAGGCTTCTGGGAGGAATATGGGGATCTTGGGATATTATTTTGGTAGGGTTTGTATGAGACAAGGGTCTTGAGAGGTGTGTGGCATGGGTTAGAAGTTGTTTCCTTTTTTAAGGGGGGGGATGGGCTCTTTAGGAAAGTGTTAAAAAATTATTTTATTATATTTTGATATTCGGTTTCTAAAGGTCCAAAACTTATTAATGTCGAATATAGGATGACTCATGGTAGGAAAAAAAATCATCCAATAAGTATTTCATACGTTGTGGATATTATTTTATTATTAATAATCATATTTATTTAAATCATTTATTAATGAGGTAAATACTACATCATTATTGTGTCATAAATAATTTAATTTATATAATGTATAAAAATTAGAATAAAATTAGAATAATTTATGAAATATTTTTATAATTCCAATGATTATTTATAGTATGAATGATGACTTTTATAAAACCATGTAAAAATTGATATACTAAAAGATATGTTTTAATGTCATTTTTGTCTTTAATATACATTAATTAAAATAAAGTTTCATAATAATTCTTAATTGGCTCCACGGGGTCCCAAAATTGACCCATGTATTCCCATGGTGGGCCATTAATCATCCAATAATGTTATAATAAGTTTTAATGTAATTTTGTATTATTATAATATTCATTTACTATGAATTACCCTATTTACCTTTAACCGCGGTAAATAAAAGTCAAAAGTTACAATTCAACAAAAAATATTTTCCTATTATTGGACCAAATTTTACTTAATAATAAAAACCATTTATCTAATGTTTTTGAATTTCAATTCGCAGAAGTGGTAAAATTTCATTTAAATGAAAATGTCGGATTTTTAACTACTACATAGTGGTTTCACTATTCATCAAAAATTGATGTTTTTTTAGAAAAATACAAAAAATTAAGCCTAAGATATATTTGATATTCCAAATTAAAAAATTATTTTTATTTTACCAAATTCAAAACATAGAATTTGGATTAATTAAATTAAAATTAATTCTCGTTGTCAAAACAAATAGCAAGTTTTTATGAAACCACAACTATCAAAAGATTGGCACTTGTTTATGTATAATTTCAAAGTGAAATTAATTCCAATGACCTAGATTGGATTAAAGGTAAAAAAGATAAACTAATTAAACTTCATAACCAAATAAAAATATAATCTTACCATATGAATAAATTAGATTAAATGGCAATTTAGAATAAAAATACAATATTTTTCACTATTCATAAAAACAATTCATATTATTAGAAAAGTACCAAAATTGCAGCCAAAGTAAATTTTTATGTCCTGATTCTAACGAAGAATTTTATTTTGTCAAAATGTTTATGTAAAATGGTCAAACATTGGATTTAAAAAGTGTTCTCCATTAAAATGTGGTAAAATTTTATTTTTTGAAAAATACATTTTTTATCTGAATATTTTAATTTTTTCTTATTATATCTCTAAGAAACACATAATACCTAAGTTAAAATTAATGGATTATATAAAATTAAAAATCATGTAAATACTATTCATAGACGCTTTTGAACGGCTAGTTTGGTACGTCATGGGGCATATGAACTCAGTGTTGTGTGTAGTGCAAGATATTGAATTTAAAGAAAATATCATACTATGAAAACATGGGGTGTTATATTCTCACATCCTTCAATAAATTGAATCCTAACAATTTGAAGTTATTATTCAAAACTAAAATGGTAAAAATATAAAAATACCTTTGTGGAAAAACCACATCAGAAATTGGATTAATAGAATTTAGTCTTAATAAGAGGGAAAAGGAGATGAAAAAGTCACCACTAAAAGATGATCTCGATTAGGAGAACATTTGTGGAAATTAAAGACATATAATTTGAGGGAAAATGTAAATATATATAAGGAGTGATTGGGGTCATCAATCACAATCTATTGTCAAATTTAGGCCCTCAAATCCATCAATCTATGATGATTTAAAATATCATTAGTTCAACAAAACATAATGCATTAGGATAACAGATTTTTGGTTTTAATATACCTTCCGTAATGCTTAATAATTATTTTATACCTAGAATAAGAATAAAAATATACCTGACAAGTAAAGTTTCATCCTTTATCTAATTCTTACCACAAAATCATCATTCACACCATATGATGAGTATTAAAGATGACTTGGTCACATTTGAAGCACTAGAATCAACTAATAGAGAATCACATAATATACAATGGATGAACTATATATTTCAATTTTCTTTAGTGATTAACCAAAACCAAAATGGTAAATAAATGTTCATATGATCCGCAAAAGGATAATACTTTAGAGAAATAAATACTAATCTTAATTTCAAAAAATATACCAACAATACCCAAAGTTCTTAAAATAAAATTCAATAAACAATTGCCCATACAATATTTTAATATAATCCAAACTAATATTGAAACACAAAATTCAAAATAATTTTATTACATTGTTTTCCATGTTAAATTGTATATCCAAATAATATCGACTACTCATAAAGTCATATACATAAAAGTAATTAACACAATCCGATATTTTATATGATAGGATAATTATTTACATAAAGAACCCAAATTTTTATAAATACACAATAAAAACATATGTTAAAAAACCATTACTCATAAAATGAAATCCCATAGTATTCTATTTTCCATAGTCATATAGTATTCCCTATAGAGAGAACGTCTTCTTAAATAACATTTATCACTTAATCACCAAATCATTTTCCTATAATGAGGATATTAATTTGAAAAAACAAAAGACCCCAAATCAACTTAATAAAATAATTTAACTAAAAAGAATTAGTCACACTAACCAGGGATTTCACGTCGTCCAGTGGTAGGTGATAAATACCAATCGCACTATGGTTTGGGTTCAATTCCCACAACTTTGTCTAATGTGATGGGATGTCACAAGGTCTACGTGTTTTCCATTTTAAAAAACTATATAATTTTATAATATTACCAAAAATGATATAGATTCATCAAAATAACTATAACATAATTTCATCACAAATGTTATCTCATACCTCGCATTTTGATTATAATATTTAATAAGTTTTAATTGCCTCAAACACAAGGTTCATATAAAACCAAATGGTTATTTATAACTATATCGACTAGAGAAAAGATAATTCTTCCTCAAATATCATTTTCACATGATAAACTACAGGAAAAAAATACAATATAAAATTCTTCCAAAGTATTTCCATCAACAAATAGAACTAAAACTTTTTAAACATTCCTCCATCCATTTATTTCAATATAGATTCGTTCCTGACCAAGAAAATATACTATAGAATAGGTAATTAACTCAGGTAATGGCTAGGTCCCCTACATTTATGGAAAACGACTGTAAATGGATTCTTAGGACCATTTTTATTTTCACACACATTTCACTTCATTTTTCCTCGATTATTATTTACTTTATGTCCTTCCTTCCCTCCCATAAAGCATTTCTTTGTTCTATTAAGACACCATCCTCGGTGTATCCTTTAACATTTCTTGAATGATTGAAAATTAGCTTTATTTTCTCAATGTTTTTCACTACTAGAGCTCTTATCATTCACTACTTTTCTCTTCCTTGTTTAGTCTGGGAGTTGGTTAATAAATATGTTGTTGGTCATATTTTTTGAAAACTGATTCGGCAGAAACACAATATCTTTTATGCATGTAAAAATTCCATTTTGCTTCTCATTTCCACTACTATTCAAACATTTTACATCATGCTCAAAGTTACTATGACTTATTTGGAATCCAGCCATTTACTAACACCAGAAATCATTGTGTGAGTAATAATAGTCATAAAATCATTTAGCGAATATCATGACACCTTATTTTAAATTTAAAACACCTTAGGATTAACCAAGGTATTTTATTATCATCTTATATTAAAAACCATAAAATCGGTATTAAAGGAGAATCGAAATTATCTTAAACAAATCACGTGGGAGTGTCATAACCAAGTGTGCAGAAATGCCCATTGTCATGTACTAGGATACCTAGGTCATGCTCGAAACTCCTTGTCAGAGTTTTCACTCCTAGGTGCATTTGTTCTAGAGCCGCCTCTACCTGCTCATATCCAAACAGAGATGTACTTCTTGGAAAATACAAAAAATCTCTACATTACCTTGATTTTAGAAAGTTCGTCTATACAAATCCTCAAATTCTATCTTAGGGTAATGTGGTCTAATCAGAGTTTAGATAAATATAGTTTCCACGGTTTTTACTAAACTTCCTCTGATACCAACATTAATGCCCTGAACATAGAATCCTGGAGCCGGTGAATTATTTTAATGCATTGGCATGATATCAAAGAATCATGTCCTGAAGGACTGATCAGTTTAGTAGTCTTGGAAACAAGATACATACATAATTTCAACACTACAACTTTAAAAGAATAACAACACTAATTTATTCCATTAGAAACGTCCAATATTCCAAGATTATTCTTGCAAGTCACTCATAACTAACTGCTTCATATCCTAGGAAAATGATTCATGAGAAAAAGGTGATCTGAAATTCTCAGTAAGAGTAAGAAATACTGTGGAAGATAACATAAACATTATCCATGGTAAATAATTGAAAAAAAATTCCTTTACAAATAATTAATGTGACCACTTTATGCCAAGAATATGAGATGACTAGATAAAGACATAATAAAACATATTCATGGGTATTCTACTATTCTAATAACCACATGAACAATAAATATCTATTCTCATAATGATGTAATTCATAATTTTAGACATCATAACCACATAGTCAAGACAACATGCCAACACTATAAATAAGATTTTGTCAAGGCCTTGTGCTAAGACACTAGTTTGTCTCATGAGACCAACCAATACATAAAATAGCTATAGTGGGCTCCACCCATCACATACTAAGTCCAATGCATTCCTCATATGAAAATTTTGAAACATAACATAAACATTTGTATTAAAACTAGCATACAAAATGCCAATACTTTATCCACAAACCATTAATGGTATAAAAATAGCACATCCACAGTCAAACATAACTCATTCAGTAGAATATGGAAGATGGTATTGTAACAGATTAACCTAAATTGGGAATAATGAAGGATAATTACATAGATGAAAATAATCATAAAAAATATTTGTGAGAAATATCCCACTTTTTCTTGAAACGATTCAAAAGTCACACTATTTGTCAAGAATTCGTTTAGAAATAGACTTTTGAATCAATGTGTCCCATAAAAAATTTAAACTTTTCAATGCAATTTTAATTTTAAAACGTTAATTTCCATACAAATAAATCTTTTAACCCATATTTAAAACATGGACATTAATGAGAAAGATTTTGAAGAATAAATTTGTAAACCATTTAAAATGATATTTTAGTTATAGTTCTTAAAAAAATTATAGAAGCTTGAACACGAATAATTGAGGTAATAAAAACATAATAATATCATGAGAAAAATGTATTCATGATATATTATTTCAAATAATAGTATATACTCCAAATAAAAGTGAATTGGCTCATAACGGAAAAGAAGTCTAAAAGAAATGTAAATTGAGATTAAATCCCTTATAAATACATTATCTTTAGGTAATGGATAAATAAATTACATAATTATGTGTGAAAAATTTAAATAAACTAAATATTATTGGATATTAAATGTAAATAAATTTAAGTACTTTGACACATGTTCTTGTAAAAACAACACCAATGACTTGGATGTTTAACTCAATGAATGGAAATTGAGTTAATATCATGTTCATATCAATGACTTGAGAAGATATAAATTGAGTGATTTTGTGTATCAAGAGTATATACACAGAAATGGGAGTGGAAATTACTACATAAATAATAAATTATGATTCCCCACATAATCATGGAGTAAAATATTCAATGATGTATGCGTAAATACGAATGAGTGGAAATTGAAATTTGAAATTCCCTTACCAATTTGGTAACATACGAAACATACACCCCGTGAAATAATGATAAAAAAATGATGATTTAAATAAACATAAATTAATGTATATTATACAATTAATACAATCATGGACATTAAATACACCACACAAAAGGAAATAGTGGCCAATATTGCATGAATCTAACATTAATAAAAAGTGACATAAAAAACCCTTACATTGTTGTGATCAATTAAGTCGTATATAAAAAATTTAATAACCACCAAATGAATCACATAATACCATGAATACAATGAAAATCATGACAATATATATCAAATGGCAGTACACAATACACCACCTGCAATAAATAAGTGGCGAGCAATGGAAATATCATAGAATAAAAAGTGAGATAAGAAACCCCTAACCTCAAGTAAAACTTGTCTTGTATGTTCCTTGTTCTTCCTGAATAATAAACATAATTTAATTTCTACTTGATTAAGAAATTTTTTCAAGTTTACTATTCCTTTAATATCACTTATTACCTTGCTATAACAAATAATTAATTATTTGAGTTCATATTGGATATTTTATCGATGTTTGGAACATGAGTTAAAAATGAACTTATTATAATTAAATTTTTTCCATGTGGTAAAAAGTCCATTATCTCCAGAGTGATATGCATGATTTATATATCATATATATATATATATATATTATATTTACATTATATATATATATTTATATTTATAACAGTACATACCATTTGGAGATAAGAAATGAAATGTACCGTTCATGGAGACGGTAGGTCGTACACACACATGAACGCTACTTTCATTTATATTTTGTATTTTAATGGAATTAAAACATAATGAAACATATTTATATTGTAATTCCAGTATAATATCATATATTATATCCTTAATTCCATCCGTTATACATCCCATATAAGGCATTAATGAGTCATATCATTTTGAGGGGGTGGTAGTCCACACTTCCTCTAATGAAGTTATCGCGTTTTACCCATAATGGAAACCATAAAATAATGATATAAATGGAAAATATAGAAGCAAAAAGAAACCATAAAAATTATATATATATTATATATAAATACAGTTCCATATTAATGGCCAGTATAAGAGGCGGTAGGAGAAAATCGAACAATCATCGTTTCGTGAGGCGTTAGTTTTCCATCCACAGAAACATTATGTTTTTCACCCATTAAATGGTGGTGTGTGTATGTGTAGTATGAATCCATCTCATAACAACATAATATTACATTTAGGATACTGGTGTTGTTATAAAATAATGTAATAAAAAGTGTTTATGGTGTTGGAGATGTAAAATAAAACCAAATGAAACAAAAAAGTTTAAGAGAAATTGTTATCTTTAATTTGGGTAACTTTCTTTTGTTTTAACCAGAGGGACTCCTTGAAGTGCATTATGCCTAAGTTGAGTCTTCTAGGAGAAATAGGAGGATCATGAGGGATTATTTTGGTAGGATTTAGGCGAGCCAAGGGGCCTGAGAGGTGTGCGGAATGGGTTAGAAGTGGTGACCATTTATATGGGGGTGGAGGGGCTCTTTAGAAAAGTGTGAAAATATTATTTTATTATATAGTTATATTCAGTTTTTAAAGGTCCAAAACTAATTAAAGATTAAGATAAGATGACTCATGGTCTAAATAAAATCATCCAATATGAATTTCACAGGTTTTTAATATTATTTTAATATTTATAATAATATTTATATAAATCATTTATTAATGAGATAAATAATACATCAATATTGTGTTGTACATAATTTAATTTATTTGACCTGTAAAAATTATAAAAAAATAACCATCATGTAGGAAATATTTTTATATTTCCAAGGATTATTTATAGTTGAATATATTAATTATATGACCCTATGTAAAAATTTATATACTAAAACTTATTTGTTAATGTCAATTTTTCCTTTACTTTATATTAATTAAAATAAAGTGTCATCATCATTGTTTTGTGGCACCATGGGGTCCCAAAATTGATCCAAGGATGGCCATTGTCTACCATGACTCATCCAATAATGTTATAATAAGTATTAAGGTAATTTGTTATTATTATATTCTTCTTTTTACCATAAATTACCCTATTTACCTTTAACCGCAGTAAATAAAAGTTAAAAGTTACTATTCACCAAATATTATTTTCATCTTTTTAGACCACATTTTACATACTAATAACAACCATGTAGCTCATATTTTTCAAATTCAATTCAATTAAGTGATAAAATTTCATTTAAATGAAAAAGATGGTTTTTTAACTACCACTTAGTGGTTTCATTATTCATTAAAAATTGTAGTTTTTCAAAAAAATACCAAATATTCTGCAGAAGCTATATTTCTAATTCAGAATTAATTTTTTTTTCTATTTTACCAAATTCTAAAAAAAGAAGTTAGATTAATTAATTTAAAATTATTTCCCATTTTCTAAACAAATATCATGTTTTTAAGAAACAATAACTATCAAAATATTGACACTTGTTTATGTATAATTTCAAAGTGAAATTAATTTCAATGACCAAAATTTGATTAAAGGGTAAAAATATAATCTAATTACTATTTAAAAACAATTTAAAATATAATCTAAATATTTATATAAATTTTATTAAAAGGCGGTTTGGAATTAAAATACACTATTTCTCACTTTTCATAAAAATTTATATTATTAGAAAAATACAAAAATTTCATCCAAAGTAAATTTGCATGTTCCAATTATAAAGTAGAATTTTATTTTGTAAAAATGAATATGTAAACGGTTCAAAAATTGGATTTAAAAAGGGTTTTCCATTAAAAGTTGGTAAAATTGAATTTTAGGAAAAATGCATTTTTTATCTGAAAATTTGAATTTGTTCTAATAATATTCATAAGAAACACATAATAAATAATTTACAATTATATAGAGTATATTAAATTCAAAATATAGTTACTACTTTTCATAACCGCTTTTGAACGGCTAGTTTGGTAAGTCGTTGTGCACTCGAACTTGGTGTTGCATGTAGCGCAAGATATTGAATTTAAAGAAAATAACATACTATGAAATCATGGGGTGTTACAATATATTTCTAGAATATAGATTTAAATCATGGTTAATTATTAGATACAATGAATATTTATACAGAATAAATTTTAACAAAATCATTAATATATATCCATGTGAGGCGCCGAAGAGGTTGATATTCCGCTATGGAATGGAAATGTGGGAAATATTTATGGTAATAAGAAATAAACCAAATGGAATCATTCTTTTAAGGAATTTCTAGAAATCTACTGATGTGTTCCATAGTAATATCATTCCATTTCCACAATGGTGTTACTGTTGATTTTAAAATGCCATTTAGGATGTTGACTCTTAGTATCTACATTTTTTAAAACTAATAATATTTATTCATAGTATGAAATTTAACTTTTCATATTATCTCAGCAAAAATATTCCATCAAATCCTTAAATAATTTGGTGCTTCTAAGGATTATAAATAAATTTGAGCTATGATTTAAATATGATAATTCTCTTTTAATATTGGAATTTATGGAATGCTTAACCAATTTCTATATTTCATTATAACATATTCAATGAATAATTCTACTAACTTCTTATGTTTCAAAAAATTGATTTTATTTTGAATATTCTAATCATCAAGCTGAAAAATTTTAATTTCATTTAATGTGTATGGTTTAGAAATAATATGAAATAAAAGTCGTGCTTCTAATTACTTATTAATTCCCATTTCTATATTTTTCTAAATTTATGAACATGTGATATTTTTCAATACAATTTTGGATAATAAACTAGGATGTTTCCAACTATATCCCTTAGAGAATTGAGTTTCCTTCCCTTGTTTGTAGTGTAATGACAAATCATAATCCCTAAGTAGTTCCAACCATCAAAATTTCATCATGTTGAGCTCCCTCGCAAAGAATATGTGTCTCACCATTTTTTGATCCATACATACTTCACATGTTTCACGATAAATCTAATTCCATAATATCTCCAATTCATAGTTCATGAAATAAAACGAAATAACATGGGCTGGGTAATTATTTAAATTAATATTAAAATACATGGATGAATATGAAAAAACTATATCATTTTACATAAGGACACATCAGTTTCCCTTCTTTGATAAATAACTATATATAAAAAAATCCATCCATTCCCATTGGTATAGTCAATATCAATGAATTTAAAAAAACCCCTTTATTTCATCAACAAATTATATTAATTTTTTAACCATAGGAATGTAGACATATTATGTGTTAATTGGCTTAACATACTTAATATTTAAGAAATGTTTTGAATTAAATATTGATAGTAACCTAATAATCCCCCTAAACCACATACCTCATTTATATTCATTGGCATGGGCCATTCCATCACTACCATTATCATTGAAGGATAAAATTATATTAAATACACTGAGATAATGTGGTAAAGAAAACAAACATCATGAAGCCATAAATCACACTTGGAAAATTTTCCAAATGGAACATTTTCTCTTAGAGAATTATGAATGATTCACAAATGAATCTTGTACTCCTCATGAATTTTAGAGTATACCAATATATTATCAATACAAACAATAATAAAATTAATGAGATAATACTTTAATAGTATGTTCATCTCATCTAATAAAATTGAGGGTTCATTAGTCAATCCAAAGGAATCACATTATATTTGTAATGTCCATACCTCATAGGAAATTTCATATTTAGAATATCATCCTTCATTAATTGTGGGTGGTGATACCTAAAATGAAGATAATAATTTTAAAATTATTGATCTCCATAAATTTGAACAAAAATACATCAATAAGGGTAATATGACACTTTTTATATTTAATAAGGATATTTATTTCCATATAATTGTTGCATGACCTTGTATAACCAGAATTATTCTTAATACAAAGAGAATGGGATCCCCATGGTGAAACACTTAGGAATATAAATCCCTTGTCACATAACACATGTAGTTGTTTCATTACATTCATTATTTTAATGGTGTACATCCTATAGGGTGTCTGGGATATAGGATTTACTTTGGGGATGAGATTAATGGAAAAGTCAACTTCATACACAGGTGGATGTCAAGGTAGTTTATCAGGAGATGTATCAATTTATTATTTCAGAATAAGTATATCCTCTATTCTAAGGATACCATTTTGATTCATAGGTTCCGTCTTCTCATCTTCTCCAACAATTTCATTATAGGGATCCATAAGAGTTGTATCCATACATGACTCAGATGATATAGACTTCCCTATTAGGGAATATTATTCCATAACTCCTTAATAAATCTTAATATTCTCCTCTCAATAACAAATATTCACATCAAATTTATAAATCCAATCCATACCAGTGAGTATAAAAATTTGAACCATAGATATAATAAACAGGTCTACAAATATGGTATGCTTATGTGTCATAAAAGCAACTGACGATAATATCTTTGTTGTAATATGATTTCCACTATGTTTCTTGGTTGAAAAATCCATACATAAGGTTCATGGGAAGTATCTAAATTTATTGGAAAACATAAAACATATAAAAGACTGTAATGATATTAAATCAATTAAACGATTATCCAAATTTTATGTTATGAAGAATATAAATTCCACCACATATTTAGGGACATTAACCTCAGGTGTGATTATCACATAATATTGGACAAGATCATTTTTTTTTCTAAAGAAAACACTCTTGATATATGTGGAATATGATTTCATAGTTCCTCATATCCATACAAATAATGAATTTATCCATGATAGCTTTGTTTATTCTATTGAAATAACACACTTGATAGCCTCTCTCTATAAACATGAAGTAGACCACATTCCCATTAATCATTTTCCATAATTTTCAGTTCCACATTTATTATATGTTTGAAATTACACCTCTCATTTCTTCCCTATTTTCATATTTCTTTTTTGATAATGCTCATTTTCCTCCTTATTTTCTTCTTATCCTTGGAAAACATAATAATTGTATAAATCCTTTTCAATCTTGATGGTACCTGAAACAATTTCCTCATGTACAAAATATTTTTAAGGGATAAATTATCTTCTAAGGCATAGTTTTTGACAACAAAAGAAGTGATCAATACTACTTATATTATTATTTATATAATCGTAAACCATATTTTCTATCCTTATAAAGTTACCATCATATTCAATTACATTTTCTTCTTCTTTTCTCCATAGAATGAGGAATTTCCTCCTCATAACATCTCATTTATAATGATAAAATTTATTTTAAAGAATATAATTTTTAGGTCATAAACAATATACTATTTATTTTCTCTGACTCCTTAGTGTTCTAGATCAATGACACATACTTATCATAATGTTCTTTTATGTTGATAAATGTCTATTACAACTTTCTCCATTTCAGTACTTCACAATGCATGAAATATCTTTTCTAGAGAATTTATCCACTAATAAACTACTAATTTATTTTTATTATTGTTTAATTTTTAGTTTTTATATCACTTAAATATATAAAACATTATTACACCCTATTTAGATTCAATAATATTCTCTATATAAGAATGTTTATTGGTCATATCATCTATCAATTTCTGTAAATTGTTATAATTTTTCATCACTAGATCCATCGTTATTAGCTTTATCAGGAGGGAAATATATACATAGAATATTTAAATTGATATATTTTTCATTACATTCACTATGATACATTTATAAATAATTTAATTCAGTTAAATATTTCATTAAATTTTAATTTTAAATCATATTTTATAATTCTAACCCTAGTGTAATAATTAAAAAATAAAAAAAAATCTTTTCTAATCCACGATTTATTATCAATTTTTTTAAATAAAATCAAAATATCAAAATATTTTTAAATATTATATAATTGTTTGTAAAGATCACATGAATAATCCAAATCATATCCCCTGAGAGTTTATATCCAAGTTTACAGTCTTAGGTGCACTCATCTGGCGTTGCTAATGATCAAGTTAATACCTAATCCAACCCATTTAGAGTAGTTATCCCATGGTTTTGATGTTCTATATTTGCATCCACATGAAATTATCTATAGAGGTATATATTTTATATTTAAATTATATTATCTACCACACCAAAACTTCATGATATTAGCATGTACCTTACTTCTCCCTAGAGTCTATCATAGAGTTATATTCTCTTATAAATGTTTTCTAAAATATAGAACCAAATGATTATAATAAAATTACATTGATTAATATTATACAACCTAAACTCTAGTCCCAAGTAGTGATTGGTTATATTACAACATTGTAATAATATTCAATAGATAATATCATATATGTTTAAATTTTTTACTAGTCATTGGAGACTATATACACAAAATATTCTCCCATTATATTTGAAAACCATAAATATAATGTCAAATTCCTCTGATAAAATTTTTACTTCTTCAATTATATCCCTAAAATAATTCACATATCCTTAACTTTTATATTTGAAAAATTAAAATATATTAGAGGTTAATCATAAATTCTTAGTTTTGGAAGGTGTGACGTAAAAACCATTGAAGAAAAATTAAAAAATTAATAATATGGTAGACATAAAAATTAAAAAAATTATTATGAAAAATATCATAAAAAGATAATATATATTTGTATTACATAAAAATATAAATAATAAAATGGATAATAATAATAAATATTTTCATAATGATAGAAAATATAATGTTGGATATCATACTCGTACTGTCAGTGCCTTGTGGTAAGAAAAATTACATAAATATGTAATGCATACAACAAATGAAGTGAAAAAATATGTCTAATAAGACCTACCAATGAATAAAGTATATATAATGGTTCCCTAAAATCACAGACTATGTCCAATTAATTTATTATTCGACAAAAATGATTGAAAAATCAAATGAGAAACAATACAAATATTCATATTGAAAATTAGCTCCCAAAATGAAAATAATTTCCCCAGAAAATACCTATAGAAATATGATCAAAATCAATAAAGGGTAATATGGTGGATGTTATCATTATAATATATCCCTATTAAATCATAATATTCATTGAAGGATGTTGAAAAAACTGAAAATAATTTCATAAAATCATTAGATTGTTTTATGAGTTAAATACCTTTTTATTTTGGAATAACTATAAAGCCCCAGCCTTAAAACATTATATAATATTCAGTAAAATAAATAATTCACATTTAGGATCATAGTAGGTTTAGAGTTTTAGAGAACTAGGCCATAACTATTATATATCAACTAGAATATTACTTGTTGACACTACTACTCAGTATCCATTTTTTCATAAAATAAAAACCCTCAAAAAGAAACATGTCTAGTTCCATGTTTTAGACAAAACGACTTTTCTTTGATCCCATCCTTGACCATATTCCACTTAATGACCTGTGAAAAACTTTTCAAAAACATGGGATGAGCAAAAAATCTCAGTAAGGGATACACAAAGAAGGGAAACTGTTAATTTTTCCAAATAAGTAAACCATGAATACATTATCATAAATAATATTTTTCACCTTTATGAAGTAGTAAATACACTTCACTGAATAAAAGATCACTACTTTCCCTTTTGTAACCAAATGATTACCATAAAACCCATAGAAAGAACACATAACATATAAAGGTAACTTGGGACATAAACATACATAAAATGAATAACCATCTGGTCTACTAAAAAACATATCACTAAATGGAATTGCCATATGACAGAATTCCATACCCACCGCATTGGTGGTTATAACAAAACTACCTGTTCTGGTTTATCCCGACACCACCCATCATTTGGTTTATCACGTAACCACCCATCAAATGTAAAAGTAACATTATAAAATCATAACACATAAAATAGTTAAAATACAAACATTTCACTAATAACATTGAATTTTAAATCACAATAAATCATTTCAAGATATTGATGTAATCAATAGTTTATCAAAACCATTTTCAAAACCATTTAAAACATTTAATAAAGTTATTTTTGATTCATAGTGTCCCATACCACTTAGAAACATTTAAATGTATTAAAATTTTATAAAATTAATATACATAAAAATAAATCCTTAATTTTTTTTTGAAATGATGGACATTATTGATAAATATTTATAAAAATTAATTTTTAAGAACAATATTTTTGTTAAGGAGTTCTTAACAAAATGAGAGATTATTGAATAAAAATAATTGAAGAATAAAATTTAATAAAAAAATTATAATATATTGAGAATAAAGGGATCCATTTTATAATATTCCAAATGATACTATATACACTATATAAAGGTGAATTGGTGCATAACAGCAATGAACTCTCAATGTAATGTGAATTGAGATGAAATCTCTTATAAAGACGATATCCTTATATTAAGGATAAATCAATTACATAATTATGTGTGACTAATATAAATATGCCCAATCTGATTGGATATTCAGTGAAATCAATCAGAGGAAATTCACACATGTTATTTTAAAAACAAAACCAATGACTTGGATGCATAACTCAATGAATGAAATTGAGTTAAAATTACCCTTATCAAGTCCATATCAATGAAATGAGAAATTATAAATGGAGTCATTATGTTTATAAAAGGTATATCCACACAAATAGGAGCTGAAATTATTACATAATAAATAAATAGTGATTCCACACATAATATTATCATGACATAATCTAGAAGTATAAGATTAACCCAAAGAATGTAAATTGGGATAAGAAGTTCCCTTACGAAAATTCAGCAACCAAATGGTGTCAATTAAAAATTCAGAAAATGAGTTAATGAGAGAAAAACGTTATCTCATCACATGGACATAAAATTTACAGAAATAAGGATATAGAAGAACATATCTTAATATATTAATATGGCCATTAAAATACATATCAAAAAGAAGTCTTTTAAAAAGAGGATAGTGAATGGTTCCCTTACCGATTTGGTAACTTGCGAAACATAAAACCCATCAAAGAAGGATCATACTATGAAGATGTAAATAGTCATAAATTAAAGTATATTAAATAATTAATACAATCATGGGTAGTACATACACTACACAAAATGAAATAGTGGAAAATATTTCCTGAATCTTATGGGAATAAAAAGTGAGAGGAAAACCCCTTACCTCCTTGTAATCAATCAAGTCATAAAAAAGTTAACAACCACAAAATGAATCACAAAATACCATGAATATAAATATAAGAGTGATAATATATTTCAAATTTCAGTACACAATAAACCACATTCAATAAATAAATGGTGAACAATTGAAATCTCATGGAATGAAAAGTGAGATAAGAAACAACATACCTCAAGTCCGACTTGTCTTGTATGTTCCTTGTTCTTATGGAAAAATAAAAATAAGTTAATTTATACATGATTAATAATAGTTTTAAATTTTTATTATTACTTATATATCACTTATTATTTTTTATAGAAATTAGTTATTTATTAAAGTTCATATCAGACATTTTGTCGATGTTCGGAACTTGAGTCAAAAATAAACTTTTAAAAATTACAAATGGTCCATGTGGTCAAAAGTCTATTATATCCGAAATCACATTAATTATTTAAATATGATATATATCATATATATCAAGTATATATATGTATTTATAATAGTACATATCATTTGGATATAAGAAATGAAATGCACCATTCATGGAGATGGTAAGTCGTACGTACGCATGAACGCTACATTCATTTCTATTTCATATTTTAATGGATTGGAAAAAAATAATTATTCATAGTTATATTATAATTCCAGTATAATATAATATATAATTTCATTAAATAAATCCTTTATATGTCACATGTATATAATGAACATGTCATTTCACTTTGAGTGGGCGGTAGTCCGCACTTCATCAAATGAAATTATCGATTTTACCCATTATAGAAACCATAATGGTATGACTTAAATGAAAAATACAGAAGTAAATAGACAATATAAATATAATATATTTCACATATAAATATAGTTTGCTCATAATTTATACCATAAGAGGTGGTAGGAGAATATTGCACAATCATCGTTTCGTGAGGCAGTAGTTCATCGTCCACAAAAACAATATGTTCTTTACACATTAGATGGAGGTGTGTGTAAGTGTAGTTGTAATAATTTTCATAAAAACAACCTAGTATATTTATTATACTTGATTTGTTATAAAATAAATGAATAAAATTATATTATGGGGTCAGATATGTAAAAGAAAAGAAAAGAACATAAGAGAAGATGTTTCCTTTAAATCGGGTATCTCCCTTTGGATTGAACCAAAAGGCTTACAGTAAGTGCCTTTTAAGTAAGGTAAGGCTTATAAGAGGAAGAGGGGGGTGTTGGGATCTTAATTTCTTATAGGTTGTATATTCCAAGGGCCTTGAAAATTTTGTGTAATGGGTTAGATGTGATGTGTTTTTAGAAGGGGGAGGAGGGGCTCTTTAGGATAGTTTGAAAATATTATTTTATTATATAATGGTTTTTGGTTAGAAAAAGTCCAAAACTCATTAATTTAAAAGATAAGATGACTAATGTTTTAAATAAAATCATACAATAATAATTGGATAGGTTTTAGATATTTTTTTAATTTTTATAACCTTATTTTCAAATCATTCATTAATGAGGTAAACACAACATCAATATTGTGTAATAAATAATTTTATTTGTTTGATGCGTAAATATTATAAATAAAATACATTGATGTAGGAATGCTTTTTATATTTCTATGAAAAATTTATAGTCAAATATATCAATTATATAACCCCACATTAAAATTATTTTAGCAAAATAATACATGTTTATGATATTTTTATGTTTACATTTAATAAAAAGTTATTAATGTCATTATCTAACCCAAATGGATTTCAAAGGCCAAAAGTCACACCCAAGGATTTTCTTGGTCGGACATTACTCATAAGATAAGTTTATGACAAGTTATATGGTAATTTTATATTATTACAATATTATTTTTACCTTGAATTACCCTATTTACCATTAACAACAGTGAATAAAAGTCAAAAGTTACTATTCACTGAAAATTATTTTCATATTATTGAAAAAAATTATACTAACTAATAAAAACCATGTATGTCGGATTTTTTAAATTAAATTCAATAAATTGGTAATGTTTCATTTAAATAAAAACGTTAGTTTTTAACTACTACTCAGTGTTTTCACTATTTTTCAAAAATTTATGGTTTGTAGAAAAATACAAAAAAATCATCCTAAGAGATATTTGTTATTCCAAATAAAAAATGATGACAATTTTACCAAATTATAAATATAGAAGTTGAATTAATTTATTTAAAATTAATTCATGTTGTCAAAATAATAACCGTGTTTTTACGAAATAATAACTATCAAAAGATTGGCACTTGTTTATGAAAAATTTCAATGTTTCATTACTTCTAATGACAAAAATTAAATAAATTGGTAAAAATATAATCTAATTACACTTCAAAATAAATTAATAATATAATCTAACCATATATATAAATTATATTAAAAAGCATCTTTGAATTAAAATATATTATTTTTAACATTTCATATAGAAATAAACATTATCAGTAAAATACCAAAATTTAATCCAAGGTAAATTTTGATTTCCCTATTCTAAATAAGAATTTTATTTTGCCAAATAAAACATATAAATGTGAGAAAACTAGATTTAAAAGGTTTTCGCCTTCAAAAGGGGGTAAAATAACCTTGTAAAGAATATTAGAGTATTTATGCATAAAATCAGATTCATTTAAATTTTAAACCTCTAGATTTTATTGGATAAATGTAAAAACAGTTAACAAAAATATATTGTCATATTTTAGTTTATTCTATTCCTTCCCTCCAATGCAATGGCTAGGAATTAAATAATATTTAAATTAATAATATTATTTTATTATTTTTATGGAATTACTCAACGTTGTGTGCATCATTAGTTTTCAAAGAAACCCATTGTTGTGTATCAGGTATGCCATTAAACATAGTATCCCAATTAAATTAAAGTTAATATACAATTAAAAAATATTAGTAAATATGAAAATGGAATATTCTTTATTTACCTGGGATGTTACATCATTCCCCCCTTTTGGGAATTGTGTCCCAGTAATTTTAAAATTGGGCTCGAAAACGTCATTGAATGTACCACTTCAGAAAATGAGTCAATAAAACAGTCACTTTAAAAGAAATAAAGATAAGTTAAAAGTTGACATGAGATAACCCATACATGAACTCCATGTTGAAAACATTTATATCGAAAAAAACATACTCTCATAGACAAAAATAGAGTGATAGAGAGCTTGAACACAGAATGTTAACAGCCACAATACCTTAAATTTGTTATTTGGTAAACGTCTGTTGGTAAATGAAAGAATATTACATTTTTTATTGAAGTTCAATTTTATATAGTGGAAAAAATTATTACTACCTAGACTAAGATCATAAGTAAAAATACTTATTTGTCATGTTGAGTGTCGTACATTAATAAAATTCTACCACACTCTCAAATTTTCCCCAAACAATGAGTATTCAAGATGAGTTGGCCCCACTTGAATTGCTAGAATCAAGGTTTAGAGAATCACATAATCCAAAAAACATTAACCATAGATTTACAAAATCATTATAAATTATCAAAAAACAAAATGGTTATTACAAGACCGGATAATCCCCAAAAAGAATAATCCTTTATAAAAAATACTACTCTTAATCTCTAAAATCCAACAAACACTACCCAAATTTCAACATTGACCATTCAATAAACAATTGTCCATAAAATTATTACAATTAAACCAAACTCAAATTGAAACCCAAAACTCAAAAGGATTTAGTCACATAGTCTTCCAATGTAAATCGTAACATTTATCTCTAAATAACATCAACTACTCATAAATTCTAATACTAAAGTGTAGTTAACCTAATCCCAAATTCTCTGTGATAGGTTAATCATTTCCATATATAACCAAAATCAACATATATCCATAATAAAAACATTTATTATTATAAAATAAAATCCCACCATTACTTATCAATGGAAATCCAAAAGTATTATATTTTCCTTAGACATAATGTTTCCCAAAAAGAGAAAACATCTTCCAAAATAACCGTGAACACATTTTCCCCAAATCATTTTCCTATACTAAGGATATCCATTTGATAAAAAATAAGAACCAAAATAATCTTTTTCTTGATAAATAAAATCATTTAACTAAAAATAATAGGTCAAACTAACCAGGGACTTCACATAGTCCAGTTGGAGGAAATAAATCACAATCACATTTATGTAGTTGGTTCTATTTGTGTAGCTTTCTCCAACACGATGGGTTGTCACACAGTCTGTGTGTTGTCCCTTTTTTCAAAAAACTTATAATGTTATAGCTCTCATAAAAATGAGATAAATAACTCAAAAATAACCATTAAATATTTTAACCACAAATGATATCTCATTACTATAATTTTCATCCCAAAAGTAATAACCTATAATTACCTCATATTCAAGGATCATATAAACCCAAATTGTTCTTTATAAATATATACACAAAATAAAGGATAATTATTCTTTGAATGACATTTTCATATATCAATCTTCAGTGTTACACATACTATAAAAAGTCTTCCAAACTAATATCATGATCAAAATAGCCTTAATAAGTTTAAGCATTTCATCATCCTAAAATCTACCATAACTCTTGAATCCCTCAAATGTTGAATTATAACTCATTCAAAGTTCTTAATGATCCCTTAAAAATTATTTTCCAACATATTCTGAAATAATTCTTTCCTAAAAACCAAATCATGAATCATAACCTCAGATTCTATGATGTTAAAACATCTGTAATGAAATAATCCATACCTTTAATTTGTCTTTGTTAGCTTCCTCATCCTCAATTGGAATTGAATTAGGTATTGGAAACCATATATTTGTATGATCCTGGTGATCCCATTCCAAAACCTTCTTTTCAAAACATATTTTTTTATAATTACCATGCACAAGACATTTAAAACATTCATTTGATCCCTCGGAAAGAACTTCATTCCCTTTCCAAGAGTCAAATGGGTGCTTCCTTTTTCTATGGAGGGTTCTTGCTTTATGACCTTCATTTCCACATCTATAGCATCTTTCTGTCCCTTTGAATCCTTTTCCATGGTGTTTCTTTCTATATCCTTAACACATAGGTTTTTGAACATACATAACTTTATGATTATTACCTGAACTTTTGTAGGGATTTGTTCCTCTCGTCTACGATTCCTTATAAAAATCACCAAGGTTAAATTGGGCAATCATGACTCCAGATGGTTGGTCTAAAATAACCAAGATAGTTCTCATCGAATCTACCATTTCATTCAGTTTCTCATTCAAAAAACCATCACAGTTTTCATCACATGAACTATTACTTTGGTGCCTGCTAGATCCATCAATTTACTAAAACCAAAAATTTCGGTGTGTGTATATCAGTAAAGTCATCATATAATATCTTTTGAGGAGGGTAAATAATATTATAGACTTATTCATGTTATCTTAAACTCATTAAATTTATCTAAAATAATTATGGATCTTTCTATTATGATAACCTTTATGGTTATGTCACTTAATCTTAAATATGACCCTAACCTCTAATGTTGTCTAAACCATCCTCTGATACCAACTGTATGGCCCCACCCTTAAATCATTATATAATCTTGAGTTAAATTAAGAATTCACATTGAGGCTCTTTTCAGGTTTAGAGTTTTAGAGAATTAGGCCATAAATATTACATAACAACTTGAATATTACATGCACACACTAATACTCAGTATCCATTGTTTTCATGAAATAAAAACAATTAAAATTAAACATTTCTTATTCCATGTTTTAGACAACATGACTTTTCCTTGATCCCATCCTTGACCCTATTCCACTTTATGTCATGTAAAAAAATTTCAAAAAATTAAAATGAGAAAAAAAGTTCAGTAAGTGGTACATAAATAAAGGAAAATGTTAGTCTTTCCAAATAACTATTAAAACATGAATACTTTCTCATAAGTAAGACATTTCACCTTTATGAAGTAGTAAATACACATCACACAATAATATATCATTTTTTACCCTTTGGTAACATAATGATTACCATAAAACCCATATAAAAAACATGTTAAATATTAAGGTAACTTGGGACATTGAAAATCATAAATGGAATAACCATAAGGTTGACTTCTATAGATATCGGTAAATGGAATACCCAAACAGCCGACTTACATACCTAATGCATTGGTGGTTATAAGGTTTCCACCCATCCTGGTTTATCACAGTACCACATGTCATTTGATTTATCATGTAACCACCCATCAAATATCCAAGTACCATTATAAAATCATAACGCATAAAATATTTCAAATATAAAAATTTCACTGATAACATTTCATTCGCAATCATAAGAAATCATTTCAATATATTGACGTAATCAATGCTTTTTCAAATCCATTTTCAAAACCATTTTAAACATTTAGTAAAGAAATTTTTAAATCAATGTGTCTCATACCACTTTGAAACATTTAAAGGTATTAACATTTTAAAACATTAATTTCCAAATAAATAAATCCTTAAAACCATTTTGAAAAGATAGAAATTAATGATAATTTTTTATAAGAATAAATCCTTAAAAAAAATATTTTAGTTAAGGTGTTCTTAACGAAATGAGAGATGATTGAATAAGAATAATTGAGGAATAAAAATTTATCAAAAAATATAATATCATGTGAGTAAATGGAGTAATGATATAATATACCAAAAGACAATTTATAAAACATATAAAAGTGAATTGGTTCATAACAACAATGAAGTCTCAATGGAATATAAATTGAGACGAAGTCCCTTATAAAGATGGTATCCTAAAACTAAGGATAAATCAGTAACATTGTTATGTGTGACCAATGTAAATACACCCAATATGATTAGATATTCAATTTAAATCATTCAGAGGACATTCATACATGTTATTTTAAAAACAAAACCAATTACTTGGATTTGTGACACAATGAATGAAAATTGAGTTCTGATTTCCCTTATCAAGTTCATATCAATGACTTGAGAAATTATCAATGGAGTGATTATGTGTATCAAAAGTATATCCACACAAAGATGATTTTAAATTATTTCATAAATAAGTAAATATTGATTCCACACCTAATAATATAATTCCATTATCAAGAAGTATAATTTTAACCCAATGAATGGAAATTTGGTTATGTTCACATATGAAAATTCATCAGCCTAACAACATCAAATAAAAATTCAGAAAATGAGTTTATGAGAGAAAAAAGGTTATCTCACCACTTGGACATAAAATTTATAGAAATAAAGATATTGGAGAACATATCCCAATATAAGAAGATGTAAATTAAAAGTCATAAAAAAAGAAGTCTTTTAAAAAGAGGAGGTCGAAAGGTTCCCTTACCAATTTGGTAACTTATGAAACATACACCCCATAAAATAAGGTGAATTCAATGAAGATTTAAATAACCATAAATTAATGTATATCACTTGATGACTACAACAAGGGGAAGTACATAAACAACCCCAATGTAAATAGTAGAAAATATAGCATGAATCTCACGAAAAAAAAGTGAGATAAAAACCCCTTACCTCATTGTAATCAATTGAGTCATATGAAATAAATGTTAATAACCACAAAATGAATCACATTATACCACGAATATGAAGATAATAAGGATAATATATAACAAATGGCCATACAGAATACACTACAAGGAATAAATTAGTGGCGAACAATGGAAATCTCACGGAATTAAAAGTGAGATAAGAAACCGCTTACCACGAGTCTGACTAGTCTTGTATGTTACTTGTTCTTCCAGAATAATAAAAATAAGTTCATTTATACTTGGTTAAGAACATTTTTCATGTTTTATTATTCCTTTAATATCACTTATTATCATTATATAGAATTTATTTAATTATAAGAGTTCAGATCATACATTTTGTCGATGATCAGAAAGTTAGTAAAAAATGAACTTCTTAAAATTACAAATTGTCCATGTGGTCAAAAGTATATAATCTCCAAAATAAAATTCATTATTTAAATATCAAATATATCATATATATTTAGTATATATATTTATTCATAACAGTATATAACATATGATGATAAGAAATGAAATGCAGTGTTCATGGAGACGGTAAGTCATACATATGCATGAACACTACTTTAATTTCTATTTCGTAATTTTATGGATTGAAAAAAAATCATACATAGGTATATTATAATTCCAGTATAACAAAATATATAATTTAATTAACTTAATCCTTTATATGTCCAACGTATGGCCTTAACGAGCCATACCACTTTAAGGGGGTGGTAGTTCGTACTTCCCCAAATGAAATTATCGCCTTTACCCATTATAGAAACCATAAAGGTATGTCATAAATGATTAATATAGAAGTAAAGAGACAATATATATATATATGTAAAAATTTTCACATATAAATACAGTTCCATCATAATTTCCACCATAAGATGTGGTAGGAGAATAGTGATCAATCATCGTTTCGTGGGGCAGTAGTTTGTTGTCCCCAGAAACAGTATGTTCTTTCCCAATTAGATGGAGGTGTGTGTAAGTGTAGTTAGAATCATTTTAATAATAAAAAAACATTATATTTTGGATATAGTTATTGTTATAAAAACATGGAATAAAAAGAGTTAGGGGTTTGGAGAGGTAAAATAAAAGAAAATAACTTAAGAGAAGAAATTACCTTTAAATTTGGTATCTCCCTTTGGTTTGAACCAACAGGTTTATTTGAAATGCCTTATTCCTAATTAATTCTTCTAAAAGGAATATGGATATTTATGAAGCTTAATTGGGAAGAGTTTGGACAATCCAAGGGGCTTGGGAGGTGTGAGGAATGGGTTATAAGTGATGGATTTTTTTAAAGGGGACGAGGGGCTCTTTAGGATAGTTTGAAAATATTATTTTATTATATAATGATTTTCAGTTTCTAAAGGTTCAAAACTCATTAATGTCGAAAGTAATATTACTCATGCTCGAAATAAAATCATATATTAAGAATTGGACTATTTTTAGATATTCGTTTTAATTTTTATAATTGTATTTATTTAAATCATTCATAAATGTGGTAAACACTACATCGTTATTGTGTCATAAATAATTTTATTTATTGGATGTCTAAAAATAAAAAATAAAATACAATGATGTAGAAAATAATTTTATATTTCAAATTATTATTTATAGTAAAATATATAAATTATATAACCCCACATTAAATATTTTTTAGAAAAACAATACTTGTTTATGATATTTTTATTTTTACATAAAATAAAATGTTGTTAATGTCATTATCATACCTAAATGGATTTCAAAGGCCAAAATTTTCACCCAAGGAATGTCTTTGTAGGCCATTAACTCATCCAATAAGAATAGGACATGTGTTAAGGTAATCGTATGTTATTATAATATAATTTTTACCTTGAATTATACTATTTACCTTCAACCGTTGTAAATAAAAGCCAAAAGTTTCTATTCACCAGAAATTATTTTCGTCTTATTGAACGAAATATTATGTACTAATAAACACCATGAATGTCGGATTTTATAAATTCAATTAACCTAAGTGTTAAAATTTCATTTAAATGAAAAAGTCAGTTTTTTACTACTACTCAATGTTTTCAATATTCATAAAAAATTGAAGGTTTTCAGAAAAATACCAAAAATTCATTTTAAGATATATTTAATATTCAGAATTCAAAAATGATATCTAATTTAACAAATTAAAAACATAGTATTTGAATTAATTAATTTAAAATTAATTTCCGTTGTAAAAGAAAGTGTGTTTTTTAGAGTCAATAACTATCAAAAGATTGACACTTGTTTTTGAATAATTTCAAAGTGAAATTACTTCCAAAGGTAAAAATTAATTAATTGGTAAAAATATAATCCAATTAAACATTAAAATCAACTAAAAAGAAAATATAACCATATTAATAAATTATATTTAAAATATTGTTTGAATTAAAATATATTATTTTTCACTATTCATAAAAAATGGACATTATCAGAAAAATACCAAAATTTAATCCAATGTAAATTTTTATTTCAAAATTATAAAAAAACTATTTTGTGAAATATAACATATAAAAGTGAAAAAAAACTATATTTAAAAAGGGTTGACCATAAAAGCAGGTAAAAAGACCTTTTAATGAATATTAGAGTATTTATGCTTAAAATCATACTCATTCACATTTTAATCTTCTTTCTTTGATTGGATAAATGTAAATAAATTTAACAAACATATATAATCATATTATATTTAGTTCAATTAATTCCTTCCAATACAACGACTAGGTGTTAAATACCATTTAAATTGATAATAATAATATATTAATTTTTTGGTAAAAGTCAACGTTGTGTGCAATGTATGTTTTCAAGGAAACCCACTATTGTGTATCAGGTACGCCATCAAACACTAAATCCCATTTAATGTAAAATTAAAATACAATTCATAAATATTAAGAAATATTAATATTTCATATTTTTATTTAACGTGGATGTTACAATAACTAGTTTAAAATATCAAATTTCTCTAATATTGAGAAAAATTGTAATTTAATCACCAAATATAATAAAATTTATGAGGGAATAAAAAGTCATTTATGCAATAAAATTTAATATAATGATTTTTTCATGACCTTGGTAAACAAATCCTTGTTCAGAAAATGATAAAAATATTCCTTTTAAGTAATTTTTTGTAATGTTAAACACGGGTTAAATGAAATTAATAAATTCATTTTTTAATATTAATGGAATTCATGAAAACAATTTATAGAAGATAATTTCGTGGAAGAAAAATATTCCTGATATAATAGAAATATAGATTCAATTTTTCATAAAAAAAATTCAGTCTTAATTTGGAGTACTTTGAGAGGGTAAAATGAAATGAAAAAAAATCTGTTTATAACCATATAATAATAAATTATATGGATAGTAAAATAAAAATATATAATAATTTCCTTTGAGGTAAATTTAAACATAAAAGAACGTGAAGAAAAATTTGAATGAAGAATACACACTTACCTCAAGTCCGACTAGCTTTGTAATTAATTGTAGCCTCCTCTAAAATAAACTAAAATATATTAGAATTATATAATATTATCATATTAAAACCTATAATAACCTAAATGGTTTACTTTTGACTGATTATTACATATTATTTTAAAAATATTTCATTATCATTATCTTTATAGGTGAAAACTGGTTAGTTTTTTTAAGTATTTCTTGATTTTGTAGTTATGGCCCTTTCATCAAGATCATGGTTACAAGGTATCCATAATGTTAATCAAGATATTAATATCATATTTATTCTTTATATCCAGATTTATGACCATTCTTAAAATTTATATATTGAATAATCAGTAACACTATTTAAATAGATGAATGTATGTTCGTACACATCAATATCTTATTCACATTCTACAAAAATGAATGTTGGACAGATAAAGAATATTTGATTATTTAAAATTTTTTATTGTATAATAAATAAAAAATATATTTATTAAAACCATAATTATATTGATTAATGTGAGGTAGTGACTTAAATTTAATCATATATCTACATCTAGGCAGTATTCTACCCATACATATAAGTGATACTTTCATTTCCCATGTGATGGAATGGAGGTGAAAAATGGATTGATTATAACAATAATGAAATCCTAGTATATAAATTATAATGGATATATTATGTTAGTATATATATATATAATATTTATAGGAATAATAAGTAGTAAAATTTGGATCATTTATGTAAAACAATCAGCTTTTCAAAAAGAGACCTCCTTTGGATTACAACAGAAGCCTTATTTTGATAGTCTTATGGATAGAATAGAAGCTCAGGAATTAAGGGAAAGAATATAAGATATTTTTTTGGTAAGTATATTATAATATTTAGTTCACATAATTTTTTTATAAGGATTGATAATATAATCCATTTATTAAGTGAAGGGGGGACACACAAGGAATTACATAAAATTGTTAAATAAAATAAATTCATTTTCATATAAAAGTGATACCAATTTATATAAATTAATATTTAAGATAATATAAGGTCAAAATATTTTAAAAAATATTATGAAAAGTATACGTTCCATTTTTACCCTCATCTCTAATTTCAATCCTCGGTAATCCCATTTTAAAATTAACCATAGAAGCAAATTTTTTATTATTTTTAATTTTCATTTTGATGAATTTTTAATTTCAAATAATTGCCTATCATTAATTATTATGAAAAAATATGGAGTCCACTTCTAAATATTCTTTTTCTAGTTTTTTAAAAAATTAATTTTATTTTGTGATTATAAAATTTAATGTAATCAACTTATAGAAATATTGTGGTTTTAAGAATAAAAATGATTTAACATAAAAATAATGAATAATGCAAATTCCAAGGGATTGATTTTCATTATTTTAAATTAATATAGTCTTATTTTTCTTTAAAATTAAAACAAAAAAAATAATTAATACTTTTATATACATGATTAAAAGATTAAAACAACAAAATTATGTGAATAAAAAATATTTATATTTCCATATTATTAACCATATGTTACTATGTTTAAAAATATATATTTTTGGAAAATATATTTTTTTTTATATTTGGTCTATAAAAAATATTTCATAAACAATCATGTTATCTCATTTCATTATAATTTCATAAAAGTGAAAATATTTTTCAAATCATTATTTTCCACTATTCAGCTAAAAATTTTCTATTTTTGAAAAATAAAAAAAATCCCCCTAATCAAATTTTACTTGTTGAAATAAATGAATTATTTCACTTCTTCAAATTAAATTTATAAATTTTAAAAATTTTGGTTTTAATAATATTATTAAATAAATTCATGTGCATTTTGTTTTAGTTTCTTTATAGAGAGTGGTTTACTTACAATAATTAATGCTCGGGTGTTACATAAAACATATCATGATACACCCTTGTAAGTCTATAGTTTTCATTCATAGAATAAGAATAAGTTGGATGCTAATTATCTAGATAGTGTAATGACCTGTATTCTATTTTTAAATGATTCATTCCAATGATCATAAATCATATCATATTTACCTTAATTTAAGAATACTAGAAGTATAGGTTTTAATACACTAACATGGAGTTGAAATTTTTTAATTGATTCTATGAAATGTATAAAAGAAATCATTTTAAAATATGGTAAGAGAACTTGAGGGAGATAATTGAATATAGAAAAATACATCTCTAAAATAGAAATGTCTCAAAATATATATTATTTAACATTATCTCTCTCTATCTATAATTATCCCATGATAAATCCATCGATACCCCTCTCATTCATTAACTCTATAATCCCTTATCAATAATTTTCATTTCCTCTCCTATTCATCTAATATACCTAAATTACTATAAATTAATGAATTTAAATAGCATTAATATTAAAAAATAAGGAACGATCTAAAATCATATAATTATTTCAATGAATTAATTATCCAAAACCCCCTATAATTATTTTTTCATTAAATACATATATACATACCTTTATATTAATGTATTCTATATCAATAACATGCCAAAAAATCATTATTTCATTGTCAATTAAATTGTAAATCTCCCATTTAATTCCCCTAAAATAAATCTATAAACCATATAAATTTCTTTACGCCTAAATATAACTTCACATAAAAATAAACCGTTCAAATTTAGGTATTAAAATGATAATTTCAGAACATGTAATAAATAATTAAATTAATGAAATTTTTTAATAAGAGACATTATAAATAATAACCAAATATATGGTTTTTAAAATTCTACACAATAGATGTAATTTCTACCCTAAAAAAGTTATTTGGATTCCTTTAAAAGCTCTAGAAAATCATCCATATGTGATATTCCCTCAAAAAAATTTCTTCTTGAATATTTATGTTTTTTCAAAACACTCAAACAAATGGAATAAAATTTCCCTATAAAGTTATCTCTCGACTTTAGACGATTTACACAGGCCTCCCAATGAATGTTATATTTAGTTATAACTCCATGAATTTGTAATCAAGATCATGATATTGGTTCTATATGTATATACTCAATTGAGATATATAAAATATATTTTTTCTTGATTGTTCAATATTTTCATAGTCTTTCAATGAAAGTCATATTGGGTTTCTAATTCCTAGATTTGATGTCAAGAACATGATATGGGTTATATAATTACCTCCTCAATTGAGATACATAAAAGGACTTATGAATTACTTTATATTTTTTATATAATATCAAAAGGTATGAAATTTTAATGATAATTTCAAAAAAAAATCATAGTGATTCACAAATTCATGTGACAAATTCACTTTTTATGAAGTTCTAAATGAGGACACACTCACATAAAGACATGATCACCAGCATCAAACTCCAAGGGTCATCTAAAATGATTAGCATATGAATTATATTTTTTTTATATAAGTAAAAAATTTTAAATAACTATAATCTTATTAATAATTTGAGCCATCAATCTAGGTTCAATAAATGACCTTTAACCTTTCTCCACCATTTATAAGATAATCAATAAGGTATTATAAACAATGACTGAAAGGGTGATATTTTAATTGATGAATATTAATATTATTATAGGAAAATATATCAAGGGTTAAATTATAGTTATATTCCACCTAAATTGATTGTCCAATGAAATCTAAATTACCTTCCAAAATCATGAAATAATATAGGTGTACCTATAATGAATGATTTACTTAGGAGATCTAAAAAGAATAATAATCCCCATGAAATATTACATTCCATCTTAAATGGTAGAATATATCTCCAAAATGCGAAAAAATACATTCAAATTTTTATGTATATCTACCATAGCCCAAATAGTATCATTCATTAATGGTGACCTAGGTAGACCCATTACAATGTTCTTAGCAGAATATTTGGGAAATTTCATCCCTACAAAAAATATTTTTTGTGAAAAATATATAGTGGTTTCATTTCTGACTCACAGTAACCAAAACATATGTTTTAAATCCTGGAATATATTTATAGTTACGAGACAAATCCTATACCAAAAATCACCCATTATTGGTTTCACAACCATAAATGATGTCACACATCCATTCACACTCTAGGTTAGATAACATTGATTTTTACACTTCCACAAACAATATATTATTATTATTATTAATAGAAAAACAATGATACTCTCTATTTTGTTTTTCTCTCAATGAAAATCAACGAAATGAAATATTTTCCTCCACTACTCTTCAGCTGTGATAATAAATTCAGTTTGATTATTTCTACACATGGATTCATACACATCCTTATCTTTTTGGGGTTTATAAAGTATAAAAAATAAAAGGATATTTCGAAATCTACCAAAATAATTTATCTCAAATTGAGATCACACTCTGAGATGATATATTTGAAACACTAATGATTGGTACATTCCATGATTTTTTTACTAAAGATATTTAGTCTCCAGTGATATTATTCATGCACCACCAGATATAAGTCTATATAATTTATAGGATAGCTATTTTATAATTTTTCATATATATTGATCAATATGAATGTTATGACATATATGGAGGTAGAAAAAAAAGATGGGTTGAATTCCATATATTAAAAAATCAATTTAACTTGAATGATAAAGATAATTTCGATGGAAAATAACAATAAATATTTAGTAATAAATTAATAAGTGATTTTTTAGTATGAAGTATGTATACATAATTAGTAAAAGGGTTAAAATATTTATTTTATATTATATTGGACCTATACAATCCTACATCTACTCTTAACACTCTAAAACCATGTGTATGAATATACAAAATGATAGAACACAGTTTTAATGGAGATTGAAGACACTTTAAAACCTTCCTTATTCAAACATGGTGGAATAACTCAACGATTCATTTTTATCAAAAACAAGGCACAACAATAAGTAACTACATTTTCAACACCTATAGGAAAAACCAAAACACCTTCCTGTTAATGTGGAAGAAGAACCAACCATTCCTTTTGTTGGATAATGTAGAACCTCTGAGGTTCGTATTGAATAGTTTATCATAACTAATGTATATAACTTTTAATGGAGGTAAAACAAGTAAAATGGTCCTAAATAAAACTTTTTAGAATATAATATTTCAAAACAATGAGTGAAGAAATAGTTGAACCAATAAAAATGATAAACAATGTTGTTAGTGTAGAAAAAGTATCTTCATACCACCGATGGTGTAGAAATGTATAGGTCTAGGAAATCTATCATGGATGTGTGTATGAAATTTGATATCTCTAACACTTTAACACATAAAAATCATTAATGTATCCTATATATCTATTTTTATATATCTTAGTCCTTCCTTAACAATGATTAATTCCATCTGATTCAAACACTATGTTCATTCAATTTAATTACCAAAGTTAACTACAAATATGATATTCTTCAACAATATATATAACATAATGTAAGAATAGTTATTCAAAAAATTAAATAATTTTGTTACCATTAGTCAATTATATGAACCAATAATACTTATCCACATCTTTATAAAAATAATGTTTCTAATTTATTATTAAATCCACTCCTATTTGCTTGTTTTTAATCATTTGAATTTTCTTTGTAATTATTCTTCACATGATACAAAAAAATTTAAAGAGAGACTTATAATGATTTCTGAAAGAATTCTATTTATTAGTACATGAGTTGGATAATTATTCATTCACATGTTTCATAAGTCATGTGGAAGACACTTTATATGGTATCTTGGTTATTCAGATGCATTAATGAAATTGTTTATATATAAAATTCATTATTAATTATTTCACATGACTTGAAACTATATTAATTATAAAATGATATCCATATTTTGAATATTTATTTCTAAACCCTCCTTTCAATACAAAACCTTCAAATTAGATTGTCAGATAAGAATACTATTTTAAATATCATGTTATTTACTATTGATTTTATATGTATATGTAAGATCTTAGATATATAAAATTTAATTCTTCATATATATGTGTCCACAAATATACCAAATTCTGTTATGAAAAATTATGTTTTTTCTCACAGTATACATAAAAGTAAACACCCAATACATATTTTGAATTTACATTACAAAATTTCCAACTCATATTATTATGTAATGGTAAGACATATGTATATTGGAGTCTTTTAATTTTTTAAATCCTCCAAATATCTCATATCTATTGAATGTGTAATGGGAATGTACATAATCAATTCTATAAATCATCCAATATCTAAGATCAAATTTATATTCTTCTCCATGCATATGAGTCATGTACATTAGAAATTTTCAAAACAGGAAATATGATATATGAACTAAAATAAATTCTATAATAATAAATAGTTATGCCAACAAATAATTTTAAAAAAATCATGAAATAGTAATAATAAAATCAAAACTAATTGAGGGTAAAGTAAACATTAAAAAAAATAAGTGGTAGGGACCCACCCAATGTTATATCCATTTTCATAATCACAAAACCAAAAAGGCTCAACTGTGACTATTAAACCCCCATTTCATAAGGATTATAAGGATAATATTGGGGTGTTTATGAAAAAAATAATTCAATGATCTCAAATGAGTACCACTCTTATAAATTTTAATGCTCTCTTCCAAAAATATGATAAATAAAGTATACAATAATAATTCACTAAGTAATCAATCATAATATAATCGATAATAATTCATAATACTAACATGATAAATAGATATTCCAAAAGATTAAATGAATTAATACCATTAATATCATGTATAATTTAATGATAAACCATCAATTAATGATGAAAAATAATTTTTAAAATTATTAAATCTCTCCCTTAATACAAGATTTCTTTTTGAAATGATATGAAAACACATTATCAATATATAGACTCTTAATAAATAAAACAAAAACCATTTAAAGTACTGAAATAGTTACATATATTCAATTAGTAATAAATTTTTTTTGAAGAATTAAAAATAAACAATACTTAAGAACTTGGTACTAAACAAAATATAAAATAATTAAATATATTTTCACTATCTAAAATAGTATTTTATAAAATAAATCTCATTTCATCATACCAAATAAAAATCCATATGGGGAATGCATGCTTCCCAAAAGAACAATCATATAAAGTAATAAAAAATATTTTACGTCTAATTAGATTAGAATAAGAAAAATTAGGGCCCATTATACTAAAATGATAGATATTTTAATATTGAAAGTAAATATTGATAAAAATCCTTTTTTGACTAAGATTTTACAAACCTGTTAATGAATAATCATATTCATAATGATTAAATAAACCAAATTTAAAACAACAATTGTAGTGTAAAAAACCATTATATTAATTTTATCAATAAACACTATTAAATGAATTTTATGGACTAAGTTTATCATTGAAATAATATTACCAAACACAGTATTCCTCAAATAGCCTCCATTTAAAAAATTTTCCCTATCATTCTTCAAACATTAAGTATATTTCGGAATTGATTTTAGATAATCGAAATCACTATAATATATATAAGGTATGTTATTAAAATTAATACTTATTTACTTATAATTTTATTCAATAAATTCCTATACTATTTCTCGAAATGAAATATAACATCTAACATAACATTGAATTTCATTCTTTATTTCTTATTTTTTTTAAAAATAAAATATTTCAACATATTATTCTCCTATTTTAGACATTTCATCTCTTCTCTTAGGTAAAATTATTACAATCAATTTAATTGAACTTTTCAACATTAAAAAATAATTGTTTTTATTCTAAAAAAACTAATACATTTATACTTAAGTGATATGTATTTGATATTCATTTTCTCCATTTCCTATTTTTTATCTTATAATTCATACGTCTATTCAAAACTAAGAATATAGTAACTAGAATCACCAATTGAATCATACGATGAAGTAAAATTTATGGAAGATGATGATTTCACCTCAACATATTTAAACATGAATCATATATTAGTATAATGTTTCTTCACCTTATATTATGAACTAAATTATTTAAATTACTTCCTTCTAAAATTTCCATTTATACAATTTCTTCTAGGATGTTCTAACCTCATGGTTCCATGTTTTCTATATTAAAATTATAGAGGTTCTATATGGTACAAATATTATCCTATGATTACAGTCTAGAATCATCTTATATGAAACATATTCTCATTATAAACATCAAATATAAAATATTACTGGAGAATTTTACCAATATGTAAAAAATTATTAATCCCACAAATACATACAAATTATACATTCAATAAATAATGTAAGAAACCCATGTTACAAAGGGTTTTCAATGAAACCCAATATTGGGGTAAAATATAGATGTAATTGATAATGCATTGATTGAATTGTAAGTTTTAAAATAATCATCATAACATAAATAATAATGATTAATTTGTTTAATAATAAGAATTAAAATTTCATGAATAATCAAGAAGTTTATTTTTAGTTTCATGAGTCGATTAAGAAAAGGTACAAGAGATAGAACAAGTGAATTTATGGATTATTTAGTAGTTCATATAATAATGAACCTATATCCAATCATTACACTCTAAACCTGAGAATATGGATACTCACTAATATTGACATCACTTTTGAAGAAGTGTCACAACTATTTTTAACATGACTTTTTACATTTTCGGTGAAAACACAGACCATACCTTTTCACAATGACAAAGAAACACCAAAACCCCCGACATTTTTTATACAAAGAGGAAAATTCAAGACATATTTTTTTAAAGTAGGTGATGAATGAAACATTACTCTTGTATGATATGTTAAAACCTATGTACGTTCTTTTTTATCAGTTTGTAATTATCAATTCATATTAATGTATAACTAGGGAATATTACCCAATAAATACATTAAATTATAGACTATATAACATAAAGAATGAATAAATAGTAAAACATAGTATTGATTATGAAATAGGTCATGGGTTTAGATTATGTATATTCATTATATAAAATATATATTCTGATTTATCAATACAAATATATAAATTCAATGCATATGTAATTTAAGCACTTGAACTATTCAGTAAATTAGTATTGTATATTTATCACGTATCCCTCTCACTTTTTGAACCATCATCTTTCTTAACATAGAATATATAATAATGGATAATTCAATTCAATTTAAACTCCATGATATTCCTTCTTAACATCATGTGTGGACTTCCTTAACAACCTATATTATATAATAATTATAATAATACTTAAAATAATAAAAATAATAACATTACCATTAATCCAGTATATATATTAGAAATAAATTCTCACCTTCTCTATAAAAACTCTTTTATAAAATCTCATTCATTCCTTCCATAATATAAATAATTTAAACATTAGAATATTCACTTAAAATATTCTCCTTGTAATATAGTGTCTCTAAAAAAATATGTAACTATGAATTCGGAATCAATTTTGTTTATTCATACATGTGAAAACTAATGATTCAAACATGAGATTATGATGTTATGCACAAGTCACCTAATGTGATATCTATTCTCTTTGGATCCATTAGTGAAAGGATATATATATATATATATCACAATATTCATGGTTTCACCAAAAGTGGAATTGTAATGACTTATACATAGTATTCATCATTTACAACCATAACTTCTGAAACGTTCTTTAAAACCTATATTTAAAATCAAAAAATTAGCGTGACATAGTTTTCCATATATTTTGTTCTTCACTATAGACTATTAAAGTAAAAGTAACATCTTAAGTATGTGAAATTAAAATTTTCACATATAGTATAAAAACGCTTTACCAAATTTAGATATATTAATGAAATCTTCATTTCTCATATCAAACATAAAATTAAACAATACATATATAGGATAAATTGTTGTATGAAATTTACAAACCACTATAATGTGTTAGGGTGAAACTTCGGTATCTAATAGTCAATCCCTTTGTGAGTATTCCTAACACTCCAATATCCCCTGTATATGTAAGTTTCATGTTATTTTTTTTTATTTTCCTGAAATTCCAATACTTAATATTCATTTTTTAATCTTCAATATTCTAAATAATATTGTACATAAAAATATTTCATAACAAAAAATATGAGAAACCACATAATATAAATTATATAATAATAAATAATAGTAATAATTAATGATTAAGAAAAAATAAGGATAAGATAAATATATATGGAATGTAATTATTATAAAAAATAAAAAAAGATCAAGGATACACTCAATAATGTCATTGTATGACTATCATTTATAAGACTGAACCATGTACATTCTTATGAGTCATCATAATATACCTTATATCCGTAACTGTATATTCTTTATGAAAATAAATTATTTTGAATATTGTATTAACTTCATATTTTCAGAATATTTTTGAAACAACTCATCACTTTCAAATTTAAATACCATTTTATTAAATGGTATCATTGGTGAATTAAATTTTATGAAATATTTCCACAACACATTGGTAATATCTAAACAATCATTGAAAAAGTTTCATCTCAAATATGTTGATCAATATTTCTTAAGACCAATTAACCTTTACACTAGAATGATTAAATTGGGATCATTTATCTAAATAACTAGTCTATGAAATTTGATCCCATGAATCAAATAGATATATTTTAATAACATTATATATAACTTATATTCGTGAAAAATTACCAAAAAAATGTCTATCTATTTTTAATGATTGAATTATTATCATGAATAAATTCAGATTTCATAAAATAAAAATACCATTAATATATAAAAAATATTTTTTATTAATTGTTTCATCGAGTCTTTACACACTATCACTACATAAGTCACACTAAAATTCCTGAAAAAAACACTTAATGTCTATAATTACATTTAATATCTCTATATGGTGAGTTTTATTTTCAAACCCTCCACTGATTATATCTAATGAAAATAAAAAATTTAGAGAACCACATATGCCCTTATAGCTGATCATGTAAATAATCAATAAGAGGTAATCAATATTTACTCTTTAGAGTCATGTGATTAAATTTCTAATAGTCAATACACAATATAAAACTCCAAAATACTAATTGGAAATATAATATTTGTGCTTGTAATGCCCTACAACTTTATTATCAATTTCACATTAAATAAATACTATGTTTAATCTCTTGTTTCGTAGGTAGAAATAAAATAATTAAACTATTATACATTAAAACAAAAAACCAAATTTAACCTTTGTAAAATAGGTTTTAAATTCTAATGAAATAATAAAAGTGACCACTATATGAAAACCATGTTAATCGGGCAGGTGATGGAATCATTTAGTCTTAACCTTTACTATGACATTCACATATACATGCTTTGAAATGAGGTGGATTCACTAGGGTTTTCCCTATACCATGCTCAACCTAAACCATAAAAATTATGGGATGGGTCGAATCATATTCCATTGATGTGAAAGTTCATGTAAATTTATACAAGATCCGTGCTAGTTAAAACACCACCCATGAATTCTAATAGGCCATATTTTATGCTTAAGTCTTACATTATGATCTTGAGGTGTTATATAAATACAAATTAATATGATATAAACATGTAATTATAAATGTAAGAAACTATTTGTATATAATATCTATTTATAAATTAATTTTTTTATTTTTAATGAAAAATATTGTTCAATTTTAAAACTAATGTTTTATAACCCTTTATAAATTCATCAAAATTATTAATAAATATTGTTTGGAAAAAATATATTTTAACTAAAAATTTGTTTTTCGATATTTTATATTATGAAACTAAATATATTATTGATAAAATATTACTGAAACAAATATTTTATTAACAAAATTTAATTATTTATTGATTGGAAATAATAATAATTGTAAATATTTTAATAATTTATTTTACCATGAAAAGAAATTTCATTATATTATTTCATTTAAAAGTAGAATCACCATTTTTTAGAAATTTAATTTAAAAAAATAAAATCATATTTTTGATTTAGAATATAAAAAATATCTTATAATAATATTTTTGTGAATTATTTAATGGGTGTTTTTTATGTGTATATAAAAAATGTAGTTTTTGTTAATATAATATCATTTTTTGACATCATTATTATATAATAATGGAGTAAATATTTTATGAAATATTTTTATTGAACATTATTATTTTTATGGAAGGAAATAATTTATTTAAAAACATTATTTTTATTTTTTTAAAACTAATTTTTTTTCATTTTGTAAATAGATTTAATCTTCTATAATAATCAAAATTGATTTTCATTCTTTGGTTTAAAATAAGTTTTCAAAATATGGAATTTAGCTTAATTTTACAATAAAATATATATAAATATTTATTTGTTAATGATAAACTTTTTACTTTCATGAAAATATTCATCATTTAAAGTGTTGTCATAGACATAATTTTTATTTTAAAATTTCAGTATATCTATAAAATAAGTTTTTACATGTTGAGAGTGCTAATATTAAAAATAATTCTTCTCAAACATATAAAATTATTTGATGAAATTAATTCAATATTTGAAATCAGAAAATCAAAATTATGTAATAATGTACAGTTAATTCTAATATATAAATATTAATTTTTTAGGATGAAAATATAGTTACCAAAGTAAATTAAAGTTATGGTAAATGGTGTTTTACCATGTCTAAAATAGATAAAACATATAAAAACATGTATCAAAATGAATTTTAGTAGTGTTTGTTGAGTAAAAAATATATACCATCCATTTTCTCCACATTATTAATTTTTAGTGATAATATGTGTTCCTTTTATATTAAGAGGTTATATTTAAAAAATTGAATTCCATACACTTATAAAAGAGTCATTCCATCCCTCATCCAAGGAATCTATAAAATTTAATTTATCCTTTATATTCTACCATTTTTCCCGTAGACACCTATAATATGTTTTTTTATCCCATTAATCAATGTAAAAGTCTTCAATCCTTTGTATCTATGAAGTACTCCAACAGGAGGATCAAACAATCAGTTTCAATACTAATAACATCCAAACCTAATTTATTTTGTATTTTTCAACTAAAAAATTTAAACTTCCCATAAATTTATATATATAATTTTATATTTTTTGTACATAATGATATTATCTTTAGGTAATAATTATTATCCACCTTTCCCCTTTTCATATAGAAAAATGAAAATTATTTTTGTGTGCTTGTAAATAAAACCACCTCTATAAAGTGAATTGTTTAATTTTCATTCATATCCTTAAAATAATCATTCAAAGGTGTATTTAATTAATAAATGTTATATCATTAAATTTTTGGGATACAAAATAGATAAACTATTTCCTACCCTTCTACCATTCTTCGGAAACTCAAAACATCATCTATTTGTTTGTGCAGACTACATCAATCATGTAATGATATATTTCATTTTAAATTTCTCTAATTTTTTTATTTATCTGACAATCTAAATAATTAATTTAACTCCTTAAAAATATAAATAATAAAATTATTATTCTCTAATAATTATAATATGAAGAATATTCACATTCCAAATTAAAAACATCCATCGATTAAAGCATGTTCTTTTTTAGTCAGTTTCACACCCAACATTAATAATTTGATAAATATATATCCTATAATAACTTGTAATGTTAAATAATAGAATTATTGTACATTAATGGTATGATAATGATATTATGGTTCTCAAAAGGTTATATTAATATTTAGCTTATTACTAATATACAAACCTGATTTTTCAAAAATTACTGAAAAATGCACACCACCCATATCATTCAAAAGAATCATTACTAATATTATCATGGAATGAAATTGGAACCTAATAAATCATAATTATTATTTTTTATATTAACTTAAATAAATTATTAATTATTAAATTTTCATCTATTAATGATGATCTACATCGTCATTACAAAGATTGTGAATAATAATTAAAATTACAAACAACTCGTGATAAAAACACACTCTAATTAAGTAGTAAATGTATAATTTATTATTATGGTTTAATACTCTATAATTTAGTATAAATGAATATGGTTCAAAAATAAGTTATTAATATTGTTATTTTTGTTATATAAAAGTGTGTCCATTTTTACTAAGTGCGAATAAAATTCAAGGATATTTCTTAACTCAAAACCCATTCATTGAGTTATAATGTTTCATATTGAAATATATTTTTATAGGTTGGATAAGTTATTCCCTATGATTTTTTTATGTTTAATTTCATATATATATTATATGGATTTAAATTGAAACCACATTAACCCTTATTCAAATATCACTAACTTCATGAATCATAATATCTACAAGGGTTTCTGTCTCAATGCCCATTTATGGAGGCATGTTCTCTTGTTATGAACCAACACAAATTTATTTCATGTAATAAGTTCCCCATTGGATTCTATTCATATTATTAAATTTTATTTCATTTTATTTATAATTCATTTACTTTAATCTCCCATACCCATTATTTGGATACAAATTTTACAAAATTTATAAAACACTACTACCTTTATTATGTCACAATTTTTTCTCTTTTAATAGGGTTTTAAAAGTTCTTTTTATATTGTATGGTGACATTATAATGACTTTACCTCTTCTTTTATTGATAATTTTATGGATTTATTTCATTCTTAATATAAGTTTATAGTGTTAAAAATGACTTATATCATCTAAAAATAAGTTATTTTTCTTCCATGTCCTAATGCACTCTTCCAATTAATGATATTCTTTATTATTTTTATTTATATTGATATTCAAATTCATAATTTATTTTTTCAGATGAAATATTTATTATAATTTTTATAATGTTTTATTCAATGAAGTTATTTCATAAAATTATTTAAAATATATTTTCTTTTTTTATTTTACATTTTATCTTCCACTACACATTTAATATAGATAAACTTCATATAATTTTAAAGTTTCTATTATTGATGATTGTTTTTAAAAGTAATCATTCTACATGTTATTCAACTCACCCTTTTAAAATTAATTTTAAAGTTATATATAACATCTCCTTTTATGATAATGTAAAATTGTGTTTCAAAAATCCATTTTATAGTTTCCATCCCTTTTCCTCTTTTTTGAAAATGTAAATACCTAAATAGAATTTAATTTTTCATTAATAAAAATATTAATTAAAAATAAAATCACTATTTGGGGGATTGAAATTTTTTAGTATCAACCAAACTTATTATTTATTACATTTATTGCGATATCATTTCAAAAATATTATGAAAATAATTTTTTCAATGGATTATTTAGGATTATGAAATGGTTGATTTAAAATTCCAAAAATATGTATAAATGATTATCAGGTGGGGTCCTATATCTACCTAAAATTAATAAGTAGAAATTTTATATCTTATGATATATATACGCACAGAGAGGTGAAATAATTGTTCCCCACTAGGCAAGGGTGTGATTGAGTGACTCACGTAGGTGATGTACCCTATGTTTATGTTTGTTAAATAGTTTCTTATTATAATAAGATTCAATAAAATGTATCATTTTTATGTTATATTCTTATGATTATACTCCATGGATCATGTTTACTAACTCATACTCATGGTCCATGGTAAATGATTGTTAATTTAAGATTTTGTTTCCTTCTATCCTGAATTTTGAACAACCGTTAATATTCCATGATGTTTTGGATTATATATATACCCCTACTCATGTTTTATCGAATTTTTATGATCTAAACCATTATAAAATGTTCATGAGTTTTTCCTTTCTGAGAGTTTGATCTCACCACATTATTCTTTTGTTCCCCAATTTATGGAGATGAGTACAACTATTGAGAAGCATAAAATGGATTCTAGATTTGTTAGACTTTTAGAGATTTGTTCACAAGGTATCATAAAAATATATAATTTATATAGATGATCCTATAAGACATTGAACTATTTATTCCAAGATTTTTTATACTATTTGAAGTATAAAGTAAAATGTATGGATGGAGAATAAAATAAATATATTTTTATCTTATTTTTCCTCATTTTTAATATGACATTGTTTTTATAAAATTTAATTTTAGCACTATATACTAGAGTGATAGTTTGGTTGGATATGTTGGTATCAGAGTGGGTTTTAGTTATTTATTAGGTTTTGTTTAGGTATATTTGGTAACAAGAATGGGAGATCATTTCTAAAAATATAAGGACAATTCTATTTATTGGGTAAAAACCTAATTTTTTTTAAACTATAGATTATGTGGTTTTGATTACAATGATATCCTTATATAGATTCTAAAAGTGGATACGGGTTCTCTAATAAACTTAACTGCGCGTATTAATGCTGATAGATGTGTGTATTAACATAATATTCACTTGGTACATGAAAAAGAGGCCTATCTGAACACCTGGTTTGATAATCCAAGGGGATATTCTTTGTTTAATCAAATTCTCTATTCAAACCACTACGAAGGATTTATTATGTTATTGTATTTGGAAAATAAATACAAGAAAAATTAACATAATTAATCCTAGGTTTAAATGAAATATCTTTAGGACAAATAGATCTAAATACTAATTTGATGGAGAAAAATGGTTAGAAAATTGAGGTTAAATCTTTTAGGTGATAATTTTGAAATAATTATTTTAGGATGTTAGTTTTTCATCATTCATTCTACCAATTTTGGAATTTTTTTAGTGGGTGAATCTCAAAGTAATCATGATAAGGAATGGATTAATTTAAATGAATGATTTTTCTATTGATCAACACAATAAGATAAAATATGGTTAGAGAAATAAGGTGACTATTCCAAAACAACTACCACAAATATTTATTGACATTGTGAATATATTTTAATTCCAAATCATACTAATAAAGCTAATTATTATATATCATTAATGATTTTGTTACAAATATGATGATGTAAATAATATTCAATTTTCTACATATTAATAATATGGAAGAATAACCACGGGAAATGCCTCCTAGAGATGTGAAGTAGTTTTTTGCAGAAAATGAGGTCAATGTGAATCAAATTAAAAAGGAAAAATAATGATTCCAATGGAGGTAAATATGGTTCACCATAAATTACCAATAATATTTCAAGGTCTTAAATATGGGTAACTTGGGCACTATTAATGTCAATTCCCGGATCTAAGGGTTAATGGGGATGTTGAGCATATACAACCTCATAGATCAAGGAATCAATAAAGAGTGCACTTTATCCCTACTGTTGAGCTGGATCATAATAATAATTAAATTGAAGGTATATTAGTCCTCAAATACAAATATGTGAATGAATTTTTGGAGTTTGATTCTACACACCCTGATATATCTATGATGTTTTCAATGAACATTAAAACACCACCCAAAATATTTAATAATAAAAAAGCACAATGTTTTATGATTATATTATTCATAGAAATTGATTCTAATAATTCTACAAATGATAATATTATTATACATTAATTAGATGTATTTAATGTGATTTTTCTAAATGGATTGGATATCTCTACTTAGAGATAATGTTATTTATTATAATAATAAAATCACATTTTATATCAATCAATTAAATTCTATAAATTTTTTGATGATTATTTACTCCATTTGGAAGAGAATTATATAATATGGGTTAGGATACAGAATATTGATAGAATCTTATCTCAAATTGTTAGAGAAAAACTCATTATTAGGGATATGCATTTTTTGAGGAAATAATTCCTTGAATATAAGTTTTTCTATTTCAAATATCTTTTGGAATTATATCTTGTGTTCTATATATATTTTAAATTACATTGAATATTTTAATAGTGTATAGATAATTGAAATTATTGGGACATAAATTATTTATGTGGGGCCGGTTTCACCCAAATAGTTTCGTATTAATTTCACATTAAATTTATAATTAGATTAACATTTTAGTTCACACGTAATATTGATCTAAATTTAAATCATTGCAATTAAAAAATAAATTATTAAATATGAACATTATAATATTTTTTTCATTAAACATGTGGGATTAACAAAAATTAACATTACAACGAAAACAATGTAGATAAGATAAGAGATTACATCGAGCAGTATGATTCTTTCTTATGATGGTCAACTATCATAGATTAGATTCGAGGTCAAATCATGGGGTTTTCCCTTGACCAATACCAATATGAACTGTAAAAATTATATAATTTTTTTAATCATATGTAATAGAATTAAATTATAATAAAACATTAAACAATGTCGATTCAAGCTGAACTACTTACCATAATTTATACTAGAAAATGTTTTATGCTTAGGTATAACATTGATATCCTGAAGGTTTATGTAAGTATAAATTAAGATGACATAAACATGTAAATATCAAATTAATATATATTTTTTTACAATATTTATTTTAGATGGTTAATATTTTTAATTTTAGATAAAAATAATGTTATTTTTTAATAATAATTCATTGATAAAAATCAATTAATGTAGAAAAATAACTAATATGATCATTTTATGCTTACATTATATTTTATCTAAAATTTTATTTTTTTATGTTATTCATTTTAAGACACTAATATATATTGGATAAATTATTTTTGATATAAATAATATAATAAAAAAATTAATTACTAATTCACATATATTTAGAATAAAAACCATTAATATATCAAAAAATTATTTTCCAATGAAAACATCTTTAATTATATTTTTGTGCAATTATTTAAATTCTATATTATCAAATTCTTTACTTTTAATTTTAAATAGTTATCATCATTTTTAGATTTATAATAACTATATTTTCAAATGATTTATTTTGGATTTTTTGTAATTATTTATTTTTAGGATAATAATGATATCTATACTTTTTATTAATACCATAACATTTTTTGAAACTATCATTATATAATAATGGCATAATGAATTTATTAAAAAAAATAATGAAAATAAATATTTTATGAAATAAAATGATTTATTTTAAATTACAATGTTGAATTTCAAAAAAACATGTTCAATAATTTCTATCACAAATAATTTTTTATTCTAATAAAACATTCATTTTTTCATGAAATTATTATTTCACAATTTGGGCTGTAGTTTTTTTTACATTGAAAGATGAAGAATTATTATTTTTTTAATAATAAATCAATTAATTTCATAAAAAACAACAATAATTATTTTATCATAAATATAATTTTTACGCTTAAAAAATATTTTTCTATAAATTTGTTTTTACATGTGGAGTATGCTAATATTAAAATAAATGTTTTAATCTATTTGAAATTATAATGTATAAAACCTTATAGATTTAACTTTTGTATGTTTTTAACGCCTCTGGTGCTCATATGATTCCTTGTGCATATATACAGGTGTTTGGATACTAATAGATGGAAGTAGGGAGGATTCATAATGTTTAGGGGTTTCACATTGTGATTGTGATGTTCGTGACATGGGTGAGAACCTACTTCATAGTCATTCAAATTGAATTCGTAGATCCATCATAAAAGTAGGGACATCAGATACATGGATAGATCAGATAAATGGTTGGATAGGCAATAAGGATGAATCGACTATGTGGTTGTATTAGCTACATGGTTGGATCGACTACATAGATGAATCAGCTACATGGTTGTATCAGCTACATGAATCAGGTACATGGTTGAATCAACTACCTAGAAAATCTACATGACTGAATGGATATATGGATCATCTATGTGATAAATCAGTTATGTGAGTGACCAGATAGTTGAATATGTATCCGGAAAAAAAACATCAATGGGGATGTTGGGTATATAGGGATTTCGACTATGTAGAATTGGCCATAAGATGATTTCCACCAGTTTGGGGAAGCTTACCATGTTGTTCTTATGGAAGCATGATTCATGGGGTATTTATGGTCAATTCATTAAGGATAATCATATCCTTCATTTTTTGTGATTGTTGAGGTTATAAATAAGTTTTTGTGCCTATATTTTTATGAGATCTATAATAGCTGGAAATAAATATTATATGATCTAATAACTCTAATCATCCGATATTTTTTAACATTATAATGAAGTTCCTTCCCCTAGTTCATTCATGGATTATTCCTATCCTGATTTTAGGTTTTTTAATCCTTCCATTAAAGTTGAGGAATCTTTCTGTTTTTGTCTTGTGTTTCCACCAATTGTGATTCCATATTATGTGCCCCCTATTTTTGGTGAATCAAGTTGCATTATACTTCTTCTCCTTAATATTATATTAGTTGAATATCTATTTAATTTATTTTTAATGGTAATTTTACCATGGTTTATCCCCTAGATGTAATCGATTTACCCTAAGGAAAATTGAATTAGATTGACAAAGAATTAGTTTTTAGTCATCTTTTGTTGTTTTCTATTATGATAAAAGATTACCTATTTAGTTTAAAGATAAATTCATATATATTTTATTCTTGTTAGTATTTTTTTTGTTATATATGATAAAATATTTCTTCTTGTAAGTTGGTAATGAACGTAAATCTATAATTAATTGATAATTAATTATTTATAGAATAAAGATTCATTTTCAATGAATCTTGTGTTTTTTAATTGAAAATGATAAAATTAAAGGAAATATGCATGTTTAATTGAATATTTAATCGAATGTGTTGATGGAATTTTATGAATAATGAGAAGCAAGTTAATTATTTCTAATAAAAATAATTAAAGTCCTTTTAATAAATTGTAATTCCATAAGTTTTTTGAAAATCGACTGTATTCATGGAAGAATGATTAAATTATTTATTTAATTAATTCAGTATCTTCTGATATATAAGAAGTATTAGGTTTTATATAGTTGGAACATATGATTAGTAAATTGGTTAATTCAATATCTAATTTGAAATGGTTGGGTGATAAAGGTAATTTCTAGGGCCTGATTTTTTTATTTTCTTGAGAGGTATGAGATCCTTTTGTTTGATATGTAGGATCTCATTTGTGTTTCATAGATGGATGCCTTATTTAGTGTATATATTAACCTATTGGTTATTCATGTTGGCATCCCACATATTTTTTAACATTCTAAATATGGGAACTTTGCTATGAGATTTAATATGAGTATGGTATGCATAAGCCTGGGATGGCTGAACTAATACGGTGTGGGAGGCCAATATGTGATATAAGCCAAGGATGGTAGTGCCTGGAATGGTTGATGTTATATGGGAAGGGGATACCTAGAGGATTTGGTAGTAGTTGATTCCTGTCAGGGAGTGATGCATTAGGAAATTAAAGTGGGTTTCAGGTATGGAATTAGAGATAATTTAATGGGTTGAAACCAGGATTACAAATTGATATGATATAGATGAATGTTTACTTGAAATGATTATTATTATTGGTTAATGGTCAAGATTCTTAATTTTATCTATATTAAATTCCCCACTACATAAGGAAGCTAGATGTGCTTGGTTTCATATTTCCACATATTAATATCTTTGGATGGGTTTCCAAGAGTACCTAGATTATGGAATGATGTTGATAATGAATAAATAATTCATAAAACATGAAGTTGGTGATGATGGAATGAAAATTCCGAAAATATGTTCATATCAAGAAACTTTAGACTCAATTCGGATTATTCATGGAGGGAATAGATATTACATTGATGATTAGTGTAATAAAATTAGGAATAGTATTATAGGTTAAATAATGGTTAATGAATAAATTAATCAAAGGGAATGATAAAAAATTAATTAATGTATGTCTTAGAATTATTTTTTTTCTTATAGGATATCTAGTCCCCAATGGTGGTTGTTGGGTGTCGGAGTGGTGATAGTCGTAGTTGATTTGAGGCTAGGTTATGCTCATATTGTGGGTTTTCACTATAATATATCATGTATATTCTGTGATATCATACTCTACCCCCATCAATGTTTCGTATAAAAACTAAGACTTAGTTAAAGTAGAGAGGGTCCCCCACCCCACACCATAATAGAAGGATGTATGGGTGAATACCCCCTTTTATATCCTCTCTTTTCTATTAGTATATAATTGTGCAAGTATGTATAGTAGTTAGTTTCTATTAATATGGGTGTAGGGGACATTGGTGGATTATATATATTTCACAAACATATATCATTTGATATAGTATCTAATTAATTTTTATATGTATGATGTTTATAGGATGTTATGGTTTGACGAACCTTTCTTGATATATTGCATGTCATGGAATGTGTTATAATACCTCATTGATGATACACATAATGAGGGATGTGGTGGCCCCTAGAAAATATCTAGTTACTATATGATGATATGATATCGGATAATTTGATGATAGGATATAATGATTATGTGATGCCAAAGGTGAATTCTCTGATTCCATTCATAGGTGTGTTCTAGGTGGTTTATTTTCAAGAGTGATTGTTTAGGATGTGAAATAATGGGGGAGAGGGGAAAACCAGAGTGGAAGTGACATTGTTGTACTTATGATGGATTGTAACTATTTTATATGATTTCATTTATGGGATACGTTGTTAGAGTTGGAAATGGTGAAGCTGGGATCTTAGTATAACTGTTTAGGTGACAAGATAGTTTCACAATTGTTCACTATTCATTAGCATGATTTCGTTATATTTTGAAAGAGGGGATTTGGGGAGGATCCATATAAGTATAATTTTATATTCAACCTATGTATATTAAAATATTTTTCAAGACAACCAGATAATTTTGGTGATCTGGATGGATATTAAAAGCTCAATGTTCACATGGGCTTTTTTGGTATTTTTAGAAATTTCTGTAAATACAATTATGGTAATTATATATTATACTTTTATTGTTTTAGTACTCTATGACATTTAATGTATCAACATGGGATTTCATTATATATATCTGTCAGAGTATATTTTGATTGTTGTATTTACATTATCTATAAATTCTACATTTTTTCTTAGAGGGTAACGCCTCATATATATTATAATAATTTCCTTGTTAGTTGTTTCTAACTTGGAGTGTATTGGAGGTGGGACTTGGGTAGTCACCATCTCTCTTTTCTCATTTCTAGACTATGAGGGGTACTCATTGGGAGGAGGGGGTTTTTACAAGGTTGTATCTATGGTTCATGTTGAGTGATAAGATTGAGTTTGCACATAATAATAGGTATGGTTTCATTGGTTTATAGGGAAACCATGACAACTATGTTTACTATATGGTGTAAATAAAAGTGACCACCTGATACACATGTAATTAATGACCCCTATTATCTGATGGATAGTCAATTATTCTTATTGAGCATACTAAATAATGTGATAAATGTGTCAAGCTAGAGACCTTAAAATAGACTATACATCATTCTTCTATGAAAATATGTAATAAATGGGTAGATTGTATGATAGGTTAAAAAATCAACATGATAAGAATTAACTAATTAATTAATGATATTTAATTAATATTATAGTATAATTAGTATAATATATTTTCTTTTTCATGAATGGATCTTGGTCGGCCTCCTCGTCTGGTTTGTGCTGAAGATGTTCAGTAGGATGTTCCAAAATATCGCCAAAGAGTATAGGTGGATGATGATAACACTAGTAAGTGGAAATATTATATTTTCATTTCCAGAATCTATAGAATTATTAGGGATCAATTAAAAAATAAATCATAGAATACTAGTTAGGGGATTTTGATATAACATTAAGTTTAATATGTTTTCATAAGTAGTCATGGGTTTCATTTGTTGTGTCGATGTGGCATAGCACAGTGAGGTAGTGGTGTTCCATGTTCCTTGGGGATTGTAATGAATCAGTGGTCTTGGTGGATATATTTTGACACCTATTCCGAGAAAAGAATATTTTTGGCTATGATGGTGGACATTCAAAAGGTACTTCATACCCTTCGACTTTGGATTTCTAGTGTAAGAGAATTTGAGATCCATTTCAACATCATCCGGGAATATTATTCATAACCTTTTCAAGATGATGTGTAAAAGGTAAGGAATTATGATGAGTCTTTTCATCCCAAAATCTACTATCATATAACCTCATTTATACTGATGGAACATATCGAGCTTCTGGTAATAGGATAATTCATTAGGATGACACTGGCCCAAACCAGATCGTTATGGGAGGGTAGTTACCATGATTCCTCATCAAAAAGATTTGTGGTGTAGGGTTCCCAGTTGCCTATGAAGAATTGATTTCGGTTAAACATGGTTAGTTCCTCACCATAATTATAACATTTATCTGAGGCTTGAATCTCCTATAACGGTTCCAATGTATTATATTTGTGTTTTTCTAGTGGATATTAAGGTTAATAACAATGAGAGTGATCGACCATTCTGAGAATTCAACATGCACAAGGAGTTGTGTTGAGGCAGTCGTAGATAAGGATGTCATATCAGGTTTCTTCAATGGATCAATAGAGAGGATATTTGATCAGAAAATAACAACCCCGAGACGTTCCTCGTCATCATATATAAGTGTGTGGTTGTGAAGATAGTCATTGGTAGGGTAGATTGGTTGTGGAGTAGGTTATGGATAGCTTCATGCTTAATAGTTTCTTATGCTAGGTGATCTAGACATAATTTGAGGTTCCAATTCTTTATTTTTACCATTGGTTCATTCATTAGTAGATTTGGGAGCTCTAAGCTCCTTTATGTTAACTACCTACATCAATGACTTGAGACTATTAGTAGAGAAGTTTCCAATGCACTGGGAATTAACTACATCGGTTTCACATTTATTTGATGTTTATGATGTATGTAAAGATTGGGATCTTTTTTCAGGTTTGAAACTCTCTTGGGGAGACTTTTAATGTTTACAAATACAACCATATGATATTATCCTTAGTATGGATTGTTTTTATATTTTTTAGTCTATCATGGATTGATTCAGGATGCATGTTGTGTTATATAGTGTTGAGGGAAATCTAGTGGTGTTCATTGATAAGAAAGACCCTCATATGTGTTAATGTCATGTTGAATTCATGTAATATTTGATGCTCGAGTTGATGTTAATCTCATTGGATGTTAATTAGTCATTATTTTTGTGGGTGGTATAAGAGTACCCTAAGGTATTTCTAGTTGAGGAAGTTTTATTTCCCTCGTGATGGCATATCATGTTTGGGATTGAGCTATATAAAGTAGTGTCTCGAATATTGATGTATCTCAATATGATTTCACCTTATGTGTTGTGATATCTATGATTACTACTCGATGTCATATTTTATTTAGTTTTTTTCTGGCGAGTGTGTCTCCCTGGGTTGCCCAAATATTATTTGTGAAGAAAGATGATGGATGTTTGTGGATTTGAATGGATTATCTTCACTTGAAATAAGTGAAAATAGTGAAAAAATATAGTCATACATGTATGAATGATCTATTAGATTATCTAAAGGGATAAATTTTATTTTTGAAAATACATTTGTGGTTAGGTTGTCATCATATGCTTGTATTTTAAGGAGATATCCTGAAGACTTTTTTTATGGCCATAGGAATTATAATTATTTTTGTTTTTTTGTTTAATTTAATAAATGATCTATACATGTTCTTGGGGTTGACTAGTACATCATTCATAGAGTTCATTGGTATATTCTTGGCGGATTTCATCTATCACATCCTTCTATACTATGTGTATAAGAAGAAGCATGAAGAGCATATACGCACCATTGTGGGAGTTCATTATCATCATCAGTTATTCAAGAATTTGTTGAAGATTGTTTTTTGGTATCATGAATTTATCATCTAGGGAATTTCATTTCTCATTAGGGGGAAACTATGGGACCTTTAAAAATATAGGAAATCATTTCTTTGGTAGCCTCAAATATAGTGGTAGAGGAGTATAGTTTTCTTGAAATTCATTCTATTGTAAGAGGTTCATAGCCGATTTCTCCCTTGTTTTGACTCATCTAATAGACTTGAATAAAAGGTTTAGTAACTATTTTGGAATGAATACTATCAATATGAATTTGAGTACCTGAAGGAGATGTTGGTTAGAATTCCAATAGTTTTTAACTAGTGGAGAGAGTTTAGTTTGAGGTTTTCAATAATGATTTCAGTCTTGGATTAGGATGTCTAATGATGAAGTGGAGATCAATTGTTTATTATTGGTCTTAGTAGTTTGTCCCCAATGGAATAATTGTACCCCACATGATTTTGGTTTTATGGAATTTTTTTCCTTTGATGTTTTGGTGACATTAACTCATCTTTGAGAGTTTGGTGGTTATTATCCACCATAAGATTGTGAGGTTTTTCTTCTCAAAGTGTGATGTAAACATGTATCCACGTTATTGGATGGAATTATTGTAGTATTAAGACTCTATGATTTCATTTTTTAAAATAAAAGGAAATTTTATAGATGATGTGCATGGATGTATGTCATGTAGTGATAAAATGCATGATTCTGTAGATTCCTATAGCATGATGGCGTAACTCTCAATGATGCATCTAGATATGGGATTGGTTGGAGGTTGTGAATTTAATTTATATAGGACAATTCAGTCATGTTTCCTATAGTTTTTGGAAGAGTCCAAGATGGTGGAATCTGATGTGGAAGTCAAAAGAGACTGGGTTTTATTTAGTGACTCTATATATGGTTGGTCTATGGATAGAATACACTGGGTTTTTCTTCAAGATTATCCTTTCATCCCTTTTTTGATGCATGATATGGTTCTCCATTAAATCCATATCTCATATTTGGAAATACAGATTGATCGAAAAAATATGTATTGAATTTTGAGAGGTCTTTTTTTGTGTCCTGGGTTGATGCATGTAGTTGCAATGTTTGTTTATTCATGTTTGGTATTCTTGAAGGTGAGGGATAAGAACCATGTTCTGGATGGTTTTACCCATCCATTATATTTTCCCTAGTTTATGTTAGAGGACCTCATTGTGGACTTATTTACTGGTTTACCTCAAAATATGGTAGACTATGATGTTATATGGGTGATAATGGTATATTTTACGAAATCATCATATATAATAACAATCAGTGAGTCGAGCTCAATAGAGGCTTTATCGAGGTACTATTTGGAGGAGGTGGTGTGACTCCATGGAGTCCCAAGAATGATAATCTCTAATCTTGATCCATGTTTTATCTCCAGAGTGTGGAGAAGACTCCAGTATTATTTTGGATCTTAATTATTCCATAGAACCACATTTCATCCATAGATGGATTTTCAGATAAAGTGGTCCAGGCATAATTTTAAATACGTATTGTGATTTTATGTACTAGAATTTATAGTTTATTAAATGATTATCTTTCATATGATCTATTTTACTCACATTAATTGTTTCCACTCGACCATTGGTAAAAAGTTGTTTAAATATTTCTATTGTTGACCAAGAAATTCTATGTTGTTCTTGAATGGGGTAAGAGAGGTGTCAATTCTCAAGTTGAAACTATAATAAAATATGATAGATTTTGTTCAGATTACTCATTAAAGATTGAAAGAATTGTAGGATCATCATAAATTCTACTCCAATCATACGAATATATCATTTGGATTATGATGATAGATATCACGTGTTCTTGAGGGTGACTCCACATTGTGGGAAGTAAAGGATTGGTTGTGGGAGTAATCATTTTTCAACACCCCAAGAAGTTATGGTATTCCTCTTTTATGATCAATCTCTTCAATAGCACATGATTCACATGACACATAGCATAAGCGAACAATGAAATATTATTATGTGATCGTTACAACATATATGTTAAATTGGATATAATGAATAGTATTAACCAAATTATGAGATTTATATTTTATATATTAAATAATTTTTTTCGGGATTCATCTATTATATTTGGTAGGCAGAAGATAAGAACAATTCAATTTTTATCAACAAAAAGCTATATTTTTTTAAATGTAGTATAGTCACCTTTTAATGATGCACATATTTTAAAACTAAATTTTGACACATTAATGAACTCTATTTGAATAAATAAAAATAAATTTAAATAGATTAATTTCAAAATTATCTTAGGATAATGTTTAGATATTTTTCTGAAAATATTCATTTCCCAATAAATATTGAAAAATGTAGAGCATTAGAAAATTGGCATGTTTATTATATTAAAGCCTATTTATGATTTGAATATTATCTCAATGGGTTTAAATAATTAATTAGTTATAAATAATCTAATCGATTTCATTTTAATCAAATTTATAAAATATTTTCTTATAATTACAATTTTGCACTTAAAAATTCATTTTTCAATAAAGGAATTTTTCATTGCGTTTTATCGGATTAATTTTGAATTTAATTTTAAAAATTCTATGTATTGAATTTTGAAAAAAAAGGATTACATATATGAATTATAGTGGACTATATTTAGTATATAGGTCCCTTTTACTTTTTCCAATATTAGTAGTTATGATAGTACATGTTATTACCAAGGTATAGGGACAATCATAAATTAAGGTTAAAAATAAAATGATAAGGAATATAAAATTACCCTAAAACATACCCCATTTTTATTACATGAGTTATAGTCAACCCTAACCATCCATGTATTGAAATTATAATTTTTTTAATCCACACTACTAAGACTATGACATTTATAATATTTTAATTAAAAAATGATAAACATTCCATAATTATATTTTAAATAAACATATATTATATAATATAAGATTACTTGGAATCTATCTTAGACTAAAAATAATATTTATAAATATTAATGAATTGTCTTCATAATAGTATTTTATTTTTAATTATTTGTAAATAATTAATTACATTAAATTATTCCACAATATTGATGCATTAATTATTTTATTAATTGAAATATCAAATATATGATATTAAAATTATTTATATTAATATAATTTGAGATAATTATTATCATAAAAAAATTTATTGAGGAAATTTAATTTTTAGGTAGTTATTAAGAGAGTCGGTTTTATGATATCTTATTATATTGGTATTTTTAACATTAAAAGTAATTAATAAGGTAAAAATTGAGATTAATTCTATTTGAAAATATATCATATTTGATTAAGTGATATAAAATTAAGACAAATATTAAATTTATAAAAATATAGTGATAATACTAAAAATTTCATAAATGATTCATTTATAGGTCATTAATCATTTTATAAGAAATATATTATCCCTCAACGTGTAAAATTCCATTAGTCACTCTAAGAGTTTAGGGAATAAAATAATGGTTAAAACCAAAAGATAAGGATATGAATATGACCTAAACATGTCTAAAAAATTCTGAATGATCTATTTTTTATCTATACTCACATTATCCTAGACATAAATAATTTTATACAGTTTTATTTAATAAATTTATATATATTAATTTAATATTTATGGTGTTTCCTGAATTTCCCCTCACCTAAATTATAAAAGGGCGCCTCTTCCTTCCCATCTTCACAATATTTTGGGCCTTTAGGATCAACCAAACCCTTCTTATTTATCTTTTAAACATTATTTATTACATTATAGATGATTTTTACCTTCCAAAATACCAACAGTAGATCCGATAAGATGAGATCTAAAGGAAGCCCTCCAAATAAGAGGTAATCATCTTTACCCATTATTTCAACTCTATTTTTATACCACTTCTTATTTTGTGATGATCACATTCTGAATTTGTATCACCAATATAATATATATTATTAGCTATTATTAATATTATATTGAAACCATTTTTCACCATTTTTCATCCAATGGAAGGCAATAGCACCACATGTTCATACATATGGCTCACTGTCTCGATGTCGTAGTGTAATTTCATTCATTACCACTTCACTTTGATGGTTATAATGATGGAAGTGATGGATAAATATAATAAATGTGACATTATATAAATTATATAAATTTATTATATCATCCACTTCCTTACCATTTCACCCATTAATTTAATGATATCGTCGATCATGCTAACGTATGACCCATCGTCTCCGAGATGAGGTGCGATTCATTTTCCATGTTAGAAATCCATGAATGTTTCTAAAAATGTATTGAATGAATAATTATGATATTTATAAAATTCATATCATTATGTAAATTATGGATCTATATCCTATTCACATGATCCTAAATACTGATGAAAAAACACACATGGAAAATGATGCTGTTAACACCCGAAATAAGGTTAGTATCGAAATATTTAAAATAAACGGGTGAACAAATGAAATAAAATGATCATATATGACACCATATATATGAATATTTATTTTTTATAAATTAATTACATGATTTAAACCATTTTATAAGATGTTAATTATCATTCAATAAGATGAATATTTGAGTTCAGTGTTTCTCATCTCTCATTTATTTCAATGATAAATGCATTATTCAACACATATTTATTTTTTGCGGTGCCCTATAAAATTTATATAACATATAAGGAATGACATTATTTCCATGGGTTTTAATGATTTTTTAAATTTCATTCTTTTATGTAGAATACAATTTGAGTGATTCCAAAGTGGTAAGGGATATCATAAATCAATATCAAATCATTATTTTAAACTTGTACTTCATTGATTATTTTCTACTATAATTATGTTAGGAATGACTTTTAATTTTCATATATTGTATTTATAATTTTTTTATTTGGATTTGTAGGTGGTACACATAATTGGTTCATTTTTTATATCCAAAATAATATTCCATTTTTACTTAGGATGTTTCGTTTGAATGTTTTTTGGAAAATTTTTCAAATTTGTAAAAATCTATAGCATTTATTCAGTACTAATATTTTAAGATTATGCACATTGTTTAATAATTAAATTCATTATTATATTTATGAGTAATTATTTGGAAATTAATGTAACACCCCGAGATTCCACGGTACGCTTCTCTTTGAATAATACAGTAGCGTGTGTTGTACGCAACTTCGAGTTCAAACACACACCACGACCAATCAAAGTAGCCGTTATGAATAGTAATGCCTACTTTTTAAAAGTTTAGAAATTTTACCTCTCAAAATGGACTTCATTTTTGGATTCGGAGTATCAAATTTAGCCTAAGGTGAATCTTTGGTATTTTTCGGATATTTTTTATATTTTGATGAATAGTGAAAATTACTAAATTTTAATTAAAAACAACTTTTTAAATCAAAATAAATAATAGTGATAATTTATGAATTTTAGTGGTTTTAAAGTATTTTTAGAATATATTTTTACCATTTAATACAATTTTGGTCATTGGACATAATTTCACAACTAAACCGAACATAAACAAGTATCAATCTTTTGATAGTTATTATATCTTAAAAACACGCTTTTTATTTTGACAGCGGGAATTAATTTTAAATTAATTTCTGCCACTTCTGTGTTTTGAATTTGGAAAAATGGATTCCATATTTTTAATCAGTATGTTCAAATTGTGTAAATAGGCAACTTTTATTTTTAGACATTTTGAATAATTACTTCGGTAAATATTTTATTTACCATGGTTAAAGGGTAAATCCGGTAAATAAGGGTTAATAAATAATATTATAATAATACAAAATTACCTTAAAACGTGTCCTAACCTTATTTTTTGATACATTTCCAACCATGGGAATCTTTGGGTCGATTTTGGGTCCCCATGGTGCCACTTGTATGTGATAGGGACACTTTATTTTAATTAAGATAAAATGAATACAAAAATGACACAAGCATATATTTTTTAGAAAAACAATTTTTAAATGGGGTAATATATGTTGTAATTTATATTTTAAATATTAATTAGAAAGATAAAAACATTTACTACATAATTAAATTTTATTTATAATTTTTAGACATTAAAGTATTTAATTTATTTATGACACAATGATGATGTAGTAATTACCATAATAGTGAAAAAATAAAATTATTGATATTATAAATACCCAAATAAATATAATTTGAGACTTTTAATTAATTACACTAAATTTCTAGGTTAATATGACATGTTAGTAATGATTTAATTAACTTTTTTCTAAGTAATAATTCTGTTATGAGTTTCACAAAAATCAACTATTGAATAGTGTCAAAATTGACAAAAAAGAGTTTTTAAAACCAATATTATATTATTAATTGATATTAAATTCCTAAAATTCTAAGGTTCGGCCAAGAGACTTATATCATGATAGGTGTATCATTAATGGACCACTTGGGGGTCTCTTGGATGTATATAGTATGTTTATTAACAATATAATATAAAAATACAAAGAGACATGGTAAGTGTCAAACTAATTAACTAAGTGTTAAAACTAAAAGATAATGTCAATATAATGACCCAAACCTATATAAATTCTATTGGTTGAGTAGGTTTGGAGAAATCCCCTCCTTAACCTTTAAATAATCTACTTTGGAGCCATTATAAAACGAATATGAATTTATTATAAAATAATATTTATAGCTTTTCCAAAGGTGCCCCTCACCCCTCTTATAAAAGGACACTCACCCTTATCATTAATTCACACCATCAAAGCCTTTTGGTTCGGACAACCCATGACTAAATACTCTATAAACTTTTCTAACTTCATCCTAGAGGCCTTACATTAGTCATAAAGCCATCTTAAGGATCCCTTTTGATCAAATCAAAAGGAAGAACCCGAAGAAGAGGTAATGATTTCACCACCCTTTTACAAGTTCCTTTTATCTTCCACTTCGTCATTATTTGTTATTACCATTATAAAATAATGAATCCAGTATCTCCTATATACTTTAATATTATTATAAATATGGTATAACCATATTCAGTATTCTATCCATCCTTTTAATGACATGTCACCATACGTGCGTACGTACGGCTTACCGTCTCCAAGTCGTGGTGTAATTGTTATTAAATATATTATTATTTGGATGGATATAATAGTGATTTGTAATTCATGTAAATAATAAATATTACATGATAATTATTCTTTATATATGATATACCATCCAATTATATAGTATTTTAATATCAAAATAATGATATTTTCACTCGTGGGTACGTACGGATTACCGTCTCCACGACGAGATGAGATTCATTTCCAAGTTCACCATTCATCAACAATTATAAAAATATATATTACTAATAAGTATGTAATATATGACATAATAATGCTACTGGAGATATATATATATATAAGTATTTATGTACTTACATATAACTTATTCACTTACTTTCGTTCAATACTATATGAAAACAGAAACAGTGTTTATGTGTACGTACGGACTACCATATCCATAAACAGTGTTTTCCATTTCATATATATGTATATTATACATATTTATATTATAAATATATATGATATATTTTTCATGTTTTATATTCTTGAAGTATTTAAATCATGATCTATGTGATACAACCAAGAGTGACAAGTTAAAACATGTACGATAAAGAAAGTGATTATTACCCAAAATGTTAACTTAATATGGAAATTATTATTAAATGGGTAATATAAAGTCATAAATGAATCATGTATGATATCATAAATATTAATATGGTTCTTGTATAATTTAATAACATACTATGATCTTCGTACAGGAGTTTAAACGTACCCTCGACTAAAGGAAAGTGCAAGGTAAGGGGTTTTCATCTCACTCCTTATTCCCGTGAGATTCATGCCAAATTTCCACCATTACCTTTTGTGTGGTTTATGTACTACCCATAATTATATTCTTTGTGTAATACACTTTAATTTATGTTTATTTGCATATTCATTGTATGATACCTCTTTCATGGGTTGTATGTTTCGTAAGTTACCAAATTGGTAAGGGTTTATTTCGCAATATCTTCATTATCTGAGGTTGTATATACGTAATAATCTATTAAGATCTATTTATCATCCACATCCATGTTTCTTAAAATTTATTTAAAAACATTTTTTCTATTTACAATAATATGGTTTAAAGACATTTATACCCTTGTTTGACTTTTTATAAGTGGTTTATAAAGGAATATTTCCGTCATTTTCCAAACAAGGTCCTTTTTAACCTTTTTGAGAAAATTAAGGTAAGAATGTTTTTTTAACTTATACGACGGGTGCCGTTATTCTCCAATGTTATTACAACATTGAATCTTCCTTCACAAGCTTATAAAGATATTTTCAAAAAAAGGTTTTCTCTATAATTATGCGACTTTTAAATGATTTCAAAAAAAGAGATATTTCCCTCAAATAGTATTGATTTCATCTATGCCAACATCCTTTGATAAATTTTAAACTTGTTTCAAGTTGCTTTATTATGATACAAATCATCCATATTGTATTTAAGGTTTTGGGATATTTTTGACTATGGATGTGTTATTTTTATGCCATTATTGGTTTATAATTAATGTTTTGACATTTTGTATGTTAGTTTTAATACGAATGTTTATGTTATATTTCATCCTCTTCTTAAGATGAATGTGTTGGACGAGTATGTTCCAGGTTGGGGACTGGTAAAAGTAAGCCCTCCGGGTTGGGGTCTGGTTATTAGAGGCACTCTGGGTTGGTGTTCGGTTATTAGAGGCACTCCGGGTTGGTGTCTGGTTATTAGAGGCACTCTGGGTTGGTGTACGGTTATTAAAGGCACTCCGGGATGGTGTCTGGTAACAGAGGCTGTCTGGGTTGGGATCCAGTTACAGTTATCCCTTAGGTCTTGGCACGAGGCCTCGACACATAAATTAAAGTTTGGAATCATGAATTCTATCATTATGAAAGTGGTTAGTGATATTGCATGTGATTATTCGATTAGTAGAAAATCCATGTGAATAAGTAAATGGCATTATTTCATTTTATTTCTGCCATATTATGCTGAATTTCAAGTTTAAAAGGCTTTTGTTTTAGATTTATACATTGCCTTAAATTTTTATGCATATTTTTGAAAGTTTCCGCTATATTGCTTACCCTTACTGAGCATTTGAGCTCACCCCTTTCTATGTTTTATTTTTCATAGGATTCCAAGAAGTGTAATGTGATTGATATGCAGGGTTAAGCTAATGGAATAATGGAATTCATAAATATTATTTATGTTCTTTAGTACATCTTAAAGTGCAAATGTCACATTCATGTATGTGATATATTTTTTCCAAGACTGCTAAACTGATCGGTCCTTCGGTACTTGATTCATTGTAATCATGCCAATGTATTAAAATAATGCACCGACTCTGGGTTACTGGGGTCGGGGTGTTACATGAATATTTGGGTGGGGACTGGTTATAGATAGCCCCTCAATGCATCGATAGTCTCACGGGATGAATTTGTTAAGATAACATTAAATATGTTTATATATATATATATATATATTAAATTTTATTGTATCTGGTCTTTATGGTAGTTGATAATATTCCAGATCGATTAATTCTAATAATTTATCATTTCATAATTTTATAATTTTGTTATTATTATTATCTAGGAGAATTTCTCTATAAAAATTATATAGATTCATTTCATTCTTAGTTTATTGATAAAATTTCATATGTTTTAAGTTATTTACCTTTCCATATTGATTATTCTCATCAATTCATTGTTGCTTCTTTTGTATTTAACCCATATAGAAATTTTGAGCTTACCCATCCCTTTATATTACTAGATATGTGATGAAGTTTACTATGACTAACATACTAGGATACATTAGATGGAATAAATTTATTTTAACAAAAAATTATGATTAAAATTCTATTAAAAATTTAATCTAAGACTAATGTATGTATCTTGATTACTAGGGCCACTTAAATAACATGTCATTTCAGATGAAACTATTTGTATCTAATGCCAATATAATTTTACCAGAAACTGACTCAAGACTATTAGAGTCTTGGTATTTATATTTAGTATTAGAGTATATATAGTATAATCCTTGGTAACTAGATTTAGGAAAACATAGATTAGGAATCATAAACCTATTTAAGGATAAGCCTAATTATAGGATAATATTATTATTTGGTAAGAATCATGTATAACCTAGGGTAATATAAGGATTCATATATTAAGAAGGTTTCATTATTTAGGTATCCTATAAAATATTCTTCAATAATATGTGATTATCAAATATGATTAGTGTTTCTCACATGGTGTTTTTTGGTTTTTTTCAATGGATGGAATTAGAATGAACTAGGTTAACATTGAATGTTATAAAAATGTTATTATGACAAATTAAATGGGAATATTACTAGAGTAAAATATTTTTTGATTATTATTAATCAATTATCATGATATATTTTTAACAACGTACACCTTAACCAACTCACAGACTCCCCAAATTAGATAATTACTGTGAGTTGTAGTTAATGGTTTAAAGAATTAGTATAATGATTAATGTGCTTTTTTATTTGGATTCAAGATTTATTTTATGAATGGTTATATAATTATAAGAATCATAATATATATAAGTATTTTAAAATATTATTTCTTCTTAAAGGATTTGATAGCATATTTTGGATGGTACCTGTAACCAAGAAAAATTATTCAATGAAAATTTTTTCTTTTTCAAACACCTGATTGAGTGAGGATAATATTAATATTTTATTAATGTAGATATAGTAGTAAATAAAATTTTATATGGTATTATTGGTGGACATGAATTTGGTTTTTTATTTTATCGGTTCTATTATCTTTTTCAAGGTTTACTACATGTTTCTATTTAAGTAATATATTCAACTATATGAGATATTATTTTTGGAAGCATGTTTGTTTTTGATAAAAATTAAAGGTTATAAAGGTATTAATATATTTTGTACGTGTAAATAAGATCTAAATTTTTTTTTGAATCTAATCTTAATTTTATTTTTGAAATTTAGTTACATTACTTTTAAAATTTGTTTTTGGACAGATGTATTTTTGATGAATCTTACAGTTGGAATGGATTAAATTAGACATTGGATATTATTTTTTGAGGATAATATATGATTTATTAGATAATATGTGACACCATTTTATATTAAAATAAATTTTTAAAGGATGAAGATATTAATTTTGGACGTCATTATCCATTAATGTGCTTATCGAATGAAAATTTCATCTTGAATATCCATTTCATGTCATAAGAGGAGAAGTAAAAATAGTTCAAAGAACAACCAATGAAAGATATCATGTATATTACATGGAAATATATCTGCTAAGATTATTTTATTAACTGATTATTATGATAGTAAAATAATCCCTAAACTCTAGGAAAATATTTTTGTAAAAAAATAGTAACCATTTAATTTTTGTACATAGAAATCAAGGATGTTTTAGTCTACCACAGACTTACATTTTTTGATGGTTATATTTATAATAACCATGTTCTCCATCATTCCTAATTAGAACATGACAGTTATATTTCGCTTCCATGTCAATTATTTCACTTCCCATTATTCTTCTCTTATTTTATGGACTAATTTATTTTTGGAATGAAAATTTACATCCTCTTCTGATAAATATTAAGTTTTATTATCCATATTTATGATGCGGGTTTCCCAGAAATGAATTTTCACATATTAACCCGGGATTTTCAAAGTGTAATTTTAAAATGTGAGGATGTATGTTATAGAATGAGACGATAATATAACACACCAATATTTTTTCAAATGTCCCGTTATATGTTTTATCTATTTGACAACTTATGTTCCACACAAGACCCTACATAAATAAAGAATGAAACATTGTTATGTGATTATTATAACCAAGATATTAAATTAAAGTGAAAGAATAGTATTCTATAAATTATTGACATTATGTATTAATATTCAATCATATTTTATTTAATTCCTAAAATAGATTTAATAGTCATAAGATAAGAAAAAATTCATTTTTATGCATAAAAATAAATATTTTTTTCTAAAGGAAGTAATATCACCTTTTAATGGAGTACTTTTTCTAAAACTAAATTTTTAAATGATTATAAATTCAATTTGAAAAAATCACCATTATTTTTTAAATAAGAATTTATTATTTATATTTGATTGAATTTTTGTAATTTTCTTGAAAGGAATGAATTTCCAGTGAATATTGAAAAATATTGATTATTCTAAAACTATAAATTTCATTATATTAAAGTCTATTTGGGATTACAATTTGACCTAAATAGACCTTATGAAATATTTTGTAACATATAATCTAATCTATTTCATTTTGATAATAAATATTCATTATTTTTTTATAAGTATATTTTTGTCTTAAAAACTCGTTTTTCAAAAAAACTACTTTTCATCTCATTTTATGATATTAATGTAAAATTAAATTTCAAAACTTATATGTTTATAATTTAAAAATTCTAATAGATATTTTGGATTATTAAAGTAAAACTTTATTAAATAGGTCCCATTTATTTTTGGAAAATATTAATAGTATCTTTACTAGTTTTTATTATCACAGTAAAAGATAAATGCGGTAAATAAGGGTAACAAATATAAGGCAAAAAAATGACTCTAACACTTTCCTCGACATTATTGTTTGAGCTATAGCTGACCCGATTAATACATGTATTAAATTATAACTATTTTAGGCAAAATTGATGAGAGTATTATATTTATAAAACTTTAGTTAAACAATTGTCAAAGATGTCATACGCATATCTAAATTAAATATATAATTTTTAATATAGGGTTATTCCGAAGTTATCCTTGACTATAAATATTTTTTTATAAATAACTAAATTATATTCATCATTGTAATTTAATATTAATTTTTATTGCGGAAATATTTACCTTTAATGATTTCACAAGAGTGATGATGTAATTATTTTATTTATGGACATATCAAATAAATGATTTTAAAAATATTGAAATAACTATATTTTTTATAACTAATGTCATAAAAGAATTTTTTAAAATTACATTGACTTTTTTTATGTATTGTAAGATATTAATGATTATATCTTATAGTATTGAAAATTTTAAATGTAAAATTAATTAATTATTTCAAAATTGACATTAGTGGTATTTAAAAATAAATAACATTTTATTAAATGACATAATGTTCCTAAAAATATTAAATTATAACCTCCAATTGTAAAAAGGATTTAAATAGTATCAGTCATTAATTTAGGGTTGAATTTTTATTTTATTGTCAGCATATTAATACTCTAAGAGAACAAAATCCTTTTTTCAAAGTAAGAGTTAACAGAATTAAATAAGGATTACAACCAGAATATAAGGGTAAGAATGATACCAAAACATGCCTATAAATTATTTTATGAGATTATTTCTACTGACACTAATTAAAATTTATAAATAACTAATTTGTTCTCCATTTTTAATTTAATAGTAATTTATATTAATAAATACTTATCGTGTTTCCAAAAGTACCCCTCACATCAATTATAAAATGGTAGCTCTTCATTCACCTTTTCACACCACATTGACCTTTCTAAATTGACCAATGCCTTAAAATTTATCTTATGAATATCAATATTTATGTTATAAAGATTATTTTACTTCAGAAATACCAACACTATATCTTTTAAGAAAAGACTTAATTGAAGGCTACTGAAGAAGTGATGATCATCTTTACTGACTCTTTCATGTTTATCTATTCTTCCACTTCCTCTTCATGTATTATTTCTTGAATAAAGTAAAAAATATAGTAAAATTTATATCATGGTAATTTATTATGATTATAGTAAAAGAATATTAATCCTTTTATCCATCACATAAATAACAAAATCAATGCCCGTGCATACATTTGACTTACCGTCTCTACACTAGGGTGAAATTTTGTTTCATCACCACTTTACATGGATGTTAAAAATGATGTAAATAATGGATATATATGATAATTATTACATTATATAAATTCTTCCTTATCATTTTACCCAATAATGGAATGATATGGTTGCTCTTGCGTATGCATGATCTATTGTCTCCATGATGTGTTGTGATTCATTTTCCATGTTCAAAATTACATAATAGATATGAAAATGAATTAAATGATTAATTAAAATATTTATACTATTAATTTATTTCTTTAAATGATGGATCTATGTCTTATTCACAGGAACTAGAACACACACGAAACAACATGCAAGAACAATAATTTCGTCAGCAACTGTAACAAGGGTAGTAACAAAATATTATAATCAAATGGGTGATAAAATTAAATAAGAAGATAATATATGATATAATAAATATTAATATTTTTTGTATGAATTAATAACATGATTTAGGCCATTATATATGAGTTTAAAACTTTTTCAATTAATGTATATTACAAGGTAAGGGTTTCAAATCTCCATTTTACCTCTATGGCATATGACTTATTCACCACTTATTTATATTGTGTGGTGTTATACCCCTTTGATATATCCCATCATGAATATATTAATTTTCATGGTATTTAATGTTTTTTAAATTTCATTATTTAATGGGGGTATTATTGAAATGATAACAAATTGGTAATGGATTTCATAACTCAACTTCCATTCATTAGTTTAAACTTATACATCATTGATTATGTCATGCCAAGATTATGTGTAAAATAAATTTTGATTGTATTATGTTGTACTCCCACTTTTTATGGGGATTTAAAGTTGATGTACATAATCAATTCTTTTTATTATAAGAAAAATTGAATACCATATTTAAAAACGGTGTTTACATTGAATATTATTTGATTAATTTTAGAAATTTTGATAAATTAATATCATATATTCAATATAGATATCTGGGGATAAGGAACATTTTTTAATAATTAAATCCATTATATGATATATGAGGAATTCATTGGACTGTAAGTCTGGGGTGGGGTATAGTTATATATATCCCCTAGATGTGTGGTAATTCTCATGGGACTAATCAATTAATCTAGAATAATATGGGTTTTTATCTATATATTAAACCATCTGGTGAATGGTCTGGATGGTAGAGATTCCAATTCTAGATATAGTATGCCCTAAAATTTAACAATTATACCATTTTTAAATAAATAATTCTTAATTTCCAAAGTATTTTAATAAAGAATTAATATTTGGATGCATTTAATTCTATGTTTATTGATTAAATGGAATGTTTTTTTTCATTATTTACCTTTTAATGTTGAATATTATCATTTATTTCTTATATATTCCACTATATTTTACACTTTATAATCATTTGATCTCACCATTATTTTTTAACATTCCCCAAAATTCATATAGTTTACTATTATTATTATGAAGGTATATTCTAGATGGAATAAAGATGATCTAAAAAATATATTTTAATTATTAATACAGATGTAATGTAAGACTCGAGTATGTATCTATTTTACCCAAACTAGTAAACTAATTGTCCCTTTGGGATGTGATTCTTTTTTTCTCATTCTAACATAATGATATAAGAAAATGGGTCTAGGCTCCAAGAGTCTAGATATTTATACATTTTCATCATTTTTTTTTGGGAATTTCAAGGTGTGGGGCAATGTTAGAGATTTAAAATGTTAGATAGAACATACCCTGTAGAAGAATAGATCACATTATTTGTTACAAGTCATAACTCCTATGTTATCATCATGAAATATTTAATTTCCTTGATTTGGTCAGGTTTAATGATGAAAAAAATTGATATTTGAGTTGTTGTATGTAGATATCCTAGACCGGCATGAGAAGGTGTTTCATGGGCATGTTATTACCTTGCTTTCTGTATTATTGTGGCATAGTGTCATAGAGGGGAGTACATGGAAACATTAGTTATAGTTTTGAACCTAGTTCTCAATGATTTTTTACTTTTATCCCTTCTCTTGTAACATTGTTCTCATATATATGATGATCTTTCTAGCTTATGATATCATACCATTTTGGTACATATTGGTATCATTTATTTAGTTTGATAGGTATCCCCCTTGAGAGAGTGTTTAGAAGATAGTTATTGATGTCTCAAGGGTTTATGATTTTTTACTCTTATGATGCGGGTGATCTATTATGAAGTAATGATCACTGAGAGGTATATTTCTGGGTGTTTGTTCTAATTAACTCTTTTAATTTTCTCTCTAAGATTGGTTTTGGATTCTTAGTGAAGAGAATTGTTCGAGTGGTTTTGGATGCAATGTCTAAGATCCTTATAGTCGAACCCTTTTACAATTTATGAAGATCATGAAGCTCATAGGAGTACTAGAGTGGGTTAGGAGGTGTTTTTATTCAAAAATATGTAATCATAGAGGATTCACAGTGTGTATTTTTTCACATTGTGAATCTATGGTTTACAACGTGTGTGAGAGAACAATACTTGTTCCGTTGAATCATATATGTGTGTCCTTTTGATACATATGGCCATTGGATATATAGATGGAACAACCATGTGGATATATCAACTATTAAGATTAATTAACTATGTGGATGGATCAGCTATGTAGTTAGATCAACTACGAGGATGAATTGTCTGCATGACAGTATTAGCTATATGAATTGGATACGTAGTTGAAATAGATATTTCAATTAGATATGTGGATAAAACCACTACAAGAATCAATTATGTGAGTGATCAGATACATGGATTGGATAGATGGAAATAAGTTATGTGGGTGATCAGATACATGAATCAGCTATGTAGAATTTGGCACATGGTGATTTTAGCAACATCAAGCTTTCGGCTATATGGAATCAACCAGATTGAGTTTTCTATAATTTTTATGAGCATTTCCATGAGAATCCATTGGCAGCATAAATCAAGGGCCTTCTAAGGCCAATCCATTTAATATAATTATGTTCTTGATTTTTGGTGATGAACAAGGATATGTAAATGAGCCTTTGCACCTGGATTTTAATGAGATCCTCAATAGATTTAATTTAATAGTATGTTACTTAAGAACTCTATTTTTCTAGAATCTATTAAATAAAGTAATAAGTTCATTACATTTATTCCCTCAAAATTTCTTCCCCTTCATAAAAGAGATTTTGAATCCTTTTGTTGGAGTCATGGAATCTTTCTACTACTATCTCTTGTTTCCTACATCATGTATTCCATATTTTTGACACCCCATATTTTTTGGGTAGTGATTCCCATGAAGATTATTCTTCCTAGTGTGGATTTGTTTCATGTCCTATTTATTTACATATAATTTAAAATTTTTCACTTTTTATCCCTTAAGTGGAAATTAAATTAACCAAATAAATATTTAATAATATTTATAATTAATTTTTTTTTGATCGTCTATTTTTTTCTACTATAATAATGTTAGCTTCTTGATTTTATACATTGTTTTATATCCTTGTTATTCTTGTAATAATGTCATTTTATTATACATATTATCATATTTGTTTAATTGGGAAAAGATAAATAATGAAAATACTAAATAATTGATAATTAATTGGATGGATAATCATGAGTAATATTTAATTAATCTACAGTTTGTATTAATTTCATTATGATAAAATTAATGCCAGAATTCATGTTTAATTGAGTATTTAATTATATATTTTAATGGAATTTGATGATGAATTTGAGTCCTATGAATGATTTTTTTATTAAAATAATCAAATTCATATTAATAAATTTAATTCCACATTATTTTTGAAACATCAATGTATTCATGGAAGAATGTTTAAATTAACTGTTTAATTAATTTAGTAAATTATCTTTTCTTGATGCATTTGGTTGCCAATATTTTGAACCTATGATTAATGAATCAGTTAATTAATGATCTAATATGAAAAAAATGTTTAATAAAGATAATTTTTGTGGAATGAGTTTCTTATTTTCTAGAGAAGGAAAAGAGCCTTTTTAGGGATTAATGATAGATTGTTTTTTTGTAAAGGTTGTATGCCTTATTTAGGAGCTAGATTTTTCTGTTCATTGTGCTTATTTTTTCCAACATATACAGTAATGTGGTCAGAATGTGTGTTTTTTTATGTCGTGTGATATGAACATGGGATAGATGAGACTGGGATGGATGATGTGATGTGGGGCAGGAGGCCCATATGTGAATATTCTAATGATGGATAATCCTTGGATGACTGATGTGATATGGGGTGGGGAGGCCCAGATGATATGGAAATAGTTGACACCTGTGATGGAAAGAGGAATCAGGATATACATGTGGGCGATTGGTATTGAACTAGATATGATTCAATTTTTTGACTGTGGGATTACATGTTGATGTGATAAAGGTGAATTATTTCATGAAACGAACCTTCTTAATGCCCAATGTTCATGGTTTTAGATTTATCTGCATTTCATTCCCCACATCTCTAGTCAGATAGATGTGCTTGGTTGCATGTTTCCTCTTGGTGGTAGCTTAGGATGGTTTTCCTAGAGAATATGTATTATGTAATGATGTTAATAATAATTGAATATTTCATAACCAATTTAGTTGGTGTCGATGGAATGAAAATGATGAAAATATGATAATATTTAAAAAATATGGATTCAATTATGATTATTTTTGGAGGGACTATCCTTTACTCTAATGATTGATGTAATGTATTTTGTAATAGTTTTTAATTAATTACAAATTAATTATTTAGTTAATGAAACAGAATGATTAAAAATATTTAATTAATGTAGCTCTGTTAGTTCTTATATACTTATAAGATATTAATTTTATAGAATCTGAAATCAGTTATCTAATTGATTATAGCTATAGTTATTCGTGGGACTATGTTATGCCCATAAGGTTATTTTGATATATATTATATCAATTATATTCTATTATTTCATTTGAATCACAACCCATGATGTTTTAGATGATTGAAACCCAATGGAAACTAATATGGTGGTTTACAAAACATCACGGTGGGTGGATAGAGGGTTTAATACCCACTCTGGACCCACTGTTTTATCATTGTTGTTACTCATGGTGATAGTCGTGGCGGTTAGCATCCCGAAATTTGTATTTCAATAGATGTGATGGCTTGTTGCTATTTCACAATCTTTTATTTCCAGATATAGTATCTAGAGGATTATTATAGTTACGATGTGTATAGGATGTTATGTCTTAAGGTACCTTACCTGATGTGCGGGATATGATGCCTTGAGTTATAATTAAATATATATGGTACACATAATATGGGATGTGGTGGATCCGAGAAACAACATGGTTACTATATTATAATGAAATATTAGATGATGAGATGATGGGATATTGTGATTATATGATTCATGATGACCACGTTACGATTCCATTCCCATGTGGCATTGGGCTGTCTATTTTTGAGAGATATGGTTATGGATGTGCGATGTTGGGGAACCACATAAAACTAGTGGGGAATTGGGAATAGGGTACCAATGTTGTCTTCTTACTATATTATACACTCTTTTTATATAATAATTTGTGAGAGTTAGTAATGGTGAAGTTGCGAACCTAGATTGCCTGTTTAATTGATGAGTTAGTTTCACTATTGTTCACCATGCTTTAGATTACAGTCATTATCTATTGAATGAGAGGATTTATGTAGGATCCTTCAAAATATACTATTATTACCACCCTACATATATATAAAGTATTTTACATGTTCTCATGATTAAGATAAGGAACAATGTTGATATTACTATTTCATGGTTTTGCAGGAGTTGTTTGGTCATTGTGGTAGTTTTCATCTTTACCTTTTTGGTACTTGTAGTTTCCTCTTTAGTTTTTTCAATAAGATATGAAATTATATTTATTCACTTTGTATTTATTTATATGTATATGTCTATGTAGGTGTTTATTGGTGGATATATCATATCTATCTCTCCCTCATCTTGTACTTGACAGTAATTCCACCCATATATATTCTTATTAAACCATCAGTTTTAGTTTCCAACCTGAGGAAAACTGGATGTGGGACTCAATCAGCCACCATCTCTCTTCTATAATTACTATCCCAGGAGGGTTTCTTATTGGGGGAGGAAATTGTGAATGAAATATTATTTGATAAAAGGGGTTATGTATTTCAAATATTTATGTAATAGGTAGTTAATAAGTAGCTTTTCATTTGTATGCATATAAATTAGTTGACATGTTCTAAAATTTAGTTCTCATGGTAGATGTAAATTAATTTAAAAAGATGAAAAAATGATTAAATGTGCTAAATTTTTTAAAAACATGTATCCAAATGAATGGATTATGTTTTTCTCAACCAAAAATTATCTTATATCCATTATTTTTCACCTTTTTCCACATCATTTATGAATCATATGATCATTTTATATTAAGATTTAATATTTATAAAAACATTTTATTGCCATAAATTATAAAAATGGGAATTAAAAACCCCCTTCAAGGCCACTATAAGATTAAATTTACTATGAAACCATTGCACTTTTCTACATCCTCAAAATCCCAATCAAAATTTTTTCATCCCATTAATTCAATGAAAATCCATAAATCCACCATCTCAATGAGGTTCTCAAAGAGGATGTTCAAATGCTCACCGTGTGTTCAAATCTCTCCATAACCATTTTTTATTTCTATTTCACATCCTAATATAATTTTAAAATTAGTATATAATTACATTATTTATTCGGTATAATTGATTTCATTATATTGATAAAAAATCATTAACCCCCTTTCATGTCACACTTAAAAAATTAAAATGACATTTCTGTGTATATGAAGACTACCACCACCAAAAAGTGATGTGTTTCATTTCTATATAATACTATTCAGGGATAGGTAAAAGTATTTTTATTGAATAAATATTATATTTTTAATTTTTTTAATATTAAGAAAAAATAAATCATTTCTTACCCCTCTATAATTCTATAGAAAATAGAAACATCAATTGTTTGTTTGTGATGACTACAACCCTCATGAAGTGGTGTTTTTAATTTTCTTTATCAGTAGTATTTTACCGTTTTTATAAAATTATTAAAATATGATTCAATGCATTAAAAACTGAATAATATCACTATGCTTCCATAATAATTATATTACCCGCAAAATAATCACTTTCCTACCCACACTCATCCATTTATTATAGTGTGTTCTTATTTGGGTATTTTTTACCACTAACATGAACAATGTTGTGAATAAACATAATGGATTACCAAGTAAATAGAACTAATAGTAATATTGGAAATTAACTAATTAATAAGGTTTGTTTAATGGTTTTATAAAGTATATATTATTTTTACTTATTTTTAAAATACCACACTTTGTTCATGAAAATTAACTAAAACAATCACACCACCAATTTCATATCAACGAACTATAATTTAAAGTTATATTTCATGATGTTTTAAAATTATATATAATTATAAACCCTCAATCATAGTACTATAAATTATATATTAATTATGACCTTAGTATCACATAATGGGTATCGACATAGATCTTACAAGGCATGTGAGAAAAACAACATTACAAACAGTGACGATAAAAATAAACTATAATTAACTATAAAATGTATAATAAATATTTTTAATTTAATATTAAATTTTTTAATATATATAAATAAATTTATTCATCATGTTATTAACATTTTTATTTTTTCATATAGGAATATATATCATTTATGAATAAGCGGGAATAATGTGTCTTGGTTTTTATTAACATAAGATCCTTTCATTAATTTTTAATGGCTCATATTGAAAAAAAATTAAGATATATAAATTATACCATATGATTATATTATGTTTAATTTACTCACTATTTTCATTTTATTTAAATTTTTATCACATAAACGTCTTTTCAAATCTTTTTTACTTCTTCAATTAGGATAAATTTTAGTGTTTCAAATTCAATTTACACTCATTGAGAAACATTATTATATTATGTGCCTATAATTATTTTATATTATATAATTAATAAATAATTTTTTTATATTATTATTATTATTTATTTCATGGAATTTATAAAACATTTTCATTAATTACCCATTAAAATTGTTTTGACTAAAATGTTTCAAAATTTAACTTGGGCCTTTCATAAATAAACATTTTTACTTAAACCATAACTACTGCTTTTGTATATGGTTCTACAAAATGGATTTATATCCTATAAAGATATTATAATTTATTTCTTTTTTATTGTTTAGGGAATTATATTAATTTAATTATTTCTCCATAAATATTTATAAGGATAAAAATAATTCTCACCTCTCAAAATGTGATTTTTTTTAAAGTCTATATTCGTTCTTCCCATCTATGTTCTCCTTTATTTTTTTAAAATAAAAATATGTTTTATTTTTTGTGATCATGAAATTTATCAATAATTTTTATCAGAAGAAATATTTATTAATCATTTAAAATTTTGGGTTTTAATAAATATATTTTTCAAAATTATTGGAAATTTTCTTCTCTAATGATCATGCATTATATCTTCCACTCCAAATTCCCTCTAGATAATATTTATGACATTCTAAATGGTGTGGAATTGAATATTCTTTTTAAAAAAAAATATTGTCAATATTTTTCTCATTGCCTTTTGGAAAATGAATTTTATCATTTCGTGTAACTTAGTCCTTATAAAAATATTAAAAACATTTAAAAAATATTTTTGTGGTTCATTTTACTACTTTTGAAATGGAATTTATCCACATAAATTTCTTCTTAAAGTATATCCATCTAGATTCATTTTGAAATCCAATTTGGGGGATAGATATTTTTGTATCAACAAATCTAATTCTCGAAGACATTTTTTATACCATTTGAAAATTTTTATGACACACATTCTCTTTCAATGGGTTTTTAATGAAGTCATAAATTATTGAATGTATTTGGCATAAATATGTATGGATGAATGATGGGTGGTTTCTAATATCACCCTTCAATTCATTTGATAAATTTAATATCTCATGAGATATTAAAATGTGTTAGAAAATAAGTTTTCCCATCTATCTTTGGTGTGAATGAGTAACATAAAATGGTCATTGCATGAATTTTAGGTATTTGCAACGGGCTAAATACGATGGGATCCCGTCGCAAAAAATAATTATCAATGGGGTCCCATCGGATATAGCCCATTGCAGAAAATGGCGTCACAAATACTATTTTTTTGATGGGCCTGTCACAAAAAAAGTATTTGTGGTGGGTAACTTCACTATTACAAATATGTCTCCGATTATACACATTTTATATAAATAAACCTTTTGCAATGGGCCCTTGGTCCCATCGAAAATATGTATTTAAAAATATATATTTAAATTATTTGCGATGAGATCCTGTCGCAACAAGTCTCGTCGCTAATACTAAACAAAATAAAAAATATATATTTAATAAAAATATGATTAATAAAAAAAAATTATTATTATTAAAATATTAAAAAAATAAAAAATATTAAAATTCTCAATATTCTCAAAAAAATTAAAAATATCATCATTTATAATAATAATAATTATTATTATTACTAGTAAAATAAACAAACATTAAAAGTTTAATACTAAAAAATATATATAATAAAATTATGATTAATGAAAATATCATATTAATATTATTAAAATAATATAAAATTAATAAATATTAAAATTCTCAAAATTTACAAAAAAGTATAAAAAAATCATAAAATATTATTATTATTATTATTATTAAAATAAACAAACTTTTTAAATTATAATACTAATAATAATTAATGAAATATTAAAAATAAAAAATAAATAAATTCTACAATATTCACCCCAATGTGAAAGACAAAAAGTGTAAATAGTTCATATTACAACAAATATTTAATTCAAATGTTTATATCACAAAAAATCACTAGGGGTTTGACTTTTGGAGGAGGTGGAGGAGCTGTAAGAGATTGTGGAAGAAACTTCATCCCAAAACTATGAGTCAAATGGTGCATGTACTTCATCAGCTTGTGGTGTTGTTGCTACCATCGATGCATCTCCTCCTTTTGTTGTTGCTGTTGTTACTGTCATTGATGCATATCCTACTCGTACTACTGTTGATGATGATGCTGCTGACACATCTCTCCATGTTGCTTTTGCAAAATCTCTATAATCTCAGTCTGAGTTCCCAATTGGTCATGATACTGTGAGGCAGAAGATGTTGCCTCTCCATGAGCTTCTCACGAGCTAGACACCAACATCGCATAAGTACCATAATAAGTACCAGGAGTGATATGAGAGATGGTACCAACTACTCGGCCCTTCTTAAATCTAGAAAGAGTCACCTGCATCCATGTCACCTCATCAAAATGGTGCACACTGGGCTAATCAGTTGTCTCATCCTGACTCTTAGCATCTGTCTAGGTCATCACAACCTTATATTACTCCATTAATTGCAATTGAAAATTAAAATTGTGAAAATATTATGTTCAATTATTTATCAAACTGAAAAAAAAAATTACTAGCCACAATCTGATGCTGGAAATCACCTCTAATCTCTCCAGTGGCTGGATCACTGTACATCCTCTGATAAACGTTTTACTCCATAATATTTGGAGTCTCGACTACCTACTTAAATATAAAATAAACTTTTTATTTTAAAAGTTATATAAAATATTTAAAAAAGATACTTAGCAGTTTCTCTTCATGCATACTGAATATACAGCTACCAGCTCGATGTGTCACCTCCTGTCTCCCCAGGTTCTGCCTAACCATTTAATATCTCCATTGAAATCCACCACCCAATCAGTGTAAACATAATCCATCCCAAATGTGAGATGATATTTACAATGGTTGGTGGTCTCTACACAACTCATCAAATTATGTCACTCCTGCTTTCTTAATGGTCATCCTTATCAAATAGTGCAAAAACTGACAAAAATAGTCACACATAGACACCTACCATTCCGCATAGATTGCATCACGCATGCTATCATCGTTGGGATAGTATAAACCCTACAAATAATTTCTAATATTATGTTATTAATAAAATAAAATTTAAAATAAATATTATTTGTTTCCGTTCTAGCCAATGATTGAACTTATCGAGCTATAGATCAATGGAAATCTGTTCTCATATGATCCATGGATGAGAAAAATAATTACGCAAGATAATGATCCCTTGTCTAACAGCTATATGCACAAAACTATAAAAAAGATTAAATAATCCAACAATTAGTATATATATATATAAATAAATTATTGAAAGATAATGAAAATATACAGGTTACCATACCTCTGTATGCGTAGATCGAAGCCAAGACATGGATGACACTCGAGGATAGGGTCAAGAATCAGCAGTCTTTCAAGACCATTCACCCTTTTTTTACCCCTAAACATCCAGTAGGCTAAGGGTCAGATGTTCCCAAATCCCCATCATCCAAAGGTATCTCATCCTCCTCTAACACACGAAATAGATGACTGTCCCTCAAAAAAATGTTCGTTGTTAGCATATAGTTAAAAAACTATTATATATATATATATATATATTTGTTTTGATTATAAACAGCATTTAACTGTTTCAATGATCAACTTAACCATCATATTTGTATCCAATTATGTAAATTTCTTCATAATCCTCCTCATTATCATCAATATCCATATTAGTTTTAGATTCATCATCTCTTGTCATTTCAAATTCATTAGAAACATACTTAATAACATCGTCACCATCGACCCTTAATTATGGTGTTTCATCATCTATATTAATGTCTCTTTCTAAAACAAGATTGATTTTGAGTTGTCTCATGAAAAATTTCAATTCCTTCCACTTCAGCAGAACTATATTCAGTTTGAGTAAACTGATTATCCAGATATTTCAATTTTATTATGCTCCACCAATCACTCGGGTCTCTTGAAGTATCATAGTACATTGCATAATAAATTTGATGTGCTTATTGATCCAGTAAAAATGGTACATTTACTATAAGGATACTTTTGTATACAATATCCTTGATTCCATGAGTCAGATGAACATGAAAGCCTCTCTTAGTATCCAATCACTGATATTTAAACATCGTTATGTAATTCTTTCCTAGATAACACAGCTCAATAATTTCATCCAAAAAGCCATAAAAGTCCACATCAGTTTTCTATGATGCGATCCTCTCATGAAAACTCCAATGTTCATTGGTTTTTTTGGTTTCCCATATACATGTGTATGAAATCTAAAACCATTCACCACATATGCATTATAATATTTAAACGTTTTGGATGGTGGCTTATTCAATATACACTGTAGCTTATCAATATTATCAGAATGTTGAGACACATGAAAAGTAGTAAAACAATTATCAATATAATAAATAATAAACTAAATTTATATTAAACCATTAATAATTTATGTTTCCAGTTTTTGAAATGAATGAGAATTTTTTTTGTCAGCATTCTTCAAATGAATCTCATGTAATTTGTGGAAGTTGTTTCCGGATATGATTATCATATAACCTACAAAAAAAATTAGCTTACGTACTGTAACATAAATTATAGAATAAGCGATGGAATCACTCAAAATAAAAATGATGTCATTTCATTACAATTGAGCCTAACATATGTATGAGCTCTCTGATGTTCATCATCTGAAAGACATCGTTCAATAACTCTACCCAAGCCAAGATTTAGCGGATAAAAAACTGAAAATTGATTGTTCATTTTGTAATTAAAACTCTTCTCATTCTATCCCATGCGGTTTTGTGTTGTGGGATATTCATATTAAAGAAAATGATATCTGAAAAAAGACATTTCCTCTTACAAATAAGCTTCCATAATTGAGCCTTCTACTGATGCCTTGTTATGTAATTTTTTCTTCAATTTCTATATGCATGTCTCAAATATGTAAATCCATCAAAACTGTACTGGACCGCCAAATTTAGCATAATGTAGAAAATGTGATATCAGATGATCCATTGAGTCAAAGAAAGCTAGAAGAAATATTTATTCAAGTTTACATATAATTGCAACAACACCTTCTTCCAGTTTTATTAGCGCATCATAGTCAGTTTTCACTTCATAAATCTTTCGAAAAAAATATGATATTTCAATTATCGAATCCAAAATAATAGAATTAAAAATACCTATGAATCCAATTGGTATATTTATATCCATTATAACATGAAAATCATGAATTTTTAATTTATTAACATGACCATTCTTACCACATCTTCACAAATTGGAATCATAGCCATCAAGAAGTCTCCATTCAGAAATCCAATGACAAAATAATATGATACTCTCTTTGAAAAGTATATAAGTAGCTTTTTGATTCATTGACCTCTTTGATCTGGAATTTTTAGAAAGTTCATGTTCTGGTAGCCTGCAAATTTGGGCAAGATCTAATCGTGCCTTTACAATATCTTTGGTCTTACCTGGTGCATCCAAAATTGTATGAAATAAATTATCAAATTTGTTCTTCTTAATATTAATGACATCCAACAGAGGGCGGACCTACTAATCTGACCAATATGGAACATCCCAAAAAATTCGCCATTTTAACAAATTATGTTCTTTCCCAAAGCCATGAATTTTTTTTGGTTTACTGTTGGACAAAATTTTATGTGAGGTAATGAAAATACATCTGATTTTAAATATGTACGTTAGATCATTTTTTGAGGTTCATCCCTTCCAATTGTGCCTTTTCTAAAATGATATTTGTTCCTCAGAAAAAAATTATTGGTTGGATGAAATCTGGGATGACAGTAAAAGTAAAAAAGGTTTTTTTTACATTGACGAGCATAAAGGCTTTGTTGTCTTTCATACAGTAAAGATATGATTTTGGGCCATATGTACTCCAGCTAGATAACATGCCATTTGTCGTAAAGTCACTAATATTCCACATCAATTCAGCTTTAAATAAGTGATATTGTTTCACAAAAACATCATATATACTAACATAATTACTCCATAATGCATTTAACTCATCAATCAATGATTTAAAATAAACATCAATATTCTTTTTCGGTTGTCTTGGGATTAATAAGGTCAAAAACATATAGGGCTCCTTCATCCACATCCATGGAGGTCAATTGTACAGAGTTATAAAGACAGGTCAACATGAATTACGACTTCCATAAGAACCAAATGGATATAAACCGTCAGTAGAATGACCCAATCACATGTTTTGGTCCTCCAAAGAAAAAGATGTATGCAGACTGTCAAAATGTTTTCATGAATCACCATCAGATGGATGATTCAAGATTTTATCGATTGAAATCATGGTTTTGTTCCATGAAATCCTTGACACTGTGTTCTGAGACATAAATAAACACTAAAACCTCAGTATAATGGGGAAATATCTCAACTATTTTACAACAATTGATCCAGACTTCTCTAGTTGAGCTTCTTTATACCTCGACTGTCCACATGTGGGATAACAATCAAATGTCTCATTTACAACAGAATATAAGATGAAATCATTTTCACATGCATGAATCATTTGATAACTATTTCCCAGTTTACAAACCTGCCTCTTACTCTCATAGTAATTTTCATGAAACACATTTCTTTCAGGTAACAATGCATTAACCAATGAAAATATCTTATTTAAACAGTTATTTGACATTTCATTATCAGATTTAATAGCCCATAATTTTTGAAACCGCTTAAAATTAGCTTATCTTGAAACCATGATATAATGCATACTCAAAAGACCTCAACAACTCATAAAACATGAATGGAGCCATCCCAGGAGTGAAATCAATACAATCTTGAGTTTCAGTTTGTCGAATAGATGGACCTGCAATATCATGTACTAAATTTAAAAATCTTGATGGATCTGGAATCAAGTTATATGTATATTATCAGGAACTGTGTTCACCGTTTTGATACCAAAAAACATAATCTAGTTGAAAAGTAAACTGCAAGAGATGTCCCCAAACCATGTCAAATGTATCAAACATTCCTAGGCACATTTTTTTTCAAGGACACATAATTATGCCTTCTAAAACATATTCTAGTTTTGATGATGCAAATGATAAGAAAGATTCAACACCATCAATATATATAGGATTTAAACCAGAACTGTTTGTATTTATACGGTGCTTTATCAAAGTGTGATCATCTAATAATGATTATTTTCAACTTCCTTTTTCTATATTTTTCTAAAAAATAAAAAATAATTACTATTTTTGAGTAATTATAAATTATAAAAACACAATCTGAAAAAAGAAGATAAATAATTACGACTACTTCTTAATAATTACCATCATTTATGGGCGATACAATTTCTCATGGATTGACAGCTACTCTTTTGTATGACTGCTCATTTACATTCAAATTCTCAAACTGAAATCACAATGAAGAATCTTATCGGAGGTACGCATATTCATTCTTGGGCATACGGTAATGTATAAGAGTGCCTCTGAGAAAATTCTTCATTGTGATTTTAGTGTGATATTGTTACAAGTAAATAAATATTGAGAACATAGAGGCTCCTTTTCATCAATGAATCATCTTCTTTAAACTTTCCCCACCAGAAACATTATGAAAAATTTCCTTCTACAAATGAGTATTCAAACTCTTTCATACGAGAATGGATATGCATACGTAGAAGCATATTTTTCCAAATGTTTTCATACTATAAAAGATTAAAGGACAAGATTCATCGTGGAAAAGGAGTGATGTCAATCAATTAGAAATTGTACAAAGTTATTAGAAGTTATTTTAATTTATTACAATTGATTTTATTCCTTATTATTCCTAATTATTCGTAATTATTCCTAAGTATTCTTAACTATTCATAACTATTCCTATGTATTCCTATGTATTCCTATGTATTCGTAACTATTCTTAACTATTCCTAAGTATTCCTAAGTAATCCGACTTTTTACTACTTGTTCCTAAGTATTCTTATGTATTCTAATTTTTTCCTATTCGTTCATACTTGTTACTATTTATTCTAATTTGTTTATATTTGTTAATATTTGTTTTTATTTGTTCCAATTTGTTTCTAATTGAAACTAATTGTTACTAAATCTTACTAATTGTTACTAATTCATACAAATTGGTACCAATTATTCCGATTTATTCCTAAATATTACTATTTATTTATAATTATTTCTATTTATTAATAATTATTACTATTTATTACGATTTATTACAATTTATAATGATTTATTACAATTTCTTACTGTTTATTACTATTTATTACTATTTAATCATTTTTATTACTATTTATTACTAATTATTACTATTTATTACTATTTATTACGATTTGTTACTAAATAATATTATTTATTACTTATTATTAATAATTATTACTAATTATTACTAATTATTCCTATTAATTACTATTTATTACCATTTATCACTATTTTTTACTATTTATTACTATTTATTACTATTTCTTACTAATTGTTACTAATTGTTACTATTTTTTACTAATTGCTACTATTTATTCTTAATTGTTCCTATGTATTACTATTTATTTCTAATTATTCCTATTTATTACTTATTATTGTTATTTATTAATATTTATTACTAATTATTAGTAATTATTACTATATGTTACTATATATTACTATTTATTACTATCTATAACTTATTATTACTAATTATTAATATTTATTACTAATTATTACTATTTATTACTATGTATTACTAATTATAACTAATTATTACTAATTATTAATAATTATTCATATTTACTACTGTTTATTACAATTTGTTACTAAATAATATTATTTATTACTAATTATTAATAATTATTAATAATTAATACTAATTACAACTACTTCTTAATAATTACCATCATTTATGGGCGATACAATTTCTCATGGATTAACAGCTACTCTTTTGTATGACTGCTCATTTACTTTCAACTTTCTCAAACTGAAATCACAACGAAGAATCATCTCGGAGGTACGCATATTCATTCTTGGGCAAACGATAATGTATAAGAGTGTCTCTGAGAAAATTCTTCATTGTGATTTTAGTGTGATATTGTTACAAGTAAATAAATGGTGAGACCATAGAGGCCCCTTTTCGTCGATGAATCATCTCCTTAAAACATTCACCACCAGAAACATTATGAAAAATGTCCTTCTACAAATGCATATTCAAACTCTTTCATACTAGAATGGATATGCATACGTAGAAGCATATTTTTCCAAATGTTTGCAGCCTATAAAATTTTAAAGGAGAAGATTCATCGAGGAAAAGGACTGTTGTCAATCAATTAAAAATTGTACAAAGTTATTAGAAGTTATTTTAATTTATTACAATTGATTTTATTCCTTATTATTCCGAATTATGCACAATTATTCCTAAGTATTCTTAACTATTCATAACTATTCCTATGTATTCCTAAGTATTCCTAAGTATTTGTAACTATTCTTAACTATTCCTAAGTATTCTTAAGTAGTCCTACTTTTTACTATTTGTTCCTAAGTATTCTTATGTATTCTAAATTTTTCCTATTCGTTCATACTTGTTACTATTTATTCCAATTGGTTTCTATTTGTTAATATTTGTTTTTATTTGTTCCAATTTGTTTCTAATTGAAACTAGTTGTTACTGAATCTTACTAATTGTTATTAATTCATACTAATTGGTACCAATTATTCCTATTTATTCCTAAATATTACTATTTATTTATAATTATTTCTATTTTTTACTATTTATTACTATTTATTACTATTTATTACAATTTATAATGATTTATTGCAATTTCTTACTATTTATTACTATTTATTACTATTTAATCATGTTTATTACTATTTATTACTAATTATTACTAATTATTACTATTTATTACGATTTGTTACTAAATAATATTATTTATTACTAATTATTAATAATTATTACTAATTATTACTAATTATTCCTATTAATTACTATTTATTACCATTTATCACTATTTTTTACTATTTTTTTACTATTTATTATTATTTCTTACTAATTGTTACTAATTGTTACTATTTTTTACTAATTGCTACTATTTATTCTTAATTGTTCCTAAGTATTACTATTTATTTCTAATTATTCCTATTTATTACTTATTATTGCTATTTATTAATATTTATTACTAATTATTAGTAATTATTACTATATGTTACTATATATTACTATTTATTACTATTTATAACTTATTATTACTAATTATTAATATTTATTACTAATTATTACTATTTATTACTATGTATTACTAATTATTACTAATTATTACTAATTATTACTAATTATTCATAATTATTACTGTTTATTACGATTTGCTACTAAATAATATTATTTATTACTAATTATTAATAATTATTAATAATTATTACTAATTACAACTACTTCTTAATAATTACCATCATTTATGGGCGATACAATTTCTCATGGATTGACAGCTACTCTTTTGTACGAGTGCTCATTTACATTCAACTTTCACAAACTGAAATCACAATGAAGAATCTTCTCGGAGGTACGCATATTCATTCTTGGGCATACGATAATGTATAAGAGTGCCTCTAAGAAAATTATTCATTGTGATTTTAGTGTGATATTGTTACAAGTAAATAAATGGTGAGACCATAGAGGCCCCTTTTCGTCGATGAATCATCTTCTTGAAACTTTCACCACCAGAAACATTATGAAAAATGTCCTTCTACAAATGCATATTCAAACTCTTTCATAAGGGAATGGATATGCATACGTAGAAGCATATTTTTCCAAATGTTTTCAGCATATAAAATTTTAAAGGAGAAGATTCATCGAGGAAAAGGAGTGTTGTCAATCCATTAGAAATTGTACAAAGTTATTAGAAGTTATTTTAATTTATTACAATTGATTTTATTCATTATTATTCCAAATTATTCATAATTATTCTTAAGTATTCTTAACTATTCATAACTATTCCTATGTATTCCTATGTATTCCTAAGTATTCGTAACTATTCCTAAGTATTCCTAAGTAATCCTACTTTTTACTATTTGTTCCTAAGTATTCTTATGTATTCTAATTTTTTCCTATTCGTTCATACTTGTTACTATATCTTCCAATTTGTTCCTATTTGTTAATATGTGTTTTTATTTGTTCCAATTTGTTTCTAATTGATACTAATTGTTACTAAATCTTACTAATAGTTACTAATTCATACTAATTGGTACCAATTATTCATATTTATTCCTAAATATTACTATTTAGTTATAATTATTTCTATTTATTACTAATTATTAATATTTATTACTATTTATTACAATTTATAACGATTTATTACAATTTTTTACTGTTTATTATTATTTATTACTATTTAATCATGTTTATTACTATTTCTTACTAATTATTACTAATTATTACTATTTATTTGGATTTATTACTAAATAATATTATTTATTACTAATTATTAATTATTACTAATTATTACTAATTATTCCTATTAATTACTATTTATTAATATTTATCAATATTTTTTACTATTTATTACTATTTATTACTATTTCTTACTTATTTTTAATAATTGTTACTATTCTTTACTAATTTCTACTATTTATTCTTAATTGTTCCTAATTATTACTATTTATTTCTAATTATTCCTATTTATTACTTATTATTGATATTTATTACTAATTGTTACTAATTATAAGTAATTATTACTATATGTTACTATATATTACTATTTATTACTATTTATAACTTGTTATTACTAATTATTACTATTTATTACTATGAATTACTAATTATTACTAATTATTACTAATTATTACTAATTATTACTAATTATTACTAATTATTACTAATTATTACTAATTATTACTAATTATTCACATTTATTACTGTTTGTTACTATTTATTACTATTTAGTACAATTTATTACTAATTATTATTATTTATTACTAATTATTACTATTTCTTACTAAGTGTTACTATTTTTTACTAATTGTTGCTAATTATTACTATTTATTCCTAATTATTCATATTTATTAATAATTATTTCTAATTATTACTATTTATTACTAATTATTACAATTTGTTCCTCATTATTCCTATTTACTTCTATTTATTACAATTTATTACTATTTATTACTATTTATTACTATTTATTATTATTTACTACTATTTGTTACTATCTATTAATATTTATTACTATTTATTACTAATTGTTACTAATTATTCCTATTTATTACTAATTGTTTCTAATTATTCCTATTTATTAATAATTATTACTAATTACTAATAATTACTAATATTTATTACTAATTAGTAAAATTTTTAATATTTAATACTAATTATTACTATCTATTACTAATTATTACTGATTATTAATAATTATTACTAATTATTAATAATTATTACTAATTATTACTAATTTTTCTTAATTATTTCAAATTATTCCCAATTATTACTCATAATTTCTAATCATTTATTTAAAATTATTCATATTTATTAATAATTATTTCTTTTTATTACTAATTATTCTTATTTATTAATAATTATTCTTATTTATTACTAATTATTCTTATTTATTACTAATTATTCTTAATAAGATCTAATTATTACTAATTATTAGAAATTTTTCCTAATAATTATTAATTATTACTAATTATTACTAATTATTACTAATTATTACTAATTATTTCTAATTATTCCTAATTATTCCTGTTTATTAATAATTATTCCCATTTATTCTTAATTATTCTTATTTATTACATTATTACTAATTATTCCTAATTATTAATAATTATTCTTAATTATTAATAATTATTCCTAATTATTAATAATTATTCTTATTTATTTCTAATTATTCCAATTTATTCCAAATTATTCCAATTTATTAAATTTTATTACTAATTATTACTCATTTTTACTCATCATAACTCATTAAAACTAATTATTTATTAATAAATATTCTTATTTATTACTAATTATTCTTATTTATTATTAATTATTACTATTTATTACTATTTATTCTTATTTATTACTAATTATTGCTAATTATTACTAATTCTTACTAATTATTACTAATTAGTAGCAATTATAACTAATTATTACTAATTATTAATAATTATTACTAATTATTACTAATTATAACTAATTATAACGAATTATTATTAATTATTCTTAATTATTACTATTTATCACTAATTATTACTCATTATTACTTATTATTCCTATTTATTAATAATTATTCTTGTTTATTCCTAATTATTCCTATTTATTCATAATTATTCCTATTTATTCATAATTATTCATATTTATTACATTTTATTACAAATTATTACTCATTATTATTATTTAATTATTACTAATTAAACCTATTTATTTCTAATTATTCCTAATTATTCCTATTTATTCTGATTTCTTACTAATTATTTTTATTTATTGTTATTTACTCCTATTTATTCCTATTTATTACTAATTATTCCTAATTATTCTTAATTATTCCTAATTATTCCTAATTATTCCTATTTATTCTTATTTATTCCTATTAATTCCTATTTAATTTTATTTATTCCTATTTACTACTAATTATTACTAATTATTACTAATTATTACTAATTATTACTAATTATTACTAATTATTAGTAATTATTGCTGTTTATTACAATTTATTTCTATTTATTCCTATTTATTCCTTTTTATTCCTATATATTACTATTTATTTCTATTTATTACTGTTTATTAGTATTTATTCCTATTTATTCCTATTTATACCTATTTATTAGTATTTTTAACTATTTTTTACTATTTTTACTATTTTTTACTATTTATTAATAATTTTCCCTAATTATTACTAATTACCCCTAATTATTACTAATTACCCCTAATTATTACTTATTAGTGTTAATTACTAATAATAACTACAAATTACATCTACTAATAACTAATTACCGCTAATTACTTATATATATTACTAATTACCGTTAATGATTATTAATTATTACTAATTATTATGAATTAGTACTAATAATTTCAATTTATTATTACAAATAAATACTGATCACAAAACAATTAAATCTTATATAATTACAACTAATCAACAATAATTAAAATTAACATTAAAAAAATGAAATAAATACTAATTTAAAAAAAATATAAATACCTTTAAACTTGATCTCCTATTGATATAGACGACTTCACAACTTTTTGTAAAAAAAACTAAATCATAGAAAATTTTACTCTAAAAATAGAGTTTAGATAGAGAGGTAGTCTGAATTGAGGGGAAGAGTAGGAAAAACATATGGGGGTATTTATATGTTTGATTAGTTGCGGTGGTATTATTTGCAACAGGTATCCCGTCAAAAATACCTTTGCCCGCATTAATTTCTGTCGGCAGTTACAAGGGTATTTGCGATGGGTCCCGTTGCAAATAGTTGACTGCTGACACACTTTTTGCAATGGGACAACATCTCGTCCCAAAAACCTATTTACCGCTACCAGTATTTGGGACGGCACCCGTCGCAGATACCCTCCGACCGATGCACTATTTGTGATGGTGGAATCCCCCCGTTGCAAATAACCTTCCTGCGAATTGGCATGCAAACCATGCCAAACCGCCCCTTACTTTTTGCGACGGGACCCCAAATCCTCTAGCAAATAACCAATTATTTGCGACTGGTCGAACACCCCATCGCAAATACCCTCTAGGGCGGACTATTTGCAACTGGAATTAATCTCGTCGCAAATACACTCTTCCAAAATGCTATTTTACTGTAGTGGGTGATTCTCCATGTTCTTATACATGTTCCATATATACTTGTAATTCTATGTTTCCATGAGAGGATAGATATTATGTTACATGACAATGATTATATTCAATAAATCTTGTATATTACCCCACACTATTATGTCATGGTATATGTTTTTTCATTTGAGATTACATATCCTACTATCATGACTTATGGAAGACTAATATTGTTCAAAGAACTTTTTAATCCTAAATTTCTCCTTTGATCATACTTTCTCATATGATCTTGATATAACCATTAATGACATGTTAATGAGTTTTTCCAGGAATTAGAATTTATTATCATCCATTTCCTTTCCTTTCATCTACCATGTTAAGAATATATGTATAACATATGATAATTCTGGAAGGTAGTCTGGTGTAGTTTGATGATGGCAAAATATTCACAAGTATTATAAAAATATGATACTTATTTTCTTAGTCCTCAAAGATACTATATCTTTTTTCCTTATATTTATAAAATTATTTGAGATGCAATGTTAAATATATGGAAATAATTCTAAAAATAATTTCATGTACATTACATACATAGATATTACATAAAATTTAAGAATATTCATTACAAAACATATTTAAACCATTCCACAACCAAATAGGTTTGTTGTCTTTAGAAACTGGGTAACATAATCAGTTGGTTTTTAAGACATCTATATTGTCTCCCTCTTATTCCTTCATAACTAGACCCATTTTGTGAACAAACATACTAATACCATTCATCACATCATGGTGAAAAAAATCAAATGAAATGGTGAGAATAGATACTTAGTTAGGATAAACAAGAGAGATATCAATCATAAAATAATCATAATACATTAGAATATAGCATTTGAAAATCTTGTCTGGCATATAAAAGATCATGATATCTTGTCATGGGAAAATTCATTAAATTTCCAAAAGATTCAATGAACTTATTCCCAAAATACTTAACATAGGATATGAAATTTTTCGAATATACATAAGTATAGGAAATCATTTAATATTAGGCAATTCTCATTTCCAAGAACATCATAACAGATAAACTCCATTACTGAACTATGTTCACTCCTCATTCCAACCCAATATTACTTAATTAAGATCATTTCTCATTCAATCCCTATCAAACTCACGAGATATAAATATTTACCAAATGCTTTATAAGGTGATATAGCTTCAACCCATCTCATCATCAAATAATTATTATGTGTTCAACAAAATCCTAAATCATTCATCGTTACACAATCTAAAGAATAAAATTGTTTTCCAAAACATGATTCCATATGAACATAATCCATATAAAACTAATGGATTTTAAAAATAGAATTCTGATATAAAAACAATAACCCACTTGAATAATAGGGATAGTATACTTGAAATATATCTCTATTAATGAATGTCATCATAGATGGAAAATAATTTTTTAGAACACTTGAAATTAATTCTTCAGAAAAAATATTGTTTCTTCTTCAAAAATATTTTATTTTCTCAAAATGCCACATAAATTTAAAAGAAAATATTTTTTTGAAAATGACCTTGAAATATTCTAAATGAATCTTCATGGAAATTTTTCCTTATTAAAAAGTAAAAATCCATTCATTTTGTCAAAGATAAAACAATACAGTATTCTCGTAATTTTTTAGATATGTAAAAAACTACCTCGTATCGAAAAATGAAAAAAAAAAGATTCATTTCATACTAATTAAGAAAAAAACCAATCAGTAAAATTAACATTAAAAAATTATTGAATAATATAAATAACATTACGCATTTAGGAAACATTGACGTTGATGATAAATATATCCTACCAAATACTTATGTATAAACAATCTCATATGTAAATGAGATTACTAAATTATCTCTTACCTAAGGTCTGGTATGCTTTGTATGTTTTTCAACCTCCTGTATAATGATTCAAATTATTTAGTTGACTTATTCTAGAATCATAGTCATTTTTTCCGATTTCATATATGATCATATTATCATCTAATTTTTTATAACATTTCATTATTACACATTATTATTCGAGTACAACCGACTTCATTTTCATATCCATGCTTTGTCAAATAAGTTATGATTCATCATCATAGGTTATAGTTATATCATTTTTATAATTATAATATATATATATATATATCATATTTATACATTCAATAGATTTATATTATCATTCTTTCATGGATAACATGTAGAATGAATCACATCGCATCATCAAGATGGTAGGCCATACATACAAATGAGAGACGATAGCATTCTCATAATCATGAAATGTTATGGAACTGGATGGTATATGGTTTCTTTCAGAATCCATATCAAGTTATAATAGTAATATTTATTTATTATTTCCCAAATTATACAGATCCAAGTAAGGTGGTGGGGGAAAACAGATTACACCACGATGTGGATATAGTAAGTCATATGTACATATATATGGTGATTTTATTTTCCATATGATGGATAATAGGTGGAATATGGTTGTTCACAATCATAATAGCATCCCAATATATTAGAAAACTGGATTTATTATCTTATATTGGAAACTACTGATGATGATGAAGTAGAATAAGAAATAGTTTTAAAAGAATCGGTAGAGGAGATTACCACTTCTTCCTTAATATCCCTCTAGATATCATCATAATGTACTAGTGTTGGTCTTTGGAAAAGACCAAATACTCAATAATGTGTCTACGAATGCTTTTAAAGGAAATTTCCATTGTATGGGTGAGCTTGAATTCTCAACGTGAATTGAAGATGTGATGGAGGATGCGCCCTTTATAATTGACGTTTAGGAACCTTTTGAATTTCCAAAACATTTAATTTATAATTAATTAAAAACTCATCCAAAAACCTCCAAAATTTACTAGTTTAAAAGATGATATAATATAATATTGTAATATCATCACCAAATAAAAGTTTGACATGTTTTTAAATCAATTTAAACCATATAAATTTAATTGAGAATTTTTTATTCAATTTAATTTTTAACTATGGTAATAAATATTTCAATATTAAAAGGATGAAATATTTACTTATTTGATTCAATTAGAACATAAATTAATTCATTAAAAAAATTTAGACCATATAATAATATTTATATATTTTTTATAAATTATTTATTATTTTTAAATAATTTAATAATATATTGTTTTGATAAACAATCAATATTTTAAATTTTGGCACAATATAATTCATTGATTATTAAAAATAAAAATAAAAATTAAATATCAAACCAAACGTTTTATTATTTTCCTAACAGTTCAAGGTCATCTATAAAATTGGTTTCATATATTAATAATCAAAATTATATTTATTTTATTATTTTTATTATAATTTGTTTGTTATTTTGATTAATAAAATAATTACAACATTAGTTTTGTTTAGTTAATTAATATAAAAATTTATTGAATAAAATTTAAAAATTTAATATAATGGATAAGATAAATAATCTATGTTTAATAATAATACTTACATTTTAATATATACTATTTAAATCATGAATTAAAAATATTGTAATTAATTAAATATGAATGTGACAACTTTATCATCGCTTGAAATAAAATATTATAATTGACATGATCTTTTCCATATGGATCCAAATGGTCAATATCGCAACCCATGGATGATTATGTTTGACATATAGTCGACCATTATGATTTTTTCATGTTTTTTGTGTCTTTTAATAGTACTTACAATTTTAATAAAATTTATTTTAATGATTTTTCATTATTTAAATTATTTCTCCATCATCAATATATATGTCATTAAAGTAATTATTTATTTCCTACAAAATAAAAATAAATTACCATGATAATTAAAAATATTTGTCATTAAAATGGGAATTTATAGTAAAATTTATCTTTTATATATCCTTATATTAAAAACTATATTGTTTTTAATATTTGAGTAAGACATATTTAATTTTCTATAAATAAAATTATTTAAATGTCTTATTTTCATATAAGGGTCTTTTAAGGGATAGAATTTAAAGACAAGGATGATTTCGGTCAAAACACAGTCATCCAATTATGTTATGGAAAGTGTCAGGGTAATTTTATAATATTATGTTTACCCTTAATTACCCTTTTTACCAAATTAACGTAGTAATAAAAATGTCCAAAATTACTATTCATAATGCCCAAAAATTAAAGAATGATATTTAAATAATTTGGTCCAACTAATTCCAAATATGGAAACCATTTTTCAAAATTTTAAACACATAATTTTCAGTAATTCATTTTAAATTAATCTCTTTGTTTTGATGAGAAAACAAGTTTTCAAAAGTTAAAACACTACAAAATATTGAAATGTTTTTACACCTGAATTGAATGTTATATTAATGATGAATTCCTACATTATATTAAAATAAAAAATATAATATATTTATAATTTATATATATTTTGTAATATAATTTAAATGTAAAAATTGTTTTGATAAAAAAAGATGTTTTCAATTAAAATTTAGTTTATTTTTACTATTCGTAAAAACGTTAATGTTATCCAAAAAATGACCAAAATGTATACAAAGTAATATTTTTTTACCTCTAACCAAAATAAGAAGTTTCTGTTTTCATATTAAAATTAATTATGTGATAAAATTTTAATTTAAAATAGGTTCACCATTAAAAGGCAGTAAAATTACCCTTTTGAAAAATATGGATTTTTATACATAAAATACGATTTATTAATATCCTATGCATACAAAATATATTCAATGAATATAAAAAATATTTTACTTAATATATACCATATTTTTTTCTTATTTTAATTTAATAATTGTGATTAGGTTAATTTGTTAATACTAAAATACAAATATTTCCTTTACATTTAATTGGATTATATTTTAAATAAATAATTGGTAGCCAATAAATTCATCAAACATTTTCATAAGTTGGTTATATATATTCCTACTAACATAAAGGCTAGATTATATTAGTTATTTTATAATAAATTAATATCATGGTTTGTTTAAAATAACGATAGTGTTCAACACAAGATATTGAAGAATTAATTTTTTTTAATGAGAATATTTCATAAAAACATTTGAGTGTTAAATTATATTCCCATTAAACATAATTTTCCATCAAAATTCATCAAATGGATATAATGATATGATAAAACCTCTCCTTCATCACACCCTCACATTCCTAGGCAGCTTCCCCAAATTGGTGTTTCCACCGTAAAACATTTACCATTCTAGTGGTCTTATTTTGTAGAAATTTTTGTCTTTGATCTTGAATTTTATCAGTTGTTCTCCATATGAAAGATATTTATCCACTGGTATAAAGCCTAAGATAAGTAAATGTGAATGATCGTTTGTGTAGTTTCTTAGGAGATATACATGGAACATATTATTGACATGTGAGAGATTATGTGGAAGCTCTAATCTATAAGTTACCTTCCCAACATGTTCAAGAATTTTAGAAGCACATATATACCTAGTAATCTGCTTAAAAATCTTTCCAAATCACATTACTCTCTTCTAGGGGGATATTCATAGAAACCCCTTGTCACCCATGTGAAAATCAAGGCCCTTTCATCTTTTGTTAGTATAACTGTTTTTCCGATTCTGAGCTGCTATTTTGTGAGGCTTAATAGATCTGACCTTTTCTGCCATTTAATTAAAAAGATCGGGTCCTAATAGCACTCAATTTCCATCTTCATCCTAGAATGTTTCATTTGATCACATATTTACATAGATGGATTCATTAAGAGCTATTATAATACTGGGTTGAAAGGTATTATAGTGTCAAGATTCTACCAAAGGTATGTGTTGATCCCAACAACCTTTAAAACCCTAAGATCAAGTTCCCAACAAGTCTTCTAGAATTGGAATTGTCCTCTAAGACTGACAATCTAATTGAGGAAGAAAAGAACTTCTAAATAATTACTCTATATCTAGATCTAGCTGATGAATTTTCTTTCTCATTTATGTAAACCCCATATCCAAATTAGATATAATGGAAAGTTATACCCTATATAATTTTACCATTTCTTTTACATATATCAATGAAAACTAATCAAGATAGAATTAATCTCTAATAGGAATTAATTGTGTTGAAATGATAAGGTGATCCACTATGACCCATATAACATTATGGACATTAGATATTTTCAGAAGTAATATAATAAAGTCCATATTGATATTTTTACATTTCCATTTTCTTATAGGTAATGGTTGTAACATCCCCAAAGAATTATGTCTCTCATCCATAACATGCAGACAAACCAATCACGTTGATACATATTCATCTACATTTCTTTTCATTCCCTCTAACCAATAATACACTTTCATGTCCATTTTAATATTTTGTCTTCTAGGATGAATAGAGAATGAAGAAATATGTGCCTCATCCAACAGATCATTCTTTAATTCTGGTATGGGAGAAATAACAACATGGTTCTATGTAACACCCTGAGATTTTATGAAAAATATTCTTTTTAATTTCATTAATGTCTTGTGTTGTACGCTACACCAAAAGGAGCTTACACAACACAAATCATTGACTTGCCTTTCATTACACGCAATCACAACCTTCCTCGATAGCGTGTGTAGTACGCAATACTGAGTTTCACTAAACAACGATATGCTATTAAAATATTATTAAAACTGGCAGTTATGAATAGTAATAACCACTTTTTGAAATTTTGTAAATTTTAGTTTTCAAAATGGACTTCATTTTTGGATTCGGAATATCGAAATTAGCTTAGGGTGAAATTTTGGTACTTTCCGGATAACATTCATTTTCTGATGAATAGTGAAAATTACGAAATTTTATTTAAAAACAACCTTTTTAATCGAAATAATTAATAGTGATAAATTATGAATTTGAGTGGTTTTAAAGTATATTTAGAATATATTTTTACAATTTTATACAATTTTTGTCATTGGATGTAATTTCACATTTAAACCAGACATAAATAAGTGTCAATATTTTGATAGTTATTATCTCTTAAGAACACGCTATATGTTTTGACGACGGGAATTAATTTTTAATTTAATTAATGCAACTGATATGTTTTGAATCTGGTAAAATAGACATCATTTTTGAGTTTATAATATCAAATATAGCTTAGGCCTAATTTTTGGTATTTTTCTGGAAACTTTCATTTTTTGATGAATAGTGAAACCACTAAGTGGTAGTTAAAAAAATGAATTTTTCATAAAACATAATTTTACCGCTTCTGTGAGTGAAATTTCAAAAATCTGAGAGACACGGTTGATGTCAGTAAGTAAAATGTGGTTCAATGAGATGAAAATATTTTTTGGTGAATAGTAAATTTTTACTTTTTTACCACGGTTAAAAGTAAATAGGGTAATTAAAGGTAAAAATGATATTATTAATACCCTAACACATGTCCTAATTCTATTGGATTACTGTAATTCGACCAAAAACAACCTTAGGAATAAAATATGACCATTTAGGCCCACTTAGATTAGATTAGGACATTTATTATTAATTTATTTAAAGAAGGGTTAAAATAGTTAAAATCAATGTTTAATAAGTAAATCATTATTAATATAGAGTTATACATAAGATAAGTTCGACTGTAAATATATATTAGAAAGATAAAACGATTTCCTACATAATGATATTTTATTTGTAATTTTTAGACTTTAAATAAGTTAATTTATTTTTGACACAAATATGATGTAGTAATTATCTTATTAATGAAATATTGACATAATTGAAGTTATAAATACCCAAATAAATGAAATTTAAGACTTTTTATGAATTCCGCTAATTTTATAGGTCAATATGACATGTTATTATTGATTTAATTAAATGTTTTCGAACTAATCATTCTGTTATGAGTTTCACAAAAATCAATTACTAAATAGTGTCAAAATTGACATAAAATAGTTTTTAAAACAAATACTATATTATTAATTGTTATTTTATTCCTAAAAATCAATGGTTCAGCCAAATTACTTAAATAAGGTTATATATATTAATAATAAACAACTTGGGGTTAGTTTGGCTTCTTATAGTATGTTTATTAACCTTATAGTGTAAGAACACAAAAAGACACGGTAAAAGTAAAATTAACTAACTTAAAGTTAAATATAAATGATAATGTTAAAATAGGAACCTAAACCTATCTAAATTCTATTGGATGAGAGGATTTAGACCCATCCCCCCCTAGCTTCGAAATAAATCAATTTGGTGCTATTTAAACCGAATTTGGCTTTATAATAAAATAATATTTTTTGTTTTTCCAAAAGAGCCCCTCTCCTCCCTTATAAAAGGGAACCTCCTCCCTCTCTTCCTCATGCCACTTTAAGCCTACAAGCTCGGCCAACCCCTGCCAAATTCTCTTCTACACTTCCCTAGAAACATCCTAGAGGTTCTGGTCTTCCTCATAGACCAATTTATGTGTCCTAAAAGGAGATCTCAAAGAGGTTCTTCAAAGAAGAGGTAATGTCCGTTACCGATTCTTTCAACGTTATTTCTTCTTCAACTTCTTATTCTTAATTTGTTACATTATGAAGTAATAACATCATTATCCCTAATATATTTATATGTTATTATAATTATGAAATAACCCTATTTCATCATCTATCCATCCTACGGAAAAAGAAATCACCGCGTGTGCGTACGTACGGAATACCGTCTCCACACCGTGGTGTAATCTATTTTCCATCACCACCTTACTTGGTTGGGTATAATGGTGTAAATAATAACTATATATGATTGTTGTAAAGTGATATAGATTCTGATATAGTATACATAAACACCAATACAATTCCACGATCATGAGAACGATATCATCGCTCGTGCGTACGTACGGACTACCGTCTCCACGACGCGATGAGATTCATTCTCCACGTTAACCATTCATGAATGATTATAAAGGATATATAATAATTAATCATGAAATATATGACATAATAATTATACTGGATTTATTTGTATATATATGTATGTCATCTACTTAATTCCATTCAACTCAATAAGGAAACGAAAACAATGTTCATGCGTACGTACAGCCTACCGTCTCCATCAATGGTGTATTTCGTTCCATTTAGCGATCTATTATATATATGTATATTATGAATATATATTATATATAAATCATGTTTTATATTCTGGAATTATGTAATCATGATCTCAGTAATAATATGAATAATTACAAGTCAAAAAACGGATGACAAATGAAACGATTTTACCCAAAACGCTCTTTAACATGGAATTTACAAAAGAACGGGTAATATAAAGTCATAAGTGAACCATATATGATATCATAACAATTAATATGATTCTTTAATAATTCAATGACATTATCTAAAGCATTATACAGGAGGTTCGGACAGTTACGAAGAAAATCGGACTTAAGGTAAGGAAAAATATCACAATCTCATTTTTATCTGAGATTGTTTATACTTTGGTATTTACTAGGGTGTATTTTATCATCCACATCCATGTTTCCTCAATATGTAATATTTATATCCTTATACAATAGTTTATATCCAATTTTACCCTTCGGTGAGTTTTTAGTAAAAGATATAAATGAAATCTTTTGTCTTTTTTTCGTACGAGGTACTTTTTGACTTTTTCAACAAAAGTACGAGAAGAATGTTTTTTTAACTTATACGGCATGATTGGATTTTTAAAAAATTATTTCCAAGAAGCTTCATTTACAATTTTTCAAGGTTATTTTTAATCAACTTCTTTTTGTTTAGAATTGTATGACATGTTAAGAAAGGAAAAGTTGTTTTGAAGTAGAAAGGATATTTTCCTCAAGAATGAAGTTCAAGTGTTTTATCAAAATTATTTTCCATATAATATAATATATGATTTTGTTTCTATCCCTATTATTACTTTGATTTGATTATGTTGTGATGGAATTATTTTTATGAATTCATTTATCTTATATGAATTGTTTTATGATGTCACGATGTTTAAGAATCCCATTTTTATTACATGGGTTATGGTACGATGTATGGTTTATGATTTTGTGGCACACATAAGAATGGTATCATTATGAGATGGGTGGGACCTATATCTCCCTCCAATGCATTGGGTAAAGATTTTATATCTCATACGATAGACATGGCTAGAATGATAAGTTAATTCGGTTCAGTGTTACAGGACTGAATCGAGGAGTGGACTCGATTCAGAATGGGACTTTGTCCACTAAGATGGTCTTGGCAGCAATGCCTTGGCTAAAATGGAAATCATTACATGTTATTAATGGATTCCACAATTACATGTTTTATTCCCATGCTATTTTATCATGGTTAATGTTCCATTATGATCTATGCCTTATGTACTTCCATGTTTTTGGTCGTTGCTTATGATTTTGATGTTTAAACATTATGTTCATGTTTTTAAGTACAAATGTATACGGTATGTTTTATTTTATCCATTATTACCCTTACTGAGCATTTGAGCTCACCCTTTTTATGTTTTATTTTCCCTCAGGATCAAAAGAAAGGTTTTAGGTACCGAAAAAAAAGTGGAAGATCTTTATGGTATATTTTGAAGATCTGTCACCACGATTAGAAGATTACGTTCCAAGATTCCAAAGACACTAAACTATTATGATCCGTGTGTGTCTGTTTTTGTTATGTATTAAGTATTCTACAAAAGTAATGTAATTTCCATGTACGTCAAGATTTGGGTCTCTACAGTTGGTATCAGAGGAAAGGTTTAGTCAACCTTTGGAAACTAGGATGCGAAAACGTTAGTGAGATCCCTAGAGATATTTCTATGGTATGTCTAGGGATGTCCCTAAGGATAAGTATACATATAGGATACAGTCATATAACTACAGTAACGACCATAGAATTTAACCTAAGATGTTAGATATTGAGGATACTCCCCCTTTACTATTTTGTTTTCCGTAGCATGATTTTTTCCTCTCACACTATTCTTTTTGGGTATTAGAAAATCGCTGGAAATAGGAAGATTCACGATAATGGAGGATATGATAGACAATGGAATGATTTTATTCATGAGAAACCAAATAAAACGGGATCTGGAAGTGGAAACATCGTTATTATGCCTAATCAGCAATCTCATTATATGATCAATAATCTCATCTTTGGTAAGTTTCCCGACTCAGATAATAAGAGAAAGATGGAGTTTCATGATGATCATAGAGGAAATAAAGTTCAATTTCCATCAGGTAAATCATGTGGGAAGAGGCATTAGGGAGACTGTTTCAAAGGAACTATAAGATGCTTTGGGTGTGGAAAAGAAGGACACAAAGCCAGTAAGTGCAAAGGAAAAGGTTCAGTTAACACCATGGACAAGGATAATGGTATTTCTACGACATCAACAATGATTAGATGTTTTAAATGTGGAATGTAAGGGCATTATGGAAACCAATTCCCTAATGGAAAATCTCTTGAAGAGAATCAGCATGGTCATATGGGTAGTATTTATGTGGATGATGATGAGGAGACTACAAATGATATATGAGCTGAACGAAGTGTTGAAGCTCAGTCGGTTGTTTTAGAAGGTAGTGGAATGATTGTATGTTTATCGAGAGTTATGTTGTATAGTTAATGGTACTATGGAATAAAGAATCATCTAAGGATTGTTACACTATTGTTTTTCCTAAAAGTATTTGAAATTATATATTGAATGGTACCAGTAACCATGGAAGGTTATTCAGATATTTTTGTAAAGTAGATGATATGCGCATAATGAAGGAATAAAAAGATAATGAGATGTTGGATTGTATTCATGAGCTCATGATTGTTATAAGGACTAAGTGATATCATGGTTTGAGTATATAGAATTTTGAGGATTTTGGTATGTGGAAAGTGTTCACTTTTAACTGCATTCATGTTTTCACTATGGTTCAATTAATGGGTATTCATTATTCAAGAGAATACATGATTAAGGTATTCACATGTTTTTAATTTGACTAACAAGATATATCTTATGATATATTGGGGATAAATGATGGAATTCACGTGATTGTTATGTGACACTTCAAGTAATCATTTTCTTTATACTATGAGCTTGAACCAAAGTATTTTAGATAAGCATAATGATTGGAATGGATTATGTTCGACATAAGTCAGTATTGTTTAAGGATATAACTTTTATTGATATTATTGATAGGATGTTATAGTAATATATCTTTAGAAAAAGGACAACCTGCAGGATGGGCGACAGCCTATCATGTCAGACAAGGCTGTGGGAATTGAACCCACAACCGAAGTGTGATTGGCCTTTATCGCCTACCATTGGCCTACAGGAAGTCCCTGTTTAGTAGAAACTAGTTTTATTATATTAAGAAGTATGATATATGAAGTATAAGTCCATTTTAGGAACCATATACGATTAATCTCACTATAGATGGAATTATGTATTTTTTGATAACTTTTCTAACCTTTTGTTTCAGACAGATGGAATGACCCGTCATTCTATCACATGATCTGCTAACACATCATAAATGACAAATTCAGCTTTATTTCATTAAGAGATGAAGTGGAAATTGTCCAAAGAACGACCAACGGTGAGACTATAGCATAATCACGAAAGTATTTCTTGTAATTCCAATTTCATCAATTTTAGGGAAATGATCTTGAAAACCAAAAATGTTGTCCTAGTGATCTTATATCTGATGAATCAGATGGTACCTTAGATCATCACAAATTTATGGCTTTGTGATTGCTAGGTTTTCCATAGCCATGTTCTCTACCAGTCTCCATCAGAACATGATGGTTAGATTTCTCTTCCATATCCATATTTTCACCTATGTGGAAACCGAGTGATTAGTTTATTTGGGTAACTATTACATTTCATGCTTTTGTTTTTAATGATTGGTTTTGGTATTCCTTTTTACTATGTGGGTTTCTATTAAAGAAATTTTCGAGTAGTAAAAAATTTATAACCCCGACGAATTTCGAGGGGGAAATTCATTTTAAGGGGGGTAGAATGTAACACCCCGAGATTTTATGAAAAATATTCGTTTTAATTTCATTAATGTCTTGTGTTGTATGCTACAGAAAAAGGATCTTGCAAAACACACATCATTGACTTTCCTTGCATTACACGCAATCACGACCTTCCTCGAAAGCGTGTGTAGTACGCAATACCGAGTTTCACTAAACAACGATATGCTATTAAAATATTATTAAAACTAGCAGTTATGAATAGTAATAACCACTTTTTGAAATTTTGTACATTTTAGTTTTCAAAATGGACTTCATTTTTGGATTCGGAATATTGAAATTATCTTAGGGTGAAATTTTGGTACTTTTTTGATGACTTTCATTTTCTGATGAATAGTGAAAATTACTAAATTTTAATTAAAAACAACCTTTTTAATCAAATTAATTAATAGTGATAAATTATTAATTTGATTGGTTTTAAAGTATATTTATAATATATTTTTACAATTAAATTCAATTTTGGTCATTGGATGTAATTTCACATCTAAAACATACATAAACAAGTGTCAATCTTTTGATAGTTATTATCTCTTAAGAACACGCTATATGTTTTGACGACGGGAATTAATTTTTAAATTAATTAATGAAACTGATATGTTTTGAATTTGGTAAAATAGACATCATTTTTGATTTCATAATATCAAATATATCATAGGCCTAATTTTTGGTATTTTTCTGGAAACTTTCATTTTTTGGTGAATAGTGAAACCAATAAGTGGTAGTTAAAAAATGAATTTTTAATAAAACATAATTTTACCACTTTGGTGAGTGGAATTTCAAAAATCCAAGAGACGTGGTTTTTGTCAGTAAGTAAAATTTGGTTCAATGAGATGAAAATAATTTTTTGTGAATAGTATCTTTTTACTTTTTTTACCACGGTTAAAAGTAAATATGGTAATTAAGGTTAAAAATGATATTATTATTACCCTAAAACATTTCCTAATTTTATTGGATAAGTGTAATTCGACCAAAAAGAACCTTAGGAATAAAATATGACCATTTAGTCCCTCTTGGATTATATTAGGACATTTATTATTAATTTATTTAAAGAAGGGTTAAAATAGTTAAAATCAATGTTTAATAAGTAAATAATTTTTAATATATGGTTATACATAATATAAATTAGACTATAAATATTCATTAGAAAGATAAAAAATTTTATAAATAATGATATTTTATTTTTAATTTTTAGACATTAAATAAGTTAATTTATTTATGACACAAAGATGATGTAGTAATTATCTTATTAATGAAATATTGACATAATTGATGTTATAAATACCCAAATAAATGTAATTTTAGACATTTTATGAATTCCACTAATTTTCTAGGTTAATATGACATGTTATTATTTATTTAATTAACTTCTTTAGAACTACTAATTCTGATATGAGTTTCACAAAAATCAATTACTAAATAGTGTCAAAATTGACATAAAATAGTTTTTAAAACAAATATTATATTATTAATTGTTATTTTATTCCTAAAAATCTATGGTTCAGCCAAATGACTTAGATAAGGTTATATTTATTAATAATAAACATCTTTGGGTTCGTTTGGCTTCTTATAGTATGTTTATTAACCTTATAGTGTAAGAACACAAAAAGACAAGGTAAAAATAAAATTATCTAACTTAAAGTTAAATATAAATGATAAGTTTAAAATAGGAACCTAAACTTGTCTAAATTCTATTTTATGAGAATATTTCGACCCATCCCCACCTTATATTATAAATAAATCAATTTGTAGCTATTTAAAACCGAATTTGGCTTTATAAGAAAATAATATGTTTTGTTTTTCCAAAAGAGCCCCTCTCCCCCCTTATAAAAGGGATCCTCCTCCATCTCTTCCGCACACCACTTTTAGCCTTCAAGCTCGAAAGAACCCTTGAAAATTCTCTTCTCCACTTCCCTAGAAACATCCTAGAGGTTTTGGTCTTCCTCAAAGACCAATTTTAGTGCCCTAAAATGAGATCTCAAAGAGGCGCTTCAAAGAAGAGGTAATGTCCGTTACCGATTCTTTCAACTTTATTTCTTCTTCCACTTCTTCTTCTTAGGTTGTTTAATTATTAAGTAATAACATAAGTATCTCTCATATACTTATATGTTATTATAAGTATGAAACAACCCTATTTCACCATCTATCCATGCTACGGAAAATGAAATCACCGCGCGTGCATACGTACGGAATACCGTCTCTACGCCGTGGTGTAATCTATTTTCCATCACCGACAAACTTGGATGGGTATAATAGTGTAAATTATAACTATATATGATTATTGTAAAGTGATATAGATTCTGAAATAGTATACATACACTCCAATACAATTCCACGATCATGAGAACGATATCATCGCTCGTGCGTACGTACGGACTACCGTCTCCACGACGCGATGAGATTCATTCTCCACGTTAACCATTCATGAATGATTATAAAGTATATATAATAAGTAATCATGAAATATATGACATAATAATGATACTGGATTTATGTGTATATATATGTATGTCATCTAATTAATTCCATTCAACATAATAAGGAAACGATAACAGTGTTCATGCGTACATACAGCCTACCGTCTCCATGAACGGTGTATTTCTTTCCATTTACTGATATATTATATATATGTATATTATGAATATATATTATATATAAATAATGTTTTATATTCTTTAATTATGTAATCATGATCTAAGTAATCATATTAATAATTACAAGTCAAAACACGGATGACAAATGAAATTATTTTACCCAAAACGCTCTTTAACATGGAATTTACAAAAGAACGGGTAGTATAAAGTCATAAGTGAACCATATATGATATCATAACAATTAATATGATTCTTTAATAATTCAATGACAATATCTAAATCATTATATAGGAGGTTTGGACACTTACGAAGAAAATCGGACCTAAGGTAAGGAAAAATATCACAATCTCATTTTTATCTGAGATTGTTTATACTTTGGTATTTACTAGGGTGTATTTATCATCCAAATCCATGTTTCCTCAATATGTAATATTTATATCCTTCTACAATAGTTTATATCCAATTTTACCATTCGGTGAGTTTTTAGTAATAGATATTAATGAAATCTTTTGTCATTTTTTTCGTACGAGGTACTTTTTGACTTTTTCGACAAAAGTACGAGAAGAATGTTTTTTTAACTTATACGGCATGATTGGATTTTTGAAAAATTATTTCCAAGAAGATTCATTTACATGTTTTCAAGATTATTTTTAATCAACTTCTTTTTGTTTATAATTGTATGACATGTTAAGAAAGGAAAAGTGTTTTTGAAGTAGAAAGGATATTTTCCTCAAGAATGAAGTTCAAGTGTTTTATCAAAATTATTTTCCATATAATATAATATATGATTTTGTTTCTATACCTATTATTACTTTGATTTGATTATGTTGTGATGGAATTATTTTTATGAATTCCTTTATCTTATATGAATTCTTTTATGATGTCACGATGTTTAAGAATCCCATTTTTATTACATAGGTTATGGTATGATGTATGGTTTATGATTTTGTGGCACACATAATAATAGTATCATTATGAGATGGGTGGGACCTATATCTCCCTACAATTCATTGGGTAAATATTTTATATCTCATGAGATATACATGGCTGGAATGGTATGTTAATCCGGTTCAGTGTTACAGGACTGAAACGAGGAGTGGACTCGATTTAGAATGGGACTTTGTCTACTAAGATGGTCTTGGCAGCAATGCCTTGGCTACTATGGAAATCATTACATGTTCTTAATGGATTCCACAATTAAATGTTTTATTCCCATGCTATTTTATCATGGTTTATATTCCATTATGATCTTTTCCCTATGTACTTCCATGTTTTATGTCGTTGCTCAAGATTTTGATGTTTAAACATTATGTTCATATTTTTAAGTTCAAATGTATATGGTATGTTTTATTTTATCCATGCTTACCCTTACTGAGAATTTGAGCTCACCCTTTTTGTGTTTTATTTTCCCTCAGGAACAAAATAAAGGTTTTAGTTAAGGAAACAAAAATTGGAAGATCATTATGGGAGATGTTGAAGATCATTCACCATGATTAGAATATTACGTTCCATGTTTCCAAAGACACTAAACTATTACGATCCTTGTGTGTCTGTTTTTGTTATGTATTTAGTATTCCGAAAAAGTAATGTAATGTCCATGTACATCATGCTTTGGGTCTCTGCATTCTAGATCCTTAATATTCCATCAGATTCATAGTGGAATTCATGAACATTTCTCACCTACATTTTTATCCCAATATCATCCTTATATGTTATCTTAATCTTCACATGTATAGGTGGATGAAGGTTCATTGGTTAATATAATATTTTTTCCAGTTAAAATTTCAAGATACATCTTTCAAAAATCCATAAATACTGAATATTGTTTTATCCTAATCATGGATAGGCTTGTATAGTCCATTCAACTTATGAATCTTCCACTTTGTTGACTTTCCTTGGGTGGTAATGTATGGAGTATTTGTAATCTTTAATCAACTCCAACAATTTATTTTGTTCATATTCTACTCGTTTCTGTGAAAATATACTTCAATTGTTTTTTCATTAGTTTATATATCACACCTTTCATCATAAATATAATGCATCCATATCTTTAATACAACGATCGATGTAGTTAAATCCAAAACATGATTTTGGTGATTTTTCTCATTTATTTTTAATTATCAAGAGGCATAATCAATCACCTTATAATTTTTCATGATAACACATCCCAACCCATTCTTGTATGTGTCACTATAGATCACAATACCTTCTCTAATAAAATTTTGTGTGAGAATTGGTGTACTAGAAATCCTGTTGTTCAGCTCTTAGAAATTATCTTCACATTCCTCCATCCACACGAACATAACACCTTTCTGAGCCAACATGGTGAGTAGATTAGATTTTTTAGAAAAAGCCTTCATAAAATATTGGTAGTTTCTACCCAAATGAAGAAAAAAAATGTTATCAGTGTTTTTGGTCTTGGTCAGTATTTCATATCATTGTTTTTTATTAATCCATAGATATCCCCTTTCTTGAGATTGTGTGACCCAAAAATGAAATTTTATGAATATGAAATTAACACTTGTTATGTTTTTCATAAAGATTCTCCTTTTTAGGTTCTTAAGTACAATTCTCAATTGATATTCATGATCTACCTTACACATTGAATAAACATGAACATCATCAATAAACACTACCATAAACAGATCTTTATATTCTCTAAAGACTTTATTCATTAGTGTCACAACTTTCCTTCACCATGATGAGGGAAGGGACAATAGATTTCCAAACCCTTCCTTCCATATGTTGAAAGAGATATAATGACCCCCAAGACCCATATTCAATAGGCCCCAAACTGGATACTAGAACTAAGCATATAGAATCACACATAATAGTGAAGGAAATACCCTTTTTATTTAGTTGGATTGGGAGATAAGATAGTAAATCCCAAACAACACCAAAACTGGAAGTAATTGTAAATCCAAAACAAACCATTCCCAAATGCATGTTCTAATAATAATTGCTACAAGAATACATAAAAACTACAAATAAAAGTATCAAACTAAAAGTAAAGAAGCAACACCAATGGCCCCAATGCCCAAACTAGTATGTTCCAGCATAGTCCTCGATGTCCTCCTGGAAACATCAATGCTGTTTTATATACAATGGTTGAGCATATATCTATAATATATAGGGAAACCCAAAAGCTCTCTTTCACAATTGGGGAGCCATTCTAATTCCCCATGATAAAAATAGGTAACTAAATCACCTAATAAGGAAAAAATCCTCCAAAACCTCACCAAGGCACCCCCCCAAAATAACGCAAGTCAAATAACGTAATAGCAAAGACACATCGTTGTTTGGGTACCCCGCACCACTTTCCCACTGGTTATAGAAGACATCCTATGCGCCATACCTCCCCTGCCATTATCACCATAGTAACACTGTCATCCCCTAGCCCACACACACCTAGGATACCACACCCACACATCACGTCCACAAACACCTTGGCCGCATCAAGCACACGTAACCACACTTGCAGACACTTGGGCCAAACAACTACTGCCAAGCCCAGAGACACTAGGACCTTCTCCTGAAGATACTTGGGAAGAACCTACCAGAACACATCTGGGTAAACCACAACAACTACCATTCCCAAATATTCATGGGATATAATGGACCTTAGGTCGTTAGAAACTACCCTAAGTGTCTTGGGATACTAGATAAAGGGAGTAGAAAAGGTACTAATGACCATCCACTCATAGAAGTGTTGGAAAAAAAACCCTTCCCCATGAAATGGTGGTGTTCATCATTTGGTTATCAACTTGGGTGGGGCATGAATAAGAAACATAAGAAATAAATTATACATATAGGTAAAGAATCACTCATCCCAACCTAGTGGTTCCAAAACCATCCCAAACCCAAACACCCTCGTTAATATTCATTCATAGAAACCCCAACAGTTGGGACTAAGTCACACCTCATTCCATAAAAACCAATCCCATTTGAACTCATTCTTGTTATCACATTCAAGTGTCACTATTATAAATTCCTTCCATACCAACGCCTATATCCCAACAGTTTAGAAAAACCATTAGGATAGGTTTCCAATACCAATGGTTTGTTGAAAACCATTGGTATTGTTATATTTAGATTGTTTTTCCCCAAAAGTATGGAAAACCATTGGGATATGCCTAGGTAGAGAGACCATTACCAACGGTTATATATAACCGTTGGGATAGGTGGTAGTTTTACAAATGGTTTTAAAAAACCGTTGGGATAAGGGATAGGTTCCCCCATTATTCCAATGGTTCATGGAACCATTGGTATAGGTATGATATTTACCAAAGGTTTTAAAAACCGTTGGGATAGAATGCCACAAATGAAGCCCCAATTCAGATCGGGATCCTCCCACACTACGCCCTAAACGAGAGCTCTATTCAAACGTGCAAACCATTCTACCGATCAAACGATTATTTGTTCTTACACATCATATCTGTAAGTTATGATTTTTATGTTCTACCTCCATTTAATCCATTCTTCATTCTGATTTCATTGAACACAATGTTATTTTTTTATTATCCATAAAAAACATCTCCCATATTCTTTGTGAACCCATCTTCCCAACCAGCGATCCATCCTTGATTCACATGTCTAGATTTATTTTTTGATGCAATGGGAGGGGTGGTGTTCCATGGGAGGGGGTTGGATATAGGGGGGATGTGTAGAGGGAGGGGTTTTTAGGGGGTGTTGTGTAGTGGGAGGGGGGATATGGGGGGTGTAGTGGGAATGGGGCAAGGGGGGTTGTTCAGTGGGAGGGGGTTAGCTGGGCTATAGGGGGGTTGTGCAGTGGGAGGGTGGGAGGGTGGTGTCGTGTAGTGGGAGTGGCTTGTAGGGGGGTTGTGCAGTGGGAGGGGAAGTAGGGGGTGTGTAGTGGGAGTGGGGGTGCTGTGTAGTGGCAGGGGGTTGGCTATAGATGGGGTGTCCAGTGGGGGGCTGTAGGGGGTGGGTGTGTAGGGTGGGGGCTGCAAGGGGTGAGGGAGATATGAAATGTGGGTTGTGGGGGCTTCAAGGGGAGGTGAGGGAGGGGACTGCAGGAGGGGTTGTAGGGGGTGGTGGCTATAGTGGGGGATATGTAGTGGGAGGGGTTGGCTATGGGGGCTGGTGGAGGGGGTATGTAGTGGGAGGGTGTTGGTTGTGAGGGGGTTGGTTGTGGGGGTGTAGTATGTTCGATTTTAGACCTAATCGAAACCTCCTCCCGATGTATTCTCAAATGCGAAATACCTTCTAGCCGAATATCCTTCTTCAATCAAACAAATTTTTTTTCTACACTTCCATTTTGTAAGTGTTATCTTATTTTTTATGTTCTTCCTATTTTTATTTTATCTTTGATGTTTTCATTTCTAATAAATTAGAGTTATTGATGTTGGACTACCTAACCCTTTTTTGGTTTGATTTTTTTGTTCTACACATCATACATCGTAAATGATCAGTTTTTAGGGTTTGTTTTTTGTATGGGTAAAGGGTTTGTTTTATGTTTTTTGTTTAGTGGGGGTGGGACATCCATGTGGGGGGTGTGGGATGTCCAAGGGGTTGGTGGTGGACTGTCTTGGACACCTCGAACCCCTTGGACTACCCCCACCCCACTCCTAGAAAGCCCCCTCAACCCCCCGACCCCCTGGACAGCACCGCCACCCTCGTGGATAGCCATCCCACCCCCTGGACAGCCCCGCCACCCCGATGGACAGCCCGCCCACCCCCCCTGAACACCCTGTAGCCCCCTAGACAGCCCTGTCACCCTTTCCAACCACCTGGACAGCCCACCCACCCCCTAGAGACCTCGTACCCCCTAGACAACCCCCACACCTGGAAAGCCCCCCACCCACCCGCTGGACACCCCCGACCCCCCTGGACAGCCCCTGCCACCCCTATGGACAGCCCGCCCACCCCCTGGACAACCAGTACCCCCTGCACACCCCCCCCCCCACCCAAGGGACCCCCCCCAGACACCCTCCAACCACCCCTATAGACACCGCCATCCCCCCTGACACCCCACCCCTGGAAATCCCCCCCCCCCCACCCCCTTGACACCCCCGACCCCACTATACAGCCTCGCCACCCCAATGGATAGCTCGACCACCCCTCGTGGACAACACCCCCAGACACCCCGTACCCCCTAGACATCCCTTACACCCTCGTGGATAGGCCACCCACCCACCACGTACCCCTGGATATCCCCCTCCCACCACTTGGACACCCCCTCCCCCCGTGGATATCCCACACCCCCGTGGATAGCCCGCCAACCCCTCTGGACACCCTGTACCCCCTGGACAGCCCCACCACCCCTACCACTTTCCTGGACAGCCCGCCCAACCCCTAGACACCTCGTACCTCATAGACAACTACCAACCCCTATAAAGCCCCACACCTACCACCTTGTGACCCCGACCCCTCTGAACAGCCCTTTCCACCCCCGTGGATAGCCCGCCCACCCCCTTAGACAACTAGTACCCCCCTATACACCGCCCCCACCCATGTGGACACCCCCATCCCCTCGGATGCCCCACCCCTGGAAAGCCCCCCCCCCCCCACCCCCTTGAAACCCATGACCCCACTAGGGAACCCCACCACCCCAGTGGACATCTCGACTACCCCCCGTGGACAGCCCTCCCACCACCTAGACACCCCATACCCCCTCAACAGCCTCGCCACCCCATGGGCAGCCCTCCCACCCCCCCGGACACCCCGTACCCCCATGGACAGCCCCTCCCACCCCTGGACACCCATCTCACCCCCTTGGATAGCCCACCCACCCCCTAGACTCCCCCTACCCCACTGGACAGCCCGACCACCCCCGTGGAAATCCCGCCCACCTAGACACCCCGACCCCATAGAAATCCCCCCACCCCATGGACACCTCCGACCACCTGGATGGCCCCACCACCCCCTAGGACACCCCTCACCACCCTAGACACTCCCTAACCCTTTGGAAATTTATGTGATCACTCAAATTATCTACTAAAATATAAAAAAAATTAATCTAAAATTTAGTCTACTACTAAATATTACTCCTCCACAAGTGTACATGATCTTGTACACTCATGTATAGTTCTTCGAAGATATTTTGTTATAAATATAGTATTTTGATTTATTTTATATTATGATTATCATATAGAGTAGTGTATTATTTACGGTTTCATATAAAGTGAACAGTTATTGTTTACTTAAATATATTTTTGATGAAACTTCTATCTTATTTACTTGCATTGGATGAAATGAATTAAAAAAATTATTTTTTTACAGAACGGATAGAAGTTGGATGTATGAAACCGATCGGATCTCATTCGATTTTTAAAACAATTTGGAGATATTTTTATATTTTTCCTTTCACAATGCTTTAGATAGTGGTCGCATACACTACCCATGTTCCATTTGTGTTGGCAGACCTTGGTTGAGCCGTGAATAAGTCAGCAACCACATAACCAAATTTGGTATTCAAGCAAACTACGATGTTTGGAATCCCAATGGGGAGAAAATGAAATCTCAAATTGTATATGATCCAAATGAGAGGAGTAAAGTGGAGAATTTTTTATATAACTGGTTTCCTTTTATTCATCATCATGAAAAGGAAAGGATTTAGACCCAAAAAGACTTTGATATGAGCAAACATGATGTGTTTAATGAAAATGATGATGATGTCAGGGTGAAAAATTGAATGATGCTGCCACGTCTCTAGTATATCGACAATGCGATAAAATAAAAAAGAATGAATTTTTAATCTGATTATTTCATGGGAATACTTTGTATGGGATTTATAATATAGCAATCGATTACATTCTTACCCTTTTAAGGTATTTACTTCTAGATGATGCAGATATTCCCTCAAACCACTATATGGCATGGATGTTAGTTGTGGAACATGGATTTTCAAGAAGAAAAATTCATGCTTCCATAAAAGATTGCAGTTTATTATGGGAGGAAACTACTGAAGGAAATGATTGTATAAAATGTGGTACATCTCGCTGGAAGTCAAAAAATGATGGAATGCCATAACGCGTGCCATAGAATGTAATGTGGCACTTTCCATTAATCCACCGACTCTAGAATCATTTTATGTCTTATTAAATATCAATAAAAATGATATGGCATGATATTGAGAGAAAGAAGACTAATGATGAATTAGTTCATACTGCAGATGGATTTGAATGGCAGAGATTTGATGCTTGATATCCTGATTTTGCAGTAGACATGAGTAATGTGAGGCTGGGTCTTTCATGCGACAGTTTTAATCTATTTGGGCAGATACATACATCGCACATCACATGGCCAGTTTTTATACACATTTATAATCTACCCCCCACGGTTGTGTATGAAAAAACCTTTCACTTTCATGAGTATACTCATATTTGGCCATTCTAATCCCGAAATTGAATTTGACGTATACATGCAACATTTAATAAATGAGTTGAATCTTCTTGGGGATATGGGTGTGCACACATACGATGCATATTCGAAAGACATATTTTAGATGCATGTTGTGCTTATGTGGATGATCAATGATTTTCTCTCTTATGCAATGATTTCTAGATAGATCACGAAGAGAATGTTGTCATGTCCCATTTTAATGAAGAATACATGATCCAAAAGATTGAAACATCGCTGCTGTTTCAGTTTTATAGGACATCGTCAATTCTTTCCAATGGACTATCCATATAGAAATAATTATTGAAGATTTGATAAAACCATAGAGATTGCGGATCCACCTCAGCGTATGTCAAGAACTTATGTGATTAATTAATTGAAATATTTTAGTTTTTCATTCGGGAACGGTCAAATGAAATCTGGATAGAGAAATAATGCTTCCACTAAAACCTGTAACAATTGGAGGAAGAGGAGTATCTTTTTTTAATTTCCTTATTGGTCAACCAATTTGATACGTCATTGCATAAACCTAATGCACATTAAAAAGAAAATATGTAAAATGTTACTTTGGATACTTCTAAATGTTATGTAAAAAATATATGATTTACAGTCTCGGCATGACTTGGTGGATTGGGGAATTAGACCATAATTGCATCTGGTGCGTAACAGTGAAAATAAATTGCAATTTCTATGTGCTTAATATGTGATTCGCCTACGAAAAAAACAATTTCTAGATGAATTATAGACTATTAGAGTTCCTGATGGCTATTCAAGCAACATATCTAGACGGGTCAATAGATGAGAGTTGAAGCTAAAATCTTTGAAGACTCATGATTATCACGTTCTTCTACATGAGTTGATTACAATAGGAATCTATAATATTTTTTCCAATAATGTAAGGGTGAATATTATTCAGTTGTGCCATTTTATTAGAGATCTTTGTGCAAATAAGATGTCCAATTCTTTCTTGAAAAAAATGTTGACAGATGCCCCATTAATTTTGTGTGACTTGGAGAAAATATTTCCTCCATCATTTTTCACATGCATGATGCATCTAATTGTCCATATTCACACAGAAATACTTCTCAGAGGACCTGTTTCTTTTTTTTTTGATGTATCCAACTAAAATAAATATGTAAATATTATATTCTTATGTCCAAAATAGGAATCATCCTATAGTGTTATCATGAATGGTTTCTTGGGTCAAGAATGAATGGTTTTCTACTCAATGAATTTGTCAGATCATACTACAAGAATGAACAGACCAATGAGAAATGAAGAAGAATAGTATGAGGAAATTGAGCCCATTTTTTCACAACTTCCTCAAACAGGAAGAATTTTGAGATCAAATACATTGAATACATTAAGCCTTGAAGAGCGGGGGATGGCACATCCCACAGTTTTGTTCAACTATGATTTTCTCAAGGACTACATTAGGTAACTAAATTGAATATGTATATCTTACATATACAAATCTATTAATCTATTCATATTTTTATCTATAGGGAATATAAAACAATTATAAATAGAAAACATCGTTCGTTATCTTTGAGAAGGAGGGAGTATTTGAATAACAAAGAGTTATCTGCTTGGTTAAAATTTAAGGTAAATATATTACTATATAAAATAATTAAATCAATATTTAGATATTTTTAATATTCATTTATATTACTGGTATTGATTTTTCATGTTGATGTTGTCTCTAAGGAAATAAGAGCTTTGGCTTTTGGTCCTAATACCATGGTTCGCGACTATAAATCAATTGTTATCAATGTGTAAAAATTTATTGGCATTGAATGAGAAAAGAACATGGGAACACTAAATAGTGGTGTTATGGTTACTACCACAACAGATAGTTATGCCGGTGCATCAGATAGTAGATCACGATATGAAAATGTGGGTTTTTCTAGAGTCATTGAAAAATAGTAATATTTGATTATTACTCTCATGGATGAGTCACGATGATGAAATTCCATTGTTTTGATTCGATGATGAGACATGGAACATTTATTGATGGTTGTGGATTTTGAGTAAACAATAAGACTTGTACTCTTGCAACTGAAGAACAATTTGTATTGAAATCAATGGCTAAACAAATTTTTTATGTCAAAGACCAACTTCGACCTGAATTTGGTGTCATAGTTGAAGTAATTCCAAGACATATTTTTGATTGTGGTGATGATGGAATTAACATTGTCCCAACATCCATTGGAACCAATACATTTATTTCTTTTGATGACTCTAATAGCTCAATTGTCAGAGTTGATTGTGAACCAAAAGTTATGGTGGAAAATATATAGAATCATCCATCCATGTTCTCAATTATTTTGGTTTAACTTGTGTTGGGTTGGTAAGGTTGGTACTATATAAATTTATTTAATATTTATTACAAATATGTTGTATTTGATTTGACAGTTATTTCCATTTTCAAAGTTTTTTGGATTGAATTTTTATTTGAATTGCATTTTGTAATTTGGAATTGAACTGTATTTAAACCAACGAAACCAAAATTTATAACTAGGTGAACATTTCAATGCTGCAACTATGATTCGTATAAAATTTGTATGACTCTAAGACCTCTCTTTAACATTTTACAAGGTAATTAACATGATGGTTTGTATTCTTCTGCAATACATGTATGGAAACCTACATCATCTACCTGAGCTAAAGAAATTAAATTTTTCCTTAATTTTGAAAACTATTTCCCCACTAATTAATCAGTTAGAATAAATGTTCAATGATTTTAATAGACTTATGAAACTTAGTAAATAATCTTCCTACTAAAAATTAAAATTTTCCCTCTCATTTATTTTGTTTTTTGGATTACACATTATTTTTCCTTTTTTATTTACATCCATATTTGTTTTCAAATTAATGAAAATGAAACCAATTGAAGAGAGGCGATGAAAACAGATTATGGACAACAGTCGTCGCATGGCTGAGCTGGGAATTCCACCACTAGTGCCAGTAGTGAGTAAATTATTTAAAATATATTAATTTTGATAATATATAATGTCATGTGATGAATTTTGTAATCATTTTTTAGGTTCCATTTATTAGGAGACACTTATTTGAGGAATATCCTAGTATTGGTCCTAGTACTCAAGGTGTTCATATGAGGGGTGTGGTACAAGAGCTAGATGATCTAATCGGCGTACACGATTAGAAATTTTCCCTCCCACTAACATACCATCCATCCCACATTCTGCTCTTGGTGTGCTGTTAGGGACACACGAGATATTTAGGCCTCCCATTTTTTTACCACCCTTTACATCTAACCCTCCTAATTCATTTGTATCATATCCGATGATGATTCCCACTCCCCATCCAACATTTGGACATCAACCCCTGTCATCTTCATTTAATTATACTTTAATATCTATGGGATTTTATATTCCGTCTTCTTCGACTATTTCTCTACCAGAGTCTGTCCCTGTGATGCATAGAATGGGACCCACTTTATCTGTACATGGTGTTCCTTCAATATTTTGAAGATCCAGAGGCACCCATTGATTAGACTACCACATATATACTTATAGAACCCTAAAAAAAATTACACCATTATTTATTTTCATTATAACATGTATTGATAAAATATTTTATTTTCTTTCATAATAGATACATCTACTGATAAGAGGTGGGGGCAGGGGCGTACACGCATCTGTTCAGTGTGGAACCGCGACACACAGTTGATGGTGGAATAAAATGAAGATAGTTAGATGATTGAAAAATATGGGCAGCAATGTCAGAGTTTTTTTGCGACGCTTTCCAAATACACTAACATCATTCCTGTAAGCCCACTCTCATAAAGAAAACTGCCAAATGAAGTCAAAGATAAATCTTGGGTAGCGAGTTGGGTAAAAAAACTACTATATTTAATGCAATATATTTATTTTTTTATTTATATGAATTAATATTTTGGTTTCAACTGCGGTTTAATTTCCTCAATGGTGAGGGTGAACGACCATAATGTCTAAAGGATTTAGGTGTGATTTGGATAGCTTGTATGCAAGATTTATACATTGGTTGGAATGATAGAGTATGCACATAGTTAGATGCAGTCCCTCTCATGGATTATTTTTCATTAGAACGGTACCAACAGATGATCACTCATTGGTAAACATTCCAATTCACTGTATTAATCAAATTAGAAGTATTTAAATGAATATATTCATGTTTTTCATTAATACTAATTATTGAATTTTATTTATGATGCATGTGGATGAAATAAAAAAAATTTATGCTAAGAAATACATCCACACATTGGGACGTACTACAATTCCAAATCATGAGAGATAGCTGGTATGACAGTTTATAATAATTCTTTATGACTTTCACTTTCTATTGCTTCCTCTGTAATTTATTTGATTGCTAAAGTTGTTATATATTTTTAGTTATGCAATAAATTTTTTTTGTATCCTATTTTTAAGTATGGTTTCCTACATTCAGTGTCATTATAGAGGCATAAATTTAATAGAGAAGGATGTGTGCCTTTAGTAAAATAGTTTTGCATGAGTAGAAAGAAGAAAGATGGAACTGCGGTTAATGAACCGACTCAACAACAGATTGTATGTTTTACATTATAGATTTAAAATTTTAATCTCTACATTTCTACTTAATAATCAATTTATATTTGTAAGAGGATACTTTATAGGCCCTTGATGTCCAAGAACCTGACAATTTTGAGCCAAATGATCACTTACATCAGGTGTTGGGAGATGGCACCCTGGAAGAGTACACTACCGGCCTGGGAAGAGTATAGTTCCGATGTGGTATTGGCCCTCCTATGGTATGAGTTCTAGTGCCACTATGTTGAAGCGGTTTAAGGCATAGGCAGAACAGGCAAAAAAATGGGCCACAGAGATGGAAACACAATCTGCTATGGAAAACACTACATTTATGAAACCGATGGAAGCTTTACATCCAACACATCCACCAGAGGCCAGCAATGATTGTGAGGAATATATATCATTGATGCCTTTAATATATTGTGCAATAGGTGGTAGTTCTAGTGGTGGTCGTGACAATGGATAGGAGGAGGGCGAGGTGGAGGAGGGGGAGGGAGAGGAGGAGGCTGAGACATAGGAGGAGGGCGAGGTGGAGGAGGAGGGCGACGAGGAGGCCGAGGCTGGGTACGAGGGTGAGGACGAGGGCGGGGGGGTGATGGGGATGACTATGAGAATGAGGTTGAGGGTGAAGATGATGGTGATGATAGTGATGGTGAAGAGGGACATATTTATCCATTACATTTTTTACTGATATTACTGACCAATGATGTGTATTGATTTGTTGTGCCTGAATATATGCGTGATTAGGTTGGTCATATTATCTTTAATATTTATCTATAAATAATATAACTTGATTTGATGATTTTCTTGATAAATCCCCCTATTTTAATGAAATTTTAATTTTTTAGTGGAATTTAGAAAATTGGTGGTCTGATTAGAAATGGATAAAATGATATTATTTTGTTAACCTTGAAATAATTTTCATAGAAAAAATGTAAATATCATCCCATGGACCCAGGGCAGCCCCATGGACAGCCCCCACCCTCTTCCCTAGAAACCGGAAAGCCCCCCAGATAGCCCCCACCCTCCTTCTAGGACCCCATACAACCCCCCCCCCCCCCTCCATGGACCCCAAACAGCCCCCCCCCCCCCACCCTCGTCCCTGGACCCCACACAACCCCCCGACCCTCATCCCTGGACCACGGACTACCCCCCAGACAGCCCCCTCGGACAGCCCCCCAGACAGCCCCCGGGATAGCCCCCACCCTCCTCCTTGGACAACGTAAAGCCCCCCATATATCCCCCACCCTCCTTCTTGGACCCCGGACAACCCCGCTCCTTCCTGGACCACGGATAGCCCCCCCCCCCCACCCTCCTCCTACCATGCATTAACCCTGCCACATATATCCTCATCCTCCACTGGGTATCTAACACAACTGGGTATCATAAAAATCATCACACCAATCACTACATCATAAGGTCACTCAGCCCAATCTATGCTCTCTTCAAGATTCACCCTAAATCCCAATCTAAATAACATTCTATTACACTTCAGTTCCAAGAAACTCCCACCAACCTTGATTCTAGAGACAATCGCACTCTTAATTCGGTTTCTTGAATCAGAATCAATGTCCACTTAATGATTTACCCCAAATCCCAATGGAAAAGAGGGTTTTAGAGCTTTGGAAGAAGATGAGAGAATATTTCAAACCCTAATCGAAAAGTGGAACAAGGAGAGGATTTTATGTAAAAAAAATAGACATTCGGAAAAATGACTAAATGCTTTCTGATAGTTTTGATACTCTAGAACAAGGATACATGGGTCATTTGTGATGTGTATGAATCAACCCCGCCTCAGTTTGAGGCGCGGTGTGGTTGGTACACCTCAATGTGGCTCACTTTTATTTGAATTGGACAACATTTTATGTGAAAACAAAAACTAGCATATGGAAAACCATCTAGAATCATTTGGATTTTTTAGATACTTTTGAAAAATGATTCAGTGGTAATTATTGATGTGTAGGAGTCAACCATGCCTCAATCTGAAGAACGGTGTGGCCGGTACCACTCAAACTGTCCAACATTTATTTGTAATGGACAAAATTTTACGTGAAAACAACTACTTACATACGGAAATCTGACCAAACACATTCTGATTATGTTGATAATATATGATAACAATCCATGGGTCATTTGTTACATGTAAGAGTCAACACTTCCTCAATCCGAGGCACGTTGGGGCCAGTACCACTCAAACTGTCTCACTTTTATTTGAAAGGGACATGATTTTAAGTGAAAACATCAACTTGCATACAAAAACCAGCCAAACACTTTATGATTATATTAATACTTTATAAAAATGATCCATGGGTCATATTTGATGTGTACAAGTCAAAACCATCTCAATCTGAAGCATGGTGTGGCCGGTATCACTCAAAGTCCTCTCTTTTGTTTAAAATGGACAATGTTTAAAGTAAAAAATAACAGACATTTGGAAAAATGACCAAAGATATTCTTATTGTGTAGATACATTATCCCAAGGATCCATGGGTCATTTTTGACGTGTATGAGTCATCCCCATCTCAATCTGATGGATGGTGTAGCTGTCACCACTCAAAGTGTCTCACTTTTATTTGAAATGGACAACATTTTCAGTGAAAACAACAACTTGCATACCAAAAACTGAACAAATGAATTCAGATTCTATTGATACATTATGACAAAGATTCATGGGTCACTTGTGTCGTTTAAGAGAAAACCATGGCTCAATCCGAGGCATAGTGTGTCCGGTACCACTCAAACTATCTCACTTTTATTAGAATTGGACAAGATTTTAAGTGAAAACAATAACATGCATATGGAAAACTAAGAAAATTCTTTTTGATTGTGTTTATACTTCAAGAAAAAGATCCATGGGTCATTTTTTATGTGTACGATTCAACCATACCTCAATCCGAGGCATAGTGTGGCTGGTATCAATCAAAGTGTCTCACTTTTATTTGAATTAGACAACATTTTAATTAAAAACAACAAATGGCATACAGAAAACTAAAAAAAACATTCTGATTGTGTTGATACTTTAGGAAAACGGTCCATGGGTCATTAATGACATGTACGATTCATCCTTGCCACAACTCAAGGCATGGTGTGGCTGGTACCACACAAAATATCTCACATTTATTTGAAATGGACTAGATTTTATATGGAAAAAATCATGCATACAGAAAAAAAACCAAACGCATTCAGATTCTATTAATACTTTATGAAAATGATCCATGGGTCATTTTTGATGTTTTAGAGTCTACAAAAAATTAATTAGAGGCATGGTGTAGCCGGTACCACTCAAACTGTCTCACTTTTCTTTGAAATGGACTGGATTTTAAGTCAAAACATCAACACGTATACAGAAAACCAACGAAACACTTTTTGATTGTATTGATACATTGTGAAAACATTCCATAGGCCATTTTTGACATGTAAGTGTCATCCCCGCCTCAATCTGAGGCACAGTGTGGCTAGTATCACTGAGAGCCTCTCTCTTTTGATTAAAATAGACATTGTTTTACGTAAAAACAACAGACATTCGGAAAACTGAACAAACGTATTCTGATTGTTTTGATACTTTAGCAAAAGGATCCATGGGTCATTTGTGATGTGTATGAGTCAACACCATCTCAATATGAGGGACGGTCTGGTCAGTACCAGTCAACGTGTCTCACTTTTTTTTGAAATGGGCAACATTTTTAGTGAAAACAATAACTAGCATACATAAAACCGACCATATGTATTTGGATTCTATTGATACATTAGGAAAACGATCCATGGGTCATTTGTGATGTGTACGAGTCAACCCTGCCTCAATACGACACAAGGTGTGGCTGGTAATATTCAAACATTCTCACTTTTATTTGAAATGGATATGATTTTAAGTGAAAACAACAACTAGGATACGGAAAACAGACCAAACGTATTCGGATTGTGTTGATACTTTAGCACAAGGATCCATGGTCCAGCCTTACACAATCCAATTCTCTTGTGAGGAACTCCTACCCCTATTCTAAAACACATTCTATTTAATACCCCAATCTCATCCTCAAACAGTGTGTTCTAGGACCAAACCAAAGTCCCTTTGGGAACCCAATACCAGAGACATAATTGAATATTCATACCTACTACCCAAAATGGGTATTCATATCACATCACACCCAGGACACCAAATTAACATTAGACACATACCCCCTGTTCCAAATGAAAATACTATGAAAAACATGTAGGATATTCTGGTAACCCATCTCATAAGTCGATATTGGCCAATGTTTTCCACTAATACTTTAGGAACCATTTATAAATGGGTACATAGTCATTAGAAGAATATTAACGTCCCATGTTATTCCTACAACTCATCTTATGTTTTAGCAAATGACCACTACCATTGTCTATGTTTTGGGTATCCTGATCCTTGTCCACTCTACCCTAGTTTTTTTATCAGTTTTTTGATAGTCAACCCAAGACCATGAGTAAACGTTTCATGTGCTTCCTATAACGTGTAGGATATTTCTCTTGTGTGTATTGGTGTTTTGGTTTGAGTGAGGAGTGAATTATAAACTTTTAATACTATTATGTGTGTTATTTCTTTTTAACTCTAAATTTATGTATTCTGGATGTATTGGATTCGGGATGTATTTGTAATGAATTATAAATTTTGAATAATGTTTTGTGTAATAGATTCTGGATGTATTGGATTTTAATTTTTTATTGGTTTTATGGGAGTTATTTCATTTCAATTATGGATGTATTGGACTGTGGATGTATTGGATTTTGTATTTTTCTCTTGGGTTTTGGTTTGAGTGAGGAGTTAATTTTAAATTTCTAAATTTCTGAAATCTGGTGGAATTTTAAACATCCCATGTAGGATTTTGGATTCTGGTTGTGTTTGTGTTCTTGCAGGTCATGGAGAGTTGCAGGTTGGAGGGGGCTACAGGCTGCTGTAGTGCTGCAGGGCTAGTGGCTATTGTGGCGCTGCAGCATATGTATACCAATAGTTTTCAAAACCGTTGGTATAGATTTTCGATGTATATTATACCAATGGTTTTATTATAAACATTGGTATAAACTTGTACCAACAGTTTTAAAAATCGTTGGTATATGCATTGGATTAATGTTGTACACTATATAACTATGGTTTAGAGCCATTAGTACAAGGGTAACATATACCAACAATTTTTCAAACCATTGGTATATTTATTAAATTAAAACCTACACCAACAGTTTACATAGAATCGTTGGTATAAGCCATTACCCACGTCTTACTTGGACATGGTTTGGGAAACTGTTGGTCTATAATATACCAACGGTTTTGAGGACTTTACCAACAGTTTTGAACCATTGGTAAAGGGTAGAATTCCAGTAGTGTGGGCTCACTTAAATAATTCTTTACTACAGGGAAACTAACAGGCATATCCACATGCTAAAGAAGAATAAAAACTGAGAATAAAATTATGCATTAACACCTGGTTCTCATGAAACGTCACAACCACAAAAGGGATCCATGAGATCCCTCAAATTACTAGAACCAAAAAAATTCCCAACATATTTCCCCACACTGCCTCAGATCCAAAAACCAACAACTACACCACAAAAGGGGATCACATCTCGCTCCACGTCACCCCACAAGAATTGAGAAGAACAACCACTCATATTACCAAGATAGATCAAGGGAGTTTCTATATTTAATCATACCATTCATTAAGTTCTTTATTTCTATTTGGTTAACCATAGTGACCATTCAAGGATTCTTATTCATTGGGCATCCATTTAATCAACTAAGTTTATGTGATTAACTAGTTTCCATGTTACACCCATTCAATCAAAGAATTATCAAGAAATATATAGGATCATTATTGCACTAGAAAGGACCACCACTGGCCACGATTTTTAGTGGACATAATCCCATACAATTCACAACATATAAGAAAAGATGAAATAGTACAGCAGTATCATCAAACACTCCACTTCATTCGTTAAAAATCATTTATTATCTTCGTTATGGTATGGTTTCATCCATCCCCATAGGAACATTAACATACTCACCCCACATAATACACAGTAAAGAGAGATGAAGGATGTACCCTACATGGTTTATCAACGATCGATGTTTTTCTACACGCATTAAGAACTGTGGATGCACAACTTACAGGGGAAGAACTCTAGGGACTCCAAGAGTGAGAAGGAAAGGCTCCAGTACACACACGCCACTAGCCTTGGGAAGGGAGCTCCAAAAATACAAAGAAACGAAAAATAGACTAGCCAAGAAGAAGAAGAATCCCTTGTGCGACTAAAAGGTGAGATCCTTGAGTTACAAGATATCTATTTCTAATGACTTTAAAGGCAGGTCGGAGTTTCACCATGGGGTTGGACGGTTATACATGTTGTAATTAATTTTTAATTAATAATTTTAATTATAGAGGTAGCCATAACAGTAGTGCGTTAAAGGATTTCATTTAAAGAGAGGAAATCTTGTTCGTTGAGTGTCGTCCCACTCTTAGGGGATTTAAAAAAAATTATGGGGAAAAATGTCCTTAAACCATTTTAAAAAAGTTTTAAATAATTAAAAGTGATGTTTTGGGATAACTGGGAATTGAAAACCATGAAAACCCCTCATTTTACAGACCAGGGTCACTCTGATCAGTGACACACTGATCAGTGTCATTTATGGGTGACACCACAGTCACATCCTTCCACCGACACGCCACCCTACGTACTTAATAATGGGGTCCAAGGCACTAAAAACATGATAAATTGCCAATGTAACGGCCCAGGAGGGTCCGATCCATTACATTAGATACCTCTCAAACTATTCTCGTCCTCGAGAATCCAAACTAAACCTAGTTTTATGGATACGGGTCCAAAAAATCACCTCAAATGATACCTCTCACGGCCAAACCACCCTAAACATCTGGGAACACCTCTCCCTAAAGTGACCACACAACATATAGGGTTCACACCATCCAATCATATGGATTTTTGAGTCCCTTCCACTATGTCAAGATACTCTCCGCTTTGGGTGGAACTAACATGCCCACACAGGTTTAATCCCATTCGCGTTAATGCATCTTGATTAGGGATCTAGTACTACCATTTCCATAGTCAGGACTCTCCACACACAGAGATAGAATAAAGAAAACAACACATTTCGTATTTAACAAGGTCAACCACTACATCAAAAACAGGTATGAAATAAAATATAATAAAACTCAAAATAGCTACGGGTACTGGGCATGCATCTGTGCCTCCATTCCTATGTACTCCCCTCAAGGCCACCATGCCTCCACAACACACGAACCAAGGGAATGTTTCATCCCGAAATCACCTTTTCCTCATGATCCTCAATCCACACTAGTCACTCTAGAAGTATCATGTCTACCTTGATAACTTGCTTTCCCCAGTCGAGGATGTGTGAATCATCATGTAGATACCGATAGAGCTGAGACACATGGATGACGTCGTGCACCCTCAGCAGCAGTAGTGATAGCACCAGCTGATAATCCACTTCACCAACCCGACGTAACATCTCTAAGGGTCCAACAAACCTAGGAGAAAGATTACTACCCCTAACAAAACTCTATTTCCCTCACTAAGGGGAGACCTTCATGAACACGTGGTCCCCGAACTCGAACTCCAAGGGTCTCCTCCTAAGATTTACATACGACTTATACTGGTCCTGCACCACCTTCATCCTCTCCTGTATAAGCTTAACCTTCTCTATCATGCGCTGCACTACCTCAGGGTGAAACCCCCCTGGTTCCTCGACCTATGCCCGTAAACGGGTGAACAACATGGCCTTTTATACAATGCTTCGAATGGATCCATGTCAATGGTAGAGTGATATAAGTTTTTGAAGGAGAATACTACCAAAGGAAAGTCTCATACCCACCATACCTCAAAATCCAAAACACATTCTCCTAGAATATCCTAAAATGTCTAGATGGTGTGCTCTTTCTGCCTATATGTATGGGGGTGGAATGTAGTACTGAGGCATATCTTGGTGCCAAAATCATGTTTCAATCCTTTCCATCCCCAAGAGGTAAACTGGGCATCCCAATTTGAGACTATGTATCATGGAACCCCATGGAACCGCACCACCTCGCCCATGTACCTCTGTGATAAGGCATCCACCACACTCGACTCCTTGATTTCCAGGAGGTGAGATGATTTCGTTAGTCTGCCCACCAATACCTAGATAGCCTCACAAAACCCTTGAAATATGGGTAGTATTGTGACTAAATCCATTGATATTTTATCCCACATCCACTTGGGGACATCTAAATGTTATAAAAGACCTCCTCGGATACTGTGTTCTTCCTTCACCTGTTGACATACGAGGCACCTGACCATAATCTCTGCCATTTCCTGCTTCACCCCGAGCTACCAAAACTAACCCCCATGCCCTGATACATCTTGGAAACATATTGGTTTACTAAGGTGGGTGAGTTGTGGAACTCAACAAGAACTATCTCATGAATTTCTACCAGTTCGAACAACTTTCCATGAAACAAATCTGATTCTACCCGTCTTTCGACCATTCTCCTAGAGCATCACCCTGGCCAACATGATCACACATCACTTCACTCTATATTTCTCCCCAGTAAGACTCCTCTACCTAATACAATAGAGTGGATTTCACTGTCATCTAAAATAGATAGCCTCTACCACCATCCACCCCTTCATCCTGGTGAAGGACATCTAACTCCTCCATCACCTTCTAGGAATCTTCCGATTCTCGAACAACATCCATCTGTGACATCTTGCTAAAGGCATCATCCACCATGTTCCTCTTTCCTGAGGTGTAGGAAATTTCGAAGTTGTAGTCCTAAAGAAACACTGACCACCTCTGCTTCCATATGTTTAGGTCTCACTGAGAGAATATATACCTCAATATCTTCTGGTTTGTGAATACCACAACACACTCCCCGATGAAGTAGTGCCACCACAACTTTAGTGCGAACACAACCTCTTTGAGCTCCAAGTCATGGGTGGCATTGTCATTCTCATGGGTATTTAACTACCTAGACCCCTAAGAGATCACCCCTTCTTGTTTCATCAGTACATGCCCCATGCCTTGGCCTGAATCATCACAGAACACTTCAAATATCACCCCTTATTCTGGAAACCTCATCACTGGGGCAGAAACCAGCATCCCCTTTAGATAACTGAAGGCTTCCTTGCACTACTAACTCCACATGGAGGCCTATTACTCTCTGTTCAAAGTTGATAAAGGAGCTATAACATGGGAGAAGTCAGAAATGATCCTCTGATAATAACCTGCCAGGCCTATGAAACTACCAACCTCTTTCACATTCTTAGTTACTTCTAAAGAAACAACTACATCAACCTTGGAAAAATCAACTAATATTCCCTAATATAACACCATGTGTCCAAGGAAGTGCACCTATCGTGTCCATAACTTGCACTTGGACAACATTATGTAGATTTGGTGTTGTGGGAGGACCCCTAAAACCGTTCTCAGATGCTCGACGTGGTCCTCCACTGATCGTGAGTAGATCAGGATGCCTTCAAAAAAGTCGACAATGAACCAGTCCAAATATTCTAGGAAAATGGAGTTCATGAGTCCTATGAACAAGGCCAGTGCATTCATAATGTCGAATGACATGACCACGAACTCAAAGTTCCCATATATACACTTGAAGGCAGTTGTTGAGATATCTCTCTCCTTCACCCTCAATTGGTGATATCCAGACCGTAGTTTGAGCTTGGATAACCATACTTCCACCTTCTCCTGATCAATAATGTATTCTATCCTTGAGAGAGGGTAACGTTTCTTGACCGTTACTCGGTTCAAGCTCTGGTAGTCTATACACAACCTGAGACCACCATCTGCATTCTTTGTGAATAAGAGCAGAGAACTCCTTGGTGATGAACTTCGATGAAATAAATCCTTCTTCATCAGATTGTCAATCTGAATCTGTAACTCCTCTAACACAGAAGGAACAATCAGATTGGGAGCCCTCGAAATCGGATGGGCACCAGGTTTAATGCCTATCCCAAAATCAACATCTCATTAAGGGGGTAGAGTCACCACCTCTTCAGGGAAGGCATCCATGAACTCACTAAACATTTCTGAAGCATCAACCATATCTAAGTTTCCTGACTCCACTGACCACCCGGTTAACAAGGAATGAAGAGGCTCCACTCGCCGGCAGCCCTCCCGGAAACCCCGCTCATCGATGAAAGTTACACGTTGGCTGCCCATATTTGAAAACACAACCCTTCTCTAGAAGTAGTCGATAATGGCACACAAATAGATAAACTAGTCAGCTCCTAAAATGAAATCATATGGCTACATCTAGAGAATAATAAGGTCCCCACTAGAATGATGTGGTCCCAACATCAGTCTGCATCCTCAGCACACACGAGACAAGCAAGTCTGACCTCTGACTGGCATACTCCAAATTAGGGGTATGGGTAGCCTCTCTATATATAGACCCAAAGCATAGGCTAGACTGGGTGAAACAAAGGATTTTGAAGCTCCTGAATCAAGAAAGGCACATGCATGAGTACAAAATTAGCTGATCGTACCATGAATGGCTTCTGGCCCTTCTTGAACTGCTACCTCTGCGGCGTGCAATTGCCCATGCCCAGCTCCTCTTCCCATCGACAATAGGCCGCCTCCTCAGCCACATACTTGTCAAGGTCCCTGAGGAGTTACCTGAGGTTGGATTCCTCCTACAACATATGCTCTCGGAGGAGAGGGTGCTCGTTATCCCTGCTGCTGCTACTATAAGGGCCTACATTGAAACAACTACTACTGAGGTGGGCCCTGAATCTTCCCACCCCCACTATACTTCACTCGGTCTGGGCACTGATTCTGAAGGTTCCCACAACTTACACAGATAAAGCATTTCGTTCCAAGACCCATAGAGAAGGGGTGAGGACCATGATATAAAAACTATAACTTCTTGGGCCTGCTCCCCATTAGACAAAAACTAGAAGACCCTGACACTGGACACCTACGGATGAGGGCTTTACCCTTTGACGAGCCTACATAGATCCCCTTTCAGGGAACCCCTCATAGTGTGTGCAACCTCTCCAACACATCATCCTTGTTTTGGACCTCCATGTATGTCTGCTGAGTGAAGGGTGTAACAGTATACTAAATATAAGGATAGAGTCCCTCCTCTAAACGTCTCACCCGAGACTCCTCATCTAGAAAGTGTTCTAGAGTAAAGCAAAGGAGATCCTTGAACATGATCCCAAACTCCCCCAATTACATTCTCCCCTACTGCAGGGAGAGTAGGTCATGCCACTTTTCTGCCTTCATTGTGTAATAGAGGAATTCCACCCAAAAATCCCTCTCGATGTCAATCCACAAAACATCAGCCTCCCTCTTCTCCCAAAGAAATAGAGTACACCACTAATGCGCCACTCCCCATATTTGACATACTTTCAGATGATCCCAGTACTCCGTCGGAGCCCAGATCGTACAGAAATGTATCACTAGCTCCTTCAGCCAGCTCTATATCTTCATTTATGAGATTCTTCCCTCTTATGTCCCGAGAGTCTGCCATTGAAAGGCATGAAGCGTCCCCTGCCACTGGTCATCCTCCTCCACTCGATCAACCCTGTTCTAATCATCAAAAATCAGCCTCCTGGGTCTCGATCAATCTCACTTCCCATGGTCAACATCCGGGGGGCCATAGTTGCCATGTAAAAATGGAATGGCTAAGCCCGAATAGTGTAGAAGATTGATTTTAAATTTTTCTTAAAATGGTTTTTTATTTTAAATCCCCAATATACCCAATTCACACAAGAACACAAGTCTATAAGATGCATGTACATTTCCTAGGGTCTCTGTAGGATCGAAATAATGATGTAGATGCTCAATATACAAGAGGGGGGGTTAATTGTATACTTTAAAAATTCCTTTTGAACCTTTAATGTTAGTTACGATTAACTATGTTTTCCTTAAGCAAAGGAAAGGGCTAAGTTTAACAAAGTTAAACTAAGTAAATTCACAACACCTCTAAAATTGAAATAAGATTCCGAAAGTGGGTTCCGGAAATATGGTTCCGGAAATTGAAACTTAACAAAAGTTACAATATGAGATTCTACCTTAAAGCGTATAGAATCTAAATGAATCAGAGTAAGTAAGGAAGTATAAGAAATTTATACTTTCCTTATGATACAAATTGCAGCGGAAATAAAACAAGTAGTTAAACTACAAGTAACAAGATAATAGTCTTTTAACCCAAAGAGAAGGGTATCCAACAACCTTGGATAAAGGTCCCTTGATTTAAACATTCAAGCAAGTATGTCTTACCCACACCAGGGTAAGCCCTCGATTCGAAGATCGGAGTCTCTGTCTTGCTATCCCCGCAAGACCTCAACTTCAAGGTAGTTGGCAACCTCTGTCTTCCTCAGCAAGGAAGCCCTCGAACTTCAAGGTATTCGGCACCTATGTCTTCCTATCCCCGGAAGCCCTCGAATGTAATCACCAACATTCGGAGTCGCACGAAACTTTGATAGTTAATAAGAGCCTCTCTCTCTAGAAATCACTTCAATCATGCAATCACATGAGTCAAAGATCTGTCAGCCTTTCAGCACTTGCAACAGCTCCAAGCTCTTTCAAATGAGCTCCTATTTATAGGTAAGGTCGGCTCCTCCTCCAATGGTCATATTTTCCTTAAAGATCGGAGGGACCTGTACACGTGTCACTTAGACAATGGTTAGTTTATAACAAAACAGACGACATCGTTTTATAACAAAACAAGTGTAACAGAATGTACGAAATCGTTTTAATTCTGACTCAAAGGTTCGGAATGAACGCTTCGGAGTGAAGGTTCGGAGTGTAATGGAAATAATAAAGAGTAGACAAATTTTAGAAGTGTAAGCAATATAAGAGTTCGGAGTCTAACCAAGATATTTTTCGGAGTCTGAATCAATTCAGAGTGTATAAAACAAAGATACTCAAATTCTGTTTAATAGGTGAATTCGGAATGAGAATTCAGAATAGGAATTTGTCATCAGAAATCATAATGAGAATTCATCATCAGGATTCGTAATGAGAATTCGTAATCAGAATTCAAAATGAGAATTCTTCATTGGAATTCATAATGGGAATTCTGAATGAGATTTCTTCATTATAATTCGTAATGGGAATTCTTCTTCAAAATTTGTATCCTGAATCTGGAATAGAACTTAGTCAGAGTTCATATCTGGAATTCAGAATGAAACTTCCTTATAGTTCTTATCCAGAATCCAAATCCTAAAACAGAATGATTTGTATCAAAGTTTCAATGATTCCGAGAAAATAGTGATGAATCCGAATTTCATACTTAAGAAAAATATGGATGAAAATAAGATAAGGATAATTTTTCTTATGAAAGCGAATTTCCTTATAAAAGCAATTTTTCTTAAGAAAGCAATTTTTCTTATAAAAGCAATTTCCCTTAATGATAAGTTGTTTGTGATTTTCAAAACAAGAAGGAATGGAAATGTCATAAGGAAAACCTTATTGACTCAACAATCTCCCCCTTTTTGGAAAGCACAAACATCCTTATGAAAAAGAAATTCTAAGAAGAAATAAAAACATTAAGGCTTATCTCCCTTTGCTTTAAGGATATTGATGAATACGACTAACTCCCCCTTAGGCTTTGAAACTCTAAGGATCGTATTCATATTTCCAGAGTGATAGATAAGAATGTATTCTTTAGTAAAAAATCTCCCCCATAAACAAACTCTTATTTAGAGTTTTTCTTTTTCTTAAGGATATTTTTCTTCCCCATTGATAAACTCTTATTAGAGTTCTTCTTTTTCTTAAGGATCTTTTTCTTCTCCACCTTTTTGATTTTCAAAAAGAATTGGAGGGAATGGAAAAAAAATAACAATGTTCCTGAAAAATTTGTAATGACAACAATAGAAACGACAAGAACAACTTTCATTAAATTTGAAATCTCAGCAACAAAAAGAATACAACAAAAAGATCGGATTTGGTTATTTCGGATCTTTTTCCTTGGACATGAGCCCCTTTAGAATAGTCTTGATCTTCTTTAGGTCTTTATGATATTCTTCATCTTTCTTTTCTAAGACAACTATTCTTGCGGACTGAGCTTCAATTTTTTCTTCCTGGGCTTTTAGCTTTTCTTCTTGATCCTTCATCCTTTCTTCAAAATCAATCTGATGATCCCTTTCAAACTTCCTGTTTTGCGAAACGCAATTCAGCTTGCCATTCAGATCTCTCACTTCTTGAATCCAGAAGTTCTTTTCTTCTGTCAACTTCTCTTCAAAGGATGTAGTTAACTCATTTATCTTCTTGTCCTCAGTCTCAAAAGCATCTTTAACATTGTCTTGAAACTCATCGAACAACCTCATCTCTTCCACGGTCTTCTTCGACCAGTTTTTCATCCTATTGAAAGATCTTCTATGAGCTTCGTAACCAACAAAAAACTTTTTGAACTGAGCCTCAATCTCAACGTACTTGTCCATAACCATGGATACAGAGTCAGTTTTCTGATTCAACGCATGTTGGAGCATCTGGCATCTTGAGTCAATGCATGAGAAGGTCGGAACGGATCCCACCAACTTCTTTAAAGACTGAACAACAAAATCATTCCCCAACGAGGATGACTCCGAATCGGAAATCTTGCTTGGAGAGTTTTCTTCCTCAATAGGCTCCAACTTCCTTTTAGATGAATCCCCAAACAATCTTTTCTTGCTAGCCACTGATTTCGGAGATTCAACAAGGAGTTGCTTTCCCTTGTCTTTTTTCGGAATCGACTCTTGATCAGGAGTTTTCTACTCGCCAGTAGACACTTGAACAATCTCATCAACAACTTTCTGAACAACATCTTCTTCATTCTCATCCTTCTCTGGAGTTACTAACTTAGAGGATTCATCCTCTGAAGTTCGGAGTGATAGACGTTCCGAAGGTGATCCTTTATAATCATCCACTTCTTTCAAAAGATCTCATGTTTCACCACTTCCTTCAGTAACTTATTCTTCTTCTCCCACTTGCTGAATCTGCTCGATTTGCTCAACATGCTCAGCTGTAGTCTCTTCCGGTAAATCAAGGTTTCTTCCTGGAGTCTCAGGTAGGGATTCCAAGGAGAAAGAACTCGGAACTGGAATGCTTCCGGATACTATTTTATTAAATTTCAACAAAGCTTGGACTGCCTCGGCTTCTGACATCTTCTTCTTAAGCTTCTTCTCCTTTTCTTGTTTTTCAAGCTCATCAGCAGTTATCTCCTTTAATTCCTTAGCTTCCGCAGGGTCCAATCCGAACTGTGGATCCCCTTGTTTCCTTTTCTCTTTATCTGCTCTACACTTCGCAACAACCTCATCAGGATAGGTCTTCTTCTTCTTTGGTTTGGGAGGTGCGGTTTGAGCTTTCTTAGACTTAGGATCTTCGACTTCAGTTGCAGCTTCCTTCAACTTTCTTTTCTTTACTGGTTTGGATGATTCCGGTTCAACAACCTTCGGAACCGCTTCTTCTTGATTAGGCAAATCAACGAACTCACCAATCTCCTTGTTGAAAGCCACATCCATCCTCTTAAGGGTGTCATCACTAACCAACAAAATTTTACAAACCCTTGGCTTAGATCTGCAGGCTTCTTTAAAAGATTCAAGGCACCGAACTATCAACTTTGATAATATTGCTGGGTACATTACGATCTGGGCTCTGAGATTTCCTTTCTTAAGATTCTCAATGGTTATAAGAATGTTCCTCATGAAGTTAAACTTCCTTAGATTTATCATAAAATCTAAGATATAGATCTCACTCTTCTTCAAGTTGTCTTTATCACCTTTCCTCGGTACGATAAGTCCTTGTACCCATTACTCCAGAATCCGGAAATTTGTAGGCAAATTAGCAATCTTCGGAGCCTTGTCATCAACCAGTCCGAGAGTTTCTAATGCTTTTTCCTTATTGAAGCTACCCTTAGAGTCCGGCAATACATGAGAAATAAACTCAGCTTCTCCTTCATAGGACAACCCTACCATGCTTGCTGCCTTGGTATAAGTCATCTTATAAGTATTTCTATAATACTTGAAAGAAAATTTCTCCCTATTATCTTCCTGAAAGAATGAAACTATTTCATAGAACTCAACAAGTAACTCTGAAAAGACATCATCTTGGTTCCCCGGTTTGGATATAGCAATATCTTCCCAGCCATTCAACTTAATATTCTTCGAGATGAGAGAATCGTAGTTGCTGAAGAAATCCGGATGGACTAACCTTTCTCTGTAAACTATCCATTGTGAAATAGGCTTAGTGGATGACATTTCTTGAGACGCTAACTCCGCAGACATTCGGATCTGTAATCCTCTAAGAAGTTCGGAACGGAGAAAACTGTAGTTTGGAACGACCTTAAAACAGAGGGGTAGAGATTCGGGACGCAAGAGCTTGAGATCGATATGGGACAAGTATTTGGGTCCCCTTTATATAGGCAACGAAATGACGGTTCACCTTCCATAATTGATCTAACGGTTGGGAGAAACTGAGATCAGATCTGACGGTTGAAAACTTGAATCCGATCTTTTTGAGTTTTTTATTAAAACAAGGAATTAAGAAAACTATAAACTGAAAACATAATACAAGAAAATTCCAGCATGTAAAATATGACTACGAAATTTTGAGTAGGGAAATCATACCTTTCGGATTGGCTGAGGAGGATTATTCGTAATGGGTAATATAAAAATGTCTACGAAAAAACTTTAATATGAGATGACAAAGTTCGCAAAAGCATCACTATAGAAAATAAACTCAGTATAGAAAAACTCAGTACATAAAACCTCATTACGGAAACATGAGTATGAAAAACAAATTCCAAAACAAAAACTTATTTCAGTACGAAATTTCCATTATGAAAATACCAGTATGAAATCTTCATTCCGGATGTTTTCAATTCAAACCCTTCCAAATCAGAAGTATTTTGTACGAAAATATCCTTTCTGAAAAATTGTAGTTCCGAAAGTTTCATTCTAGAAATCTTTGTTCCAAAAAGATTGAAAACTAACATTGAAAAACTTTTTTAAACTAACAAATAAATGTACTCCCCCTATGAAAATGAGTTTATTACTATAAGGAGACATTTTCAATAGAAAGTTAATTAAGAAAGATTACCATACGGTTATCATTCATAACTTCTGTTTAATATATTAAAATCTATCAGAAGGTAATGATTTTGTGAAAATATCAGCAAGTTGATCTTGCATTCCAATAAACTGAAGAATAATATCTCCTTTAAGTGTGTGATCCCTAAGAAAGTGATGCCTAATATCTATGTGTTTTGCACGACAGTAATGTGCAGGGTTCTTACTTAGGGAAATGGCACTTGTGTTATCACACAAAATTTGAGTTTTAGTAAAACTCAAGCCATAGTCTGTGAGTGTGTGTTGTATCCACAACACTTGTGCACAACAACTTCCAGCTGCTACATATTCAGCTTCAGCAGTGGAGAGTGCTACAGAATGTTGCTTCTTGCAGGACCAAGAAACTAAAGAATCTCCTAAGAAATGACATGTTCCGGATGTAATTTTTCTATCCATTCTACATCCTCCAAAGTCAGCATCAGAAAATATTTTTAAAACACAATCATTTCCAGAAGTATAAAATAATCCTAGATCCATGGTTCCCTTAAGGTAGCGAAAAATTCTTTTTACATCCTTCAAGTGAGATTCCTTAGGATTGGATTGAAATCTTGCACATAAGCATACTGAAAACATTAAGTCTGGTCGACTAGCTGTTAAGTAAAGTAGACTTCCTATCATACCTCTAAATGATGTTTGATCTACTGGTTTCCCAGCTTCATCAAGATCTAAAGAGTTTTAGGTACCAATGGGAGTACTTATACTCATAGTGTTGTCATAACCATACTTTTTAAGAAGATCTTTAATATACTTATATTGATATATGTAGGTTCCTTCTGGTTTTTGAGAAATTTGAAAACCAAGGAAAAATGTTAACTCACCCATCATACTCATTTCAAACTCAGATTTGATTAGACATGTAAAAGAGTCAGTCAAAGATTGCTGAGTTGAACCAAATATAATGTCATCATCATAAATTTGAACAATCAAAACATTTTTCTTATCTTTCTTTATAAAAAGGGTTGGATCTACATTTCCCTTAACATTGTTGTTTAGAAGCTAAAATCCAGTGAGTCTATCATACCATGCTCTTGGGGATTGTTTAAGGCCATACAATGCTTTGGTAAGTCTAAAAACATGATCAGGATGTTTTGTATCTTCAAATCCATGAGGTTGTTCAACAAAAACTTCCTCTTGAACATAACCATTAAGAAAGGCACATTTCACATCCATCTGGAAAAGTTTGAAATTAAATAATGCTACAAAGGCAAGTAGAATACGGATAGATTCAAGTCTAGCTACTGGAGCATAGGTTTCTTCATAGTCTATTCCTTCTTGATGATTATAGCCTTTAGCAACATTTCTAGCTTTATTTCTTACTATGAGTCCATTTTCATCACATTTATTTCTGAAAAGCCATTTTACTCCAATAATAGAAGTTTCCTTAGGTCTTTCAACCAAGGTCCAGACTTTATTCCTTTTGAATTCATTTAGTTCATCTTGCATGGCTTTAATCCAATCATCATAACCTAAAGCTTCATCAGTGATTTTAGGATATAATTGGGAAAGAAATGCTAGATGTTCTACTTCATTTCTTAAGGAACTTCTAGTCCATACAGGTTGATTTACATCACCAATGATACTATCACTGGAATGATTCTTAAGAAACACCTAATTTGGGTTTTGTAAAACCTGTTCATCAACATAGGGTAGAAAGTCTTCTGGGGTAAGTGTTTCAGAAGTATCTTCTAGAACAATTTCCTTATCACAAGGTTCTTCTATCAAAGGTTGACAATCAGTTTTTGAAAACACATCCGAGGATGTAAGTTGAGATGGTTTAAAAACAAAAGGATCTGACTCATCAAATTTTACATATACTGTTTCTTCAACAGTACAAGTATTCTTATTAAAAACTCTATAAGCCTTAGAGGTTGTGGAATATCCTAAGAAAATTCCTTCATCAGACTTTGGTGCGAATTTATGGAAGTTATCTTTAGTATTCAAAATGAATACTTTGCAACCAAAAACCTTGAAGTAGGAAAGTCTTGGTTTTCTACGATTCCATAACTCATAAGGAGTTTTATTAAGAAAAGGTCTAATCAAAACTCGATTTATAGTATAGCAAACAGTACTTACAGCTTCATCCCAGAAATGTCTAGCAATAGAATATTCACTCAACATAGTTCTAGATATTTCTTGACAAATTCTATTTCTTCTTTCAACTACAACATTCTGTTGAGGAGTTCTAGGTGCTGAAAAATTGTGAGTAATACCTTTCTTACTACAAAAAGTTTCAAAATCAGATTTTTGAAATTCTCCTCCATGATCACTATGAATAGTTTTCAATGGAAGATTTTTCTCATTTTTAACTTGAGCTCTAAAACTTTTGAAATAGGAAAAAGCTTCAGATTTCGTTGCTAGAAAATAGACCCAAGTAAATCTAGTGTAATCATCAACTAGAACAAACACATAGTATTTGCCTCCAATACTTCCAGTTTGTGTTGGACCAAAAAGATCCATGTGCACTAACTGTAATGCATCAGTTGTTGAGACTTCACTGATAGACTTAAAACTAGATTTATGTTGCTTGCCATATTGACAAGGATCAAAAACTTCAGAAGAATCAAATCTAAGCTCCGGTAGATCCTTAACTAGTTTCTTCTTAGATAGTTTACATAGGTTCCTAAGATTACAGTGACCTAGTCTTCTATGCCATAACCAAGAATGATCTTCCATTGCACTTAGGCAAGGTAAATCATGACTCCTGAGGTCTTCTAAGTTTAGGGTGTAAACATTCTCTTGCCTATTGGCTGAGAGAATAAATTCATCCTTGGAATTGTGAACTAAACACTTATCATTCCTAAAATTCACAAGGTAACCTTCATCACATAACTGACTTATGCTAATGAGGTTGTTCTTAAGACCTTTAACAAAAAGAACATTTGAAATCAAGGTTTTACCAAGAAAAACAATATTTCCAATACCAACAATCTCTCCCTTAGCATTGTCTCCGAATGTTACCTTTCTTCCTTTCATTTTGATAATCTTTTCAAAAAAGCTTTTGTTACCAGTCATGTGCCGGGAACATCCACTATCCATGTACCATGTATTATTGCTGTTACTTTCTTTGTTTTCCTGAAATCAAAAAGAAAATTAGATTTTCGGAATCCAAACTTGTTTGGATCCGAGATTTCCAGACAATAAAATTTTAGGAACCCACATCTTTTTCGAAAAGTAATCTTTGTGAAATCCTAGAGATTGGGTTTTATTTAAGGAACAATTCTTTGCCCAGTGGCCACCACATTGACACTTGGTACAAAATGGGGCACTTTGAGGAACAAAATAATTGTAACTAAAAATAGGTTTTGCATGGGTATAACCAAATCCGGATTTATTTCTTAAAGGTCATATTTGGGAATACATCTTATCAAAATTTTCCTTACCATGGGTAAAGTTTGATAAACACTTCTTTAAGGAAAAAATTTCGGACATGAGTTTTACAACCAAGTTTTTATCCTCAAAATCATTAGTTTTTGAACTAGAGTTAGGCTCAAAAACATTTTTATTAGAAATTACTTTTTCTAACTCTTTAGAAAGTTTATTCTTCTCAGAATTTACTTCCTCAAGATTTTTAGAAATACTTTCAAAATCAGCATTTTTCTTATCAAGATCTTTAGAAAGATCTGATATCTCTTTTGTAAGTATAAAATTCCTAGTGTTTGCCTTATCAAGTTTCTTATTGAGTTTAGAATTCTCAATCTCAAGAAGTTCAGAAAACCTAGAGACTTCTTAATAAGTAGGTAAAGTATTTTCCTCATCAGAAGAAGATTCTTCATCAGAAGAGTTATAATACTTACTATCATTAGAATTTAAAGAAACATTGGTTAATGATTCAGTATTTCGTACCATAGCCATAAAACAATGATTATCAATAGGTAATCTGGCTATAAGACCAATATTCTTCTGTCCTAAAGATTCATAATCAGAAGATTCATCTAAAGAGTCACCACCACTGGCACTCCAGGTGTCATTGGCTTTCAAAACTTTCTTAGCTTTGGCTTTATAATACTTCTTTCTGTTTCTGTCTGAATGCCTTTCTTTTCTTTCTTTATTTTTGAGCATAGGGAAATCTGGTCTAATATGTCCAGCTCTTTTACATTCATAACAAGTAACTTCTCCATCTTTCTTATCTTTCCTTTCCTTTTTCTTATACTTAGATTGAAAATTTCTCTGCCCAGCTATCTTGTTCATCCTTCAAGCAAGATTGGCTAATTCATTTTCTGAGACTTCACTCTCACTTGATTCGGATTGGAAAATAACTTTTTTAGACTTGGATCTGGTTACTCTCTCAGGAGTCTTAGCTTTCATCTGATTTGAAGTTGTAGTAAAATCAACAGTACCATTTCCATTCTTCTTCTTGATGTTGTCTGCATCTCTCTTCATTCTGGTTTCATGTTGTATAAGAGTTCCAAATAATTCATCAAGAGTAAATTGAGTTACCTTCATGTTCTCATCTATAGCTGTTCTCTTGGATTCCCACTCATTGGGCATAATATCAATTATTTTATCCACAAGTGATTCATCATCTAAACATTTTTCTCCCATAGATTGTAGACTGTTGACAATAGTCATAAACCTCTGTTGAACTTTACAGATATGTTATCCATAAGGAAAATTGAAGCCATGATATTCAGCTCTAAGCATAGCTCTTCTAGCCTCATTCACATTGGAAGTTCCAAAGTGTGTAACTTCTAACTTCTTCCATATACAGTTAGCTGCTTCACAAGAAGAAATTTGGCTATATATATTTATAGTCATTGAACATAGTAATGTATTGCGTACCTTATAGTTGAGTTGATATTCTTTCTTTTCCTAGTTAGTAAAAGTTCTGACTTTCTTGTCAGGAATTTTATAATCACCAGTAAGCATAACAAAGTTGTCTACTCCAGTGTTGATAACAAAAGTCTTCATTAGATCTCTCCAATATTCATAGTCATTACCACCAAATATAGGTGGTCTTGTAGGATTCATATTATCAATTGATCCAACATTGACTCCTGCCATACTTAAAATAACATTGTATACACAAACTTGTTAGTAGATAAAGTTTCGTAATCACAAAGTTCGGATTAGGAAATTTCCGGAATAGAATAGTTCGGAATGAGAAAAATGAGCAAGAAAAACTTATTCGTAATTATAAGTATTTCAGAGACCTCCTCTAATACCAATTGTAGGATCGAAATAATGATGTAGATGCTCAATATACAAGAGGGGGGTGAATTTTATTCTTTAAAAATTCCTTTGGAACCTTTAAAGTTAGTTACGATTAACTATGTTTTCCTTAAGAAAAGGAAAGGGCTATGTTTAACAAAGTTAAACTAAGTAAATTCACAACACCTCTAAAATTGAAATAAGATTCCGAAAGTGGGTTCCGAAAATATGGTTCCGGAAATTGAAACTTAACAAAAGTTACAATATGAGATTCTACCTTAAAGCGTATAGAATCTAAATGAATCAGAGTAAGTAAGGAAGTATAAGAAAGTTATAATTTCCTTAAGATACAAATTGCAGCGGAAATAAAACATGTAGTTAAACTACAAGTAACAAGATAATAGTCTTTTAACCCAAAGAGAAGGGTATCCAACAACCTTGGATAAAGGTCCCTTGATTTATACTTTCAAGCAAGTCTGTCTTACCCACACCAGGGTAAGCCCTCGATACGAAGATCGGAGTCTCTGTCTTGCTATCCCCGCAAGCCCTCAACTTCAAGGTAGTTGGCGACCTCTGTCTTCCTCAGCAAGGAAGCCCTCGAACTTCAAGGTAGTCGGCACCTCTGTCTTCCTATCCCCGGAAGCCCTCGAATGTACTCACCAACATTCGGAGTCGCACGAAGCTTTGAGAGTTAATAAGAGCCTCTCTCTCTAGAAATCACTTCAAGCATGCAATCACATGATTTGAAGATCGGTCAGCCTTTCATCACTTGCAACAGCTCCGAGCTCTTTCAAATGAGCTCCTATTTATAGGTAAGGTTTGCTCCTCCTCCAACGGTCATATTTTCCTTAAAGATCAGAGGGACCTGTACACGTGTCACTTAGACAACGGTTAGTTTATAACAAAATAGAAGACATCATTTTATAACAAAACAAGTGTAACAGAATGTACGACATCGTTTTAATTCTGACTCAAAGGTTCGGAATGAAAGCTTTGGAGTGAAGGTTCGGAGTGTAATGTAAATAATAAAGAGTAGACAAATTTTAGAAGTGTAAGCAATATAAGAGTTCGGAGTCTAACAAAGATATTTTTCGAAGTCTGAATCAATTCAGAGTTTATAAAACAAAGATACTCAAATTCTATTTAATAGGTGAATTCGGAATGAGAGTTCGGAATAGGAATTCGTCATCAGAAATCGTAATGAGAATTCATCATCAGGATTCGTAATGAGAATTCGTCATCAGAATTCATAATGAGAATTCGTCAACAGAATTCGTAATGAGAATTCTTCATTGGAATTCGTAATGGGAATTCGGAATGAGATTTCTTCATTAGAATTCGTAATGGGAATTCTTTTTCAGAATTCGTATCCTATATCTGGAATAGAACATAGTCAGAGTTCATATCTGGAATTCGGAATGAAACTTCCTTATAGTTCTTATCCAGAATCCGAATCCTAAAACAGAATTCTTTGTATCAAAGTTTCAATGATTCCGAGAAAATAGAGATGAACCCGAATTTCATACTTAAGAAAAATATGGATGAAAATAAGATAAGGATAATTTTTCTTATGAAAGCGAATTTCCTTATAAAAGCAATTTTTCTTAAGAAAGAAATTTTTCTTATAAAAGCAATTTTCCTTAAAGATAAGGTGTTTGTGATTTTCAAAACAAGAAGGAATGAAAAAGTCATAAGGAAAACCTTATTGACTCAACAGTCTCTACCCTCCAATAAGTGTATCCTCACTTGGATGTTTGGTAGGTACATAGTCCTTGCATCGGATCATGGGGGGATTAAAATTCCGTGTGTTTTCCATTATTAACTTGCCTATTTCATGCGAAAAGATTTCCAAACACTATTTCCCAACCCTCCCATGCAATCATCTATGTGCCTAACTCTGGACTCCATCCTATATCTCAACCTCACTCTGATACCATTCTATCATGACATGCCTTCACCAAAATGAGGAAAGGTACAAAATATTTCCAAACCCTACCCTCCTCATGTTGAAGGAGAGATAATGACCCCCAAGACCTTCCATCAATAATCCCGGAAGTGGAGACTATCGCCAAGGTTATAGAATCACTTTTAATATGGACGACATTACCCTTTTTCTTTAGTAGGATCAGGAGATAAGATAGTAAATCCCAAAAAAAACCAAAACTAAAAGAAAATTTTTAACCAAAACATACAATTACCAAATTAATGCTCCAATAATTAGTGCCTCAAAAAATACAGGAAACCTGCAGAGGGATGTACTAAATGAAAAAGAAAATATGCAGCATCACTCGTCCCAATGTTCGAACTATTAGGGTACAACACGTTCCTCAATGTCCTTCTGCAAACCTGGAAGTGGTTTTATATACATAGGGTTACCATATAGGTATACTCATTAGGGAAAACCAAAATATATCATGCACAAGTGGGGAGGGACTCTAATGCCCAGTGAGAAAATGATATAACCAAAGAACCTAATAAAGAAACTATCCACCCAATCCACACAAAGGCACACTCCTCGAATAACACAAGTCATGTAATGTAATAGTAACAACACATAGATGTTTGGGTACCCCGCACCACTTTCCAAGTGATTATTGAAGAAATTATACACGTCATAACTCCCCCACCATTCTCACCGCATTCCCAATACCATCCCCCGGATCGCACACACCTAGGCTACCACCATCACAAATCTCACACGAAAACACCTGGGTTGGAACAACGACACATAACCATGCCTACAGACACCTAGGTCATAACAACTACTAACACGCCTAAAGACACCTGGGCCTCATCCTGAAGACACATGGGAAACAACCTTCCCTGCAGACACCTGGGAAAACCACCACAACTTCTATGCCCAAATAATCTTGGGATATAATGGACCTCATGCCATCAAAACCTATTCGATGAGTCTTGGGATACTCATAAAAGGGATCATAAAATGAGCTAATAAACTACCACTCATATGAGTGTTGTAAAAAAACTCCTCCCCCATGAATTTGGGGTCTTCAGCATGAGGTGCTCAACATGGATGGGGCGTGAATAAGAAACATAAGATCAAAATTATACATATAGGTAAAAAAGCACTCATCCAAGCCTACGTGTTCCAATATCAGCTCATACGCAGACACCCTCATTAGAATTCATTAATAAAAATAACAATAGGCATGTCCATGTCACAACTCATTCCATGAAAACAAATCTCCCTTGAACCCATTCTGGTTATCACATTCAGTTTGTTTCATTTAAATAATTCGTTACTACTAGGTAACTAAAAGTCCTAGCCACATGCCAAGTAAATAAATACAACCAAGTAAAAAATTAATCATTCACACCCGGTTCTCTTGTAATGTCACAACAAAAAAAGAGACATGTGAGATCCCTCGAAGTACTTTGACTAAACAAAGCCACATCATATAGCCCCACATGGCCTCAGATCAAGAAACCAACAACTACAACAAAATAAGGGATCTCATCCCCATCTACGTCACCCCACATGAATCAAGAAAAAAACAACACATATTTCCAAGATAGAGCAAGGGACTTTCCATATTTAAAAACACCATTCATTAAGAACCGTCTTTCTGTTATGTTAACTAGAGTGACCATACAAGGATTATTATTCACAGGGCATCCATTTAATCAACCGAGATTACACGATTAACCAGTTTCCATGTTACTCCCATTCAATCAGAGAATTATCCTAAAAACTGAGGTTCTTTAGTGTGAAAAAAGGACCACCAATGACCATTATTTTTAGTGGACATAAGCCCATACGATTCACAACATATATGCGAAGATTAAAGTGTAAATCAGTATCTGAAAACAAACCACTTCATTCTATAAAACCCGTTTATTATCTTCTATATCATTTGGTTTCATCCATCCCCATATGACCATTAACATACCCACCCCACATTATACATAGTAAAGAGAGATGAAGGATGAACCCTACATGGATGATGAACGATTGATGTTTTTCTCCACATGACAAGAACTGGGGATACACAGCTTGAAGGGGATGAAGTTATGGGACTCCAAGAGTGAGTAGGAAAGGCTCCCACATAGGCACCCCACGAGCCTTAGTAAGGGTGGATCTAAATGTAACAAGTAAAGGAAAATAGACTAGCCAAGAAGAAGAAGATTCCCTAGTGTGATAAAAAGGTGATATCTTGGAGTTACGATATATCAATTTTGAACGTCTATAATGGTTTATCGAGGTTTCAATTTGCAGTTGGACAGTTACACCTGATGGAATTAATTTTTATATAATAATTCTCATCAGAGAGGGGGCCATAATAATTGTGGGTTAAAGAGATCCATTTAAAGAGAGGAAAATGGGTTCGTTGGGGGTCACCCCACTCTTAGGGGATTTAGAACATTGTTTATGGGGATCAAAAGGCCTTAAACCACTTTAAAAAGATTAAAATAATTAAAATTGGAATTTCAGGATAACATGGGATGGAAAACCTTGAAAACACCTCATGGCACCGATTAGGGACACACCTATCCGCGTCACACCGATCGTAGACACACTAATCATTGTCACTGATGGGTGACACCACGGTGACATCATGCACCAACACTCCTCCCTCCGGACATACTAATGGTGTCCACGGTGCCTCAAACACCAGAAATTGGAAAATTAATTGTCTAGGAGGTTCCATGCCATTAAAATTAGATCTATAAAGATACTAAGAGCATTATTAAGACCAAAATTAATAACTACAAATACCTAGTGTCCATACCTGATACAAAATTACATTTTTAGTATATCCTCATTTTTTACCCTTAATTAATGATATCTTGAATGAAGATCTAACTTGTAAATGTATTGAGCTCTTTATTGTTTGTTGAATATTTGATCAATGCAAGGAATAAGATATTTGTTTTAATATTGATCCTGTTCATTTCTTGATAATCAATGTAGAGTCCCATTAATCCATATGTATTCTTAACAAACAAAATTGGTGCAGCCAAAGGTGAAGCATTAGGTTAAATGAATCCCTTTTCAATTTTCTCTTCAATTTCCTATTTCAATTCATGTATCTCAATTTTGGTAACTCTATAAGCTTTATTTGAAATTGGAAAAGCTCCGGATGTGAGTTTGGTTTAATAATCCACTTCACGATTCAGTGTAAGACAAAACAATTATTCTATAAATACATCAACAAAATCCCATACAATAGGGGTATTCTTAATGGTGAGTTTCTCCCCGACCATATAGGATAGATAACCTTCATTTATAGGAACTATGAACCATAATATGGAAAAACATTCCACAAGAAGGTCATATTAATCCCGGTGTTGATAGATAATGATAAATTGATCTAGAAAATGAAATGTGACATCACATCATTAGAAATTAATATGAGCTCCATATATAGAATGAAAATATATTCCCAGAATCATATGAAATTATACTGATGGAAGGGTCAAACGATTTGTAGGAATCACATTCCCACAAACTTCAACTAGATAATAATTAAAAACAATTGATACAACCATTATGGCATTAATAGTTTTCACAGATAACTGAAAATCTTATAATTAAGGTAATATGATGATAGCATAATATAATTATTCTGAAATAAATGAGTCATTGGATCTAGAATCAAATTAAACATTTACAACATTAGAGTGGATGGTTAGTTTACCTTTCACCACTTCATTATCATACTCCACATCTCCAATAGTAATATCATGTGTTTCCCTTTTTTTATTTTTCCTTAAGAGTTTGTCGAATTATATAATCATTGATAACCCATGGTTTGGTGCATTTGTTTCAAAAATGGACCATTTTAATTCACTCATAGCATTGAAATGTGGGAGCTTCATTCAGTGTATCCATTTCTTTATTCTCAGCTTTAGAAATATTTTTTCCATCACTATGGCATTAATACACCCAATGACCTTCTCTCCCACACATAAAAAACATTTTATAGTCCCTTTAAGATAATTTAATTCTTTTTTATTTCCATACATTGATAATAAGGGAAAATAGATCATTTTTTCAGTTTGTTCATTTTGATTTTCCATAAATTTCATTTTTCGCTTCAAATAAAATCCATGGGACAAATGGGTTATTTAAATATCTATATCAATCATGAGAGGAAATCGAAATATTTCATCTTATATATTGAAGTCCCTTATAGAAACTTCCCATTGGAGACTAGGTTTTATAAAACTATAGAATCATCCAATTTTACTCTTAGGTTTGATAATTACTCTAGAAGAGTACATTACATGTCTTCAAAAATTTGTTTCATAGGTACTAACAGATTCCTTGTCCCATTGCATTAGCTCAAGGAACTCCTCCTCCAACTTTTTTAGATGAATCTGAGGAATGTAAAAAATTTATAAATATGTTCTTGAACTCATCCCTTTAAATATATTCTATTTATTATATTTTACTCATATTCTTGATAATATTACACTATTGATCAAATTCACCTTCAAAATGGTAGACTACCAAGATTAATCTATGGTTCTCTAAATATTGTAGATCTGAAAATATCTTTTTAGTGGTACTAATCCATTATTCAAAAATTAGTGTAAATGAAGACCCACTAAAATATAGTGGACTCGTCCTCATGAAGGACACATCAGTATGTTTGTCCTTCATTTTACATTTTGAAAGTGCTACATGATTCATAGATTGAGAAACTTTTCTGTGCGTAAAGAAAATATTTTTCATTCCAACTCCCATAACATTTAGTTGATTAGGAGGAAAATCATTTCATGTATCATTACATTTTTCACTAACACTATTCCTCTGGGTTCTAACCATTGACTAAAACCAAGAAGCATAGTGTGACTAACAATAATCATAATGGGAAAACCACATAATAAGGAATAAATTTTCAATTTATGATGCTTTAGGTTTTATCCTAGGTTTTTCACGATCATTTCTAAAAACAAAATTTTAACTTATACTTCAACATTTCATTAGGGATCTTACTATGTTTTTCTTATACTATCTTTCAATAGATAACAATACATTTTCTCTCATACCAACTATAACAAACAATACTTTATGTACATATATTTTACCTCAAAATTAATGAATATACATTAAAAAACATAAAACATTACTCCAGGATTATATGGGGTTGGTGTCCTTATAAACTAGGAAATATAAACAACTTGTTAATAAGAAATCTACGTTGTCTCTTTCTTATTCATTCATAGATAGATCCCTTTTTGACATATCTTACTAATACCCATTATCATAACCATGGGAAAATAAACATAATAAAGGTTGAGCTCAAATACTCAGTAAGGGTAAACAAAGGATATATCAATCACATCGTAATCATAATACATAAGAACATAACATTTGAAAACCTAATCCTGCATATTAAAGATCACAATATAATGTCATGGGATAAATCACAATAGTTCACAAAGAATCAATGAACATATAACCAAAATTCATAACACAAGACATGAAAGTTTAATAATACACATAAAAATAGAAAATCATTTTAGATTAGTCAATGTTTATTTCCAATACCATCATAGTAAAAAAATTCATTACTAAACCTAGTTCACTCATCATTCCAGCCCTGTATTATTGAACAACGATCATTTCCTATTCAATCCATATCAATCTCATGAGATATAAATATTTACCCAATAAATTTAAGGTAGATATAGGTCCCACCCATCTCATAATGAAATTATTCTTTCAAGTTCCATGAAAGCATAAATCTTTCATAACATCAAAACACAAAGAATAAAATTGGGTTATTAAACATCATTCCATAATAACATAGTCCAAGTAAAAAAATGTATTTCTTGAATATAATTGAATTATAAACATAATAAACCGTATGAATAATTTGGATAATATACTTGTAACAAAATTTGATTAATGAATTCCATCATAGATCAAATATATTTTTTATAGAACACTTGAAATTAATTATTGAGGAAAATGTCCTTTATTCTTTAAAAAGTATTTTCAAAAAATTACACAAAACTATAAAAGAAAATACATTCCTTAAAAATAACATTGAATTATTTTAATGGAATATTCATGTTAAATTGGTTTTATGAAGACATAAAAATATGTTCGTGTTATATAAGTTAATAGAAAATATTATTCTCATACTTTATTTTGGAAAAGTCAAAAAGTACCTTGTTTCGAAAAATGGCAAAAAATACCTTCATACAATTTAATATAAATTAACCAATGATTAAAATTAAATTTTAAAAATTTCATAATAAAATAAATAATATTTCATATTTTTGAATCATTGGTGTGGTTTATAAATATACACCAGTAAATACATACATATAAACATTCTTATATAATAATGACATTGTATAATTCTTCCTTAACTTAGGTATGATATTTTTTGTTTTTATCCAAAACTCCAGTATAATGACCTAAATAATTTCATTGTCTTATTAAAAATCATATTAATTTTTATGATATCATTTATTATAATATTATCATCTATTTGTCGATAACAATTCATTATTACCCGTTATTCAAGTATAAACAGATTCATTTTCCTATGCATATTTTGTCGAATATGATCTAATTATTCTTCATAGGTTACACTTATATAATTTATAAAATGATATTTATATAATATATATCATATTTTTTCACTCAATACATTTATAAAATCACTCTTCAATGTAAGTCATGTTGAATGAATCACATCACATCATCGAGACGGTACGTCTTACGTACGCACGAGTGACGATATCATTTCCATAATCAAGAAATGGTAGGAAATTGGGTGGTATATATTTTGTTATAGAATTTGTATCATGTTATAACAATAATATATAGTTATTATTTATATCATTATATACATCCAAGTAAGGTGGTGATGAAAAACAGATTACACCATAGTGTTGAGATGGTAAGTCGTACGTACGAATGTGTGGTGACTTAGTTCCTCATAGGACAAATAATATGTGGAATATGGTTATTAAATAATGATAATAACACCCTAGTATATAATTTATTCTTGTTTTATTACTTTATTAAAGAAAACCACTCATTAATAGGAAGTATAAGATGAAATATGTATGAACGAATCAGTAGAGGAGATTACCTCTTCTTTGACTATCTCCCTCTATATATTCAAATAAAACACTAGAGGTTATCTATGGAGAATACCAAAACATAAAAAAAATTCCTAGGTAATTTATTAATTTAAATTTTGAGGTTATGGATGAGAGTGATGAAAAAATGTGAACTAAAGAAGGGAGCATGGATGTACCCTTTTATAATTGTGGTCGCAAAACCACTGGAATTTCCAAACATTTTAAATTATAATAAATTCTAACCACATAGAAAATCACCAAAAATGTCCTAATTAAGAATATGAGATGATATAAGGTGGTAATATAATTATCCAATAAATTTTAAATATTTTTTCAATCAATTTGAACCTTATCATTTTAATTAATAATTAGTGACTCTATTTTATTTTTAATAATGATAGAAAATATATAAATATTAATGTGGTGAAATATTTACTTATATGATGTCAATTATACCATAAATGAGTTATTTTAAACATTTTAGAACATATACTAGTTATTACAAATATTTTTTTTAGAAAATATTCTTTTTAAAAAAAATAATAAAACATTACTTTTCAAAACAATCAGTAGTCTCAATTTTGACACAATATAATTCATTGATTATTAAAAATATTAATATAAAAACCTAACATTTATCCCAAAGATTTAATATATTCATATTATATCATGTTAATATTTAAAATTCATTAGATATATTAATTATCCCAAATTATATTCATTTCAATCTTTTTAAAATCATTTATTTGTTATCTATATTAATAAAATAATTACAACATCAGTTTTTTGTAATTTCATAATTTATATATTTGTCGAATAAAAATGAAAAATAAAATATAGTGATGAAGATAAATCCACAATATTTTATAATAATATTTATAGTTTAATATATGTTTATTTACAACATTGAAAATGGTATAATTATTAAAACATGAATGTGAAAACTTTAACATCACATTAAATAAAATAGTATATGATTTGTAATGATTTTCTTATGGCTAAAAATGGTAAATAACTCGACACATGGATGATAATGGTTAATATGTAGTCTAAAAATATGATTTTGTCAAGTCATTTCATCTACTAATGGTTTTTATCATTTCAATAAAAATTATTTTCTTGATTTTTCATTAATTCAATGATTTATGCATCATCAATGTATATGATTTTAATGTAGTTATTTATTTCCTAAAAATTATAAATAAATTAAAATTACAAATAAAAGAATTTTATATTTCAACGGAGTTTTTATATATTAATTTATCTTTTGTATAACCTTTTATTAAAAATGATATAGTTATTAGAATTTGAGTAAAACATATTTAACTTTTATTTATATAAAATAAATTAAATGTCTTATTCCCATCCAAGTGGCTTCGAAAGGATCTATGTTATACCCAAGGATGATTTTGGTAGAAAATAATTACCCATTTAAATTTTTAAAAGTGTTATGATAGTTTTATAATATTGTTTTTATTGTTAATTAACCAATGTAAACTTTTACCATATTGAAAAAAATTTCCAAAATTATTATTTCTTAATTCCCAAACATAGAAGAAATGTATTTACAATATTTGGAATATATTATTAAAAATATAGAATCCATTTTTAAAAATTCAAAACACATAAGTTTCAGTAATTACTTTTAAATTAATGTCAACTTCAGAAGGAGATAATAATGTTTTAAAAGTTAAAACACTGTAAATAATTAAAATGGTTTTACATCTGCATTCAATGTAAAATTAATTTCAATGACCTAGATTATATTATTAGATAATTATATAATATATATATAACGCAAAACCATTTTAAAATATAAATTATCCTTATAAATGTTTTTGATTAAAAAAGTTATTTTCATTTAAAATTTAGAATATTTTTACTATATCACAAAACATGCATGTTATGAGAAATATATCAAAAATTTATTAAAATAAATTTTTTATATCCTAAATAATATTAATTTGTTTATTATTTCATATAAAAATTATTAATGTGTCAAAATGGAAATTTAAAAAGGGTTATCCATAAAATAGTGGAAAAATTACCCTTTTCAAAAATATAGATTTTTATATAAAAAATAGGGTTTATTCATATACATAGACTAAAATATATATTGGATGACTATATAAAATATTTTATTAAAAATATAACATCTATATTTCTTAATTTCATTCCTAATTATAATAAAATAATTTTATTAATACAGTAATACAATTATTTCCTTTATATTTAATTGGATTATATTTTTCATAATTAATTGGTAGCCAATGAAGTCACCACACACTTTCATAAGTTAGTTTTATTTATTCCCACCAACATAAAGAATACAATATAATGGTCATTTAATATGAATGGTATTTTTTTCATTCGATTAAACTCAAGGTTTCATGATACATAGAAATTGAAAAATTGTAATTATTTATAAAAAATATTTAATAAAAACATCTAGGTGTTACAATAAATATATGTTAAAATTAGGTAACTTAACTTTTTATCGAATCCATTATTTAAGGAATATTTTTTAGTACTATATTTTAGAGTGTGGTTATGGGGTGCCTTAGTTATTCTTATGTTGAAATTTTCATCCAATTGAATCCCTTATTCAACAATTCTTCGAACTGAGTATTTGACTCAAAATTAATTTCTATGGACAAGAAGTGTGAAACTAAAAAATTAATTTTCATTCAAGAAATATATTATTTGAAAAATTTACATGCCTTTTAAAAGGAAATTATTATAAATCCTTAGGAATAACAGCAGAAAAACTATACAACCCAATTAGTAGCTTGTGGTGGATACCTCTATTTATGGTTTCCAGAAAAATACCCACCAAGGAAAAACATATAGACTTTGTGTCACAAATAGCTAGACTACTTATATTGACATTAATCTCCTAGTCTCCAAATAATTAATGAAAAATACATTATTATGAAATAAAAAAGTACACATTTACTCTAATAGTATATTAATATTTTTAGTTGATTTGATAGTCCATATTAATGAATAGGTCCTATATTTTCATAGTGGTACCAATTTTCTAATGCTATCATAATCCTTCCATCCTATAGATTGTTTTCATTATTATAAATAATTAACCCAACATGATATACGAAAAATTATAATAATCAAATTGACATTAAAGAATGTGATTCTTATACATCAAAAGTGCAATTAATAATCATTAGAGTTATTAAGATTATAAGTTAAATGGAATATGGTCCAAGTTTAGCATCAACTAATTTCCTTTCTATAAATAATTTTCTATATTCCTTTGGAGATTGTGCTCTACGTATTATATTTGATTACTATCTTCTTCTTACTCAATAGAAAAATAATTAAAAAATTTCACATCTTCCATGCTTTAACATAGATGCAATGGTCTATGAATAATAGGGCATGGGCCTTAATATTAACCATTTATCAACACTTATTGTACATGATTAACATTACGCCTTTTAATGAATTTTTTAAAATCTTAAATAATTTTATCTATAAATCCTACCACCTCCCCTTATGGAAAATTTTTCTTTATATTATTAATAATTGAAGAAATATTTATTTTAGGTCATTGTGATATTTTTTTCCACTTTTCCAACTAAATCTACAAGTCTATGTATATCTAATGAAATCACACATTCTCAAATTTCATGTGTCTATAGAATTAAAAAATGAATCATATTCTCTAACCATCCATATCTTTGGTTGGGTCCAATATATCCTCAGAATGATGATGGACCATTCCTTTAAACCTATAATACCAAATTTGTTTCAATTAACCTACTCTAGTCATATTCTCTTTCAACTTTATGGGTATTCTTCATATTCATACTTATAAGATGATGATATAAATGATATATTTAAAATACCTGATATCCTAACCCTGTAAGAATTATTCTTTTTGTAATGACACTAAATTTAAAAAATTATTTTATTAACCGAAATTACAGATATATCTATTACAGGCTATGTCTGGGAGTCTATTTATCATATTTATATGTTAAATTAAAATCTGAATGCTAAAAATGTTCTATTTTACAATAAAAGTTCAAAAAAATATAAAAATAAATAATAAATGAATCATTGATTTTTTTAAAAAATAATATTCAAAACCATTTTCATGCCATTCAGATATTTTATTTCAAGAATGATGCATTAACAATTTATTGACCTAACACATCACGTTAAGATTTTGAAATAATTCCTCATCCCGATTCTCTAATTCCAAACCCGAGATCCACATAATGTCACATGTGACTCATCATATAAAAGATGATGATTTCTAATAGTTATGGAATAATCACTATTATTATAGGGTCTATACCCTCAGTATCAAAATTATATATAAAAACATTGGGAAAAAATGAATAACAACATAAATATAAAATTGGAATTGAAAAATAAAAATGTTATTACAGTTGAAATGGAATATATTTCAGTTATGAAAATTAATAAATTAAGGACCCCCAAAGTGTGAGGTCAAACCCGAGTATAATAAATAATAGGATGTTGAATAAGAGAATATGAAAACACTCTGGAGTCTTTCTCAGTGATATCTCTAAACACCATGATCCATCTTATCATCTCCCTGTCACTGGGCATTTCCCTATTCCTAGATCCTTGATCATGATGTTTGTAGGTGCATCGACATTCCCATGTATAGCATGAGTATAAAACTTTTAGGGAACAAATGATTAATCCTTAACATTTGTTCACATGAATATGTGTTTTTTCTAGGATAATATATAAATCTGAAATAAAAAAATATTTAATCATGTGTTTAATGGTTATGTGACAACCATGCCTCCATGAACCCCCACCATTCATGTTTAACTTATATATTTAAATATCTATCATAATGGTTTTTTTATCATCAAATATCTAAAAAGACACCATTTATATCCTATAATATCCATAAGTACTACCTTTATTAGGTCTGTCCACAAGGTCATTGAGCCCTATATTTGTCTCATGTTAGACCAGAAGTCCATAGTTTGTTGTCACTTCCTCTGGTCAAGATGCATTGTTGTTACATCCTAACACTACATTGGGTTATGACATAGGTCCACCACACATCTAAACTGTGTTTGGTTCCATCTTCACTGACATCACTTATCGAAAATGCTCTAATTATAAATTTTTAACAAGCCATGACAGTCCACCTGTCACTCACTACCTAATGAAATTCCAAAAAGGATATATATTCACACACAATAGGGAATAACACATATAAGAAAAGACATATCAACCATGCATCTTAGAATATATACACACACATTTGATCAAATTAAAACATGGGTCTCTCGGGACACACACACAAACACACATGTAATCAATATCAAACATTGGTCTTAAAAGCTACATATGAACCCATATATGATCAATCTAAAGGATAGGTCTCAATGCAAAAAATCACATACTATCATAAAATGAAAAAAATACTATATATAAGAGATAAAAATTGTATGAATATTCCCACATCAAATGTATTATCTTTAGCATCAAGAGTTTCCTAGATTAAACTAAAAAATCAATCCCACACACTAACCAGATCAAACTCAGAAGATAACAACCCCAAAATCCAATACCAATCCAATATAACGTGGGTTTTGGATTTATATTTTTGAATTGAATCATTAAAAGAAGTTATAAAAAAACTATAATAACCAAAAAAATGTTATCATAAATGGTATATCAAGGTCTTGTTGAATGTAGATAACATGTCAATCATAGAAATGGAGACTCGAAATAATGTGTTTGAGATCCACGGGTGTCTTGATTAAAAATAATAGGACTCCATATCCCATGGTTTGAACTTATAGAAATTTTAATCAGTGATAGAAATGATAAGAATGAGTTCACCATATTAATAAATATTTTTTTGAATATATATCAACATATAATTGACTAGAAGGAAAACCTAAGGAAGGGAAGAAGAAGAGACACTTAATAGAAGGGAAATGAATAAAAATGGAATGAAACAACCTTACCGGATAGTCACATTAAATTTCTATTTAAAATACATAAAATACACTAACAATAGTGACTAAATATATGGTTTTAAATTATATAACTACCATCACCATTTCATGGTGAATCCCTTCATTACAATGGTGGCCTCGATCACACTCGGCCGAGGAAACTTGAAACAACACCCCACTATGGAGGGGTGTTAAAACCCTTACCATTTTATACCCAAATCACCCTCCACCATGATATGGATGTATCCAATATGGTTGGAATCCATAATTATATCCCCAATATCCAACAACTAATTCCACATTCCACCATGCGAATCTAGGTTCTACCAATTTCACAGTAGAATTCTCCAGGTAGAAAAAGACTTACACCATGGTATGTTATGATACATGGTTTTATATAAAAATAAGTAAACCCCTATATAAGCCATAAAAATCCTACAACTCAACCCATATTCATTTTATTTAATCATAAGGCTCAAAAAAACCATTTAATGTATATGGTAACATAAATTATGAAACCTTGTAAAAATAATTGTGTTACACCTGACATAACAAAAAATAATGTTTAAACTAACCTTTGATAAAACATGAACTCACAATAACACTGTGTTTTTTGTTTAAAATTTTCCTATGACTTATTATCATAATATTTATTTCTCATATATGGAGGCATGATTTTTGAAATTGTGAGATATTGAAATTTTTTAATGAAATCCCTAGAATAAGTGTAAAATAGTGAATTTCTCAGCAAAAAATATTTGAGTAAACTATTGGATTTAAGATTTGGTTCTTATGTTTGGATTTTGATTTGATAACTTTATAGTGTCATATGATTTTTAAATATTTCATGTTTTCATGAAATATTATTTTTTATTTATTTACTTTAGTGTTTATTCATAAAATAATTATTTTTATTAAATGAATTGTGATTATTGATATAATTTAGTAGTGATAAAAAGGATATATATATATATATATTTAATCGTATTATTGAGAGATGTAATTATTTATGTTATGATGTAGAATGTTTTGAAATTAAAAGGTAAACTAAATTAGAGGATTTAATGGAATGTTATTGAAAATTTACAATAAAATTATAAAATGATATTAATGATGGGAGATATAGGGAACTAAAAGTAAAGGGATAGAGAGAATGTACTATCCATTTGGTTATTATATTCGTAGAATCTATATTATTATTTCATTATAAGGAGAGAGTCTCTATAATTTTGTCTATATGGGAAACAAAGGTATAGATATATGAATAATTATATTATGGATGAATGATCGATGGAATGTATTTGATGATGGAGAAGTTTTATACATCAAAAAATTGAGATAGTTGACCCGAACTCTTATCTATTCTGTTATCATTGTTAATATACCTTGATCTTGATGTTAATAATGGGTATCTTAATCATAATAATCATTTTGTTTGATGAATGATAAAATAATAATTGTAAAGAAATAGAGATAATAGAATTGATGAAATTATAATTTCGGATGAAAAAATAAAATTAGAGGAAATTGTGTTATGATGGATTAAAATGAATTTTTTTTTGTATGGTGAAAATATAAAATAGATATTAATTAGAAATAAATTCTACTATAATATAATTTTCAATGATAAATATGGAAGTTGGTTATTTGGGGAAAACATGATAAAGAGTGAATTGAAATATAATAGAAATGAAAAGAAATATTCAGTAAGGATATTTTAATTGATATAAGAAATTGTTGACTATAAATGGAAATAAATAAATTGTGACATATAGATATGGGAATGGTTGGAAATAAATTATGTGAACAAGATAATTTCCATTTTTTAGAAATGGGGAATAATGGTGTTCAATTACATCTTGATATATAATTTTGAATTTATTTAATGAATTTCTAGATATTACAAAATGTGAAACTGATGATTAGAAAATGAATATTGTTCATAATAATTAGGTAAATTATTAATTAACTCTTTATGTTGTCGGAAATGAAAAATGTTGAATAGGAATATGGAAATGACTTATTGGTGTTGTTTATGATTTATAAACCATGTGTAAATTACTTTCATATGTTTTTAAAGAAGGAAACTATTATTGGAAATTGATATTGAAGAATTATGTGATATTTATTATGGTCCCCAATGTGAAGTAAGATTCTCTAGAAGTGAAATAACCTATAAAATTCAAAGAAGGAAATATGGATAAACTTATGAGCTTTTGAATTGGTTTTACTAATACAAAATGGGTTTTATGACACAATCTTGGAATATGTAATGAAGTGATCATGATGGATAAGGGGATGAATTATCATTGAGATACATGAAAAAATTATATATATGGAAGAGTTCATACGATATTACATAGTTGAATGGTATATCAAGAAGTGAGTTTCAAACGGTGGTGTGATTTCAACATGGTCCATTCCATATTTTCATTTGGTCATTACATCACTAGTTGGGGCGATGAATCTATATTTTTCTAAGAAGTGTGGATTATTGAATGAGATGATCATAGTATATTAACTGGAATCAAGTATAAATCCTTCAATAACATCAAATAATATAAATAGATAATAGTTTGTATGTGAAATTTTGTGGTCCTTTATGTGGATTTGATAAAATGTTTCCATTATATGTGTTATCCCTATTATGGAGTTGGGGATTGTTTTTATAACCATGATATGAGAAAAGTTATTGATATAGGGAATTAGTCCCTATGATCAGAATTATGGTAGACCTTGGTGGGAGTATATAATATCTATATCCTTTGATCATATACGAAAAAACCATTATATATGTTGGGCAATGTGGGATAATAAATTTATCTTACGGTATAAATATATTTGTGAATGTGATTAGGCTATGGAGGTTATTACTAGTTATTGACTGTTCACTTCTATAATGATGTAGATAATGAAACAGTTATGATATAGTGTTGTATATGGAAGACCATAATAGATTTATGGTTTATGGATGTGATAAATACATTTTATTAGTGGTGAGTCCCTAAAGATGGATACATAACAATACATGATTTAGCACCAAGGAAATACACTTTCATAAAGAATATGGGCTGTGGAGTAGAGATTTACTATGGGTATACCCCCCAAAACTATTGTGAGTGCTTGTGGATGGATATTGTCCCAACCAATTAGTTTGGATAATTAATTCATTCCCTCTGGGTGGATAGATATTTTATAGATATATACATTATGAGTTACCTTCGGGTGGATAAATACTAAATGGTGGGGATGGGATTATAGAGATCTCCTTATGGGTTGATAGATACCCTGTGATGTTGATGAGGATGAGTATATTCAGTGAGAAACTTATGGGTGGATAGATTTTGGTAGCATTAATGTATTAGTGGGGTTTGTGTAGGTGTATAACTATTTTAGATGATTATAGATAGGTATTCGTGGGTTGTGAACAACATGGTTCCTAAAAGTGGATAGGTGATGGTTATTAAATAGTTGTGTTTCATGATGATATATGATAGAAATAGTATTAAAATTTCAATGTGAGGATATTGTATGGTATAGAATACAAGATTATGGATTATTTTCTTTGGAAGATTCTTGTTAGTTTATTTCCTTATTTTAATTATTACATATATCGATAAATTATAATGTTTCATTCGCATGGACACATGTGACATCTTGGGCAGAACCGATTAGGTATATTTATATATTCATCCATACATATAAATCAATTTTCACATTATTTTGATATACTTTTTAGTGATGTTATTGGATATTATATTTGGACATGAGATACTTTCAAGAACATATTGATAAAAATATACCTTGACTATAGAATAAAAAGATGATAAATAGGAGGTTATTTCACTATTGTGTTTTTTCTTTTATTATATGACAAGAATTCAATCAATGTAATCATATTTTAAGATTGGTTTTTATTTATACTGATCTTGTTTTTTTCTAGTATTTATAATAATTTTTAATTCATTTCATATATATGTGATATTATAACCATTGTGTTAGTCTCCATCCCCTGACCAATTGAAGGGGTACTTCATGGGTCACATTATAACTCATTGCTAGTTTAGGTGGATTATTGGGGAGGATTTCTCATGACACCAACTATATTATTCTCTATATAAAGGATTTATTATCAATTAACCATCCTCTAAATCCATTTTATATCAACCAAATCCAGGTACACGAATACTATGACCTGAATCAGACTACCATAACTCTCTAAACACTCTCCCTAAACACAAAATACTAGAACTATTGTCATGGGACAAAATAAAATATGGTAATATTATGTTCCCTAGTACAATAATAATACACGAATGTATGTAGTGTAAATATATTTTATTAAAATCCATATAATAAATAAATTTTGTAGTAATAATTGTGTATTAGAAAACAATAAAAACGTTGACATCAAAGAGACAAAAAATTTAACACCACAAGTGCATGCTACCAGACTCAATATATTATAAATGCAGTATATTTTTTATAAAAGAAACTAGAATAAAAACCACATCGTCTATTACAAAATAGGATCTTTTACTAGTATAGGTTCTATATAATAGACACACCTTACACTTTTATCAGAGCGTGACAAGAATAAAAAAATGAATTGAAAGACACAGCATGCGTTATCTCTGTGATCAGAGGAAACACCATCGGAAAATATGTTTATCCTTTGAAAAATAATTTACTAAATGGTGTGAGAATTAATTATTCCCACTAAAGAGTTTTAAAATATTTTATAAATCCTTTTAAAAATAATCCATTTATAATAAATTTCAAAAAAATATCATTTATAAACACCATTGTAAAATATCATTACAAAAAATTATAATTCTTTAAAAAAATCAATACATCAAAAAGACTCTTAAACTAATATGGTGATTCATTTGAAAACATTTAGAAAACTCTAAAAAAATGAGGTCACTTTAAAATGTTAAAGGTTGTCTTAGGCCTACCCACATGATGTAGGATGGGTTCACTACCCAATTCCCTACAATGTTTACAATGTTCAAGTGCCCATATTTTATTATAAAAAATTCAAATTTCCTTAAACATATATATGTTTTCCACTTTGGTTTTTATCTCGAAACATAAAAAAGAATATAATTATATATAAATGTCGACATGGTTACCTATATAAAAACCCAAATTTTAGGCATGTAAAGACCAAATATATTGATACCTATATTTTTATATTTACATGGAACATTATTTATCATCCACGTACATTAAATTACATTCATGATCCCATAAATATCTATTCAAATGTAGTTATGATAAATGTAAAATTTATTATATGCTTATTCACATTTTTATATAAATGTATTTGTGTATACATAAATTAATGTTGTAGGTTTCATGAAAAATAATCTTCGTTTATCCATAATAATGATTTTCTTATGACATGAAAATGACACCATGAATTTATGATACTCTTAATTTATAAAAATATTAATTTAATAATTAATTTAAGAGTTGTTATAAACATTGAATACAATACTTATTCATATGTTTGAAATAACATAAATCATGGTAATAATCATTCATATATAATCTTGAAATTTTGTATTTTGTGTACATATATATATTAATATATATATATATATACATATATTCCCAAATATACAGAATCATAACCTTGAAATTAAGTGTTATGTGATTTTTAACATTCAATAATTTCTATATTATCCTTTCTCCTTAAAATAATCATAAGCAATGTACATTTATGTGTCGCACATAAAATTATCATTGTAATAATTAAAAATTAAATGTCCACCCTTGTACATATATAAATAAATACATGTAGAACAGTGCTATAAAAATAATTCCACTTACATAATGTGGAAAAAAATACTTATATATGTCGATTGTGAATTTGAAAATAATTATACATTTAGAAAGTGAAAAACATGGAATTTGGATTTCATAAATTCATTTTCATGAATGTAGTCATTATGAAAATATTAAGTTGAAATGATTGATAGCTACATATCCATATAATATATACATATTTTTTAAAACATCCAATTGCATATATATGTGTGTGTGTGTGTGCATACTTACATTTAATTCAACCATTACTATATATAAGATTTTTATAAGATATAATTAAAATATGTATAAAAATATAACATATATATATGCAGACATGAATCTAGAATTACTATAAATGTGTATATAATAAAAATGATTGAATGACAATTACACTAACTAATTTGAAATTAGAAATCCATAAATTGATAATAAATTTTATATAACCATTACATAATTTTTCAAACATTTGGGGGAGAACATAATTATATAAATTGTAAGCATAAACAACCCATATATAATTTAATAAAACAACGAACCCAAACATGAAAATAATAATAACATAAATCATACTATAAATTTTGAATGATTTTAATGAAAATACCTACTTGAAATGAAGTTGATAAAGTTCAAAAAAAAATCATGTATTTGGGCACGTACTTAAGCACGCTCCGGATTGACATGCTAAGATGAAAATTAATTTGCACCAAGGATTGAGGGTATGTTGCTTCAAACACACTAATAAGGTTTCCCCCATTTAATTCTCACACAGATGCAATTCCTTTATAACCAAAATTTATATTTTCTGTATAGTGACACACATATGCAGCTTGAAGGGAAAGACGAGCATATTCTATGGTAACAACAAATGGAAATAAAAAATTCATATTACATTGACAGAAATAGAAAATAAACAGAGGCAGAATAAAATATACCAATTTCATATTCAATTATAAATTTCAATAGATTCATCTCAAGAAAATTATATTAAACAAACATGTAAAAAGGGACATAAACATTTTTAAAAATCCCAAATGATGTTGTAGATAAGAGATAACAACAAATATATTTGAACTGAAGTGTTGATGATGAAGAAAAACATATATAGATTGAATTATGTCAACATATATACAAAGAGGTAAACATATTGATGAAGAAACAAAATAAAATGATGCTAATATAGTTAATATAATGATATTTGGATCTAAAAAGTAAAACACCTATAATAGATAGCCAAACACCAACCTTAGTAGGATGAAGAAATCTGAAATTGAAACCCTATCTGCAACCAATGCTTGAACCACCACAGCTTCATTTAGACACCAATGGTTTGAATCAATCCTCAACTAGTGTCTGATCTCCACAACGTGCTATCCCTCTTCCCAACATGGTGCTCCACTTGACAAGAATTGCCTCTTGACCTCCCACTCGATGCCATAGGCTCCTCCACCAAAGCATGACCCTCACTGACCCCTCCTGGTTTCTCGATCGGTGCATTCCAATTCTCCCCATAACTATAGGTCATCGTCCCTTTATTCATATATATGATTGTTCTCTTTTTTTAATATAAATTATTATTATAAAACAAAACATTAATATATTGTTATTATTACTTCTATATATAATTGATTTTTTAATTATAAAACAAAATTTATAAACTAGTAATTTTACAAAAATAATTTAATTGTGCATTATAATTATAATTTCACATATATATCATATCCAAATAAAAAAAATTAATTATATTCATATATGAATTATTTAGATGAAATTTTAATAATTATTATTAATATGATTTTTTTCATTAAATTTAAATATTTATATTGAGTAGATTCATATTTCATAACTAGAATATTCCAGTATTTTTATATATTTATAAATCAAAATAAGTATAATAAATTATTAAATATATTCCCTTTAAATTTTTTGAATTATTCATTTAGTATATTTTATTAAATAATACATTGACAAAAATAATAAAATTAATATAGTCATTTTCTAATATTATTAAAAAAAATATTTTGTTTTTACAATAAATTTAAAAACTATAATTATTATAACTAATTATGAGTAATATAATTAAAAAATAATAAAATAAATTTAAACAATTAATTCCAATTATTATTTTTAATGAAAATATATCTAAAAAATATTATTAGTTACTTTTAAATTTATATTTATTCATTTATTAAAATATTTCTATAATAAAAATATATTTATAATTTCTAGGTTGTTATAATATACCCCCCCCCCCCACCACCACACAAAATAATTGCTTCCACAAAGATCATTTCTTTGGACTAAAACTAATTCTGAATTTCCATCATCAAAATTAAGAAATAGTAAGACCACTAAACTTCTAGACTCAACAACATCTAATCACCAATGTTTTCTAAACTGTTACTTTGATACTGACTATAACACCTCAAGCCTGAGATACCAAACTCAGCACACAATAAATGTTGTGTATTTTTTATAAGAGAAATTTTAATAATATAAAAAACATCTATTATATACAAAAATTATTTTCGAGTCTATGTTATAGATAATATACCATCATACAATTTTTTTAGAGTAGAACAAAAATAAAATAAAATGAATAGAAATACACTACATGTGATAACTCTATTATAGAAATGAACTCCACAGGAAAATCTACTAATCCTGTGAAAAATAATTTAAATCATGGGGTGATCATTAATTATGAACATTAAATGGGTTTTGAAATCTTTGATAATTCCTTTTAAAAATATTCCTTGGATAATAATTTCGAAAAACATTCCATTAGAAACACCTTTGTAAAATATCTTTACAAAATAGTATAATTCCTTGAAAATAAATATACTTTTAAAACACTTTTATACTATTCGAATGATTCATTTGAAATCATTAATAATGTTATTAAAAATACAAATAAATCCACTTGAAATCATTAAAGGTAGTCTTGGGCCTACCCACTTGACATATAATGGGATCACCCCCTATTACCTACAATATTTAGAATTTTGAAGTGCCAATATATTACAGAAACCATTTAATATTTCCTTTCATATATATATATGTGTGTGTGTGAGTGTGTTTTCAACTGGGTTTTTTTATCTCAAAACATAAACAAGCATATACTTATAATTATATATAAATATTTACATGGTATCCTACATGAAAAATCACTAATTAGGCTTGGAATAACCAAATATATTGATACCTATCTTTGCATATTTACAAGGAAATTTATTTATCATCCACAGATAAAAAATTTAATTTATAACCCCATAAATATCCATTTCAGTGTACTTTCAATAAATGAAAATCTTATTATATAATTATTTATATCATTATGTACATGTATTTTCGTATGCATACATTTTTTTAATGTGCGACAAGAAATCATCATTGAATGACAATAATCAGTATTTTTGTATGAAATTCATATGAAAAAATGAATTTGTGATATTATTAATTTCTAATAATATTCGCTTAAAAATTTATTTTTGAATAGTTATAAGCTCTGAAAACAATTCATATTCATTTGCTGAAATTAATATAAAAAAATGATATAGTATTTCATGTATAATGTTTACATTTAATATTTAATGTGCATATATTTATAAACACATATATACATATACACTAAAATATACATAACCACGACAATGAAATTTAATATTAAGTGATCTTGAAAATTAATTAACTCATATATAATCTTATCTCTTTAAAATAATAGTAACCAGTGTAAAATTATGTATCTCACATATAATTATCATAGAAAAAATTATAAAATAAATGTTCATCCCTTCACATATATAAATATATATATATGTCGAATAATCCTCTAAAAATAATAACACTTACATAATTTGGAAATGAATTTTACTAATGTATATTGGTCATGAATTCAAAAATAATTATTTGTTCTTGAATTGAAAAAACATAGAAATTGGATTGCATAAATTTCATTTCATTAATTTAATCTTTATGAAATTATTATGTTTAAGAGATTTATAACAACATATACATATAATATATACATATTTTTCAAAACATTCAAATATATATGTGTGTGTGTATACTTATATATAATACAACTTTTCCTATATATTAGTTTGTTATAAATTATAACTAATATATTTATAAAAATATATCATATATATATTTTTACATGGAAACTATAAGTACTATAAATATGTATATAATAAAAAACGAAATAATTGGGGTCCCCTTAAAATTTTGAAATTTGAAATCCATTATTTTAAAATAAATTCGATATTACCCATAGATAATTTTTTAAAAAATTACGAAGAGCATACTTATATAAATTTTAAACATAAAAACCCATACATAATTTAATAACATAAAGAAAACAATATGAAAAAAAAGATTAAAATAACACTTACTATAAATTTTTAATGAATATGAAGAAACCCCATGCATAAAATATATCAGAAAAAAGTGCAGAAGAATTCCTTGGCTTTGTAAATGAACATAAGCACACTGTTATTAGAAAAACTATTAAAATTCATTTTCCCCCAATTTTTGATGGAAATTTTCTTCGAACACACTAATAGGGTTTTACCCTTTAATTCGCACACAAATGCAAGTCCTTTATTACCAAAATTTCTATTTTGTGAACTGCAACACACCAATGTAGCTTGGAGAGCATGCTGAGGCTATTCTATGCAGACAAAAAGTGGGAAATAAAAAAGGAATATTACATTAATATAACCAATGCATAAAAAAGAGGTAAAAAATATATAAATTTCATATTCAATGATTCATTTAAACATATTCTTCCCAAGTAAACAATAAGAAACAAACCAGTCAAAAGGGAAATAATCCTTATAAAAATACCAAATGATGTTGTAGATAAAAGATAACTAAAATTATTTTCATACTGAAGAGTAGACAAAAAACACACAGATATCGATTGGAGTGTGTTAAAAAATAGACAAATAAGAAAATAGATTGATGAATAAAAATAAGAAAATGATTATATTATAGTTAATATATAGAGATTATGACCTAAAAAAGAGAAACACCTATAATAGACAACAAAACACATACCTCAATTGTTTGAAGAAATATGATATTAATACCCTAATCACAACCAACGCTCAAACCACCATGACTTCAATCAATCTCCCCCGGTTCAAATCAAACCTCACCGATAGCTGATCTGCATGGCACAGTCACCCTCAACTCAACCTGGTGCTCGACTCAACATGGACCAACGCTTGAACTTATGCAGAAATCAATCGGTTCCTCCACCTACGTGCGACCTTCAAAGACCCCTCTTGGATTTCTGATTGGTGCCTCCCCTTTCTCCACTTAACCCTATGTCAATGTATCTTTATACATATATATAATGCTTCTATTTTTTTAATAAATTATTTTTATAAAACAGAAAAATATATATTATTATTATTTCTTTTATATATAATAGATATTTTAATTATAAAACAAAATTTATAAAGTAATATTTTAATAAAAATAATTTAATTGTACTTTATAATTATAATTTCATAAATTTACGTTTAAATATAAATATATATATATATATATATAACACATCAAAATAAAAAAAATTATATTCTTATATTAATTATTAAATGAAATTTTTATAAATATTATTAATTATATTAATTCGATAAATATGAATATTTATATTGAGTAGCTTTAAAGTTTATAACTTGTATATTCCTGTATTCTGATATATTTATAAATTAAATTAATTATAATACATTATAAAATATATTATCCTTAATATTTTCAAATTATTCATTTAAAATATCTTATTAAATAATCATTTGAAAAAATAATTAAATTATTATTGTTATTTTTGATATTCTTTTAATCAAAACCAAACAATATTTCATTTTTGAAATAAATTTGAATACTATAAGAATTATAATTAAGTGCTTGTACTATAATTATCCTATATAAAAATTATTTAGAAAACATAATTCCAATTATTATTTTTAAATAAAATAGTTATAAAAATATTTTAGGTTTATTTAAATTATATATAATTTCATTTACTAAAATATTTTTATTTTAAACGATGTTTATAATTTTTGGGCTATTACACAAATTATAACGTCTTAAGAATTGACACCCCATGATTACAAGTTTTATAACAATAATTCATCACTTTCATTCAAAAAACCTTTAGATTATATTTTAAAAGGGTTTAGAAAAAAATTACATTATAACCATAATACATTCACAATTTGAACATTTTTTCCACAAATAACATGTTCTTAAAATGATAAACTTTGATTATAAATGATAAAAATCTATAACAAAACTTTTTACAACTATATTATTACTAATCATTCATAAAACCTATAAAATTATTTCAAATAATTATATGTAAATAAAAATATTACTAATGTTTACAAAAATAAAGAAAACTCATTAGCCCATTGAAATAATTGAAAACCTAAGAAAATTTTTACCCTTTTTATAATATTCAATGATATCATATAAATAGATATTCAATAATGAAATCAACTTCATTGATCAAATAATTCTAAAAAATAAACTCATATAAAAGAGTAAAATCCATTTATAAGTCATGATGTTATCTTGGGAGATCAGATTTGTAATCAACCTTACAATGGAATAACATAATCAGTTATGTCCCATATATTTTCTCATGAGATTAAATTATTACCCCAATATTTATAAGGTTATATACTAGGATTTCCGTTAATAATTTATAATTTTTAAGAACCATAAAATGCATAAAGAACCTAGGATATTTCATTTCACCATATCAGGAATAAGACTTGTTGAAACATATAGTTAATCACATAAAAAGAATTTTTGTTAACCCACAAGAATATAATTAATTTAAAATAATTTGTTAACAAATTATGTATGGAAAGGAAAATGAAATAAACACATAAAATAGTTTTAAATATATAAAATAATATGAAAAATGGAATAGAAATAAAGTACTATAGATATATCTAATATATATACTTCAAAACATTTAATATAAAAGTTAAGAATACTAACTCTTACATTGATTCCTGAATCACTTCATACTAACTATAACTTCCTAAATAATATAATTCTAAATAAATTTCCTAATTTAAAATATTTTTCATATTTATTTTTTTATTATTAATCATTTATGATCATGTATTGTATATTTATTGGATTAATTTCCCTTGCATAGATCATTTTGAGGTTGTCTAGCCCATACATCCAAACCAAATTTAGTATAATGGTAACTGTTAAGGATAAAAGTATAATGATTCAATTATATAAATAAGTTAAAAGGTATATGTTTTATGTCTTCCCTAAAAAATATTAATTACATACACTATTAGATAGATAAAATTTTGTAAAATATTCTGGGGTAAGATTATTTTAGATACTGAAGAACAACATTTATTATTTACATGAAATATAAATATTTTTATGACTATTTTATCATTACCTAATCACAAAAAAATATTTAAGCTTTCATTTCATATTAATCCAAGAAATAATGTTTTTGAACTTCCATGAAATGATTAATTTAAAAATAGAACACCATCATTCACTTTGGATGGTAAAAACCACCTCAGGTGAACGATGAATTATACGAGTTCAAAAGAAATGAATGACTAAAAAATATTTGAGTTTCATAAAATTATTAGAGGATAATTTTTATACAACTAAAAAACTGTTTTTAATTTTTTTTATAATATGGAAGGGGTATGTTTAGAAAAAAAGGAATGATAATGATTTTTGAAACCCATACATTGATAAATTAATGATTTATGAAAAAGGTTCATAGATAGGGAATGAGTGATAAATTCTCAAGAATGGACTAAAATGGTGTTTATAACATGGAAATATAATCTTTTTAAAAAATAGAGTAGTTTTAAATGATATTTGAGGTAAAATATTCTTAAATAATAAAAAATAATTTTGGATCCCTTTTATTATTGTATGAATCACCTCATTAGTTTTGAATCATAAGTCTTCATAGAAGGGACTTGAATCTGGCCAGGAGACTTACAAAAATGGGAATGTTAATGTATAGATTTTTTATGGAAAAATATTATTAGGTAAATGAATTATATATTTATTTGGAAGGGGTGTAATGTGTCCCCTTTTATAGACATCATTCGATGACATTTTCACAAATATTCAATATTTTCGTGACTAGAAGTTAATTTATGAAAGTAAAATGGCTCATAGATAAAACATATTACATATTTTAAACCATTCATTATCCCCAATTGACTATATGTAATTTTTTTTAATTTTATACTAATTAATAAATCATTTTTAACTAAAAAAGTCATTTAAATGAAATTTTTGGGTTCTGTTCAGGAATTTTTTTTGAAAAAAAAATTAAATTCATAAAATAAATTTATTTAAATTTATGTAATGAAATATATTTATTAATTTTTGATTAAAATTTTTCAAAAACATATTTCTTATAAAATATATAGCTTCAAATATTTTAAAACCCCAATTTTGGCCTTCTCTCCTTTATTAATTAGTATTGCATTGACAATACGTATGAGTTTCAGATAATTATCCTAAAATTAAATTTGAAAAATAAATTATTAAAATAAATATAATTTATCATTCATAATATTTATCATAAAAAATCAAAATATATTTTTATTCTCATCCTCATCATGATAACATTTTAAACAAATGGATTTTTATTTTTCTTACATTGCACAAGCATTAGATAAACATTTAGTGAATTAACATGTTATAAAATATTAAAATTTATGAATATAAATCAATATAATTGATAAACAATAATATTTATCTTTTAGTTTGATATATCATTATTCCCTCTAAAATACTATCTCAAAAATAACAGCTTTGTATGGTTCCAATGTTGCACAAAAACTAGGTTGACATTGATAGTTATTTTCATATTTAACTTCACAAAATAGTTATAAATACCTGAAATATACATGTAATTTTATTTAAATTTATGGGAATTTTATGACCCCGATAAAATTGACGGCACACGATTCTGAGGCCTGGAGTGCTCGGAATGAATTTCTGAACTTTTTTTCGTGTACATTAAGTAAATTTATGATCATGTTTTTGTAACTTTTGAACTAGTGGTAAAAAATGAAATCTGAGGGCACCGTTGAACTCGTCGCTCTGATATTCTCTTAAGGCGACCATCACCTCAACCATAATAGATCAAGGGTGAATGTTAGAATTTGTTTTTTTCGTGGAAGAATAAAATAAAACACAAATTTCTAAATTTTTTATATTTTTTGAAACCTCCCATCTAGATGTTGTAAAGGTGGGTACCACCGGATCTAAAGCCTCCCATATGGGTTATGGTGATGGGGACCACCTGAGCATAAACCCCACAAATTTGAATTCAATGGCGGGGACCACCCGACCCTTGAACCTCCTACTGAAATGTGGGAAAGTCTCTTGAACTTCCCCCACATTAATTGTGTCACACCAAATATTTATTATGCCAATTAAATGATATCAACATAATGGTGACAACAACTAAAATGATAAATCATATTTTATGTTGGCACCTCCTCCTTTTAGAGAGGATTTTTCGGTTGCCAAAGGAGAGGGGAGAACTTTTGGAAGAGCTTATCCAATGAAGAACATCAATAACGAACTCTTCTCCTTCGATGAATCATTATCCATTCTCCATCGAAGGATCTCTAACAACGAACGAACCGACGATTGAAGAAATGTCGTCTCCACTGACTTCATCTTTTTCCTCTCCTCACTAATGTCGTTGGTGGAGAATTTCATCAGGATCGACAAACACCAATCCTTCTCAACTGTGGAAAATCGTCAACCGAACCATCAAAGAAGGGGTTTAGTTGTGTTTCATTTTATATTCCCAGGATCATACCTTCTAAAACAAAGAACGCAGATCAACTATCTTACTAGTTGATCTGTAAATTATTTCTTTTGCCGGTTTGGAAATAATCATTGCAGGAGGTTGTAGAGTTTGATGTTCTTCATTCAAGATTTTTTTGTGTGGCTTCCTACTACTCTAACGTGGAGGGTGTAGTCAAAACAAACATGTCCCGACCCCTCTGTCATTCTTCTTGAATGTTGTGTTCATCCCAATGGAAAAAATACAGCTTTGTTCCATGGCAATGAACAGATGTGGTGGCCGGTACACCACCAGCCGCGACAAAGGTGAAGACCCCATGGCTCCTCACCGCCCCAAAACCCCCTCACCGCCCATGGCCTCTGTTTTTCGTAGCATCCACCGCCCCGCGGCTGAAGTCCCCCGCCCACCACCCCCCCCCCCTTGCGGCCTCCCCTGGCCGCAACCCCCAATGACCCACATCCTCACCATCCCACAACCTCACCACCCAGCGGCCCTCCACCCTATGGCCTCGCAGCCTGCAACCCACCACGCAACCCTACTGCCTCTGCAGCCCTCGTGGCTTTCGCACCTCCTGTGGCCTTCGCAGCCCCAGCTTCCCCCGCACCGCCCAGCATGGGCCGCCCAGCGTAGAGAATGCCACATCACAGACCGGGACGGACCTAGCGGGTCAGGTTTACCCAAACCGAGTAGGCCCAGGCCGGGTTGGTCGGACTGGAAGGGACTGGACCTGGACCCATTTCGACCATTTTACGCTCTTTTGGCCATAAATTTAGCACCGGGTGTCTGTTTGACAAGCTTCCAATGACGTTGTAAACCTTGGAGAAAGATGGTCCCTTTGGAATAACCTAGTTATTTTTTGGATAAAGTTTTAGTACGGTCAGGTGGGATAGAGCACAAATCTAACCGGGCCCTCGGGACTTAAATGCTAATAACTCACACACTGGACGTCTGATTGACGCACCATCTGTTGTGTTGAGACCCCTATGGTGTGGCTGTCAATTGTTATAATTATTCATGGGACATCGTATTATTTGGTGTTTCAACTAGTGGCTTGAGGAGCGGACCCTCCCAGATACAAGTAATACTATTGCGGGAACCCACTATATGTGTGTGACGTGATGAATGAAGAGAGATCATGTGTTGGTCAGCACTGAGCGATCCTATGTGGTTCAGCACCGAGCAATATTATGTGGGTCAACACATAGCGATCCTATGTGGGTCAACACATATAGCTCATGTGTGGGTCAACACCGAGTGATCCTATGTGGGTTAGCACCAAGTGATCCTGTGTGGGTCAGCACTTAGGGATCCATCGTGAGTCTGCCTCTTAACAGAGTAAGATGATTCAGTAATTACATCTTATCATCTCTACTATTGTACATAAGAATTAATTGGTGTGGGTTGAGTCTATTCCTTGTGGTATTTTTATTCTTGGTAATACCTCTGTGGTATTCTTCTTTGTGGCATACCTATGTGGAACTTGCCTTCGTGGTATTCCATCCTTTGTGGAATATCTGAGCTTTGGGCTTTGAGTTGGACTTTGTGTTTTCCACATGATTGAGAATGGTATACTTGATGACTTAGGTATATGTATGATAATATACCTATGTAGGGTTTTTAGTGAATTTTATGCTGTGTGGTTTATCCTTGGTGGATTTTGTGAGACCTTGAGGGTTTCAGGTTCCCAACTGATTATCATTATAATCACCCCTACATAGGCTATTACCACACCCTGTTGTGTTTGGTGCAGAAGATAGACAACGCTGACTGCGGACGAGATTACCGGGACTAGAGGTGGCTCGGAGGTGGATGTTAGAGGAGGCGATCTAGAGAGATGGATGTTCGTGAGCTGTAACTAAACCTCAGGTAGGATTCATGGTGGACGATCTAGGAGTTTCTTTTCACCTATCAATAATCTTGTTCTTTCCTGTTTTCCTTGTACTTTCCAGTTTTTCTTCCATTATGGTTTCTTTTACATATTATACTCACTCTGGTTACTATTTAGTTTACCTGAGTTCGTATCTTTTTGTGTGCTTGTTTTTGTGTGTTACTGGTTATAAAGGAAATACCTTCCTAGTTTTTTGGAATACACCTTTGGTGCTAGTTTCCATCCCCTGGCCTATGGAATACGAGTTTGGGGTACTGAAAGCATGTGCCTTGGGGATGGGACGTGATAAATTGGTATCAAAGGAGACTGTTATACCATAGACCATAGTACTCTAATCCTTTTAACTGTATTAGTGTTAAGTTTAGTCAGTGTGGTTATCAGTTTAGGGAATCCAGTGTTGGTGTGGCGGCCGACATATCTAAACACCATGACCCTAACTTCTAATTTCTTACTCAGTGAAAAAAAACACCGATTGCATGTGTGTTTTCAAGATTTATCATTGTGATATCTTGAGTCTGATCCCCAGGTATAAATTATTGTCAGTGGCGCACCTGTTTCTTTTATGGATGTCTCCACACAGATAGCCAGCTAGGGTTTCATATAGAGTACAAAGGGAAATCCCATCGAGTGACAAGGCCTCGATGCAGGGGCCTCTTATTGTAGAGGAAACATCATAGGCACCAGAGGTACCATTAGCCATTGGTCCACAAGTACCACTAGCCCCAGAAGTAGAGGGTGCACACTTCTTGAGTGCATTTCACGAGTCCCTATGCCAAATGCCACCCAGGTTCAGGGGAGAGATGGACCCACAGGTGGATGAGGATTGGATGGAGGACGTGGTGAGAATCTTTTGATGGGTAGGGACACCAGTTGATCTCATGGTGATCCTTTCCACTAGTCTTCTACAGGAAGCAGTAGGCAGATGGTGGAGCTTGATGCTCCAGGCTCACGACGAGGTGACGCTTCTCTGGGTAGACTTTGACAGCCTATTTCGAGAAAAGATTGTTCCGATGACTCTTTGTGTAGTGCTCTTATTAGAAATTCTTCATCTGTTGTAGGGAAACATGACTATGGATTATTACTCAACGAGGTTCACTAAAATCTCACGCTACTCCACTAATGTGGTGCAGGAACCATTTTTCAGGACCCGGACCTTCGAGCATGGACACATGAGGGAGATCAGGGCTTCAATGATCTCACTCAGCATCCCGACACATGAAGGGGTGTTAGAGAGATCCCACATAGTACATAGTTTTCTTGCTGACCAGTCACCAGTAGAGAGACCCACTATGAGTCATCACGTAGTAGAGTCTTCTATAGCAGGCAGCAGACAGATGACATAGAGGTCCAAGAGGACCAGACCTACATGTGGGCGACTGTAGGATTCAGGGTCGGTTGTGCGAGTCACCCTAGGCTGAGCCAGTCATGCCAGGCGTATGCTATGTTATGTATGCGGCGGGTAGGGTCACATGGATTTTGACTGTCTGACCCTCCGTACAGATGACCAGAAGATGGTCAAGGGGCCGGCTAGGTAGAGACAGAGGTTCTACCGAGGAAGTCCACAGGGAGTAGGCGGATGTGGCAGAGGAGCTGGTCATGTAGCTGGTGGTGGGCGACGATTCAAGATGTTACCTCCACCACCACCAAGAGGTCCACCCTGACCGCAGGGAGCAGGTGGATAGGGGTGATCTCATCTCCAGGAAACTGAGGCCTACGATCATGGTGATCTAGATATGATATGAGATACGATTTGTGTCTACTCCACCTTTGTTTTGGTACTTATAGACACATGTTCCAGTAATTCTTTTATTTCCACATCCCTCATTTGGATCTCGGACATTCTGACGGAGCCATTGGCTCAATCCTTATAGGTAGAGACTCCTACATGAGAAGATTTGACGATTACTCACTGGTGTCAGTAGTGCGAGATTACTCTAGGAGGCGAGTGCTTTGGATGGGATCTCCTAGTATTGGCGCCAAGGCCTTACGACGTTATCTTGGGTATGGAATAGTTATCTATAGTCCATTCATAGATTGACTGTATTAGGCACAAAGGGCAGTGTGTCTGGATGGATGGGACAAGGTTTACCTTCACTAGTGAGAAGGGATCCCTTTTCGCACAGGATGGACATACTCGGAGGAGAGTGAAACCAATTACACATCAGTTGGATAGCCTTACCCTCGGAGAGGTTGATGTGGAGAGTGTGAGTTGTCCTGTAGTGGTGGACCAGTTTCACGATGCCTAACCTGATGATGTTCCAGGTATACCTCCTCATAGAGGGGTGAACTTTTACAATGACTTGTACCACAGGAGGACACTAATATCTACAAAAGCATATTGGATGGATCCTACGGATCTTTGTGGGCTATGGTTACAGCTGGAGGACTTGAAGGGGAAGGGATACATTCGGCCCAGTGTTTCTCCTTGTACAGCCTCGATTTTGTTCTCCAAGAAGGCGGATGGGAGCTTGAGATTTTGTGTTGACTATTGACACATGAACCAGGTGACCGTGAAGAACAAGTACCCACTTACTATGATTGACGAACTCTTTGATCAGTTGAAGGAAGAACGGTGATTCTCAAAGATAGACCCCAGACCATGTTATCACCATCTCAGAGTACGAGATGAGGATGTGTAGAAGACGACTTTCAAATGTTGGTACAACCATTACATGTTCTTGGTTATGACATTTGGCATAACCAACGCTCCAGCAGTGTTCATGGGACTCATGACTAGGATCTTTCATCCATACCTTGATCGCTTTGTAGTAGTCTTCATCGATGAAATTCTGATATACCTAATTACTGAGCAGGATCATGATTATCATTTTCGGTTACTATTCGACACACTTAGAGAGCACTGGCTTTATGGTAAGCCCTTGAAGTGGATGTTCTGGATCGGAGAGGATCACTTTCTATGATATGTCATATCGGAGGATGGAGTTTCACTGAATCTAGAAAATATTTTGGTTGTACTTTCTTGGGAACCACGTAGGATTGTGACAGAGGTATAGTGTTTTGTGGGTTTGGTCGAATAGTAATGGTGATTTGTGTTAGATTTCTCCAATGTTGCATCACCACTATCAATGTTGAAGATGAAGGGGCAACCCTTCATGTGGTCAGAGAGATACTAGAAGAGTTTTTAGGAGATAAGGCACAAGCTGTCTAGTGCCCCCATCGTTAGACTACCAGAGGAGGGTGTTGGGTACGTAGTCTATTGCGAGGAAACAGGGACCGGACTTGGAAGTGTCCTGATGCTGGAGAGAGCAGTGATCGCATATGGTTCTCGACAACTAAGACAACATGAGAAGAACTACACAACTCATGACCTGGAGATAGTAGGAGTGGTCTTCGCCTTTAAGATGTGGAGACATTACATGATGGGAGAATGTTTTACAGTGTACTATGATAACAATATTTCCAGGTATATATTCTCTCAGAAGGACCTGAACCTAAGATAGCAATGTTGGATTGAATTTCTCCAGGTTTTTTACTACAAGATAGTCTATAATACTAATAAAGGAAACGTTGTAGCAGAAGCACTCAGAAGGAGATCTGGTATACACCTACTAGGTGATGTGACAGAGCAGTTGGATTCTTTGCAGATATCTTTCGGGGAACATGGTGGAGCAGCTTTCCTTTAGTCTCCTACATTCACTCTGCCACTTCATCAGCGAGTCAGGGAGGCACATCATGGGGACACTGACTGCGAGACTCAATGTTCTCATATATCCACAAGACAGGAACCTGATGGATTTTTCTAAAGGTGGGGAGCACACCACCCTCTTTAGAGGATGTACCATGGTACCAGTGTCACTTTGAGATAAAGTGTTGACAGAGTTCCACACATCCCCTCTAGCGGTACATCCAGGAGTGGAGGAGGTGTTCCAAGATCTCTGAAAACAGAACTGGTAGCCGGGATTGAAGAAAGTATTAGCAGAATTTGTCTCTAGGTGCCTCACCTTTCAGCAAGTGAAGGTAGAGAATCAGGTACCATCATGCTTGGTTCAGTCTTTGGAGTCCCAGAGTGGAGGTCGGATGGGATATCCATGGACTTTGTGATAGTACTTCCATGTACTTTTTAGGTTCATAACTCAATTTGGTTGATTTTCAACAGACATAAAAAGTTGTCCCACTTCCTACAGATTAGACAGTAGGGTTCAGTAGAGATCTTAGAAAGCCTCTATGTGTAGGAGATTGTGAGGATACATGGAGTACCCTCGACAATTTTCTCAGATCATAACACATGTTTTACTACCCATCTATGGAATGGTTTTAGGAGGCTTTCAGGATGTTGCTTCGTTTGAGCACCACCTTCTATTCTAAGATGGATGATCCGACTGAGCAAAGCATTTAGACCCTTGAGGACATGCAACATGCTTGCTTCCTTGAAATTGGTTATAGTTAGGAGTATCACATTCCTTTGGTGGAGTTTTAATACAACAACATCTATCACTATACCATTGGGATGACACCTTTTGAGGCATTGTGCGGGCGACCTTGAAGATCGCCTTTGTGTTGGACTGACCTAGGAGAGTCAGCACTAGTGGGACCAAAGATGGTATAGGATACAATAGAGAAAGTGTAGATCATCCAGGAGCGGTTGAAGATTGCACAGATTAGGAAGAAGTTTTATTCCGACAAGATATGGATACCTTTGGAGTTCGAGGATGGAGAACACTTCTTTCTACAGGTCTCACCCGGATGAGGTTTACAGAGATTTGGCCGAGGCGGCTAGTTATCTCTGAGGTACATCGGACCTTTCCAGGTCCTTAGTAGAGTTGGCGAGGTGTCTTACATCTTAGCTCTTCCACCTTAATTGCACCGAGTGAACAACATCTTCCACGTAACCTAGCTGAGGAGATATGTGCATGAACCTTCTCACGTCATCGACCACAGGGAGCTGGGCATTGACGATGGGGCGACTTTTAAGGATATTTTAGTAGATATTGAGGATCAATAGATGCGGGTCCTTCGTGGGTGGTCGATACCTCTAGTGGATGTTCTCTGGAAGCACTGAAACCTCCAGGAGAGCACATGGGAGTGGGAGGCTCAGATTCATACTCACTAACCTCACTTATTTTTCTAGATTTGTGATGTGGCTTTTGGGGAAGCAAAGCCCAGAGGCGGGGAGAATGTAATGTCCTAGAATTTTCAAGTATTTTTTTTAATATATGGGAATTTATGAGTCTGTTAAAATTGACGGCACATGATTCTGAGGTTCGGAGTGCCCGGAATGAATTTCTGACCATTTTTTCAGGTATGTTTAGAAAACATATGAGCGGGTTTTTGTAACTTTTGAATTGGTGCACAGAATTGAAATATGAGGGCACCATTGAATTCGTAGTTTCGGTATTCGCTTAAGGAGACCTTCATCTCGATCGCAGTAGGTCGAGGGTGAATGTTAGATTTTCGGTTTTTGTGGAAGAATAAAATAAAAAAATGCCAATCATTTTAATTTTTTTGAAGCCTCCCATGTGGAAGTTATAAAGGTGGGGACCACCTGAACTAAATCCTACACCATGGTTTATGGTGGTGGGGACCACCCAAGCCTAAACCCTCCACGTTTGAATTTAGAGGCTTGGACCACCAAACCCATGAACCTCCCACATAAATTTTTGGAAGTATCTTGAAATTCCCCCCACTTTAATTGTTCCACACCAAATATTTATTAGGGCAATTAAATGAGGCCGACATAATGGTTTCAATAATTAAATTGTTAAATCATATTTTATGTTGGCACCTCATCCTTTGAGAGATGATTTGTGGGTTGAAAAAGGAGAGGGGAGAACTTCTGGAAGACCATCTCCAATGAAGAACGCCAACGAAGAAATCTTCTCCTTCGAAAAATATTTCTCCATACTCTATCAAAGGATCTCCTATGACGAAAAAACCAACGATCAAGGAAATGTCATCGTCATTGAATTCATATTTTTCCTCTCCTCACCAACATCATTGTTGGAGTCTTGCTTCAGGATCGGCAAATGACAATCCATGAACAATATTCAACCGAATCGTCAAGGTAGGAGTTTAGTTGTGTTTTATTATATATTCCCATGTTTTTAGCTTCTAAAACAAAGAACACAGATCAAATCTCAAACTAGTTGATCTGTGGATGATTTCTTTTCGGGGTTTGGGAATAATCATTGTTGGAGGTTGTAGCGTTTGTTGTTCATCATTCATGATTTTGTTGAGCCACTAGCTACCGCTCTAACAGGAGGGTGTGGGCCAAACAAAAATGTCTTGACCCCTCTTCCATTCTTCTTGAATGTTGTGTTATTCGTGATGGAAAAAAGAAACCTTTGTGCCATGTCGACGAATGGATGCGGTGGCCGGATCACCCCTGGCCACGACGAAGGTGACGACCTCACGGCTCCTCGCCGCCCCACAGCCATTGTGTCGCCCCGTGGCCTACGCTGCCCATGGCCTCAACATCCCACAGCCTCACGGCCCCCGCAGCCTCATCGTCTCATGGCATCGACACCCATATGGCCCTCCTTGGACTTGTGGCATCACCGAATAGGGGCCCTCCATTCCACCCCATGACCTTGCCACCCACGACCCTAAGCGCCGCCCCGTGCCACCCATGTCGGGCTGCCCAGCCAGCCGGGTCGACCCAAAATGGGTCGGTTGGACCTAGATGGACCAGACCCAGACCCACTTTGACCCATTTACGCTCTTTTGGCCATTACATTGTCACCGGGAATCATTTTGATGAACCATCAAAGTAACTTTAATCCTTGGAGCGAGATTCTGCATTTGGTATACCCCACATAAGATTTGGATAAAGTTGGTGTACGGTCGGGTTGGATCGAGCACGAATACAACCGGGCCCCCGGGACTAAAAGTCTAATAACTCATAGACTGGGGTCTGATTGATGCATTGTCTATTGTGTTGAGACCCCTATGTAGTGGCAGTAATTTGTGATACTTCATCGAGGGACTTCGTAGCAGTTGGTGTATCAACCAGGGGCTTGAGGAGAAGACCCTCTCAGAGACGAGAATGCCTAGTGCGGGAACCCAGTAGCTGGATGTGACGTGATTAGTGAAGAGTGATCATGTGTGGGTCAGCACAGAGCGATACTGTGTGGGTCAGCACCGAGAGATACTGTGTAGGTCAACACCTAGCAATCATGTGTGGGTCATCATCGAGCGATCCTGCGTGGGTCATCACTGAGATATCCTGTGTGGGCCATCACTTAGGGATCCTTTGTGGGTATACCTCTTAACATAGTAAGATGATTCAGTAGTTACATCTAATCATATCTACTATTTTACCTATGCAATACATGGTTTGAGCTGAGTCTGTACCTTGTGGTATTTTCCTTCATGGTAATACCTTGCTGGTATTCTTCTGTGTGGCATACTTGTGTGGTACTTTCCTTCGTGGTATTCCTTCCTTTGTGGAACAGTTGAGATTTGGGATTTAAGTAGGAATCTGTTTTTTCCTCATGATTGAGATGGGTATACTTGATAAATTAGGTATTTGTATGGGCATATACCTGTGTAGGGTGTTAATTTAATTTCAGGTTGTGTTGTTTATCCATGGTGGATTTTGTGAGAACATTAGGGTCTAGGGTCCCTTCTAAGTATCGTTATAATCAACCTTTCATTGGTTATTCTCACGCCTTTTTTGTTTGGTGCAGAAGACGTACATCTCTAACTAAGGATGAGAGTACTTGGAATGGAGGTGGCTCGTAGGTGGACGTTAGACCAGGAGATCCGTAGATATGGTCGTTCATGAGTTGTACCTACCCTTCAGGTAGGATTTGTGGTGAATGATCCAGGAGAAACTTTTCACCAATCATTCGTCTTGTACCTTCTATTTTTCCTTGTAATTTCATGTTGGGCTTATATTGTGGCCACTTTTACTTATTGTACTCACTCTCTTTACTATTCAGTTTACTTGAGACCGTATCTTTTTTTTGTGCTTGGTTGTGTGTGATATAGGTTATAAAGACAATTCCTTCCCAGTTTTTGGGAATACATTTTTGGTGCTAGTCGATATCCCCTGGCCTACGGAAGGTAGGCTTGGGGTTGTCACAGCACGGGCCCTAGGGAACGTGTCTTGTTAAATTGGTATCGAAAGAGATGGTTTTTCCAAATAACATAAGACTCTAATCCTTTTAATGGCAATATTGTTAAGTGTAGTGAGTGTGGTTATTAGTTTATGGAATTCTGTGTTGGTGTGGCAGTTGACATATCCATACACAAGGACCCTGACTTCTGATTTCTAATATATTGCATGAAAACAATGATTGTGTGTGTGTTTTCCAGAGTTTTCTTTGTGATATCTTGAGTCAGCTCAACATGTATAACTTATTGACCCTTGCGCACTTGTTTGTTTTTCAAATTCCTCCATGTAGATAGCAGGGTAGGGTTCCAGATATATTATGCACTTACATCCCACCGAGCGACGAGCCCTCGGTGCATATCCCTATCCTAGTAGAGGCACCATCCGAGGCACCAGCGGTCCCATTACCCATTGGGCCACCGATGCCACTAACCCCAGCAGGAGAGGGTGAACGCTGCTTGAGAGTGTTTCATGAGTTCCAATGCCAAAGCCCACCCAGGTTCAGGGGAGTGATGGACCCACAGGAGACTGAGGATTGGCTGGAGGCTGCGGTGAGCGTCTTCCGACGGGTAACGAAACCAACCTATCTCATGGTCATCCTTGCCGCCAATATTCTACAGGAAGCAACATTCAGATAGTGGAGATTGATTCTCTATGCTCACGACGAGGTGACACTTCTCTAGGAAGACTTCGAGAGCCTATTTCAAGCAATTTTTTTTCAAACAACTCTTCACGCGGTGCACATACTAGAGCTTTTTCATCTGCAATAGGGCAGCATGACTGTGGCTCAGTACTCAATGAGGTTCACTAACATCTCACGCAACTCCACTGATATGTTGCGTGAACCATTCTTCAGGACCAGAACCTTTGAGAAGGGACTCAGAAGGTAGATCAGGGCTTCGATGATCTCACTCATCATCCTGACATAGGCATGGGTGTCAGAGAGAGCCCTCTTAGTGGGGAGTTTTCATGATGAGTTGTAACCAGCAGCAACACCCTCTACCAATCATCACATAGCGGAGTCTTCTATATCTAGTAGCAGACCGATGACAGAGTGGTCTAAGAGGACCAGACCTACAGGTGGACGACTGCAGGATTTATGGTCGGTTGTGTGAGGCACCTAAGGAAAATCCAGTCATGCTAGGATCAGGTAGTGTTACACATGTGGTGGGATGGGTCACATGGATTGTGACTGTCTGACTCGTCATACGGATGATCCGCAGATAGTCGAGGGACCGCCCAAGCAGAGACAGAGGATTGACTGAGGAAGTCCGCAGGGAGCAGGCAGACGTGGCAGAGGACCTGGCCGTGCAGCTGGCGGTGGGCGACGATTTGAGCTGTTACCTCCAGCACTACTAGAAGGTCCACCCCGACCGTAGGGAGCAGGTGGACAAGGACGAGCTCAGATCTAGGTATCTAAGACCAACGATCATGGTGCACCAGAGATGATACGACGTGAGAACTATTTCTACTCCACCTTAACTGAAGTACTTATAGATACAGTTCCCATTCATTCTTTTATTGCCACTACCCTCATTCAGATATTTAGGATTTCGGCAGAGCCTTTGGCTCAATCCTTACGGCTATAGACTCCTACAAGTGTATATTCTATGATTACGCATTGGTGCCGACAATTTGAGATTACTCTAGGAGGCGAGAGCTTCGAGTGGGATCTCCTAGTAGTGGCGTCAAGGCCTTTTGACGTGATCTTGTGTATGCACTGGTTATCTTTAATCCATGATCAGATTGAATGTATTAGGTAAAAAGTGTTGTGTGTCTGCACGGATGGGACCAGGCTTAGCTTCACCTGCGAGAAGGGATCCTTTGGAGCTCAATATGGACTTACCAAGAGAAGAGTTCAACGGATTACACATCAGTTGACTAGTCTACCCTCAGAGAAATTGATGTGGAGAGTCTGAGTTATCCTGTAGTGGTGGAACAGTATTCGGATGTCTTCCCTGATGAGGTTCTGGGTCTACCTCCTCACATAGTGGTGGAATTTTACATTGACATGTACCCCATGACGACAACGATATCTACACCAGTGTATCGGATGGCTCCCGTGGAGCTTCATGAGCGGTGAGTACAGTTGGAGGACATACAGGGTAAGGGATTCATTCAGCCCAGTGTTCCTCCATGGGTATCCCCCATTTTGTTCATCAAGAAGGAATATGGGATCTTGAGGCTTTGTATTGACTATCAGCACCTGAACCAAGTGACCTTGAAGAATATGTTACCACTTCTTAAGATTGATGATCTCTTTGATTAGTTGAAGGGAGCACGGTGGTTCTCAAAGATAAACCTCAGATCAGGCTATCATCAGCTTAGAGTACGATATGAGGATGTGCAGAAGATATCTTTTAGATGTTGGTACGACCCTTACGAGTTCTTCTTTATGTTGTTCGGCATAACCAACACTCCAACAATGTTCATGGGACTCATGAATGTGATCTTTCAGCAATACCATGATCTCTTTGTAGTACTCTTCATTGACGACATTCTGATCTACTTTACTATTGTGGAGGATCATGCTTATCATTTGTGGGTAGCACTGGACACACTCCGAGAGCACTAGCTTTATGGTAAGCCATCGATGTTCCAGTTATGTTTTGAAGAGGTTCAATTTCTAAGAAATGTCATATTAGCGGCTAGAGTTTCACTGGATCCAGCAACGATTGAGCAGGTACATTCATGGGAGCCACCCAGGATTGTGACAGAGGTACGGAGTTTCATAGGTTTGGCCGGATACTACTGGAGATTTGTGCTAGATTTCTCCAGTGTTGTAGCACCACTATCAGGGTTGACAAAGAAGGGAAAACCCTTCGTGTAGTCAAAGAGATGCCCATAGAGTTTTCAAGAGCTGAGGTAGAGGCAGACTAGAGCCCCCATCTTGAGACAACTGGAGGAGGGAATTGGGTACGTAGTATATTATGAAACATCATAGACCAGACTCAGATGTGTCTTGATATAGGAGAGAGCAGTGATTGAATATGGTTCTCGACAACTGATACAGCATGAGAAAAACTACGCTACACATGACCTCGAGCTAGCAGCACTGGTCTTAGCCTTGAATATGTGGTGAAATTTCATGATGGGAAAGTGTTTTATAGTGTACTCTAATCACAAGAGTCTCAGGTATATCTTCTCTCGGAAGGAGCGGATCCTAAGACCAGGTCATTGGATTGAGTTCCTCTAAGACTATGACTTCGAGATAGTCTATACGCCTAAGAATGGAAACGTTGTAGCAGATGCACTCTGTCAATGATCTAGTATAAACCTTCTAGGTGAGGAAATAGAGTAGTTGTCTTCTTTGTAGATATCCTTTGGGGAACATGATGGATAATCATTCCTTTAGTCTCTTACAGTCACTCCCCCACTTCATCAGCGAGTCAGGGAGGCATAGATCGATGACACTGATTGCGAGACTCGACATGCTCAAATATCCATAGGACATGCTCCAGATGGATTTTCTGAAGGTGGGAAGTAGGTCATCCACTTCAGAGGATGTACCATTCTATCAGTGTCACTTCGGGAATAAGTTTTGAGGTAGTTCCACACATCCCCTCTAGAGGTACATCCATGAGTGGAGAATATGTACCAGGATCTTCAATGATAGCACTAGTGGCCGGGAATGAAGAAAGAAGTAGTAGAGTATGTCTCTCGGAGCCTCACTAGTCATCAAGTGAAGGTGGAGCATTCAATACAAGTTGGAATGATTTATCCTTTAGAGTTACTAGAGTGGATGTGGGATGGGATATCCAAGGATTTCGTGACAGGACTTCCATGTACATCCAGGGGTTATGACTTGATTTGGGTGATCATCGACTGACTCACCTAGTCATCCCATTTACTACCGATCATAGTACAGGGTTCAGTAGAGAGCTTGGGATGCCTCTATATGCATGGGATTGTGTGGCTACATGGAGTACCCTCGATTAATGTCTCTGATCATCATAAAAGTTTTACTTCTCGGCTATGGAAGCGGTTGCAGGAGGCATTCAGGATACTGCTTCATTTGAGAATTGCCTTCCATTCTCAGATGAATTTTCAGATTGAGCAGACCATTCAGACCCTTGAAGACATGCTACCTGCTTGCATCCTTGAATTTGGTTGGATTTGGGATGATCACATGCCTTTGGTGGAGTTTTCATATGACAAAAACTATCACCCCACCATTGGGATAGCACCTTTTGAGGAATTTAATGGGAAACCTTACAGATCACCTTTGTGCTGGACTCACCTAGGAGAGTCAGAACTAGTGGGACCCGAGACGGTACGAGCTACCACCGAGAAAGTTCAGATCATCCAAGAGTGGATGGAGACTACATAGAGCAGGCAGAGGTTTTATGACGATTGAATACGAAGACCTCTGGAGTTCGAGGATGGTGACCACGTATTTCTATGGGTCTCACCTCGACGAGGTTTCCAAATATTTGGCCTAGTCGGTAAGTTATCTCCAAGGTTCATCAGAACAATCTAGGTCCTCAGCAGAGGTGGAGAGGTGGATTATCGCTTTGCTCTTAGACCATAGTTTCAATGAGTGCATGATGTCTTCTATGTATCCCAGCTAAGGAGATACATACATGACCCTTCTCACGTCATCGACCACAGCGATCTCGACATTTACAATTGGGAAAAGTTTACGGAGGTTCCAGTAGAGATTGAGGATCGACAGGAGTGGGTCCTTTGTTGAAGGTCCATACCTCTGGTGCACATTCTCTAGAAGCACGAGAACCTCCAAAAGAGCACATGGGAGCGGGAGGCACAGATTCTTGCTCAGTACCCCCGCTTGTTTTTCTAGTTCTGTGATGTGGCTTTCGAGGAAGAAAAGGCCTGAGGTGGGGAGAATTTAATGAACCAAAATTTCACTATATTTTTTTATAAATATATGGAAAATTTATGAGCCCGTGAAAATTAACGGCACATGATTTTGAGACCCGGAGTGCCCGAAATGAATTTCTGAACTTTTTTTGGTACGTTCAGAAAACATATGAGTGGGGTTTTTTACTTTGGAACTGGTGCTCAGTATTGAAATTTGAGGGCACTATTGAACTCGCAGCACTGGTATTTTCTTAATAATACCTTCACCTCGACCGCAATAGGTTGAGGGAGAATGTTAGTTCTTGGGTTTTTTCATGGATGAATAAAATAAAATAAAAATTTCTAACATTTTTATTTTTGTTGAAACATCCCTTGTGGATGCTATAAAGGTGGTGACCACCTGAACTAAAGCCTCCCACATGGGTTATGGTAGTGTGGACCACCCGATCCTAAGCCCCCCAAATTTGAATTCAAAGGAGGGGACTACCCGACCTTTAAACCTCCAACATAAAAGTGATGAAGTCTCTTGAGCATCCCCCACATTAATTGTGCCACACAAAATATTTATTATGCCAATTAAATTATTCCAACTTAATGCTTCAAAGAATTAAAATGTTAAATCATATTTTATGTCAGCACCTCATCCTTTGAGAGAGGATTTCTGGGTTGGAAAAGGAGAGGGGAGAACTTGTGGAAGAGATTTTCCAACGAAGAACACCAAAGAAGAACTCCAAGAAAGAACTTTTCTACTTCGATGAATATATCTCCATACTCTGTCAAAGGATCTCCAATGACAAACAAACCAAAAATCGAGGAAACGTCATCATCACTGAATTCATCTTTTTTCTCTCCACACCGACGTCATTAGAGGAGACTTACTTTGGGATCGACAAACGCCAATCCATCTCAAATGTGGAAAATCTTCAACCTAACCCTCAATGTAGGGGTTTAGTTGTGTATGATTATATATTCCCATGTTCTTCCCTTATAAACTAAAGAACACAGATCAACTCTCAAACTAGTTGATCCACAAATGATATCATTAGAGAGTTTGGGAATAATCATTATGGGAGGTTGTAGAGTTTGATTGTCTTCATTCAAGATTTTCTTGAGACGCTTGCTACTGCTCTAACGAGGAGGGTGCGGGCCAAAAAAAATTGATCGCACCATCCGATGTTCTTATTGAATAGTGTGTTCATTGCGATGGGAAAAGGTATCTTTGTTCCACGGAGATGAATGGTTGCGGAGGCTGGAACACCGCCGGCCGCAACGAAGGCGACGGCCCCATGACTCCTTGCTGCCCCGTGGCCGCCGCTCCGCCTGTGGCCACCACCACATGCGGCCACCGCAGCCCTCCAGCATCGCCACCCCATGACCCCCACTACCCGCGACTCCTGCCACCCTGTGTCCTCTTTCGTCCATGGCCGCCACCGTCCCACGGCCTCACGCCACCTACATCTTCGCCATCCCCCGGCCTCACGGCCCCCGCGGTCACGCTATCACGCGGCTTGAAGGCCCCCGCAACCGCACCATACCCTGGCCTCACAGCCCTTGCGTTCATCCCATCCCATGGCCTCACGTCCCCCACAGCCTCGCCGCCCCGTGGCCCCACGGCCTCACCGTCCAGCGGCCATCCACGCCGCCCTACGGTCTCACCGCCTACGGCCATCCCTGCCACCCCACCGCCTCACCACCCATGGCCCTCCGAGCCGCCCCGTGGCCACGCCTCCCAGGCTGGGCCACCTAGCAGGGGCTAGGTGGATCCAAACTGGGTCGGCATAAGCTGGGTCAGGCCGGGTCAGTCTGACAAGGATGAACCGGACCCAGACTCACTTCGACCCATTTACGCTCTTTTGGCCATATCGTTGGCACCGAGCGTCTGTTTGACGAACCATCAACAGCACTGTAAACCATTGAGTGAGATGGTCCCTTTTCTATACCCTATTTTTTGGATAATGTTGGAGTATGGTCGGGTTGGATCGAGCACGAATCCAGCCCGGCCCTTGAGACTAAAAGACTAATAACTCATAGACCGACCATCCGATTAATGCACCATCTGTTGTGTTGAGACACCTATGGTGTGGAGGTCCTTTGTGATACTTATTCTTGGGTGTTCATTGCAGTTGGTGCATTTACCAGTGGCTTGAGGAGAGGACCATACTGGAGATGAGCAAGCCCAGTGCGGTTACACAGTAGCTGGCTGTGACGTGAAGAATGAAGAGCGATCATTTGTGGGTCAGTGCTGAGCGATTTAGTGTGGGTCAGCACCGATCGATCCTGTGTGGATCAGCACTGAGCGATCCTGTGTGGGTTAGCACCTAGAGATCTTGTGTGGGTCAGCATCAAATGATCCTATATGGGTCCGCACCGAGCGATCCAGTGTGGGTCAGCACATTGGGATCCTTTGAGGGTCTTCCTCTTAACTGAGTAAGATGAGTTAGTAGTTACAACTAATCATCTCTACTACTGTACCTAAGAAATACTTGGTTTTATCTGAGTATGTACCTTGTGGTACGTTCCTTCATGGTAATACCTTGGTGGTAATATTCTGTGTGGCGTACCAATGTGGTGCTTGCCATTGTGGTATTTCATTTGTGGAAAAGTTGATCTTTGGGGTTTGAGTTGGACTATGTGTCTTCCTCATGATTGACTTGGGTATACATGATAACATAGGTATATGTAGGGTCATATACCTATGTAGGGTTGTCAGTATATATCATGTTGTGTGGTTTATCCGTGGTGCATTTTGTGACACCTTGAGGGTCTCAGGGTCCCAACTACGTATCATTATACTCAACCCTGCACGGGCTATGTCCACACCCTGTAGTGTTTTGTGCAGACGATGGAAAGCATTAACTGAGTATGAGTGTATCAGGATGAGAGGGGCTCGGAGGTGGATGTTAGACGAGGCAAACCATAGAGACGACCATTTGTGAGCTGTACCAAACCTTCAGGTAGGATTCGTATTCGACGATTCAGGAGCTGCTTTTCATCTATCAGTCGTCTTGTACTTTCCAGTTTTCCTTGTACTTTCCAGTTGGGCTTGTATTCTGGCCCCTTTTACTTACTATACTCACTCTATTTAATATTCAGTTTAATTGAGTTTGTATCTTTCTGTGTGCTTGGTTGTGTGTGTTACAGTTTATAAAGGCAATGCCTTCCCAGTTTTAGGGAATACGCCTTCGGTGCTTGTCGTCGGCCCCTGGCCTATGGAAGGCGGGCTTGAGCTAGTCACAGCATAGGCCCCGGGGGATGGGTGGGGACAATAACAATTTTATATTAATTGAATAGAATTAAATGAATGAAATAAATATGGTATTTTTATTATTTTATTGTTTAGTAAATGTTCCATTAGATTTTATAATGATCTATGTCATATTAGTTATAAATATAATAATTAGATATATAATTCTTCATAAACTCATATTCTTTTGTTAATATGATTTTTTAATTCAAATATAGCAGTCAAAATTACAAAAAAATTATTTTATAACATTTATATTTCAAGTTAAATTGTCTAAAACATTCATAAATGAATATTTAAATGAAAATATCATTTATAATCTTTTAGAATAATATTAACTTGGAACAATAATTATATAAAAAATATAATATTTACTGTTACATCATATATTTTATAATTTTTTATAAAATAATATGCATATATTTTTTAAAAATATTTATAAAAATAAATTATTCATTTTATTTAAATTAATAAATATATATACCATATTTTATTTTAAAATAAATCTCAGAAAATAATATATACATTTTTTAGAATAAAAAATATTTCAGTTTAAACAAAAAAACACATCCATATTTTATATCATGCCATAATATTATTAAAATATATTCTATATATTTAATATAATATGAAACCAATAAAATAAGAATAAGTCTATATATACAATAAAATAAAAAAACTAAAATAACTTTTGAAATATTATTTAACATTTAACGAAATCAATATTTATGTTGTGAAATAATTATTTTTTATGGATAATCATAAAAAATATAACTCCATAATATATTTTAGAACACCTCAATATATTATTTAAAAAAAATTGGTCATAAAAAATTATAATAATGTCACTAAATATCCATATCTGTAAACAACTCTTACCAAATAAACTTTAATGATCTACAACTCATTTTTAATGATGATTAATGTTTTATTTTCCCCTCCATCGAGTCCAAGAACATCTACATGTCCCCAAAAATGTAAAATTAGTGGCTGAGTATAAAATAAATCTAATAACCAAATGACTATTTAATAAAATATTGTTGAGTAATCCAACCAATAATAGTAAAATTATGATTTCTTAAACAATTACATAAATATTTTATCAAAATCATTTGAAATAAGAATATCCTTATTCATTCAAGAAATTAAGAAATAACTATTTTTAAGTAAATATAAACATACCTTTAATAATATTTATATTATATTATCCCAATAAAAAATAAAAATCAAATTCAAAACCCTTAATTCATACACATAAACTCCCATATAAAAAGCATCAATATATTCACAATAACTCCCTTATAAATAAACTATATTATTTCTAAGGATTGTTTTGAACAATAATAAGTTATCTATGTAATGATAGATAATTATAACCAACTCCCAATTATTCCCATATGTATATCTCCCATGTAGTCTACCTAGATCAAACATGATGACTAATAAGATAAATTAAAATATACAGAAAAATACTCTTACTATTACAACTCGAAAATAAAACAGTCGCTGACCCATTTTTTTGTATTGATAAATCCATTACCTAAATAGATTCATCCAAATATAATGAGATGATGTTTTCCCAATTACCTAGATTATAATTATTTTCAATAAAAATTACATATGATCTAAAATTTCAAATATCAATGAATCCTAGAGGAGGAAACAATGTAATAATTATTAGAAAAAATTCAAAATCTTTTCCTAAATAAATTCAAAAAATCACTAAATAATAATTAAGACAAAGTAAAATCCTATAAAACCACATTAAAATTTAATTTTGGAAACAAAAATCATGGATAAAAATACCATTTAAGAAAACCATCTTTAGAATTCATACCCATATATGTTAGTCGAAATGCTCATTTAATCAATAACAATATGGATACAGAACCACTAATTAAACCATGAATTTTTATTTTTAAATATATAATTATTATAAACTCGCATATATATATTCATCACCATTCAAAAGAATTATCATTATTTATAATGTCAGTAAAAATTTACATAATTGTTAAACTATGTTAAAAATAGTTTAGTAATACATAACTAATGTTGTTTTAATGAAATTTACATGAACCATAAATTTGATGATCCTTAATCAGTGAAAAATAAGGCCCTATCATTGAGATCCGTTCATAAATCATCATAAATAATCCAAAAGAAAAAATCCCCTATAGAATAAATTTTGCACCACATAATAACTTTTGGGATATCCTTATTACATTTTTTAGGCCCATGTGACTTGACACTCTAATGGTGTGACAATATTTGAATGTTCCTAACAAAAAGAATTGTAACGACCCCCACGAAACATTGAGTGAACCCTTGTGGGTCTCTAGTATTGAGGCTTAGAAGAATAATACGTTAAAAGATAATTATCTAGTGACTGTCATTGCCCCAATTCCTTTTTAAAATAGGACATTACAAATTACCAACATACCTTATTGGTGCCTCAAATGTAATTAATTAAATATTATGGATTTTTTAATGTTGAAATACTTTCAAACAAATTGAATAATTCATATAAAATGTATCAAATAAATTATTTTACATACCTCAATGTTTAAACCACTCATCACATCCTATAATTCAATATTTCTTCAACATTCGTTTTCTCAAAATGAATTATAGTCAAATAGGTCTCAAGGAAGATGATATAATATAATTAATAGTGTTATAAAATAGATAATTATTATCCCCTAATATATTTATCTTCATATTTCTAGACATGTAACCCACTATAAATGTAATGTATTTTTCTATCCTTCCATTAAACATTTAATTTCCCATCAATACATCCCATCCAGTCATGAATTCATTAAATATCCTCGAATTCCACTGTTTTAAGGAATTTAAAAAATATTTATATTTTTTAATAATGGAAAATACCAAATACAACCATTGATTTCAAGAATTAATTTTAAAAAACTCTTAATAAATTTCATGTAATTAAAAAACAAACGTAAACTATAGAATATTCTTCTTATTTAATTAATATATTTTTCTATAATAACATTCCAATGAGTCAACATATCATTACCATAAATGTAATATTACATAATTATATTTTAAAATTAAAATTTCTATTAATGTATTGGACACTTAAATTAATGGACTGATATCATTAAGGACATTATTAAATGGGTCTATAATGTATAATTATCAATACTAATAAAACAATGTATTATTTCAAATCAACATATTGGGAATATATCCAAAAAAATCATAAAAAAATGTTTCCTTCGAGCTCTCTATACCAAAGTAGAGGGGTTTTATAGATCTGATGAAAAAAATGAATGAATCCAAAAAAAAATTCAGATAAATTTAATAATTATTTCATGGTACACCTTGTATTTTGTTATAAATTATTATAATAAAATTGTTATATTCATTTAAAAAAAATTACAAAATTATATATATGTAAAAAAAATTAATTATTATAAACAATTAGTTTGATCTACTAAAAAAGTGGAGATATAGTATTGATAATTTTCTCTTAGTCACAAACAAAAGATGTAATGTATTGATATTTTGTATAGAAGTGTGTAATTTAAATGGATATGGTGTAAAGAAGATTGAAATAAAAGCATGTAAAAATGTGGGAAGACTCACAAAGGGACCTTTTATAAAGTAACTACATAATTATTCTATTTTAGAATAGGAGGATGTTACAATTTATATTTTTTAATGGGAATGAAAAGAACACTTATGATTATAGTTGGAAGAAAAGGATATATTCAATGCACATATCATTGTTATATTCCTAAGATATAAATAACATAGGAACAATATGATTCATTATTCATTACCAAATGTCCTTGAGGTAAATTTATGCTTGCAACCACATGAGCCAAAGGTATAGGTTAGATATTATACCTTCACTACAACTAAGGAGGTTAAATAAAATAGAGTCATGAAAGGTAACATGATTATTCAAAAAATAATGAAAATTATTATTTGATTTTGGTTGGATGCATGATTTCATATATTTCAGATTTTCGTCAAATATTTAATCATATATTCAATTCCATGATGTTGATATATTTTTTAATACACCTATTTATGTAATTACTTCATACCATGTATAACATATCTCCCCAATTAACATTTGTGGGAGGATTCATATAGAAAATAATTTAATTCTTTCATTAAAGGAATTCCATGCAATATTGGATATAGATTAGCAATAAATTTATATATATATATATTATAAAGTAGTTGTAAAAAGAAATTTATTCTGATTTCTCAAACCATTGAATTTTTATATATAAATACAAGGAGAATTATATATCCCTTTAGAAAATCTAAAAAAATATGGGTTTTGATACACAATGAAAAATTATATCTTGATTAAATTAGTTGATATAAATGAAAATTTCAACTTTAAATAGATTTAAATAGTTAGGGAATATGTTTATATATCCCCCTAAATAGTTTCTTGGTTTTCCAGTATATTTTTTGGGAGATTTTCCCACTGATGTTATACTTGGATTAACACGTATATTTATAAAACCTTTTAGTTCATCCATGATAATATTGGTGGAATTAAGAAAAAATTAAAATAAAATTTAGATATGGTGATTATATTATCTAGTTCATCATCATTGGGTTCACTAATACACTTTATCACAGAGAATTATGGGCCAATACAATTATTCTTCAAATACCAAAGTCAAATTATTATTATTGAAAAAATAAACCACTAACTTAGATTGATGACGTAGTCAATAATTTTTTTTAGAGGTCTATAATTCTCAAAAGTGGATAATCATTCCAAATATAATCAATTTAATGATAAAAAAGAATATATTTAAAATACATCCTTCTATATATTATATAAACACCATAAGCTCATAGTGTTAATATTTAGAACTACAAATGGATAAAGGTTATTTATTTATCAATAGTGTATCTTTATATTACCTTAATAAATTTTTTTTTAATTATTAATTATATTGTTATATACAATAATATGAAATATGAATATGAATAATTTTCATGGATTGTGGTGAAATTTTTATAAAATGATATAGTGTATTCAAGATTCAACAAATATTATTTTTTGATGAATAAATTCACTTAATTTGTGAATATGGTATCCTAAAATAGAGTTTATGTTGATACCTGAAAAAATAGTGGAGATAAATAAATGGATTATACCCACAAGTGTAATGAAAATTTTAATTAATCTTTGATTGGTTTGGTACTATCGATTCATTGTGTGAAATTTATCATGGTTGTCTGGCCCATTTAAAAATTAAAAAAACAATTGGAGTAAAACATTTCTTGGATGATGAATTAGAATGGTGTTTCTTATATCATAAAAAATAATCCTCTAAAAAACCCATAATAGAAAATGTTTTTCTAATATATAGTGATGCCTCAAAGAATAGATTGGATTATATACTTATGAAAAATATTACGGAGGTTACCTATGAAACCTGAATGTTGTGTAAATATTAAATAAATTTTCTAACTCATTATTTCAAATATGTACTAAAGATAAAACAATGGTGTGGTGGTAGAAATAATGTCATGGATTATAAGGGTGTAAAGCACAACATGGTGGAATTATATACATCATGATTTACTGAATTGTAGTTTATACATTAGGTGATAACATGTATTTATCCTATTATATGTTATTTGAATTGGTTAAACCATCATTACAAGGTTATTTGAGGAATTTGAATTTTCAAAACCAAAATATAATCATTAAAAATTTATGAGATTAAGGTTATAGGAGGATGTAGAACATATGAAGTTTTCTATTTAATAATTGAAACATTTGAGAAATATTTGGTATTATTATATGCCTATATTAATAGGATTATGGTATTTGAATTGGATGGAAATTTTTTTAGACTATGATTCAATCACTAAAACTTATCTAAGACAAATCACTATTGATTGTTGTCTGCCTCTATTTATATTTCAATAAGTTTCGGGTAGACCATAAAAAGGATGGAATTATTATGAAATGTAGTGATATTTTCATTTCCAATGTTCACTATAGGTTTAAATATTTAATTTAATTATTATTAATGATTTATATGAAGTTCCGTTCAAGGATCTTTGAAATATTTGATCAATAAAGAATAATAACTATTTCATAAATTATTTTATCCATTCTAAAAAAATTATTGATCATATGGAAAAAATATTTTTACTTGATTAATGTTTTGGTTCATGGATAAATCTTGTCTCCTCTAAAATCCAAAAGTTTTATCATATCCACTTCTATCACATTTCTTTGGAATTTCTCTTGGTATGTATAATAATGGAAATTGGTTTACTAAAACCATGATGTGTTTTGTTCAACATTTTCATCGTTCAAAAATTTTCCCAAACTACATCATGTTTTGAGATGATAATTTCCATGGTTTTATAAATTATATAAAACCTCATCATAGGTTATAAAAAAAGGCATGTGATGGTTTCAAAGAAAACAATACACCATAATAAAAAATATCACTAAATCATAGTTTAATGGGAAAATTTCACTGTTAGTATAGAAATTATATTTTGAAAATATATCCATGCTTTAGTGGGGTAAAAACATGTTTTGGAATTATAAGAGTGACATCAGAATTTTCATGATCAAAATATATTCTTTAAAAGAAAATAGAGACAATTTTATTCTCTAATAGATTTATCACATTAAATAAACCTAAGTTTGGTTAAATGTAAAATGGATGGTGTTGATAATTTTTATGAAAAAAACCTTTTTGACATGGTAAATCTTGAAAATGTTTATAAATTCTAAAATAAATTAAATTATAATGGTTCTTATATTTATTAATAAACTATTTGTATATATGAAATTGAATTGGTCATATTGAAATTATTATTTTTTAATACTTATTTAAACTATATCAAATAATCTTTTGGTTGATATAATTACTAGTTTAAATAAACATAATTATCTTCTATCATTTTTTTAAATTCATACACAAAATTAGAAATGTTTATAAAATATAGTTTTTTATAATGTGTTACATAATTATGAAATCTGTAGGAGTTCATAAAAAATTTAATATAAAATAATAACCTGAAATAGATAGTATTGAAAAAAATTAAAGTTATGTGTTTATGTATGGAATGATTATAAAATAGCATGAAATTATTACTTATTGAAATTATTTTAAAAAAAATGATCATCAATTATTAACACATGTCTAAATTTATTATATGTAAAAAAAATTTCTTTCTATCCTACCTTATTATTCATGAAAATAAATATTATATTATGATTAGATGAATTCCTAGAGGCCACACTTTTGGCAGAAATCGATCCTAATGAGTCCTTTTGTGCAAATCAAATGGAGTTACTCAAAAAAGAGGTAATTTTTTTATCACCTCTTTCAAAATTCATTTCTTCCTCTACTTTATCTTCTTATGTTGTTACCATTATAAATTAATAAATATAGTTATTATACATTCTAAGAGATTATTATAATTATGTTAAAACCTTATCCCTCCTTTTACCCATTCTATAAATAACAATATCACTATATGTGCGTAAGTGTGGCTTACCGTCTCCACACCATGGTGTAATTTTTTATTCAACGATACATAATAAGGATAGGTATAATGATGCATATAATGGATTTAATTAATGAATATAACATGATAATTTCTCTATATAATTAATATACCATCTAATTTCAAACCATTTAAGAATTAAGTGAATGATATCATCGCTTGTGTGTACGTACGGCCTACCGTCTCCATGATGCGATGTGATTCCTTCTCCACATTAACTATTAAAAAATGATAATAAATTATATAAAATAAATAATAATGAAAAATATTAAATAATAATTCTACTGGATTTATTTATATATATTTATATATCATTTAAATTCTTCTATTTAATTCAATAAGGAAACAGAAACTGTGTTCATGCATACGTACGACCTAGCATCTTGATGAACGGTGTATTCCATTTCATTTATCTATCTATTATATGTATTTATATACTGAATATTTATGATATATAAATAATGTTTTACATTAGGGTAGTTATTAAATAATTATCTATGTAATAATATCAATCATAATAAGTCAAAACAAGTTTGATAAATAAGATTATTATTACCCAAAACGTTGCATTATCATGGAATTGATAAAAAAACATTTAATATAAAGTCATAAGTGAATAATATATGAGATTATATTTATTGTTATGGATCTGTTACAAGTTAATAATGTGTTTAAACTCATTATACTATAGTTTCATACACATATGGAAGGAGTCATACCTAAGTTAAGGGATAATTTATCTCTCTCATTATTATATGAGATTGTTTATTAGTAAGTATTTACTAGTGTATATTTAACATTCATTCCCATGATTCCAAAATAAACAATATAATTTATATTATTATACTATTTTTTATTGTTAATTTTACCCATTGTTGAATTTTTATTAAATTTTATACAAGGACTCTTTCATTCATTTTCCATTCGAGGTACTTTTTGACTTTTTTGAAAAAAGAATGAGAAGAATGTTTTTTTAACTTATACATCCTGAATGGATTTTTACCTCTACCAAATTCCTTATTTCTATAAATTTTACACTACACTATTTCATGCTTAATTTAAAATAAATATTTTTCGTTTAATGTTGTGTGGAATTTTGAGGAATTAAAACGTTTTTGATGAAGAAAGGATATATTCATCAGGAATTAATTTCAAGTGTTTTCTCAAAATTATTTTCCATTTTGGATGACACTCTTTAAATAGGGTTGTAATTATAACCCTATTATTACTAGGACATTATTTTGTTTATGATGAAATTTTTTTAGGAAATATATTTGTTTTATATCAATTATGATAGAATTATGTTTAAAAAACCCATTTTATTTCATTGGTTATGCTGTGGTGAATGATTTTAGGTTTTCTGGAACATGTAATAATGGTTTCATTATGATATGGGTGGGACCTATATCTCCCTCCAATGCATTGGGTAAATATTTATATCTCTTGAGATTGACATGGCTGGAATGGAATGTAAATCCAGTTCAGTAATATAGGGCTGGAACAACAGGTAAATCTTGTTCAGTAATACATGTCTCGAATGGAAAGTTAATCAGGTTCAGTAATGGACATTATCTACAACGATGGTCCATGAATCAAGGCCTTGGATACATTGAAAATCATATTATGGGCTTTTTTTCATTTCACAATTATATGTTTTATTACAAAACTATTTTCTCATGGTAATGATTCTATTATGATTAGTGCTTATTGAAATACCAATATTTATTTCATGACTCATTATTTTGGTATATATTAAATGTGGTATATTTTTTAAAAAAGTTACGATCATGTTTATACATTCTAATGTTCATGTTTTATAATATATTTCATATGATTACCCTTTCTGAGAATTCAAGATCACCCCTTTTTATGTTTCTTTTCCCCCAGTATATAAAGAATGGTTTTATATTGCAAAAAGGAAGATCTTTATGTGAGATATTGAAGATCTTTCACCAAGATATAAGATCAGGTTACATGTTTCCAAATACACTAAAGTATTGCAGTCTTTTGAAGATTATTTTTTATTGTAATAAATATTCCACAAATGATATGTAGTGTCCATATACATCAATTATGGGTCGTTATAGTTGGTATTAGAGTGATGGTTTAGTCAACCTTTCAAAACTAGGATGCGAATACTTTTATGAGATCCCTAGAGAGATTTAAAAGGTATGCCCAGGGTTTTCCTAAGGATAAGTCAAGTATAGGGTACAATACTAGAGTTTTTTTTGATAATCATGAATAACCTAGGATTAAACCTTTGGTATCTTAGATTGAAATATTATAAGAAATTTAACATACATGTATTTAATCTATGACTGTATTTCTCTCACATTTCATTCAGGCCGTTGAACACAGCCATAAATACATAGAACATGGTTAACCATTAGATGTTCCAGATATATAAATTAAGGGAATTATGAAGATCAATTTCTTAAGTGGAAATGACATGATGAGAATCATGACGATGGTACGAGTATTGGTTATATAGCTGAGGATAAAGAGATTGTAAACAACACATGAAAGGAATGTGATGTTCATCCAGTATTTTTACATTAAACCTAAGAATCATAAGGTTGATAAACCTTAATACATGATTCATCATTTAGTAAATAAAAAGATGATTTATCCTTAGTAATGTTTTAATGATAATTTGGGATTTTTGAGGTGTATATGTTCTAGAATTCAAAGTTTATGTTATATGAATCATGAAAAATATATGTGTATTCATTAAAGGTTTTTCATTAAGTACTGTAGAGGATATGTTTAATAGTTATAAGGAACCAAAATTTGATTTTAAGGGTATGGTGATATACTTGAAGAATGCATGATTAATGGAAATATAACCCTTGATATGTCCCTTATGTTAAGATAATGATGCTTGGATACAAATATGTTATATTTTAACAAGTAAATTGGATGATTCTATTTTCATGAGATTTAATTATGGAGTTATTGACATGAGTATTATGCTATCTTGGATGAAGTATATAACTTTTTGGGTCTTAAGGAATATATCATACATGTTTTGGAATAATAAAACATGCATGTTTTCAATAAAGATATCGTATAATTCACGTCCATACCATAACTCATGAGAATGAATCAAGAAGGTGTTCACCATTTTTGTAATGTGACCTACAATATATATATTTTGATATATGGGGGATAAATGTTAAGCCATGTATGTGAACCTTTTTCTATAGTTTTGTATTTTTATCATTTTTAAGGATTTTAAGGTTATAAATTTTTGGAAATATTAAGATAAACATTAGAGAAAATTTGTTAGAATAATGTCTTATCCGAAAATAGGTGGACTTATGTATATTTGATAAATTGTGGACACATTTTTGTGGTAAATATATATGGAGTGACCTATCATTTAATTTATGGATCGCTTGATCTTCTAACACTTTAGGACTAAAAAATTCATATTTATTTTACTGAATATGAGATGAAGTGGAAATTTTTCAAAACACAACCAAAGATCAGATTATACTGAAATAAAGATTCTATTTATTCTCATGTTCATAATCATTAGGAAAATAATCTTTAAAACCAAAAATGTTATCCTAGTACCTTTTTATCCAATGAATAAAATGGTCCCCTAAATCATCATAGATTTATGGATTTGTGGTTGTTAACTTTCTCCAACCCTTTTATCTATCATTTTCCATCAAAAACATTTTGTAATATTTCTCTTCTATATACATGTTTTCAATTCCCACATGTGTTCTCCCATATGGAAACCTAGTGATGATTTTCTTTGAGTATCCATTATTTTTCAAACATTCCTTTTTTAATTGATGTCTTAGTATTCCTTTTTACGATGTGGATTTTATAAAAAAATCATTTATGTAGTGAACCTATTATAACCCTGATAAATTTTGAGGGAGAAATTCATTTTAAAGGGGTATAACTTAACACCACAAGATTTTACGAGATAGATTATTTTTAATTTCATTGATGTCTTGTGTTGTACGCTACACCAAGATTAGCTTCCAATATACACAACATCGTATTAGCTTAAAGTATATGCACCATTATTATTGTCTTCTATTGCACACAATATCATGTTATTTTTATTTAATTAATTTCATGAATAAACAAGTATATGTGATAAAAAAAATATTATAACGTAGTTATTATAATGGCAGGTATGAATAACATAAACTTCCATGTAAAAAAACATTTTAAATGAAAGTGAGTGAGTCTATAAAATAATGAAATCACTCTTTATGGATTTTATTAGTAAAATATATAATTGATATATTCAATTTAATATTTTGAATCCATATTATCTGTTATATATATATATAATATAATAAAAAATTCATTTTTTCAGATAAATGAAGTATTTTTCAAAAAAAATACAATTTTACCACCGTCTGATGGAAAATGCTTTTAAAATCTAGTTTCTGACAATTTTATAAGATCTATTTGACATAATAAACTTATTATTTTTATTCATATCATAAAAATATTCCTTGGTAAAAATTGTGGTATTTTTCTGATGAAATTCATATGTTAATGAATAGTGAAAAATACTGCATTTTAATTCAAAACTGCCTTTTCGTTTAATTTATTTGTATAGTTAGATTATAAATTTAATTAGTTTTAATGTTTAATGGTACTATGTTTTTATATTATAATAAAAAAAATTTCATTTGATTTTTTTTTTCAAATTTAAATTGCAAATAAACACATGTCAATCTTTTGGCAGTTTTTACTTCTTAAAAACACGCTTTATGGATTTGACAATGGGAATTGATTTTAAATTAAATACTGTAACATGTGTTTTGAATTTTGAAAAATGGATTCCATATTTGAAATTAGTGAGTCCAAATTACGTAAATATTTTACTTTTATTTTTTGAAATTATAAATAGTAACTATGGTAATATTTATTTACCGTGGTAAAAAGTAAATCTTGTAAATTATGGTAACAAACAATATGATTATGAAAATAAAATTACCTATCACCTGAAAAAAAAAATACTATTGGATGAATTAAATTCTTCCAATGTCACCTATGGGTCATAATGTATTCCTTTAATTATCTTTTGACCAGGAAAGTGATTTAATTATAATTAAAACAGAATAAAGTGACCACATGTCACTCTTATATATCTTATATGTATATTAATTTTAATGTCCTGATAACAATGATTAAACATTGAACATAAATAGTCTCTTGTAAGCTAATGATATTATATACATCATTAGAATTTGTTTATAACTTTTATATATTAAATAATTATCATTAATAATGGAATAATAGTGATGTAGAAATTATTTTACTAATATAAATGTCAAATAAATGGTTTTAAACATATTAAAATAAATATAATATGAACTTATTAATTTTACCCATCAATTTTATATGTTCCTATGTCATTTTTGGAGGGTATTAAATATTTTTTTTCTAATTTATCTTATTTTTGGATTTTATTTAACGTCAGATAAATGAATAGTGTCAAAATTGGCACTATTGATATTTTATAAAAATAACATATTATTATATTATTAAAAATAAAAAAAATATTTAAAATTTAAAAACTGAAAATTAAATGATCTATATTTTCATAAATTATCCAATTATGATAAATTTACAACACATATTTAAATATTAACAACCATATAATATTTATAATATTATTTCCACAAATAAAATTAAATACATTAACTAAGTATAAATAAAAATGAAAAGGTTTAAAATAAATCAAAACATGAAAAAATATTATTTTTTGAGATTATTTCAACCCATAATCATATTTTATTCTAAATAAATGTTTTTGGGACCATTATAAGCTGAAAATAAATTTATAAGAATTTAGTAATTCAATACATTCCAAAGGTGCCACTCAACCCTTTTATAAAAGGAAACCACCTCTAACAACTTAATAACACCTTTCAAGCCCCTTTTATAATCCAAACTATTTTCAATTAAGCTACCAAAATCCCTCCCTTCCTCTTATAGGCCACATATTTTGTATAAATCCATTCTATGGTGGCCTTTTGTGCAAATCAAAATGAGATAATTGAAAAAGAGGTAATTGTTTTATCACCTCATTCAAAAATACTTTCTTCTTATAATTTCTTTTCTTATGTTGTTTAAATAATAAAGTAATGAATTTATTATCTTATAAATTCTATTATGTTATTAAAATTATGGGACATCCTTATAGCTCCTTTTATCAGTCCTACAAATTACAATATCACCATGCGTGTGTACGTACATGATACTATCTTCACTCCATGGTGTAATTTGTTATTCAAAAATACTTAATTTGGATATGTATAATTATGATTATATTAGATTTAACTAATAAATATATCATGTTAATTCTTCGGTATAATTAATATACCATGAAATTACATACCATTTAACCATTAAGTGAATTATATCATCACTCATGCCTACGTACGGCCTATCGCCTCCACGAATTGATGAGATTCATTCTCCATGTTAACCATTTTATAATGATTATAAAGTATATATAATAAATAACCAGAAAATATATGACCCAATAATTCTACTATATTTATGCATATATATATATATATTATTTATATTCTTCCATTCAATTAAATAAGGAAACAGAAAGAACGTTCATCCGTACGTACAACCTACCATCCCCATGAACGTTGAATTCCATTGCATTATCTATCTATTATTTATATTTATATACTGAATATTTATGATATATATAAATACATTTTTACATTAGAATAACAAGTCAATAAATGAACGATCAATAAAATTATTATTACCCAAAACATTTCTTTAACATGAAATTTATAAATAAAAGGGTAATATAAAGTCATAAGTGACTCATATAGGATTTCATAAATATTGTAGTTGACTGTTACAAGTTAATAATATTTTGAAACTCACTAAATATGAGTTTTAGATAGATTAGGAAGAAATTGGATCTAAGGTAAGAGATAATTTTACAATCTCACTATTATCTAAGATTGTATATTTTTAATTATTTACCATATTATATTTATCATTAATGTCCATGTTTGCTAAATATTTATTATTATTTCTATTATTATAAAAAAATTAAATTTAATTTTACCCATTCGAAATTTTTTATTTAATGTTATGGATGGATTCTTTCAACGGTTTTCCATACGGGATACTTTTTTACTTTTCCAGCAAGAGTACGAGAAGAATTTTTTTTTAACTTCTATGGCATGAATGGACTTTTACATCTCCATAAAAACTAATTTACATGAAGATTTCTCTAAATAATTACATGTTTATTTTCAAAAAAATTATTTTCTTTTAAAATATCATAACATTTTGAGGAAATAATTCATTTTTGAAGAAGAAAAGATAATTTCTTCAAAATTTTATTTAAATTGTTTTCTCAAAATTAGTTTCCATATAAGATGAAACAATTTAAATAAGGTTATATTTCCAAAATATTAATTACACTGATTTTTCTATGTTAATTATCTAATTTTATTTAGGAAATCCATTTCTTTTATATCAATTATAATGGATTGATATTTAAGAAACCCATTTTATTTCTAGGTTAATGATATGGTGCATGTTTTTATGTTTCTTTAGTGCATGAAATAATGTTTTCATTATGACGTGGTTGGGACCTGTATATCCCTCCAATGCATTGAGTACAAATTTATATATCTTGAGATTGACATGGCTTGAATGGAAGGTAAATCTGGTTTATTAATACATCGTTGTAAGGTTAAGTAATTCGGGTTCAGTAATACATGTCTGGAATAGAAAGTAAAACATATTCAATGATGAAATTTTTCAACTATGATGGCCTTTACAGAAATTTCTTTGGTACTATAGAAATCGTATTATGTGATTATTTTTTTCCACAATTCTATGTTTTATTCTAATTTTATTTTCTCAAGGTAATGATTCAATTATGATTTATTCCTTATAAACTACCAAGATTTATTTCATGACTTGTGATATTGGTATATGTTAAATGTGGTTTTTTCAAAAGTTACTTTCAGGTTTTTACATTCTTATGTTTAGTTTTTGTATGATATTTTCATTGCATACCATTACTGAGAATTTGAGCTCACCCATTTCGTGTTTGTTTTCCCTAGGATATAAAGAATGGTTTTAGGTAGAAAAACAAAAGTGGATGATCGTTATGGGAGATATTGAAGATCGTTCACCAATATATAAGATTATGTTCCATGTATTCAAAGACACTAAAATAATATGGTTTTTAAGAATATTTTTTTATAATGTTTTATTAATTCAGAAAAATAAATTTGATGTCCTTGTATGTCAATCTTGGGTCATTGCTGTTGGAATCAGAACGAATTTTTAGTAATCCTTTGGAAACAAGGATGTGAATACTTTTGTGAGATCCCTAGATATATTTCAATTTTATTTTTATGGTTTTCCTAAGGATAAGTCAATTATAGGTTACAGTCCCAGAGTTTTTGTGATAATCATGAATAACCTAGGACTAAACCGAATTTATCATAAATTGAAATATTATATGTAATCTACTATACATGTTTTTAATCCATGATATTTATTTTTTACACATTGCTTTCTAGTCATAGTACATAGCTTGAAATATATATAACATGGTTCTGCATTGAATGTTTTATATATGGAAATTATGTTAATTATGAAGAACAATTTTAAAATTAGAAATATCATGAATAGAATCATAAAGATGGTACACGTATTGGTCATATAGCTGAGGATAAAGAGATTGTAAAAGACAAGTGAATTGTATGTAATGTTATTCCAGTATTTTTTACATTAATCATAAGAAACTTGAGGTTGATAAACCTTATGACATGATTCATATTTTACAGAAGAAGAAGATGATGGATCCATGGTAATGGTTTATGAATAAATTTGGATTATTGAGGTGGTATATGTTATAGAATTCAATGATTATTTTATTTGAATCATTAAAAATATAAATCTTTTCAGTATAATTTTTTCATTATGGATTTGAATGGACATGATTAATAGTTATAAGGATCCCAAATTTTATTTAAGGGTAAGTTGAAATACATGGAATATATGATTAAGGGATAGATAACCCTTACAAAGTCCTTTATATTAAGATAATGATTCTTGGATAAGGATATGTGGATTTTAATACGTAAAATGGATTATGGTAGTTTCATGGGATCTAATTATGGAGTTATTGTAAAAGGGTTTATGCTATCATGGATGATGTACAAATTTTTTTGGGAGTTTAGGAATACATCCAAAAAGTTTTGGAATGAGGTAGCATGAATGTTTTCAATAAGGATATATGATAATTCAGGTTGTTACCAAAACTCAAGAGAATACATGAAGAATGTGTTCACATTTTTTCAAATAGACCAATTAGAGATATCTTCTAATATAAGGGTGATAAACGATAATGTAGGGACTCGGGTTTTTGGCCCTGTCAGAATTTGGAATATTTCTACGAAGGATTCCAGAACTAGGAGCGAAGACGGCGTGCGATTATGAGGCACGATGTGCCTAGAATAAATTTTATAAAAATATTAAGTATTATTATACTATGCACATGGCGGGTGTATGATATCTCCTAAAAAGTAGCTCAGAATGGGATTCTGAGGGCACAGTTGCATCTTGAATGCATCGTTTACCCTAGGCGAGGTGTAAACGTTGCGGGCGCGGGCCTGCGGTGAGAAACACCACTAGGGGCGTTTTTGTAAATAACTGGAAAAGTTAGTTTTTGAGCGTCGGCTCGAATAACTTCTGAACGGAGTCTCAGAAGGAAAATATGAGTTTGTCGTTGCGTTCAGAACGGCGCGTTTACCCTTGGGGTGACCTTACCTGTGTTCACATCTGTAACACCCCAAGCTTCCACGGTACGTTTTCCTTCGAATAATGCGATAGCGTGTGTTGTACGCAACCTCGAGTTCTAACACACACCACAACTAATTAAACTAGCCGTTGTGAATACTAATACCTACTTTTTGAAATTATATATATTTTATATTTGAAAATGGACTTCATTTTTGGATTCGGAATATCAAAATTAGCCTAGGGTGAAATTTTGGTACATTTCGGATAACTTTCATATTTTGATGAATAGTGAAAATTACTAAATTTTAATTAAAAACAACTTTTTTAATAAAAATAATTAATAGTGATAAATTATGAATTTGAGTGGTTTTAAAGTATATTTAGAATATATTTTTACCATTTAATATAATTTTGGTCATTGTACATAATTTTACAATTAAACCGAACATAAACAAGTGTCAATCTTTTGATAGTTATTACCTCTTAAAAACACGCTTTTTGTTTTGACAGCGGGAATTAATTTTAAATTAATTTCTGCCACTTCTGTGTTTTGAATTTAGGAAAATGGATTCCATATTTGGAATCAGGATTTCCAAATTATGTAAATAGGTAACTTTTATTTTTACACATTTTGAATAATTACTGCGGTAAATATTTTATTTACCATGGTTAAAGGGTAAATCCGGTAAATAAGGGTTAAAAAAATAATATTATAATAATACTAAATTACCCTAAAACGTGTCTTAACCCTATTGGTTGATACATGGTCGACCATGGGCATCTTTGGGTCTGTTTTGGGACCTCATGGATCCACTTGTAAGTGATAATGACACATTATATTAATAAAGTTAAAATAAAAATAAAAATGGCATAAGCTTACATCTTTTAGAAGAACAATTTTTACATAGGGTTATACATGTTTGATTTTCTATTATAAATATTCATTAGAAAGATAAAAAGATTTCCTACATAATGATATTTTATTTATAATTTTTAGACATCAAATAATTTAAATTATTAATGACACAATAATGATGCAATGTTTACCTCATTAATAAATCATTTAAATAAATAAGATTATAATGATTAAAATATTATGTAAAACCTGTCCAATTCTTATTGTTTGATGTTATTTAGAATATGAGTCATCTTATCTTTGACCTCAATGATTTTTGGACCATTATAAACCGAATATAATTATATTATAAAGTAATACTTTCACTCTTTCCTAAAGAGCCCCTCCTCTCCCTTATAAAAGGAGACCACTTCTACTCATTCCTCACACCTCTCAAGCCACTTGACTCGTCCAAACTCTGCCCAACTAAGCTCCCCACATCCCTCTCCTCCTCCTTGAAGCTTCCCCTTAGGCAGAAATCATTTCAAGAAGTCCTTTGGTTCCAACAAAAGTGAGTTACCTAAATTAAAGGTAACGATTTCTCTTAAATTATTTTCCTTTATTTTGCTTCTCCAACCCCCAAACTCTTTTTATTTCCTTTCTTTTGTAACAACACCAGTATCCTCAATATACTAGGATGTTGTTATAAGAAGGATTCAAACTACACATACACACAACTCCATCTAATGGATGATGAACATAATGTTTCTGTGGATGGCAAACTAACGCCTCACGAAACGATGATTGTTCAAATACATCTTACCGCCTCTCATGGTGGCCATTATGATGGAACTGTAATTAAATATGATATTAATGATATATATTTTATATATAAGCTTCTGTAATTCCATTTTATTTCATACCATTATTCGTTTCATGTTGTATATACATACGATAATTTCATTTGAGGAAGTGCGGACTACCGCCCCCTTAAAATGATATGACTCGTTCATACCACACATGGAAAGTATAAAGGATGGTGTTAATGAACATATGTAACATATATAAAATATTATATTATACTGGAATAGTATTATACCTATGTATCATTTGGATTCAATTCTTTTAAAATAAAAATTAAATGGAAGTAGCGTTCGTGCGTACGTACGGACTACCGTCTCCACGAACGCGGTGAGATCCATCCTCCATCGTATCCATTCAAGTATTATTCTCATTTTAGGGTTAAAAATAATGTTAATATCATTCTGATTATGAATAAGATTTAATCTATCCATTACAAACATGTCTTACGTAACCAAACATTTAAGAAGAACGAATCGATTATCACCTGAAACGACGATAATACTAAGATATTATCAAATCAATATTAAAAGATCATATATGATATCATATTAATGTATATGATTCTTTTATAATTTAATAACAATTATTTCACCATTATACAGGAGGTTAACCTACCCCAACCAAGGAAAAGTACAAGGTAAGGGTTATTTCACAATCTCTTCATTATCTGAGGTTGTATTATACGTAATAATCTACTGGGATCTCTTTATCATCCACATCCATGTTTCTTCGAAATGTATTTCAAAACATTTTTACTATTTACAAGAATAAGGGTTAAAGTCATTTATACCCTTGTTTTACTTTTTATAAGAGGTTTATAAAGGAATCTTTCTGTCGTTTTCAAAACAATGTCCTTTTTAACCTTTTCGACAGAATTGAGGTAAGAATGTTTTTTTAACTTATACGGCGGGTGCGGTTATTTTCCGCCGTTATAAAATCGTCGAAGCTTTCCATACAAGCTTATATGAATATTTTCAAAGAAAATGTTTTATTTTATATGGATCTTAAATGATTTCAAAATAAAAAGAGATATTTCTTTAAAAAGAATTTTGATTTCATCTATGTCAACATCCTTTGATGGATTTTACGCTTATTTGAAGTTGATTTATTGTAATACAAAGCTTCTATATTGTATTGAAGGTTTTGTGATATGTTTGACTGTGGATGTGCTATTTTTATACCATTCATAGTTTATGGTGAAATTATTGACATTTCGTATGCTAGTTTTAATACGAATGTTTATGTTATGTTTAAACCTTTTCATATGGGAATGCATTGGACTTAGTAAGTGATGGGTGGAGCCCGCTATAGCTCCTCGATGCATCGGTAGGTCTCATGAGACAAACTAGTGTCTTGGCACAAGGCCTTGACAAAATCTTATTTGTAGTCTTGGCACGAGGCCTTGGCTATGTGGTTATGATAGTCTGGCATTATGCATTCCATCATTATGAAAGTGGTTATTGATTTTTCATGTGATTATTCGATTAGTAGAATAACCATGTGAATAAGTAAATGGCATTATTTCATTTTATTTATGCCATACTATGTTGAAAGTTCAAGTTTTAAAGGCTTTTGTTTTAGTTATACATTGCCTTAAATGTTTATTCTTATTTATGAAAGTTTCCGCTATATTGTTATCCTTACTGGGCATTTGAGCTCACCCCTTTTCTATGTTTTATTTTTCCCAGGAAGTGAAGAAGTAAATTTTGAATGACCTGCAGGGATATTATGTGGGGATATGAGTGTGGATTATGGAGACAATATGTTGTTGTAGTAGTTTTTTGTTTAATGATGTAATGTAAACCTTATGAATATATCTAGTGTTTCCAAGGCTACTAAACCAATCGGTCTTTCGAGATTTGATCTTTCTTGTGATCATGCCAATGTTACGAAGTAATGCACTGACTCTGGGTAGCTGGGGTCGGGGCGTTACAGTTGGTATCAGAGGAAGTTTAGTACAAACCTTGGAAGCTAGATTTAGATAAACTCTGATTAGAGCACGCAGACCTAAGATGAACTTTGAGGATTAGTATAGAAGAACTTCCTAGAATTTTGGTATTGTATAGATTTTGTGAGTTTTCCGAGCAATACATCCCTATCTGGATACGAGCAAGTAGAGGCGGCTCTGGCACAGATGTACCTAGGGGTAAAACCTGAAAACACTGCTTTGAGCTAGACTCGAACGGGAACTGGTGCACGACAACGGGCCTTGCTGCACTCTTGGTTACGACACTCTTGGGGGATATGCTTAGGATAACTCTCATTTTCTTTACAAATCATCATGAAGGGTTTATGAGTATATACTTCCTCAAAGAAAACATTTTTATGATTATGGATTATATCCATAAATAGTTCAATTTATGTTAAGTGTTTTATAAGTATGGGATTATGTATTTTGATTCATAAACTGATCTAGTTTATGCCATTTTTTAGAAATGGCGCCTAGTGGAAGAAATGGAAACCGTATCAATGCACGCACTCCATGTAGGGATTGCCCTCCTGCTCAAGATAATTATAGTGGGGCTGGTGATTCAACTGGTGCCGATCAGCTAATCACCATACTGGGACAACTTACTCAGGTTATGAATAATAACCTTACCCGTATGGAGCACCCTGATCCGCAGCGTGGAGGATCAATGTTAGATCGATTCATGAGGCAACAACCACCAACTTTCAACGGGAATACAAATCCATTAGTAGCTGAGCAATGGATATTTTCCCTAGAGAAAATATTTCAAGCTTTGGGGAGCAGTGAAAGGGAAAAAGTTATCATGGCAGTTTACCGCCTCACTGGAGATGCTGATCAATGGTGGTCATTGATTCAAAACATGAAGGAAGATGATGAAGTATCAAATATGGAATGGAGGGAGTTCAAAGATCTGTTTTTAGAAAAATACTTCCCTCGCGACCATCGAGCGGATATGGAAAGGCAATTTCTAAGTCTGAGACAAAAGGAGGATGATAATGTCACAAAGTATGAGGCTAACTTTACAAGGTTAGCGAGGTATGATGGAGATTATATACGCAACCCAAGAAGTAATATTGATCGTTTCTTTGATGGGTTAAAACCATTTCTCCGTCGAGCATTAGTCTCACAATCCTTTTCATCGTACGAAGACATTGTCTCATGTGCTATCAAGACCTAAAAGGAATTCACTAAGTCTTATGACTTTAAAGCGAAGCAAGAGAAGAAGAGACCTGCTGATCAATCTGGGAATGGAAATAAGGGGAAGAAGGGAAAGGTTGAATATCCATCTTGTGGTAAATGCGGGAAGAAACACCCCGGTGCTTGCCTGAAGGGAATGGGAGTCTGTTACAAGTGTGGTGAAAAAGGCCACCAAGCTCATGATTGCAAGGGGAAGAAGGAAGCTACCAACGTTCAGTGCTACAATTGCAAGGAGATGGGGCATTATGCAAATGCATGTCATAAGCGTCAGGAGAACTTACCTCAGAAAAGGCCAAGGGATCAAGGCCAGGCTTATGCTATCACTACTGCTGAGGTAGAAGCTCCGAAAGACGTGGTGGCAGGTAATTTAATGGTTTCCTCAAGTTTAGAAAATGCATTATTTGATTCTGGATCATCGCATTGTTTCATATCTTCACAGTTTGCTAAGAAAATTAGATATTTCCAATTTGATTTAATAAGGGAGTTTTCAGTCAAAACTCCTAAGGGAAGTATCGTTGCAACAAAGTTTTGTGAATCAGTCCCCATTAGAGCACATAAATTTTCTTTATCTGCTGATCTCATCGTCATACCTATGATTGAGTTTGATATAATCCTCGGTATGGACTGGCTTTCGGACTATGATGCGAAGATTTATTGTAAGAAGAAAGAGGTTACGATTCTTGATGATAATGATAAAGAACACCTTATTTTTAGAGCAGAATTGTCACCACCTAATTCTTATTTAGATCCACCCCCAGTAGCTCAACTTAATTCAATTATTGGGGAGGAAGAGAATGAAATAACTGTCGGTGAGGAAAGTAATGTTCAAATAGAGGATGTACCTGTTGTGAAAGAATTTGTAGATGTATTTCCGGAAGATTTACCTGGACATCCTCCAGAACGAGAAGTTGAGTTTTCCATTGATTTTATTCCTGGATCAAGGCCTATATCGAAGACCCCTTATAGAATGGCCACTGTAGAGTTAGTCGAACTAAAGAAACAACTAGAGGAATTGAGTAATAAGGGATTTATTCGCCCTAGTGTTTCTCCATGGGGAGCCCCTGTTCTTTTTGTTAAAAAGAAAGATGGATCTATGAGGTTATGTATCGACTACAGGGAGATCAATGCTATAACGATAAAGAACAAGTATCCCCTACCTCGTATTGATGATTTATTTGACCAACTGCATGGAGCTCAGTACTTTTCAAAGATTGACCTTCGATCTGGATACCATCAGTTGTGTGTAAAGAAGGAAGACATTCCGAAGACAGCATTTCGAACCAGGTACGGGCATTACGAGTTTACTGTAATGTCGTTTGGATTGACTAATGCACCTTCTGTATTCATGGATCTTATGAATAGAGTTTTCAAGGAGTATCTCGATGAATTTGTGGTGGTATTTATTGATGATATCTTGGTATACTCCAAAACCTACGAAGATCATGAAAATCACTTGCGCATTATCTTGAAGACTCTGAGGAGGCATGAATTATATGGAAAGTTTAGCAAGTGTGAATTCTGGCTTTAGGAGATTTCTTTTCTTGGCCATATTGTCTCTAAAGATGGAATCTCTGTTGATCCTTCTAAGACCAAAGCAATCCAAGAATGGCCAGCACCTACGAGTATAACTGAGGTACGTAGTTTTATTGGCTTGGCAGGTTATTATCGACGTTTCGTCCAGAATTTTGCCCGATTGGCTAACCCATTAACGAAGCTCACACGTAAAGGGGTTAAATTTGTTTGGACAAAAGAGTGTGAAGAATGTTTCGAAAAACTGAAGAGAAGATTAGTCAATGCTCCTATATTGACTCTACCATCGGGGAATGATGGGTTCGTTATTTATAGTGATGCATCAAAGAAAGGACTTGGTTGTGTCCTTATGCAGAATGATAGAGTTATTGCCTATGCATCACGACAGTTGAAAATTCATGAACAAAACTATCCTACTCATGATCTTGAGTTAGCAGCTGTGATCTTTGCTTTGAAGATATGGAGGCACTACCTCTATGGTGAAAAATGTGAGATTTATACTGATCACAAGAGTCTGAAGTATATTTTCTCACAAAAAGAACTCAACATGAGGAAAAGGAGATGGCTTGAATTACTCAAGGATTATGATTGCATGATACACTACCACCCGGGGAAAGCAAACAAAGTAGGAGATGCTTTGAGCAGAAAAGACCACGGAGTTCTGAACATGATGAGAATTGAAAGGGATCCAATTTTCATGGATCTAGAGAAGATGGACATGGGAATAACCAGGGAAGGTGAAACATCAATGCTTTTTCAAATGGTTTCCAAACCATCTTTACTTGAAAGGATTAAGAGTTCCCAGACCGATGATGAAGAATTTCAGAAGAAGATTGAAGCTGTGAATGATGGGAGATTGAGAGACTTTGTGTATGAAGATGGAATTTTGAAATTCGGGAAGAGACTTTGTGTTCCCAATTTACCTGATCTAAAAAGGGAATTACTGGATGACGCTCATAGTTCCAATTTCTCTATACACCCTGGGAGCACCAAAATGTATAGAGATTTGAAGGAACATTTTTGGTGGGACAACATGAAGAGGGAGATTGCTGATTTTGTGACAAGATGTATGGTTTGTCAACAAATGAAAGCTGGAAGGCAACAGCCTGGAGGAGTCATGCAACCTCTTCCCATACCGGAGTGGAAATGGGACAATATTACGATGGACTTTGTCATGGGGCTACCAAAGACTCCTAGAAGGAACGATGCAATATGGGTTATTGTTGATCGTCTTACCAAGTCAGCACATTTTCTTGCTATAAGAGAAGATCTATCCCTGGAACATCTAGCAAGACTATACATTAATGAAGTTGTGAGACTTCATGGAGTTCCCCTATCGATTGTTTCTGATCGTGATCCCCGTTTTACTTCAAGATTTTGGAAAAGTCTTCAGAAATCCCTGGATACTGAACTTCATTTGAGCACTGCTTACCACCCTTAGACAGACGGACAATCAGAACGGACTATTCAGACCTTAGAAGACATGTTGGGATCTTGCTCACTTGATTTTGAGGGTATGTGGGATCAATATTTACCTCTGGTAGAATTTTCCTATAACAATAGCTTCCATTCAAGTATTCAGATGGCACCATATGAAGCGTTATACGGAAAGAGATGTCGTACACCAACCTGTTGGGATGACGTTGGTGAAAGAAAACTTGTAGGCCCAGAACTGGTGGAGGAAACGGTGGAAAAGGTGAAGGTAATCCAAAATCACATCAAAGCAGCTCAAAGTAGGCAGAAGAGCTATGCCGATAATCGAAGGAAGGATTTGGAATTTCAGGTCGGTGATCATGTTTTCCTAAAGGTATCTCCATGGAAGGGAGTCATACGTTTTGGTAAGAAAGGTAAATTGAGTCCCAGGTACATCGGACCTTTCGAAATTCTAGAACGAATTGGGGCTGTAGCTTACCGATTGGCAATGCTGCCAAGTCTCTCCAAAGTTCACGATGTGTTCCACGTATCTCTGTTGAGAAAATACATGCCTGACCCAACGCATGTACTCACCTATGAGGAATTAGAACTGGAACCTGAACTTTCCTATTGTGAAGAGCCCGTCAGGATTCTTGATACAAGAGAACAAGTACTGAGAAACCGGACGACGCGTCTGGTAAAAGTTTTGTGGAGAAACCATAAGATGGAAGAGGCAACGTGGGAACCCGAGGAACTTATGATGAAGAACCACCCGAGTCTTTTCATGTAATAAGTATTCTAGAAATTGCGAGGACGCAATTATTTGAAGGAGGGGAGAATGTAACACCCCAAGCTTCCACGGTACGTTTCCCTTCGAATAATGCGATAGCGTGTGTTGTACGCAACCTCGAGTTCTAACACACACCACAACTAATTAAACTAGCCGTTGTGAATACTAATACCTACTTTTTGAAATTATATATATTTTATATTTGAAAATGGACTTCATTTTTGGATTCGGAATATCAAAATTAGCCTAGGGTGAAATTTTGGTACATTTCGGATAACTTTCATATTTTGATGAATACTGAAAATTACTAAATTTTCATTAAAAACAACTTTTTTAATCAAAATAATTAATAGTGATAAATTGTGAATTTGAGTGGTTTTAAAGTATATTTAGAATATATTTTTACTATTTAATATAATTTTGGTCATTGGACATAATTTTACAATTAAACCGAACATAAACAAGTGTCAATCTTTTGATAGTTATTACCTCTTAAAAACACTCTTTTTGTTTTGACAGCGGGAAATAATTTTAAATTAATTTCTGCCACTTATGTGTTTTGAATTTAGGAAAATGGATTCCATATTTGGAATCAGGATTTCCAAATTATGTAAATAGGTAACTTTTATTTTTACACATTTTGAATAATTACTGCGGTAAATATTTTATTTACCATGGTTAAAGGGTAAATCCGGTAAATAAGGGTTAAAAAAATAATATTATAATAATACTAAATTACCCTAAAACGTGTCTTAACCCTATTGGTTGATACATGGTCGACCATGGGCATCTTTGGGTCTGGTTTGGGACCCCATGGATCCACTTGTAAGTGATAATGACACATTATATTAATAAAGTTAAAATAAAAATAAAAATGGCATAAGCTTACATCTTTTAGAAGAACAATTTTTACATAGGGTTATACATGTTGGATTTTAGATTATAAATATTCATTAGAAAGATAAAAAGATTTCCTACATAATGATATTTTATTTATAATTTTTAGACATCAAATAATTTAAATTATTAATGACACAATAATGATGCAATGTTTAACTCATTAATAAATCATTTAAATAAATAAGATTATAATGATTACAATATTATCTAAAACCTGTCCAATTCTTATTGGTTGATGTTATTTAGAATATGAGTCATCGTATCTTCGACCTCAATGATTTTTGGACCATTATAAACCGAATATAATTATATTATAAAGTAATACTTTCACTCTTTCCTAAAGAGCCCCTCCTCTCCCTTATAAAAGGAGACCACTTCTACTCATTCCTCACACCTCTCAAGCCACTTGGCTCGTCCAAACTCTGCCCAACTAAGCTCCCCACATCCCTCTCCTCCTTCTTGAAGCTTCCCCTTAGGCAGAAATCATTTCAAGAAGTCATTTGGTTCCAACCAAAGTGAGTTACCTAAATTAAAGGTAACGATTTCTCTTAAATTATTTTCCTTTATTTTGCTTCTCCAACCCCCAAACTCTTTTTATTTCCTTTATTTTGTAACAACACCAGTATCCTCAATATACTAGGATGTTGTTATAAGAAGGATTCAAACTACACATACACACAACTCCATCTAATGGATGATGAACATAATGTTTCTGTGGATGGCAAACTAACGCCTCACGAAACGATGATTGTTCAAATACATCTTACCGCCTCTCATGGTGGCCATTATGATGGAACTGTAATTAAATATGATATTAATGATATATATTTTATATATAAGCTTCTGTAATTCCATTTTATTTCATACCATTATTCGTTTCATGTTGTATATACATATGATAATTTCATTTGAGGAAGTGCGGACTACCGCCCCCTTAAAATGATATGACTCGTTCATACCACACATAGAATGTATAAAGGATGGTGTTAATGAACTTAAGTAACATATATAAAATATTATATTATACTGGAATAGTATTATACCTATGTATCATTTGGATTCAATTCTTTTAAAATAAAAATTAAATGGAAGTAGCGTTCGTGCGTACGTACGGACTACCGTCTCCACGAACGCGGTGAGATCCATCCTCCATCGTATCCATTCAAGTATTATTCTCATTTTAGGGTTAAAAATAATGTTAATATCATTCTGATTATGAATAAGATTTAATCTATCCATTACAAACATGTCTTACGTAACCAAACATTTAAGAAGAACGAATTGATTATCACCTGAAACGACGATAATACTAAGATATTATCAAATCAATATTAAAAGATCATATATGATATCATATTAATGTATATGATTCTTTTATAATTTAATAACAATTATTTCACCATTATACAGGAGGTTAACCTACCCCAACCAAGGAAAAGTACAAGGTAAGGGTTATTTCACAATCTCTTCATTATCCGAGGTTGTATTATACGTAATAATCTACTGGGATCTCTTTATCATCCACATCCATGTTTCTTCGAAATGTATTTCAAAACATTTTTACTATTTACAAGAATATGGGTTAAAGTCATTTATACCCTTGTTTGACTTTTTATAATAGATTTATAAAGGAATCTTTCCGTCGTTTTCAAAACAAGGTCCTTTTTAACCTTTTCGACAGAATTGAGGTAAGAATGTTTTTTTAACTTATACGGCGGGTGCGGTTATTTTCCGCCGTTATAAAATCGTCGAAGCTTTCCATACAAGATTATAAGAATATTTTCAAAGAAAATGTTTTATTTTATTTGGATCTTAAATGATTTCAAAAGAAAAAGAGATATTTCTTTAAAAAGAATTTTGATTTCATCTATGTCAACATCCTTTGATGGATTTTACGCTTATTTGAAGTTGATTTATTGTAATAAAAAGCTTTTATATTGTATTGAAGGTTTTGTGATATGTTTGACTGTGGATGTGCTATTTTAATACCATTCATAGTTTATGGTGAAATTATTGACATTTCGTATGCTAGTTTTAATACGAATGTTTATGTTATGTTTAAACCTTTTCATATGGGAATGCATTTGACTTAGTAAGTGACGGGTGGAGCCCGCTATAGCTCCTAGATGCATCGATAGGTCTCATGAGACAAACTAGTGTCTTGGCACAAGGCCTTGACAAAATCTTATTTGTAGTCTTGGCACGAGGCCTTGGCTATGTGGTTATGATTGTATGGCATTATGCATTCCATCATTATGAAAGTGGTTATTGATTTTTCATGTGATTATTCGATTAGTAGAATAACCATGTGAATAAGTAAATGGCATTATTTCATTTTATTTATGCCATACTATGTTGAAAGTTCATGTTTTAAAGGCTTTTGTTTTAGTTATACATTGCCTTAAATGTTTATTCTTATTTATGAAAGTTTCCGCTATATTGTTATCCTTACTGGGCATTTGAGCTCACCCCTTTTCTATGTTTTATTTTTCCCAGGAAGTGAAGAAGTAAATTATGAATGACCTGCAGGGATATTATGTGGGGATATGAGTGTGGATTATGGAGACAATATGTTGATGTAGTAGTTTTTCGTTTAATGATGTAATGTAAACCTTATGAATATATCTAGTGTTTCCAAGGCTACTAAACCAATCGTTCTTTCGAGATTTGATCTTTCTTGTGATCATGCCAATGTTACGAAGTAATGCACCGACTCTGGGTAGCTGGGGTCGGGGCGTTACAGCATCGGGCGTCGGGTCCGAGGCGGGTTTGGCGCCGGCGGGCGGCTGATATAAATATCAGCACCCCCCCCCCCCTTATCATTCCTCTCGACATTCTTCGTCGTTCATTGCCTCCCCTTTGCCGAATCGAGCAAACGAAGCACCCACGAGCTCGGATTTCGACGGCGGACGTTCTAGGAGCGTACATCGGAAGCTCTAGAGCGCAGATCTAAGGTAGAACGTTGGAGTTTCACCCGCAAGGTAGGCGGTTTGAGTTTTAAAATCCCGGATCCCATTTTTTTTGTTTTTGTTTTCTTCAAATTTTCATAAGGCATAGTTAGGGTCTGGAGCTTTCCGAAACATGTTTCAGATCTGATTTTGGAGCACCGGGGTGCTCCCGGGGGTCCCCGGATGTTTTCCGGCGGAAATCCCAGATTCCTGTGGCGGCCATGGTAGAATCCGGCGAGGAAGGGCGGCGGCGCGGTGGCGGTGTGGTAGTTTCCGCAAATGGCAGCGGCGGCGAGGTAGAATCTGGCGGTGTCGCGGTGGTTTCCGGCAAGGCTGACGGTTGTCCGGCCAGGATTTTCTGGGGGTTATTTAAACCCCCGTAACTCGCAAACCGAAACTTCAATTGGGAATATTATCCCCTACGTAGTGGGTCGTGCTCAGTAGGGTTATGGAATCGTCGGGTATACGATCCCCAACTCGGCATGAGGTGTATAATAGGGTTGCGGTATCGTTGGTTATGTGATCCCCTACTCAGCACGTGGTTTCGGTAGGGTTGCAGCATCGTCGGTTCGATACCCTATATTGCGAGTTATACCAGATAGGGTTCCGGTATCGTTGTGACCACCTTTATATGGGTGATGTTCCTCTATCTGAGTGATGTGCTTCTGTCGAGCGCCATATCGGGTTGTGGTATCCCCCAGCGGATCCTGGGTGTGATCCCCTATCTGTGAGAACTACCTATGCCAGATCGGTTCATGGTATCCCCTAGTGGACCCTGGGAGTGATCCCCTATGTGCGCTATGTATACCAGAGTGGGTTTTGGTATCTCCTAGTAGACCCTAGCGGTGATCCCCTATCCGAGGAGTTTGGTGGTCATGTTGTTTCGGTGAGTTATCCTCAGTGATGCCAACCGACGAGCGTGATCTCTTGGGTGAGCGTCTGAGAGTTTTGTGAGAAACCCAATGGAGTGTATCTATCAGATGAGTGTCATCTAGGATGACAGTGATCATGGAGTGTGCTCTCCTAGTTGTGGACAGTTGCTGGCGATGAGGTTGGTACCTCTTGTGGATTTTTGGTTTCAGCTAAGCTTATCTGGATTATTTAAGGTGTATGTATCGGAATACACCTTAGCTGAGCTGACTAGTTGTGTTTAGTCGAGGATGGTCACGAGATGGAGTTTCTCTCTCGTATGGGTTACCTCTGGCTGGAATGAGCGGATTGTTGCCTTTCAGTTACTCTCTTTTGTTTTGGGTTTTTGGGGTGCCTACTGAGTATATTTATACTCACCCCTGCAGGGGATTTTCCCGAACATGTTTGTGTCTTGTGCAGACCACAGGCCTTTTGACGGAGTCCCAAGAGGACTCTGAGCATGCGGAGCTGAGTGAGCGAGACTGACAGGGGTGCTTGCTGGTGTGATGCTGAGGGAGCTTTCTGGCAGGTGTTTGTGGCAGCATTCCCCTTCTTCAGAGCAAGTTGGACGCACTTTTGTAGATTTCTTTTGGTGGGCCCTGTTTTTCCCTTTTTGTACTTCTTCTGTACTCTGGTTGTGGGATAGTGTATGCATGCATTTTTACTTTTCTGGTTTATATATCTTTGCACTATTGCATGGAGGTGTATGTGGGTGCGTGTGTACAGGTACCTTAGGCAAATGCCTCCCATGTGTGTGATAACCTACTCGGCGCTAGTCGAATGCCCCTGGACTATTGGAGGCGGGCTTGGGGAGTCGCGGCTTGAGCCCCGTTGGGTCGGGTCGTGAAAAAGTGGTATCAGAGGAGGTTCCACCTTTGGGATCTCAGAGCATAGCTGGTCTAGCTGTGAGTTTGGTTTGGGTTGCATAGTGGCAGTGTTAGGGTGTTTCGAGCTCGGCATTCATGCCAGAGACTCCAGTGTTGGTGCGGAGGCCGACGTATCAATACACCAGGACTCTGATAACCTTCCTTTCGACTCGGGACATTTGTACACTGGTCGCAGGGACATAATGGTACATTCGTCATATAGGACTGGGGTTTGGGTTTTTCCTTGTCCTTCTTGAGTCAGCTCTCCAGATATACTCTTGTCTGTGGTGTGTCTTGAATGTATTCTCGGATGCCTTGATGATGACAGCCATCGAGGGTTCCACAACGAGATTATGGTGATGATACGCCCCGTGTAGAGGTTGTGGACCAGGACGCAGGTTCTGAGACTGGACTTCCAAGTGGTCCGCCAGTTGAGCTACCACCTGTTGAGCAGCTGGTTCTGTCGGCAGTGCAGGACGAGGTTGCGCGCTGGCTGAGTGCGCTGTATGAGTTCCATAGGTAGTGACCATTGTGGTTTCGTGGTGATCCCGACCCCCAGGCAGCTAATGACTGTCTTGAGGCAGTCACCCGAGTTTTTCGCCTAGTGGGAACACTTCCTGATCAGATGGTGGTCCTAGCGGCGAGCCTTCTACATGGTTCGGTCGAGCGATGGTGGAGGTTGGTGAGGCAGTCCCATGACGAGGAGATGCTCACATGGGCAGAGTTTGAGCGTCTCTTTAGGGAGGAGTTCTATCCAGTGACACTGAGGTCAGTGCGGATTCAGAAGCTTCTATAGCTTTAGCAGGAGGGCATGACTGTGTCGCAGTACTCATCGAGGATTATGGACCTGTCACGCTACTCTTTAGATATGGTTCGAGACCCGTTATTTAGGGCTCAGACCTTCGACCAGGGCTTACGCAGGGACATCCGAGCAGGTGTGGCAGATGAATCCCTCTGACATTTGCGTTCGGGCAGGGGTGTTTGTTAGTGAACACGCTGGTGTGTGAGACCCAGTTTAGAGTCCAGTCGCTTACCTTGTGCTTAGGGATTTTCGGGGACGAAAATTTCGAAGGGGGGAGGATGTAGAGACTCGGGTTTTTGGCCCTATCAGACTTTGGAATATTTCTACGAAGGATTCCAGAGCTAGGTGCGGAGATGGCATGCGATTCCGAGGCCCGGTGTGCCCCGAATAAATTTTATAAAAATATTAAGTATTTTTATACTATGCATGTGGTGGGGGTATGATATCCCCTAAAAAGTAGCTCAGAACGGGATTCTGAGGGCACGGTTGCATCCAGAATGCACTGTATACCCTAAGAGATGTGTAAACATTGCGGGCGCGGGCCTGCGGTGAGAAACGCCACCAGGGGTGTTTTCGTAAATAAGTGGAAAAGTTAGTTTTTGAGCGTCGACTCGAATAACTTCTGAAAGGAGTCTCAAATGGAAAATCTAAGTCCGCCATTGCGTTTAGAATGGCGCGTTTACCCTAGGGGTGACTTTACCTGTGTTCGCATTGGGCGTCGCGTCTGAGGCGGGTTTGGCGCCGGCGGGCAGCTGATATAAATATCAGCGCCCCCCCCCCCCCCCCTTATCGTTCCTCTCGACGTTCAGCATCGTTCTTTTCCACCGCTTCGCCGAATCGAGCAAAGGAAGCTCCCATGAGGTTGGATTTCGACGACGGACGTTCCAGGAGCGTGCAGCGGAAGCTCTGGAGCTCGAATCTAAGGCAGAACGTCGGCGTTTCGCCCGCGAGGGAGGCAGTTTGGGTTTTAAAATCCCGGATCCCATTTTTGTATTGTTGTTCTTCAAATTATCATAAGGTTTGAATAGTTCAGGTCTTGAGCTTTGAGAAACATGTTTCGGATTAGATTTTAGGGCACGAGGGTGCTCACGGGGGTCCTCGGAAGTTTTCTAGCGTAAATCCCGGATTCCGGCGACGGCCATGGTGGACTCCGGTTAGGCAGGGCGGCGGTGCGGCGGTTTTCGGCGACTGCAGCGGCAGCACGGCGGTTTCCGACGACTGCAGCGGCGGCGCGATGGAATCCGGCGGCGACGCGGTTGTTTCCGGTGAGGCTGACGGTGGTCCGACCAGGATATTCCGGGGGTTCTTTAAACCCTCGTAACTCGCAAACCAAAACACCAATTTGCGAGCCGTTTGCGGAGACGCATTCCTTACACTGAGACAGACCTTTTGAACTCACTTTGAGAATTTTATGGTTCGGGATCCTGGCCCAGGAGGTAGAAAAGTCTTATAAAATAATAATATTTTATTATTTTACGACTTCGGGTCGTTGTAACTTCTACCCGGAGCGTCCGAATGACGTGCCGTCAGTGGCGTTGTGACCCTATTGGTATGGCCGAATTTTTGAGTTGGTTTCCAGGTGTTGGGACTGAGAATCGGTTGTGGGACCCACGAGGCCGGGTTTTGATGTTTGCGGAGAAACAAAGATTTTGCACCAGGAGTCCAATTTTGGCAGATGATTAGTCGATCCTGTGTGTTTTTACGAGAGGATTGCAATGGTGAGATCCATTCGATGAGTTTCGGAATCGAGGTGTGGGCCCCACCCAAGCTGGCTTCCGTGAATAGTAGCTTTTTCACCGAGTGTCCGTTTCGGACGAGCGAGTAGTCGATTCCAGTTGTTTTTCCGAGGGGATCGATGTGGTATGATCCACTCGATGGGTTTCGGGATCGTTGTGTGGGCCCCGCACGAGATAGCTATGGTGAATAGTTCCTTTTTTACTAGTGCTTCGTTTCGGGCGAGTAAGAAGCCTATCATGTGTGTTCTTCCGCGTAGATCACGATAGTGGCCTCGGTGTTGGGCTTGGAAGTGCGCAGTGTGGCGTGGTTGTGGGTTGCTGGGGTTAGCGACGTTTTGGACCAGCAGTGGTTGAGGGTAATCCCTTGGTTCGTTCCCATGAGGGTTCATGTGGCATCACAACCTTCGTATATGTTAGTGATCCTCTCGATGGGATGTTTAAATGGTTAGAGTTGGGGCATCCCTTCGGTGGGCCTGGAGCGAGATCCTCTAGCATCTTTTCCCTAGATCAGTTTCTTGGTATCGTTGTGACCGCTTATTCACGGGCGGTGATCCCCTATCTAGAAGGTTAACCCTGTAGGGTTTGTGGAATCATCGGGAATATGATCCCCTACGTAGTGGGTCGTGCTCAATAGGGTTGTGGCATCGTCGGGTATATGATCCCCTACTCATCATGAGGTGTATGGTAGGGTTGCGGTATCATTGGTTATGTGATCCCCTACTCAGCACGTGGTTTCGGTAGGGTTGTGGCATCGTCGGTTCGATCCCCTACATCACGAGTTATACCATATAAGGTTCCGGTATCTTCGTGACCACCTTTATATTGGCGATGTTCATCTATCTGAGTGATGTGCTTCTGTCGAGTGCCAGATCGGGTTGTGGTATCCCCCAACGGATCCTGGGTGTGATCCCCTATATGTGAGAACGACGTATGCCAAATCGGGTCGTGGTATCTCCTAGCGGACCCTCAGAGTGATCCGCTATATGATATACGTATTCCAGAGTGGGTTTTGGTATCCCCTAGCAGAACCTAATGGGGATCCACTATCTGAGGAGTTTGGTGGTCATGTTGTTTTGGTGAGTTATCATCAGTGATGCCAATCGACGAGCGTGATGTCTCGGGTGAGCGTCTGAGTGGTTTGTGAGAATCCCGATGGAGTGTATCTCTTGGATGAGTGTCATCTGGGATGACAGTGATCATGGAGTGTGCTCTCCTGGTTGTGGACAGTTTCTGGCGATGAGGTCGGTACCTCTTCTGGCTTTGTGGTGTGAGCTGTGTTTATCTAGATTGTTTAAGGTGTATGTAAGGGCATACACCTGAGATGAGCTGACTAGTTGTGTTTAGCCGAGGATGGTCACGAGATGGAGTTTCTCTCTCGTATGGGTTCCCTCTGGCTGGGATGAGCGGACTGTTGTCTTTCAGTTTCTCTCTTTTGTTTTGGGTTTTTGGGGTGCCTAATGAGTAAGTTTATACTCACCCCTGCACGGGCTTTGCTCGCACATGTTTGTGTCTTGTGCAGACCACAGGCCTTTCGAAGGAGTCCCAGGGGACCTGGAGGAGGCGGAGCTGAGTGAACGTGACTGACCGGGGTGTTTGCCGGTGCGGTGCCGAGGGAGCTTTCTGGCAGGTGTTTGTGGCAGTGTTCCCCTTCTTCAGAGCAGGTTCGACGCGCTTTTGTAGATTTCTTTTGGTGGGCCCAGTTTATCCCTTTTTGTACTTCTGTCGTACTCTGGTTGAGGGATAGTGTATGCATGCATTTTTTCTTTTCCATTTTATATATATCTGCACTGTTGGAAGGAGGTGTATGTGGGTGCGTGTGTACAAGTTCCTTAGGCTAATGCCTCCCATATGTGCGATAGCCTACTCGGCGCTAGTCGCCAGCCCCTGGCCTATTGGAGGTGGGCTTGGGGAGTCACGGCTCGAGCCCTGTTGGGTCGGGTCATGACAAATAAGACGAGTTTGTGAACATTTTTCTATAGTTTTGGATTTTCATCTTTCCGAATGATTGTGAGGTTATGAATTTATAGAAATTTTAAGTTAAACATCAAAGGAGATTAGTAAGAATAATGTATTCTCTCACTATATATAGACTTAGGCATATTTTATTACATGTGATAACCTTTTTGTGATAAATACAGATGGAATGACCTATCATTTAATTTATGGATCACATGATCCATAAACACTTTATGAATGAAAAATTCAACTTCATTTCATTGAATAAGAGATGAAGTGTAAATTGTTCAAGACATGAAAAAGGGTGATATTGTACTAAAATAATGTAATTATTTATTCTCATTTTCATAAACACTAGGAAAATGATCTTGAAAACGAAAAAAATTATCCTAGTACCTTCTTATCCAATGAATCAAATGGTCCCCTAAATCATCACAGATTTATGTCTTTCATGTTGTTAGCCTTCCCCAACAATATTCTCTATCACTATCCATCAAAACATGATGGTTATATTTCTCTTCCATATCCATGTATTCACTTCCCAACTTTTTATTCTATGATGAAATCTAGTGATGAGTTACTTTGTGTATCCATTATGTTTCAAAAATTCCTTTTTAAAATGATGCTCTAGTACTCCTTTTTACAATGTTGGTTTTGATAAAAGAAACATTCAAGTAGTAAACCTATTATATGACATACCAATTTTAAGGGAGAAATTCAATTTTTTGGGGGTATAATGTAACCCCCATGATTTTATTGTATATATTATTTTTAATTTCTTTGATGTCTCGTGTTGTACACTACACCAAAATTAGCTTGCACTATACGATACACCGTATTAGCTAGTAGTATATGCAAAAATATTCCCTTCTTATGTTTCAAAAAATTTCATGTTCTATTGATTGAATTCATTTAAATATGAACAATTATAAGTTATAACTAAATATTATAACCCAGTGCTTATAATGGCGTGTATGAATAGAATTAACATCCTTCTAAAAACAATTTAAATGAAAATAAGTGTGTATAAAATAAAAAAATCACTCTTTATGAATTTTATTGGTAAAATTAATATTTAATATATTTAATTTAATGTTTTAAATTTAATTTATATTTTTTATATATATGATATAAGAGAAAATGAAATTTTTCAAATAAAAGAAGTATTTTTGAAACAAATATATTTTTTACCATCTTCTGATTGGGATCCTTTTTTAAATATATTTTTTTTTGACAATTTTATAATCACTATTTGACATAATAAAATTCTTTTTTTGAATAAGGACATAAAAAATTAAACTAGGTTGACATGTTTTTATTTTTCTGATATAATTCATATTTTATTCAATAGTAAAAAATACTGCATTTTAATTCAAAACATTCTTTTCATCTACTTTATTAATATAGTTTGGTTATATTTTTAAATGGGATTAAAGTTTAGTTGGATTATTTTTTTAATAATTTAATCTTATCTCAGTCATTGTATTTAATTTCACATTTAAATAGGAGAAAATCACCTGCCTATTTTTTATCGTTTTTTACTTCTTAAAACCGTTTTTCTGGTTTTGACAGGGAAAATTATTTTTAAATAAATTATTGTAAATTTTGTATTTTTAATTTTTCAAAATGGATTAAATATTTGTAATTAATGGTTCCAAAAAATTTTAATATATTATTGTTTTTTTGATATTATGATTTGTAACTACGATAATTTTTATTTACCATTGTTAAAGGTAAATCTGGTAAATTAGGGTAACCGACTATTTGATATGGAAAATAAAATTACCCTAACACCTAAAAAATACTATTGGATTAATATAATTCTACCAATGTCATCTAACGGTTATAATTGATTCATTTAATTGAATTTTTCTCATGATAGTGATGCAATTATAATTAAAACAAAAGAAAGTGACAACATGTCACTTTCAAATATCTTATAAGTATATAGATATTAATGTAGTAATAAACTTCATTATATATTGAAAATTAATAGTCTATACAAATATAATGACATTATATACATAATATTAATTTAAATATAATTTTTATATATTATATAATTACCATTAATGGTGAAACAATTTTATGTAGAAAATATTTTATTAATAGAAATATCAAATAAATGGTTTTAAAAATATTAAAATAAATATTATATGTACTATTTAATTTCCCCTAAGATTTTTCTGGGTTATTATGACATGTTATGAGAGTATTAAATATTTTTTTTAGAATTTAACTTCTTTATGGATTTTATTTAGTGTCAAATAAATGAATAGTGTAAAAATATAAACTATTGATATTTTATAAAAATAACATATTATTAAATTATTTAAAAATAAAAAAATTAAAAAAACAAATCGTGAATATTATATGGTCTAACGTTTCATTAAGTATCCAATTATTAACAATTTAAAACACATAAGTAAATATTTATAACTATTTAATATTTATAATATTATTACCATAAAGAAAATTAAATAGATTAAATAAGGAAAAATAAAAATGATAAGGTTTAAAATAAATTAAAAACATGTTAAAATATTTTTTTGATAGGATTTAGACCCATACTCATTTTATTTTAGAACTAAATAATTTTGGGACCATTATAATTAGAAAATAATTTTATAATAATTTAATATTTCAAAACATTCCTAATGTGCCCCTCCTCCCTCTTACAAAGGACACCACATCTACCCACTTACTTACAGTTTTCAATCCCCTCGTATCATCTAACTTATACTCAGGTAAGCTAACAACATACATTCCTTACACCAAGAGGCCACAATTTTGGTAGAAATCCATCCAAAGGAGAGCTTTTGTGAAAATCCAAAGGAGATACTTGAAAAAGGGGTAATTATTTTATCCCCTATTTCGAAATTATTTTCTTTCTCTACTTCCAATTATTATGTTGATTCCATAATAAATTAATAAATCTAGTATATTCTAAATTATGACAATATATTATAATTATGGTAAATCCTTATACCTCCTTTTATCGATCCTATATTTAACAATATCACCATGCGTGCCTATGTATGACATATCGTCTCCACACAGTGGTGTAATTTATTATTCAACAATACTTAATTTATATGGGAATATTTATGTTTATAATGTATTTAATTAATCAATATAACTTGATAATTATTATTTATAATCATTATACCATCCAATTCCTTACCATTTAATTATTAAGTGAATGATATAGTCGCTCAGGCTTATGTACGACCTACCGTCTCCATGACGTGATGAGATTCATTATCCAAACTAACCATTCAAGAATGATTATAAAGTATATATAATAAATAATAATTACATATATTACATATTTATTCTACTATATATATATATATCATTGACATTCTTTCATTCAGTTCAATAAGGAAACAAAAACAACTTTCATGCAAACGTATGGCCTACTGTCTCCATGAACGGTGTATTCCATTAAATTAATATATCTATTATAAATATTTATATAATTAATATTTATGTTATATAAATCATATTTTAAATAATGGTAGTATTTAAATCATTATCTATGTAACAGGATCAAAAATAAAATATCAAAACATGTTCGGTAAAAAAATGATTCTTACCCAAAACGTTGCTTAAACATGAAATTTATAAATAAATGGGTAATGTAATGTCATAAATGAATCATATATGATATAATAAATATTATTATGGTCATTTATAAGTTAATTATATTTTTCAACTCACTATATAGTATTTTTAGACACATATATAATAAATCGTACCTGTTGTAATGGATAATTTTTCAATCCCATTATTATCTGAGATTGTTTATTTGTAATTATTTTCTGGGGGTATGGTTACCATTAAAGTCCATGTTTCATAAATATATAATGTTATTTCTATACTTCTTATAATTTTTAATGTGAATTTTATCCTTTGTAAAATTTATATAAAATTTTATGGAAGGAATCATTCGTTTGTTTTCCTTACGAGGAACTTTTTGACTATTCTGCTAAAAGTACAAGATGAATTTATTTTGAACTTATACTGCATGAATGGATTTTTATGTCTTCATAATTCCATATTTACAAGAATATTCTCTATATTTGTTCAATTTTATTTTCAACAAAATTATTTTCTTTTAACAATGCATCGCATTTTGAGTAAATAAATTGTTTTTTGATGGACAAAAGATATTTTCCTCAAGAATTAATTTCAATTGCATTCTCAAAAATAATTTCCTTCTATGATGACACTCTTTAAATAGGGTTATATTTCTAACCCTGTTATTACTATGATTATGTTATGTTAATTATGGAATGTTATTTAGGAAATCCATTTTGTTTATATCAATTATGATGGAATATATTTAATAAACTCATTTTATTTCATGTGTTATGATAGAGTGAATGTTTTAATGTTTTTGTGGAACATGTAATAATGGTTTCATTATGAGATGGTTGAGACCTATATATCCCTCTAATTCATTGGGTAATGATTTATATATCTCGAAATACACATGGCTAGATTGACATTTATATCTGGTTCAATAATAAAGGGTTGTAACGACATGTAATCCCGCATCAGTAATACATGGTTGAAACGACTAGTAAACCCGATTCAGTAATGGAATTTTTCAACTGTTATGGTCATGGTAGCAATTCCTTTGCTACTATGGAAATCATATTATGTGCTTATTTTTTCCATAATCCTATGTTTTATGTCAATTTTATTTTCTCATGATAATGATTCTATTATGATTTATGCTTTATGAACTGCCAATATTTATTTAATGAAACTTGAGTTGGGTATATGTAAAATGTGGTATGATTTTTTATAAAATGTCACATTAATATTTTAACATTAATAAATTTATTTTTTGTAAGATAGCTTCCAGGATTACCCTTACGGAGCATTTGATTTCATCCATTTTTGTGTTTCTTTGCCCCTAGGATATAATGAATAGTATTAGGTTTGAAAAAAGAGGAAGTTATTTATGGGAGATGTTGAATATCTTTCCAAAATATATAATATTATGCTCCATGTTTCTAAAGAAACAAATCAAATATCGTCATTTGTCATATATTTTGTAATTTATTAATTATTTCGCCAATGAAATGTTATTTCCATGTACGTGAAGATTGGGTCGTTACAGTTGGTATCAGAGTGAAGGATTAGTAATCCTTTGGAATATAAGATGTTAATAATTTTGTGGGATCCATAGAAAAATTTCAAGTAATGTCTTGGGATTTCCTAAGGATAAGTCAAGTGTAGGTTACAATCCTATAATTTTTGTGATATTCTTGAATAACCTAGGATTAAACCTAAGATATAAAAGATTCAAATATTATATATAATTTATCATGCATGATTTTAATCCATGATATGTATTTCTCAGACATTTCTTTTTTGTCTTAGTTCATAGCTAGAACTACAAAGAACATTGTTAACCATTTAATGATTTAGATGTGGATATTATGGGAATTATGAAGTTCAATTTCATAATTGGATATATCATGAATATAATCATGATTATGGTTCATTTATTGGTTGTTAGGAGTGGAAAAAGAGATTTTAAATGACAAGTGAAAGGAATTTGATGTTCTTTTATTATTTTTTACATTAAAACTACGAATCTTGAGGTTGATAAACTTATGAAATTATTTATATTTTAGGAAAGACCAATATGATGAATCCTTATTAATGGATTAAGAATAATGATGAATTATTGAGGTTTATAGGTTATAGAATTAAAATATTATATTATATAAATCATTAAAAATATATGTTTTTTCATTATATGTTTTTAATTTAGGATGGGAAAGGATATTTGGAATATTTTTATTGAGAAAAAAAAGTGATTTAAGGGTAAGGTGATATACTTGGAAAATTCATGATTAAGGAACACATAACCCTTAATATGCCCATTATGTAAAGATAACGTTGCTTGGATAATAAAACGATGGATTTTAATAAGTAAATTTTATGGCGCCAGTTTCTTGAGATCTAATAGTGGTGTTATTGGCTGGAGGGTTATGCTATCATGGATAAAGAACCATAAAATTGGGGACTTAAGGAATATATCCAACAAGTTTGGGAATAATGAAACTTGAATGTTTTTAATAAAGATATAAAATAATTTAGGTTGTTATCATGTCTCTAGAGAATAGATGCTGATGATGTTCAAATTTTTGGAATGTGACCAACTAGATATATCTTCAGATATATGGGGGATAAATTTTAAACTACATTTGTCAACCTTTTTCTATTGTCAAGGATTTTAATAATTTATAAGGATTGTAAGGTCATAAATTTATTGAAATTTTAAGGTAAATTTATAGGAAATTAGTTAGAATAAAGTCGTATCTCATAATAGCTGGACTTGTGCATATTTGATACCTTGTGATAACATTTATATGATAAAGAAAAATGGAATGACCTATCATTTATTTTATGGATAACATGATCTGCTAACACTTTATGAATGAAAAATTCATTTTCATTTCATTGAATAAGAGATGAAGAGGAAATTTTGCAAGACACGACCTATGAGGAGATTGTACTGAAATAATGTAAGTATTTGTTCTCATGTACACACTAGTAAAAGGATTTTGAAAACCAAAAATCTTATCATTGTACCTTCTTTTCCAATGAATCAAATTCTCCCCTAAATCGTCCTAGATTTATGGATTTATAGTTTGTTATCTTTCTCCAAACACGTTCTCTATCATTGTACATAAAAACATGAAGGTTATATTTCTCTTTTATGTCAATGTTTTCACTTCCCACCTTTTTTCCCCTATGTAGAAACCTGGTGATGATCTTGTTGGGTAGACATTATGTTTCTAATATTCCTTTTTTAAAGTGATGTTTTAGAATTTTTTTGTGATGTGGGTTTCTATTAAAAGAAACATTAAATTAGTAAACATATTATAACATCGATGAATTTTGTGGGAGAAATTAATTTTATGTTTGGAATAATTCAACAGCGTAAGATTTTATGATATAGAATATTTTATATTTATTTGATATCTTTTGTTGTATGCTACACAAGATTAGCTTGCGCTATACAAAAAACCATGTATTCTTTCATTATACACTACACTATTCTTAGCCTATGTTACAAACAATTTCATGTTATTTTAATTAAATTAATTTCTCCAAAGAATGACTATAAGTCATACCTAAATAATATAACCCAGTCCTTCATATGTTAGGTATGAGTAGTAATAACATCCTTCTAAAAATCTATATAAATGAAAACAAGTGAGTCTATAAAATAATAAAGTCAATATTAATAGATTTTATTTGTGAAATATATATTTAATATGTTCAATGTAATGTTTAAAATTCATCTTATCTATTTTATTGATTTGATATACTATGAAATTCAATTTTTTGGGTAAGAGAAGTATTTTTCAAAATAATACATTTTTACCACCTTTTAGTTGTATCCCCTTTTTAAATATAACGTTTGTCAATTTTAAAAGTTTTATTTCACATAAGGAAATTATTACATGGAGGCGGGATATAAAAATTTACATTGGTTTAAATTATGGTAGCTTTCTGATGAAATTCATTTTTTAATGAAAAGTAAAAAATACCGCATTTTAATTCAAAACAGTCATTTAATATAATTTACGTATTTAGATAGATTGTTTTTTAACTAGTTTTAATGTTTAATTGGATTTTGTTTTTATCATTAAATACAATTTCTGCAATCGGATTTATTTTTACATTTAAATTGTACATAATCAGATATCCATCTTTTGATAGTTTTTACTTCTTAAACCCCAATTTTTGGTTTTGACAGTAAGAATTAATTTTAAAATAATTTCTATAAATTTTTGGTTATTAATTTTAAAAAATAAATTAAATATTTGGAATCGGTGGGTCTAAATTATTTTAATAGGTTAATTTTTATGATATTATGAATACTAACTACGATAAATTTTATTTACCACGGTTAAAGGTAAATCGAGTAAATTAGGGTAATGAAGAAAATGATAAATAAAACAAAAATTACCCTAAAAATAAATCAAAATACTATATTATTACTTGAATTTGACTAATATCACCTAATTATTGCAATTTATCCATTTAATTGAATTTTTCCATGAAAGTGTTGCAATTACAATTAAATCAAAAGAAAGTGAAAACATGTCACTCACATATATCTTTTAATTATAATAAAATTAACATAGTGATAATATTTATTAAACTTCAAAAATAAATAGTCTCCCAAAAGATAATGAAATTATATGCATAATTTGAATTTATTTATAATTTTTAAAGATTATATAATTACCATTAATGATGGCACAATAGTGATGTAGAAATTATTATTAATAGAAATATCAAATAAATGGGGATAAAATAATAAAATAAATATAATATGAACTAATTAATTTTCCCTATGAATTTTATCTGCAAATATGACAAGTTATGAGTGTATTAAATATTTTTTTTAATTTATCATCTATATGGATTTTATTTAAAGTCAATTAATTGAATAGTGTTAAAAATTACACTAAAGATATTTTAAAAAAATATAATATTATTAAATTATTTAAAAATAAATAAAAATATTTAAAAATTACAAAGTGAAGATTATACTATTTTAAATGTCATGAAGTATCCATTTGTTTACAATTTACGACACATAATCAAATATATATATATATAACTATTTAATATTTAGAATATTATTACCATAAATAAAATTAAATAGATAAAATAAGTAGAAATCAAAATGAAGAGGTTTAATGTAAAATACAAACGTGTCTAAATATTATTTTTTGAAATTATTTTTACCTATATTCATCTTATCTTCTATATAAATTATTTTGGGACCATTATAAACCGAAAATAAATTTATAATAAATTAATATTTCAAAACATTCCTAATGTGCCCATCCTCCCTATTATAAAAGGAGACTACCTCTACACACAAACTCACACCATTAAAGTCCCTTTTCCAATCCCAATACACTCATCTATGTTTCCAACAACCCTCTATTACTTTTAGAGGCAGCACTTTTGGCATAAAACATCCTAAAGAGACATTTTGATCAAATAAAAAGGAGATACTTGAAAAAGAGGTAATTATTTTATCACCTCTTTCAAAATTATTTCCTTCTTTCACCTCCACTTCTTATGTTGTTCCCATAAAAAATTAATAAATATAGTATCTTATACATGATTATATTTTATTATAATTATGGTACATCCTTATACCACCTTCTATCCATCCTACAATTAATAATATCACCATGCATACGTATCTACGACATACAGTCTATATGCCATTGTGTAATTTTTTATTCAATAATACTTTATTTAGATGGATATAATGACACTTATAATGGGTTTAATTACTGAATATAACATTATAATTATTCAATATAATTATTTTACCATCCTATTCTATACCATTTAACCATTAAGTGAATGATACCATCGCTCGTGCGTATGTACGGCCTACCGTCTCCACGACGTGATGAGATTTATTCTCCACATTTACTATTGAAAAATGATTATAAATTATATATAATATATAATAATGAATAATATGACATAATAATTCTTTTTTATTTATTTATATATATATATATATCATTTATTTCTTCCATTCAATTCAATATGGAAATAGAAACAACGTTCAAGCGTACGTATGACCTATTGTCTCCATGAATGGTATGTACCATTTAATTTATATGGTTATTATATATATTTCTATATTGTATATTTATGATATATAAATAATTTTTTACATTATGGAAGTAAGTAAATCATGATCTAGGTCATAATATCAAACATAAAATGTCAAAACATGTACCATAAATAAGACGATTATTACCCAAAACGTTTCATTAAGATGGAATTTATAAATAAATGGGAAATATAATGTCATAAGTGAATCATATATGATATTATTGATATTATTATGTTTCTGTTAAAAGTTAATAATATGTTTAAACTCAATATACACGAGTTTGAGACATATTTAGAAGAAATCTGACGTAAGGTATGGGATAATTTTTCAATCTTGTTATTATCTGAGATTGTTTATTCATAAGTATTTACTAGGGTATATTTATCATTCATGACAATGTATCCTAATTATATAGTATTATTTCTATTGTTCTAAAAAAAATTCATGTTAATTTTATCCATTAAGAAATTTTTTATAAATTTTATGGAATAAATATTTCTTTTGTTTTCCTTACGATGTACTTTTTTGACTTTTCTTGAAAGAGTATGAGAAGATTTTTTTTTACGTTTTACAGAATGAACATATTTTTATATCTATATAATGATTTAAATAAATTAATCTTCCTCTACATGATTTCATTTTTATCTTTAACTAAATTATTTTCATTTAGAATTGTGTGGCATTTTGATGAAAGGAAATGTTTTTGAAGAAGAGAGGATATTTTCCTTAGGAATTAATTTCATGTGGTTTTCAAAATTATTTTTCATCTAAGATGAAACTCTATAAATAGGATTATATTTATAACCCTATAGTTACTATGATTTTATTATGTTTATGATGAAATAAAATTTAAGAAATCCATTTGTTTTATATCAATTATGATGGAATAAGGTTTAACAAACACATTATTTTTATTAGGATATGATATGGTGAATGTTTTTATGTTTTTGTAGAACATGTATAGATGGTTTTATTTTGAAATTGTTGGGACCTATGTCTCCCTCAAATTTAGTGGGTAGTGATTTATATCTAATGTTATAGACATGGATGTCATGGAAAATAAATCTGTTTTAATAATTCATGGCTCGAAGGAAAAGTTAATCTGGTTCACGAATATATGGCTGTACTAACAAGTAAACCTAATTAAGTAATGGAAATTATCCCCAATGATGTTGTTCACAGAAATACCATGGAGACTATGGGAATCATATTATGTGAGTTTTTTCACAATACTTTTTTTTATACCCATTCTATTTTCTCATGGTAATAATTACAGTATGATTTATGCCTTATGAACTACCAAGATTTATTTCTTGGCACATGATTTTGGAATTTGTTAAATGTGTTAATTTTTTTAATAAAAGTTACATTCATGTTTTTAGGTTATTATGTTTATGTTTTTTATGATATTTTCTATTCTTACCCTTACTACTAATTTGAGCCCACCCTTTTTCATGTTTCCTTTCCCCTGGATATAATGAAACGTTTTAGGTATGAAAAAAGGGGAATATTTTTTTGGGAGATGTTAATGATCATTCACCAAGATAGATGAATATGTTCCATGTTTCTGAAGCCACAAAACTAATAAAGTCTTTGGACATATATTTGTGTAATGTATTATGTATTCCGTAAAATAAATGTAATTTACATGTACTGCAAGCTTGGGTCGTTACAAAGGACCCCCAAAGTGGATGTTCAAACTTGAGTATAATAACAATAGTAAGGTAAATAATACATTGGGGAAACACTCTAGAGTCTATCTCAGTACCATCTATAAACATCATGCTCAATTTTTTCATATCCCTATCATTGGGCATTTGACTATTCCTCGATCATCGGTAATCATGTTTGTATGTGCATCGAGCTACCCATTTAGTGTTAGAGTATTAACCCATAACAACACCACCGATGCATCCTTAACATCTATTAACATTACTAATATGTGTATAAAATTATAATATGTAAATGAAGAAGAATAAAATAATCAATTGTGTGCTCAGTGGTTATGTTCTAACCAAGCTCTCATAAACCCAGACCATTCCTTCATTGGATCTATAATGGAATATTAGTAATAACAGAAGTCATTGTCATCATAAGTTAATAAGTCCCTTAGGTATATCATGTTGTTTCCATTATTCCATCTTGTATTGTGTTGGTCCATATGGTCATCAAGCACCATCTCTGTCAGAGGTCAAACCATAAATATATTATAAATTTTATCTACCTCAGGATATGACAAAAAGTTTCCATACACTGATAATACCAAAGATTAATCTTAGGCCCACCACACCACTACCCTATATCATGGTCCATCGTCATCCTTTTCCTACTTTGAAACTCCCTCATATAATGGTAGCCAAGCCACGATGGTCCACTAATAATTTCCAACAAAAGTAAAACCCTTCAAAATAAATATATTCATAAAAAGAATAAAATAACACATTTAAGAAGAAACATAACATATAAATAATGATTCTTAGTATCCCTATAGACACATAAACATGCATGTGATCAAATTAAAACTTGGGTATCAGGGGTAACACACGAACACATATGTGATCAATATCAAAAATGGGTCTCATAGGCTATATACAAACACTAATGTGATAAAAATAAATAATGGGACTCATGAGTCTAGATTAATAATTTTTTGTGATAGAAGACATTTCTCCAAGAGATGAAGAATATAAATCTGGAGGATGAGATTCCATTGAGTCTAGATCAATAATTTCAATCCTATAAATCCTATTATTTGATCTTTAGACTAGTTAAAATAGATATATAGATGAGAATAATGAGTTTTCTATCTGATGAAATAAGGATAGACGATATCTCACCCTAGAATTAGCTAGAATGAATACCCTAGAAAGCGAATAACATTAGACAGTTAATATAGGGGGAAATTAATAAAAAGGTAACTAGACATTCTTTAATGAAGATCACAAGAATTTTCTCTTAGAAGTTCTTAAACCCACAAATCTATGTGGCCATTTTAGTAGTTTCAAATTCTAAAATAGCCATAACCATGGCATGGTAATTCCCACGATGGATATGGTAGACTCAAATACACCCATCCTATGAAACTAAATATAGGCACACACTATGTAGGGGTGTCGAAACCCAACCCATTTTTACCCATCGGAACATCCACTACAATATTGTGGTATCCATTATGGTCTTGGTCCATAAAGTGACATCCAACATCCCACACCCAAAGCCACATCCCATTATGGGAATGTTGGTCTTTCATGTTTCACATATGAATGATCCAGGTAGAAAAAATCTTACAAAATTGTGTGATTATATCTGTGGTTTACACTAAAATTCCTAACACCCAATACAATTCACCAGCAACCTCCAACTCAAAAAAATATATGGTAAAACATAAAAAGTCACGAAAACACCATTTATGGAATTTGTAAGACTAAATTAATCCACCAAGTAAAAACAAGGGTTCTATACCATGATTAAAAAGAATCTTTATAGTGACCCTTATTCTACCATCAATCCCAAATAACATGAATTTTGTTATATAAAGGTTATATATTCTTTCATATCTTTAAATTTTGAGTCCCAACTATGGAGGCGAAGAATTAGAAATTACGAGAAGTTGAATATTTTTAATTACATTCTTACAGGGAGGGTAAAATAGTTATTTAATAGTTCTAAAAATAATATATTCACAACACCACATAATTTATGATTTGGTTTTTATGTTTGGATAGTGATTTCATAATTTATATTGTGGTTAGATTTTCAATGAATTTGAGTGTTCCTAATTTTTTTTATTCATTTTAGTATTTTATATTTAAAAATATTATTTTTATTCAATTGATAATGTGGATTGAGATATTTTAGTAGTGATTAAAAGGACACACACACACATAGATATGTATATCTATATTAAAATATAATATTTTGTGGTAAATTTCATTATGTGTTGACGTTTAAGGTATTATGAATTATAAGGTTAGTTGAATCAAAGTAAGTAATGGAAAATAAAAAGAACATTATTTTACCTATATGGAATTAGATTAATGATGGGAGTTAAAGGGAAATAAATAGAAAGGAATAGAGAGACTTTATTTTACACTATGGGAACATGACATTAAGAACCTCTATTATATATTTCATCCCAGGAGAAAACTATAATAAATTTATCTGTGTGGAAAATTGATATATAGAAATATGAATAATGAGAATGTGGATTAATGATTGGTGGTATGTATCATTGGATTAAGAACATTCATTCCTCATATAATTTAGGTAGGTAACCCAAACATTCATATATTCTTTAATCTTTTGAATCTACCTTGTTCTTGATTCATTAAATCGGTATATTAATCATAGTAATCATATAGAATCATGGAATGATGTAATCAAAATTGAAAATAAATTGTTATCATGCAATTTATGGAACCATTATTCTTGATAAAAAATTTAAATAAGGGAAAATTTTGTTATGTTGGATTATTATGAAATTTTTTATGGGGAAACTAAAATATAAATATAGATTAGAAAGGAATTATAAGATAATATAATTCTCAATAATAAATATGGATGTCAGTTAATGATGGAAATGATGATGAAGAGTGAATTGATAAATAAAATGAATGAAATAAAATATTATATAGGAATATATTAATTGATATAAGTGTTGGTAGATTATAAATTGAAATAAATAAATTTTCAGATTACTATATTGGAATTTTAATAATGCAGCAATGCCCTTAATAATGTTTCTAGAGGAGGGAATGTGTCTATAAATCTTGACATTTGAAATGCCTTTTACCCCATGTAAGGGAATATTATCTTCAAATCTCTCCAGAGTTTTGGGTTCAATGAGATCATTATAAACCGGATCCACTCTCTCTTCAATTCTGCTTCCCTTTCCATCCTGGTTAATGGATCTCCTAATGGTTATTTTAAATGCACCAAAGGAGTTCTTCAAGGTTACCCCTTATCTTCTATCATGTTTTCCATTGTAGAAGAGTACCATAGAAGACTCCATACTATCATTGTAGAACAAAATAAACTAAAACCCATTCAAGTGGACCGAAATCTAAATGATCCCACCCATTTTCAATATTTTGATGACATTATCCTATTTCTCATTGGGAGTAAAAGGAATATTCTCAATCTGTAAATGGTTTTATCCCACTATGAGTAAGTCTCTAGAAAAAACATTAGCTTGAGCAAATCGTTTATCTTCTTTGGAAGAAAAATTTCCCACTAACAGGAAATTTAACATCATCGAAAACCTAGGTATCAAGAAAGGTACCCTCAACTTCATGTAACATCCCAGGTAAATAATGAATAAAGACTTATCATATTTCTTAATATTTACGAATTAAATATTAATTTTACTTTAAATGGGTTGCTATGTTCGATAGCGTACCCGATACGCAACAAAGAGTTTCATTGAAATCTTACGTTGCATACTAGTAAATAAATAATATAATTTTAAATGGTAGTTAACACGTAGCTGTTGTATTGGTGGGAATGAATAAAAATTACTAAAATATTATTATATATGTTTTTTAACTAATTTTAAATTTGTCCAATAATGGATAAAGGCTAAAAATACGAAAAGAATTCAATTTTATGCATATATACTCTAATTTTCACTAAAGGTCCACTTATCGCCTTTTAATGGAGAACCATCATTAAATATAGTTTTGGTTACTCTTATACATTCAATTGGACCAAATTAAATTCTTCTTTATAATCGGTACATCAAAATTTACTTTCTGTAAATTTTTGGTATTTTTCAGATAAAGTTCTTTTTTTAATGAATAGTGAAAAATGTTGTATTTTAATTCAAAACCACTTTTTAATCTAATTTATTTATATGATTATATTATATTTTGATTTGGTTTTAGAGTTGAATTAGAATATATTTTTACCATTTAATCCAATAGTGGACGTTGGAATTAATTTCACATTGAAATTGGACTTAAACTAGTGTCAATCATTTGATACTTATTGTTTCATAATAACACACTATTTCCTCTGACAGTGGGAATTAATTATTAAATTAATTAATACAACTTATATGATTTTAATTTTATAAAATAGACATAATTTTTGAATTTGAAATATCAAATATAGCTTAGGGTGATGTTTTGGTATTTTTCTGAAAAATATCAATTTTAGATGAATAGTGAAACCACTAAGTGGTTCTTAAAAAACTGATTTTTTCGTTTAAATGAAATTTTACCACCTCTGTGTTTTGAATTTAAAAAAATCCAACATACATGGTTTTCATTAATAATAAAAATGTGGTTCAATGGGATTAAAATAATTTTTTGGTGAATAGTAACTTTTAAGTTTTAATCGCGATTAGAGGTAATCAGTGTAATTTAAGGTAAGAATAATGTTTTAATAATATGAAATGACCTAGACACATGTCCTACCTTTATTTTATGTGTCATTACCGACCAAGAAAATCCATGTGTCAACATGGGGACCCCATGGAGCCACTTTCGAAGGAAAATGACATTAATATCTTTTTATTTAATGTTAAAGTAAAAATGTCACAAACATGAGTTGATTTACTAAAACAATTTTTAAGTGGGGTTATACAAGTCATATTTTTTACTATAAATATTCATTATAAATCTGAAATTATATACTAAATCATGATATTATTTTTATAATTTTTAGACATTAAATATATTAAATTATTTATGACACCATGATGATGCAGCGATTACCTCATTATTTAATGATTTAAATAAAAGGAAAAGATAATGTAAAATATAAGACCTAAACATGTAAAAAAACCTATTGGATGGGTATATTTAGAACCATTATCACCTTATCCTCGAATTATGTCAATTTGGGACCTTTTAAATCCGAAACTCGTTTTAAAATAAAGTAACATTTCTTTACTTTCCAAGAGTGCCCCTCCTCTCCTCTTATAAAAGGCCCCCACCTCTACCACCTTACCCACACCTCTCAAGCCTTTGGTTCGTCCAAGATCTGCCCATTTTGTCTCTCCAAATCCCTCTATTACTCCTAGAACCCTCACTTTGGGAAAAATTCTTCCCATGGAAGCCTTTGATCTCAAATCTAAGAGAGTTACCCGATTTTAAGGTAATGTCTTCACTTGTGTTCTTTTGTTTTATTTTGATTTTCCAGCCCCCTAAACTCTTTTTATTCATTTGTTTTGTAAAAAATCCAGTATCTTTAATATACTAGGATGTTGTTATAATAAGAATTAGATCTTCACTTACACACACCTACATCTAATGGTTAAAGAACATACTGTTTCGGTGGATGGCACATTTCTGCCACACAAAACGATGATTGTTCAATATTCTTCTAACACCTTCAAAGGTGGCCATTAAGATGCCACTATATTTATATATGATATATAATATGTTTACGTTTTCCTTATTCTTCTTTATTTTTCATTTATGTCATACCTTTGTGGCTTCCATTATGGGTATATGCGATATCTTCATTTTTGGAAGTGCGGACTACCGCCCCTTCAAAGTGATTTGATTCGTTAATGCCTTATGTGGGACATTTAAAGGATGGACTTAATGTTATTATATATGATGTATGATACATAGAAATTATGAATATAATTTTGGAATTAAAATATACAAACTTATCTTTTAGTTTTAATTTCATTAATATGACATAGAAATGAAAGTAGTGTTCATGCGTACGTACGAATTACCGTCTCCATGAACAGTGCATTTCATTTCTTACCTGTAAATGATTATGTAATATTATAATTATATTTATATGATGGATATATATGATATATTTGATATCCAAATCATTAATATCATTCTGGATATAATGAACCTTTGACCACACGAACAACATGTAATTGCAAGAAGTCCACTTTCGACTTAAGAACCAAATATCGACAAAATAAAAATTATTAACTTAAATGATTACATAATGTTTATAACATGGTCATAAGTGATATAAAAGTAATAATTAACTTGAAATAGGTTCTTAAGAAAGTATAAATTAACTCATGTTTATTATTCAGGACGTTAAAGAACGATCGAGTCAAGTCGGACCCGAGGTAAGGGACTTCGTCTCAATCTCCTTTCATTGAGGAATATTTCGTTTTATACACAACTTTCTTTTGTACGGTGCGTAAACCCTTTTGACTTTTACTTTTATAAAAATGGAATCTTTTTATACGAAGAGTTTTACTAAATGACAAACGAAATGTTTCTTTTAACATACGCGGTGACAACTACCTTTTCCGCTGCCACGAGTATTATTTGGTCTTTGGCTTCCTCAACAAGCCGTAATGTTTTTAAAATGAAATAAATATCATATACACTTTTCTTTATTTTGGTATTGAAAATGGTTTTTATAATGGATTTTTTATGTCAATATATTTAAGTGTTATATTATGATCAAAGTGTGGAAATGTTTTCTTTCCATTATATTTGTTGTATGTCTTATGATTTTTTAATGGTACTTGGACATTTGACGGGTGGTTACATGATAAACCATGTGACGATTGGTGTCGTGAAACCAGGATGGGTGGTTACATTATAACCTCCAATGCATTGGGTATGGAAGTCAGCCATATGGGCATTCCATTAAGTGATATGTGTGGAAGTCGACCATATGGTTATTCCATTTAAGTATCTTTATGTCCCAAGTTACATTTATATGTTATGTGATCTTTATATGGGTTGTATGGTAATATTTTGGTTACAAAAGGGTAAGTAAAGATCCTTTATTCAGTGAATATTTTTTACTACTTCATAAAGGTGAAATGTATTACTTTGATAATGTATACATGGTTTACATTTTGTTTTGATAAACTAACAGCTTTCATTCTTTGTTTATCCCCTACTGAGCTTTTTATGCTCACCCCTAGTTTTTTTGAAATGTTTTTCATAGGACTTACTATGGAATGTAGTCAAGGATGGGATCAAGGGAAAGTCATGCTATATAAAACATGGAACTAGACATGTTTCTTTTTAAGAGTTTTTATTCTATGGAAACATTGAAGAAGTGTCTACTTTGTAATATTTTGAGATGTAATAGCTATTTCATAATTATCCAAAACTATAAACCTGAAAAGATACTCAATGTGAATTATTCATTTAATTCAATATTAAGTAAGGTTTAAGGTCGGGGCCTTATAGTTGGTACCAGAGGTCAGTTTAGACAAATTTAAGAGTTGGAAAATTGTTAAATTATAAATTAATTTATGGTATGACTGAAATGATATAGCATTTAATGATTTCCATGTTTCTTCGCCTAAGATATTTCTGTGTTCAAAATGGTTTTCCGTAGAGGAAACAAAGCAGCTATGTTGGGACGACATCAGGGGGAAGACAACCTTCCAAATCAGCAACCTGAGATGGTCGGAATCGGAACTGAACAGTTTGTTGCAGTGATGACATAGTGGACTTAGGCTACAAATGGTGGTGGTATCCATGCACGAGATCAGCCAAATCAACCGCAGAGTAACATTTCAATGGTGGAACATTTCATGAGGCAACATCCCCCATCATTTAGAGGATCATATGACCCCATGCAAGATGAAGGATGGATTAAAGCACTGGAGAATATTTTTGATGTCATGGGGTGTTCAAAACATCAAAAGGTTAGTCTTGCTATTTACCATTTAGAAGGTGAAGCTGATCAGTGGTGGTCGATGGTGAAAAATATCAGGGCTGGTGATGAGATTGATGATCTTCACAGGGACGAATTCAATGGTATGTTTCTTGAGAAATATTTTCCTAAGGTGGTTCGTCTTAGGATGGAAAACGAGTTCCTAGAATTGAGGCAGGAGGATGACTCAGTGGTTGCTTATGAAGAAAAGTTCACTCGATTGTCAAGGTATGCTCCAAACTTCATACAAGATCTTGATAGTAAAATAAACTGTTTTTACTCAGGGTTAAAGCCAAAGTATCGAAGGGATTTAGCTTCTTGTGAGTTCAAATGTTATGAAAAACATGTTTGGTGTGCGGAGAAGGTGGAAATGGAGTTTTCCAATGATCAGGTGTTCTTTGACAAAAAATAGAATAAGAGGTCTAGTTGGCAGGCAAATGGGATGAATTCATCAAAGAAACAAGGAGGTAAGAAGACCAAATATCTATCCTGTGAGAAGTGTGGTAAAATTCATCCTGGAGAATGTTTATCCAAGTCTGGAAAGTGATTTTGGTGTGGTAAGTCAGGTCATATTGCTCGTAACTGTAAGGAAGATGATCAAGCAGGCAATGAAAAGCCAGCGGTAAGATGTTTTAAGTGTAATGAAATGGGTCATTATGCAAATGTGTGTCTAACGAAGAACCGAACTGGGGAAAAGCAGACAGACTACAAGGAGAAAGGGGTGGTGAAATCCTTTGCAACTACTTCATCAGATGTTGGGCCATCAAATGAAGTAGTATCAGGTACACGGTTTGTTTGTTCAGATTATTCCAATGTGTTTTTTGATTCAGGGTCTACACATTCTTTAATTTCTGAGATGTTTTCTAGTAAATTGTAAATTACATCTCAAGATATGAATCCTTAACTTATGGTAAAAACACCCGGAGGGAACGTTGAGACAAAAAGGAATTATAAGAACCTTCATATCCTTGTGTGCGGAAATAATCTACCAGCAAACCTTATTTTTTTTCTCTAGTAGAGTTTGATGTTATTTTGGGCATGGATTGGCTTTCAGTTTATCATGCTAAGATTGACTTCAGAGCTAAAATGGTTTCTTTTCAGAAATATTTTCAGTTTGTGTAAAATAATGAACCATTGATTTTGATAACATGTCATGAATTTGAGAAACTAGTAAAATATGGAAATGAATTTTACCTAGCACATATTGTTGAAAATAAAGGAACTATTCAGATTAATGATGTGCCAGTGGTAAATGAGTATCTTGATGTTTTTCCTGATGAGTTGCCTAGTATTATTCATGATCGGGAAGTTGAATTTACTGTTGACTTAGTTCTTGATTCTAATCCAATTTCAAAACCCCCTTATCGAATGGCTCAAGTTTAACTTTTAGAGTTATAGAAGCAATTTCAGGAGTTATTAGATAAAGGTTTCATTCAACCTAGAACATCACCATGGGGTGTTCCTGTCTTGTTTGTTAAAAATAAAGATGGCTCAATGAGACATTTCATTGATTATAGAGCCTTGAATAATATTACTGTTAAGAACAAGTATCCTTTGCCTCATATCGATGATTTGTTTGATCAGCTCCAGGGAGCTCAGTATTTTTCGAAGATTGACTTGAGGTCGAGGTACCATCGGTTGAAATTAAAAGAATCAGACATTCCGAAGACTGTGTTCCATACTAGATATGGCCATTATGAATTTGTAGTTATGCCTTTTGGGATAACCAATGCTCCTGCTGTATTCATGGACCTTATTAATAGAATTTTCCATGATTTCTTGGATAAGTTTGTGGTTGTTTTAATTGATGATAATTTGGTGTTTTCTAAAAGTAAAGAGGAGCATGAATGTCATTTAAGGGTTATCTTGCAAACCTTATAAGAAAAGAAACTGTAGGGAAAATTTAGCAAGTGTGATTTTTGGTTACAACAAATTTCTTTCCTGGGTCACATTTTTTCAGAAGATGGCATAACTGTTCATCCTGCAAAAACAAAAGTTGTTGAAGAATGGCCAAGACCCACAAATGTAACTAAGATCTGTAGTTTTCTTGGTTTGGCAGGTTACTACCGAAGGTTTGTTGAAAATTTTTCACGATTATCTAGTCCAATGACTAAGCTAACTCGGAAGGGTTTTAAGTTTATCTGAACAAAATAATGTGATGATTGTTTTCAGGAGTTGAAAAGATGATTGGTGAATGATCCATTTTTGGCACTTCCTTCCAGGAATGGTGACTTTGTTATATACAGTGATGATTCATTGAAAGGACTTGGATGTGTCCTTATGCAGAATGATCAGGTAATTGCTTAATCTTCACGCTAGTTGAAAATTCGTGAGGTAAATTACCCTACACATGATTTGGAATTAGCTGCTGTTGTTTTCGCTTTAAAAATTTGGAGGCACCATTTGTATGGAGTAAAGTGTGAAATATATACTGATCACAAAAGATTAAAATATATATTCACTCAGAAATAATTGAACATGATACAGAGGAGATGGATGGAATTAATCAAGGATTATGATTGTACAATTCAATACCATCTGAGAAAAGCAAATAAAGTGGCTGATGCTTTGAGTCGAAAAAGTAATGCTTTATTAACCATGCTAAGTTTGGAACGAGATCCTTTGATTTTTGATTTGATGAACTTTGGCATAGAAGTTGTTGGTGCAGGATGTTCTTCTATTTTGATTTCGGTATCAGTGAGATCGTCCCTATCAGACAGAACTAAGGAAGCACAGAGAGAAGACAGTGAGTTTCAGAAAAAGGTAGAGCTGGTTCAGAAGGGTAAGTTGCCTAAATTCAACATTGATAATGATTGTGTTTTGAGGTTTGGAAATAGATTATGTGTGCTTGGTGATTCACAGTTGACGAATGAGTTGTTATGTGAGGCTCATAGTTCCCCGTTTTCAGTTCATCCTGGCAGTACTAAGATGTACAGAGATCTGCGGGAGTATTACTGGTGGGATGGAATGAAAAGAGATATTGTTGATTTTACTGTGAAGTGTTTGACTTGTCAGCAGGTTAAAGTAGAGCGGCAGTTACTGAAAGGGATGATTCAACCTTTACCAGTGCCAGAGTGGAAATGGGAAAACATATCCATTGACTTTTTTGTAGGATTACTGAAGACAACTCGAAGTAATAATGCAATCTGGTTTATTGTTGATCGATTAACTAAATCTGCTCATTTCCTTTCCATACGAGATACATTTTCCCTAGATCAAATTTCCCATTTGTATCATAAAGAGATAGTCAGGTTATAAGGATTTCCTCACCCCATTGTGTCTGATCATGATCTCAGGTTTACTTCTAACTTTTATAAAGGCCTTAAGAAGTCGTTGGGTACTGAATTAAATTTTAGTACAGCTATTCATCTACAATCAGATGGTAAGTCAGAATGAACAATTTAGACATTTGAGGATATGCTACGTGCTTGTTCGATGGATTATCAGGGAATTTGGGACCAACATCTTTCTTTGGTTGAGTTTTCTTATAATAACAGTTTTCATTTGAGTATACAGATCGCACCATTTGAGGAATTATATGGGAAGCGGTGTTGTACTCCAGCTTTTTGGGATGAAGTGGGTGAAAGGAAGCTGATGGGACTAGAATTGGTAGAAGAGATGGCAGGAAAAGTTCAGTTGATTCAGAAACACACGAGAACAGCTCAGAGCAGACAGAAAAGTAATGCGGATAACCGGAGGAAGGATCTATCTTTTGAGGAAGGTGATCATGTTTTTCACAAGGTTTCTCCATGGAAATGTGTGATGCGATTTTGTAAGAAAGGAAATCTGAGTCCAAGGTTCATTGGACCATATGAAATTCTGGAGAGAGTTGGATCAGTTGCATACATATTGGCATTACCTCAGAGTTTATCTCAGGTACACAATTTTTTTCATGTTTCGATGTTGAGAAAGTATATGCCAGATCCATCTCATGTTTTGAGCCCGGAGGTAGTTCAGTTGGAAGAGAATCTCTCTTATGAAGAACAACCAGTCCAGATTCTTGACTGAAGAGAGTAGTTGTTGTGAAATAAGGTAATTTACCAGGTAAAGGTTTTGTGGAAAAACCATATGGTTGAAGTGGCAACGTGGGAATCTGAAAATTCTATGAGGGATAAATACCCCCACTTATTTTGATAAGTGAATAAAATTGCGAGGACGCAATTCCCAAAAGGGGGGAATGATGTAACATCCCAGGTAAATAAAGAATAAATCCTTTTCATATTTATTAATATTTAATAATTAAATATTAATTTTACTTTAAAGGGGTTGCTATGTTGGATAGCGTACCCGATACGCAACAAAGAGTTTCATTGAAATCTTATGTTGCACACTAGTAATAAAATAATATTATTTTAAATGGTAGTTAACACGTAGCTGTTGTATTGGCGGGAATGAATATAAATAACTAAAATATGATTATATATGTTTGTTAACGACTTTTACATTTATCCAATAACGGATAAAGGCTTAAAATAAGAAAATAATTCAATTTTAGGCATATATACTCTAATTTTCACTAAAGGTCCACTTATCGCCTTTTAATGGCGAACCGTCATTAAATATAGTTTTGGTGATCTTATACATTCTATTGGACCAAATAAAATTATTCTTTATAATCGGGACATCAAAATTTACTTTGGGTAAATTTTTGGTATTTTTCTGATAAAGTTCATTTTTAATGAATAGTGAAAAATGTTGTATTTTAATTCAAAACCTCTTTTTAATATAATATATTTATATGATTAGATTATCTTTTGATTAGGTTTTAGAGTTTAATTAGATATATTTTTACCATTTCATACAATAGTGGTCATTGGAATTAATTTCACTTTGAAATTGGACTTAAACTAGTGTCAATCTTTTGATACTTATTGTTTCATAATAACACGCTAATTTCTCTGACAGTGGGTATTAATTATTAAATTAATTAATAAAACTTATATGTTTCAAATTTTTTAAAATATACAACATTTTTGAATTCTGAATATCAAATATATCTTAGGGTGAAGTTTTGGTATTTTTCTAAAAAACATCAATTTTTGATGAATAGTGAAACCACTAAGTGGTACTTAAAAAAACTGATTTTTCATTTAAATGAAATTTTACCACCTCTTTTTATTGAATTTCAAAAAATACAACATAAATGGCTGTCATTAAGAAGTAAAATGTTGTTCAATGGGATTAAAATAATTTTTTGGTGAATAGTAACTTTTACGTTTTAATCGCGATTAGAGGTAATTAGTGTAATTTAAGGTAAGAATAATGTTTTAATAATATTAAATGCCCTAGACACATGTCCTACCCTTATTGGATGTGTCATGGTCGACCACGAAAATCCATGGGTCAACATGGGGACCCCATGGAGCCACTTTGGAAGGAAAATGACATTAATATCTTTTTATTTAATGTTAATGTAAAAATGTCACAAACATGAGTTGATTTACTAAAACAATTTTTAAGTGGGGTTATACAAGTCATGTTTTTTACTATAAATATTAATTAGAAATTTAAAATGATTTCCTACATCATGATATTATTTTTAAAATTTTTAGACATTAAATAAATTAAATTATTTAATACACCATGATAATGCAGCGATTACCTCATTATTTAACGATTTAAATAAAATGAAATAATAATTTAAAATCTAAGACCTACACTTGTCAAAAATATATTGGATGGGTATATTTCGAACCCTTATCACCTTATCCTTGAATTATTTTAATGTGGGATCTTTTAAATCTGAAACACATTTTAAAATAAAGTAACATTTCTTTACTTTCCAAGAGTGTCCCTCCTCTCCTCTTATAAAAGGCCCCCACCTCTACCACCTTACCCACACCTCTCAAGCCTTTGGTTCGGCCAATATCTGCCCATTTTGTCTCTCCACATCCCTATATTACTCCTAGAAGCCTCACTTTGGGCATAAGTCTTCCCAAAGAAGCCTTTGAGCTCAAATCTAAGAGAGTTGGCCGATTTTACGGTAATGTCTTCACTTGTGTTATTTTGTTTTATTTTTCTTCTCCAACCCCCTAAACTCTTATTATTCATTTCTTTTGTAACAACTACAGTATCTTTAATATACTAGGATGTTGTTATAAGAAGAATTAGAGCTTCAATTACACACACCTACATCTAATGGTTAAAGAACATGTTGTTTCTGTGGATGGAGAATTTCTGCCTCACGAAATGATGATTGTTCAATATTCCTCTAACACCTTCAAAAGGTGGTCATTAATATGTCACTATATTTATATATGATATATAATATGTTTATGTTTTCCTTAATCTTATGTATTTTTCATTTATGTCATACCTTTGTGACTTCCATTATGGGTATACGCGATATCTTCATTTTAGGAAGTGCGGACTACAGCCCCCTCAAAGTGATTTGATTCGTTAATACCTTATGTGGGACTTATAAAGGATGGATTTAAAGTTATTATATATTATTTATGTTACATATAAATTATGAATATAATTATGGAATTAAAATATACATACCTCTCATTTATTTTTAATTCCATTAATATGACATAGAAATGAAAGTAGTGTTCAAGCGTACGTACGGCTTACCGTCTCCATGAACGGTGCATTTCATTTCTTACCTATAAATGATTATTTAATAATATAATTACATGTATATGCTGGATATATATGATATATATGATATCCAAATCATGAATATAATTCTGGATATAATGAACCTTTGACCACACGAACAACATGTTATTGTAAGAAGTCTACTTTCGACTTAAGAACCAAATATCGACAAAACAAACATTATTAACTTAAATGATTACATAATGTTTATAACATGGTCATTAGTGATATAAAAGTAATAATTAACTTGAAAAAGGTTCTTAAGAAAGTATAAATTAACTAATGTTTATTATTCTGGGCATTAAAGAACGATCGAGTCAAGTCGGACCCGATGTAAGGGACTTCCTCTCAATATCCTTTCATTGAGGCATATTTCATTTTATACACAACTTTATTTTGTACGGTGTATAAAACCCTTTGAATTTTACTTTTATACAAAATGAATCTTTTTATATGAAGCATTTTACTAAATGACTAAAGGAATGTTTCTTTTAACGTACGCGGTGACAACAACCTTTTTCGCCACCGCGAGTATTATTTGGTCTTTGGATTCCACAACAAGCCGTAATGTTTTTAAAATGAAATAAATACCATATACTCTTTTATGTATTTTGGTATTGAAAATGGTTTTCATTATGGATTTGTTATGTCAATATATTTAAGTGTTATATTGTGATCAAAGTGTGGAAATGTTTCATTCCATTATATTTGTTGTATGTATTATGATTTTATAATGGTAATTGGACATTTGATGGGTGGTTACTTGATAAACCATATGACGGGTGGTGTTGTGAATACCAGGATGGGTGGTTATGTTATAACCTCCAATGCATTGGGATGGAAGTCGTCCGTATGGCTATTCCATTAAGTGATAGGTGTGGAAGTCAACCATATGGTTATTACATTTAAGTATGTTTATGTCCCAAGTTACCTTTGTATGTTATGTGATCATTATATGGGTTTTATGGTAATCTTTTGGTTAAAAAAGTGTAAGTAATGATCTTTTATTCAGTGAATAGTTTTTACTAATTCATAAAGGTGAAAAGTATTACTTTGATAAAGTATACATGGTTTACTTTTTTTTTTGATAAAGTAACAGTTTTCATTCTTTGTTTATCCCTTACTAAGCTTTTTATGCTCACCCTAAGATTTTTTGAAATGTTTTTCACATGACTTACTGTGGAATCGGGTCAAGGATGGGATCAAGGGAAATTCATGCTATATAAAACATGGAACTAGACATGTTTCTTTTTAAGAGTTTTTATTCTATGGAAACGTAGTAGAAGTGTCCACTTTTTAATCATTCGAGCTGTAATAGTTATGTCCTAATTCTCTAAAACTCTAAACCTGAAAAGATCCTAAATGTGAAATATTCATTTAATTCAATATTAAGTATGGTTTAATTATGGGGCCTTATAATTCACTTACATGGAAGTTCCCTTATTCTTGGTAATAGCTAAAGCTATATACTTCACTTCTGTTGTAGACCAGGTTATCAGCCAACATTCCTCTTGGAAAGGAAAATCTCTATCCATAGCTGGTAGGGTTTTCCTTGTTAAGTATCCCATTATCTCCAAACAAATTTACTCTCTTATGATTTATAAATGGATGGATTCTCTCTTGAAGCGAATTAATGGGTACATAAATTTTTTTTGGACTAATAGAATCCTAGAAAGAAATCTCATCACTATCCCTTGGACTACCTGCTTCAAACCGTTAGAGAATAGTGTTCTAGGAATAATGAATCTCAAGCTCTTTAATTTGGCCTTACAAGCCAAACATATATGGACATTAATCAATCCTAATGATTACTCCATGGATTTTTTTCAGAAAAAATTCCTAGAAAAGTTAAGAAAATTAAACCTGAGCTATTCCAACTCTTCGATATGGCCCTCCATTAGAGACTCATTTTCCAACATTATGAGTAACTCTAGATGGATGGTTAGTATGAATTCCTCTCTTAATTATTGGAATGATAACTAGTCTGGCACCCCCTCATTGCTATGTTTCCTACTAACTCCCCTCCATAAAATATCAACTGCACTATCCAGGAGGTTATGCACTCCAATTACCCTAACCTCCCTGAGTCCAGTATGCATATTGTTGATAATCATCCCTTATCTAATGCGTATTATTGCCTCATTTGGGAACCATCTCACAAAAAAAAAATTAGACTCTAAAAGTTTTTTACAATCATAGTTTCTCTAACTCTGATCCCCACTTTAATTAGTTGAAACATTTTGACAATGATTTGATCGAACCCTCTAGACTAAACCTTATCTGCTGCATTGCTCATAATCAAATTCCTAATGAAGTCTCCCTCCAGTATTTTGGTATCCAAATCTACTCTCAATTTCATATGTGTCATCAACATAGATAAGATAATAACCATATTTTCTTATCTTGTGCTACAAATTCAGCTCATTGGAATTATATTACTGACCTGTTTTACTGTAGATGGCTTTGTTCTAACTCCAGTATTGCTCAAATAAAGAGGTGTGTGGAGTTTTATTACTCGCAAAAAATCAATAATATCTTTATTTATACTCTTTTTGAACTCCTCCACCTTACCTAATATGATAGAAATAATATCTTTCATCATAGACACTCTTTAAATCCTAATGCAGGTCGGATGAGAATTCTCATTGCTATCCAGGATGCTGCCTTCATTCAAAAAGCTCACTGAAACAACTCTGTTAGGGACTTTTTGATCCTTCGGTGTCTCAGAATTGAAGGCACATACAAAAAAATTGAGGAATTCAATTGAAGTGTTTTGGTAGTCTCAAATTCCAGGTTGGATCAAGGTCAATGTGGATGGAAATATCAAAGGAAATCCGGGTCAAGCAGGCTTTCGAGCTGTTTAGAGAGATTTTCTGGGTCACTCCCATTGATGTTTCTATGGAAGCTGTAGTAATGCCTCTTCCCTAGAAGATAAAATGATGGTTGTGATCCAGGATATTGAATTTTTCAAAATCAAAGGCTGGAACCACATTTGGATTGAAAGTGAATCAACCACCATTATTCAAGCCATTCGGAATGGAGTGGTATACTTTTCCTAGCCGCTTACTTCCCGATGGATGAAATGTCTGGACTCGCTCTGTGATATCTGATTCATTCCCACTCATACTTATCATAGAGAGAATTTGGTAGTTGATGGGATTTCCAATAAGGGAATCAACCAAAGTATTACTTGGCACAAGGACCTCCCAGCTGAGATTCTTACTCTCTATGATAGTGATTGTAATAAAATACCTTCATTCAGACTCTTGATGTTTCCATCATTTTTATAATAAATTGCGCCTTTTTCTTTGACTAAGGCATCTCTTTAAAAGAAATTTAATTAAGAGAATTGTATTTTTTGTGAAATGATGAATAGGGGTGTTCAATTATGTCATAAAATATATATTTTAATTTATTTGTAGAAGTGGTAAATATTAGGTTGTTTGAATATTAATATTATAAAATTAATATTGGTTATAATTAATAAATAAATTCTTAATGAACTATTTATAAAGGGAAAGAAGAAAAATGATGAAGAGGAATATGATAATGATGAATTATTGTAGTTTATGATTAATAATCCGTGTTTTAATTATTTTCATATGTTGTTTATGTTGTAACATATTATTGGAAATTCATATTGAATAATATGTGATATTTATTGATATCCCCAACATCAAATTACATCTTAGAGTAGTTAAATATTCCAAATATTACTTTAGAGTAAATATAGATAAATTTATGAACATTAATTGGTTGTACAAATATAGAATGGGGTTCACGCCACATTCAATCAAAATGTATTGATGTGACTATGAGGGATGGGGGGATCAATTTTAAGTGAGATACATAATGAAATACTATACAATCATGGGATCATTATACATTACAGATTTGAAAAATCCTTCTAAAAGTGAGATATAAGGGGTGTTGTGTTTCCAAAATGGTTAATTCCATATTGTCACTATGTCAATCCATTTATAGTTGGTGTAATGAAGCGTGATTATAAGGAGAAGTATTGATTATTGGATTTTTTAATAATTCTGGTTGAACTTTAATATATTATGAATCCTTAGATAACCCCCACTAATGTAAATATATAGAGGTGTGTATTTGGAATGGTGTTCGGGATGATGTGGATCTGTTAAAATGATTCCATGATATGTGTTGTCTATGTGATGATGTTGTGTAAATTTATTATGCTAGGGATTTCAAAAATCTTAGTGATATGGTAAATTAATACCTATGATGTAAATTTTTGCAGACCTAGTTGAGATTGTATTGTATCTATTTAGTTTAATAATATTCCCAAAATCATTGATATATTTGGGATTATGTGGGAGATAAAATGAATTATAGGTGTATGAATCCATTTATGAATGTGATATTGTTATGAAAATTGGGATTAGTTTTCAAATTTGAACTATAGTAATAATGATTATTATGATAAGATTGATGATAGAGTTGATGATATGAATATCTATAAATGATTTATGGTTTATGGTTGTGACAATGTAGGCTGAGTTTTCGGGAGACCCTAAGTTTGGATACACGGTAATGTATCGAGTATCACTATGGCAAGATATTATCCCAACTTATATAGGTTGTGGTGGGGCGAGTTACTATTGGTGGAAACCTAAAAAAATGTGAGTCCTTGTGGGTAGATAGTTTCCCAACCCATAGTTTTGGGTGGTTAATGATTTCCCTCTCAGTGGATAGATAATATATTTTTGAGAAATAATTAAAGAGTTCCTTAGGATAGATAAATACTCAAGGATGATAATGAAAATATAGGGTGTTCTGTCTAGGTCAAAAGATACATATTTATGTTTATATGGATGACTATATTCAGTGATTTCGTTAGGGTTAGATACATGTTTGTTATGGGTTCTGTATTAGTGAGGTCCATTTTGGTATATAACTATTTGGAATTAGTATAGCATAGTTTTTGTGGGTGGTGAGATATATGGTTCCAAACGAGAGAAGTGATTGTTGTGGTATAGTTCTGGTTTCATGATGATATATGAAGGAAATATTATAAAAATTTCAAAGTGATAATATTTTATGGCATGGAATATAAGATATTTGATTAATGGATTTGGGAGATACTTTTTGGTTTATTTTTTTTGCTTGATGAATTGATTTATTTGTATGATTCATTCACATGGACATATGGGTGTTTTAGAAAGGAAATTATTATGTGTTTTTATATATTCGAACATTTTTATAAAACTGTTTTTATACTATCTAGAGAGAATTTGTGGAAATTTCATATGACCGTAGTTTTGTATTTGATATACCATTTCGTAGAGGTCAATTTCATGATACCTTTCCAATGGTATAATGTAGATGCTAAAGTTATAGTTATTTTTACATTTTTTAATATAGTATAATATGAAATTAATTTAATCAGGGTATTATTATATCAGTAATGGTTTTTTCATATATACTGGATTGGGTTTTCTTTAGTCTTTATAATAAAGGCTAATACATTGAATATATGTGTGACATTATAACCATTGTGTTAGTTGACAACCCATGACATACAGAATGTGGTCTTCAGCAGTCACATTCTAACTCATTGTTGGTTTTAGTGGATTACGAGTGGGGATTGTTAATGAAACGAACTATATTATTGACAATTTATAGAAAAAAACTAGTACATAACCATTTCTAATACCATTTTATAACTACCTGACCCAGGTATGTGAAGCCTGAGACCTGAATCCGACCACCAAATGGCCGCAAACAATATCCCTGATCACGAGAGCCTGGGAACTATTATAATGGGAAAAACCATTATAAAATGATTTTCTATTGAATTGTATTAATCAATGAATATATGTATGGTAAATTTATTTTATTAAAATTTATATAATAAATAACTTATAGTGGAAGGTATTAATTTTTATATAAGAATAGAAAAACATGGAAATATGGAGACAAAAATATTTACTTCATGAACATAAACAAATCACAATTTCATGTTTTACAATAACACATCATCACTTAAATCACCAAAACGTTAATTTTTATATATTTAAGGGTTTTGGAAGCCGATTTCTTTAAAACAATTGACACATCCACAATGGGTACATTTTTTCTAAAAATATATTTTCTTAAAATGATATGTTTTCTTCATTTAAGAAAAATATATATTTCTAAAATTTAAAAATCAATATTATTCCTACTCATCCTTAAAAACAATAAGATCAATTGAAATTATGAGATGTGCATAAAAATCCCAATAAGGTTTCTAAAAATAAATAAAACTCATTAAGACATTAAAATACATGAAAACCATGAAAATGACTTCCCATTAAATAATAAAAAATGACCTCATGTAAATACATATTATATAATGAAATAAAGAATATTTATAAAAAAATACAAAAAATCTCATATGTAAGCATAACTTCCGTAGAGAAAAAATTAAGGTTTTATGGGACATTATATTTGTAATCACCCTTATAATAGAATATGTTATTTATTTAATTCTCAAATATTCTCTCCTAATAATAAATCATTACCTAATTAATTATATGTTTATATAGTAAGATAACCTATACTCACATATAAATTCCTATAATTATAAAATTTGTAAAACGTAATGGAGATTTTATTTCAGCATAGCATGAATATGCCTTATAAAATTTTTTAAATTAATAATAATAGAAATTTATGTTTACCCATAATTAAGAAAATTAAAGAACGGGTTCACCAATTATGTATGGGAATGAAAATGAATTAAACCCATTGAATATTAATAAATATTGATGATAATCTGATATTGAAAATTCTTAGAAAACATAAAAGGGAGATCAGAGAGAAATACATCAAAATATTTAATTTAATTTTTTGAAATAATATTGCTTACCTCGAGTCCTAACTCACATCATAGATCCTTCAACATCCTAAATAATAAAATTATTGATAATTTTATTACCTTAAATATTCTCATGTTTATTTTTTATTATTATTCATTTATTATCATGTATTGTTATTTTATTTGATTAATTTTCTTAAATCAATAATTTTGAGGTTTTTTATACAATAGTTCTTAAATAGATTTAGTATAATTTTAACTGTCAAGGATCCTTGTCTAAAGATTACATAATCTATAAGCATTTTTAGATATCTTTTTTATTTCATTTCTGAATAAAATGAGTTAAATATATTTTTATATAGTTATAATATTAGATAATATTCCATGGTAAACTACTTTTAGATGTTGAAAAATAACTTCTATTTTTCCTCAAATGTAATTATTATCATGAAATATTTTTTATTACAATAACATAAATTTTTTTTGTTTAACTATTAATGTGATATTCAATAACGGAATTCATTTTTATCAATATCAATGAAATGATAAATTTAAAATTAGAACACCATTGTTCACCTATTTTGAGTAAAACCACAATAGGAGAATAAAGAATTCAAAAAATTGAAACAATAAGAATGAAAAAAAACAATTTTAGTTTTATAAAAAATAGATAAAAATTGTACTATTATTTAAAAATTATCTCTAAATTTTTTTCATGTTATTTAAATATTAATTGGAGAAAAAAATAAAAGTCCGGGATTTTGTAAGCTCCTACATTGATGTAATATATGATTATGATAATGGTTTCATATAAAGTGAATGAATTACATCTCATCAATAATGGATTAAAAAGTAGTTTATAACATGTAAATATAATATTTTAATAAAAAATAAAGGAGTTATAAATGAGTTTTTAGCAAAATATTCTTAGAACATAAATGAATGATTTTGTATAGAACCCCTGCATTACTCTATGAATCACGCCCTTTGGATTGAATCTTATGTCTTATGAGAAGGTGCTTTTGTCTATTCTAGAGCATTATAAACATATATATCGGTTTTTTAAAGAGTTTTTTGAGATTAATATTATGAGAATATATGAATTTAGATGTGTTTTGGAAAAGGTGTAATTACACACCTTTTATAGACAATATTCAATGACATTTCACATATATTGAATACTAAAGAGACAATAATATCATTTTAAAATGAAAACAGGCTCAAAAATAGACAATATATGATATTTTCAACTATTAATCCTCCCAAATTAACTTATTGTAATATTATATAATATTTTATCATTAAATAGATCATTTACAACAGAAAAAATGGAATTTATATAGATTTAATGCGTTATTATTTGTAATTTTAGTTTAAAAATAGCATTAAAATCATAAAATAATTTTTTTATATTTATAAAATTACTTAAATTATTTAATTATCCATCAAAATCAATAAAACATTTATTCTAAAAAATATCACATAAAATATTTTAAAACCACTATTTTTTCCTCTTCTCCTACTTTCATATGCACTACGTCCATAATGAATAATAATTTTGGATTACTATCTTATATTTTTATCTTATAAATTAATATTTAAAATATATATTATTATTATTCATAGTTATTATCAAATAAAACCATTACGAATATATTTATATTATTATCCTCATCATGATAACATTTTTATGATATGAATTTCCAATTTTCATAACTTACACAACCATTGGGTACAAATTTGGATAATTAGCATGTTATAAAATTTTGAAATTCTTTAATATACATATGAATAATTGATAAACAACAATATTTATCTTTTATGTTGATATAAACATGCCCAATATAAAATAATATCTCAAATATTCTAATTTTTACTTTTCTAATGTGGTGCAAGAAATGCGTTAACATTAATAATTATTTTCAAATTTCTCATGAAATATAAATAATTATTTATTAATATAATTATATTAATATGATATTTTGAATATTTAATCATTAAATAATTTTTAAATAGGATTTTATTATTTTCTATATCATTTTAGGTCTCAATATATACTATGATACTGAATTCTACTTAAACTCAAATTTTTATATTAAATGGAATTTAGAATTAAATAGTAGTATTCAGCTATATAAAAAAATTAATTTATAACATTTAAATTTAAGAAAAATCTCAAAAAAATATATAGAAAACATTAAAATAAAATATCTTTTTTAATCTTTTATCACAATTTTTAATAAAAATAATGATTACACAACAAATTTACTTCTTACTGTGATATCATGTTTATTATAATTATTTAACAAAATAATTTTCATTAATATTTGACATTATTAATAAAAATATATTATTAATTTTATTAAAATTAACTTATAACTGTCAATTGTTATATTTTAAAATATAACTCATAAAATAATATAAACATTTTTCATAGAAAAATAGATATTTCATTTTAAAAGAAAAAATTACACCCTTAGTTTATATCATTCCATAATATTTTTCTATGATATTCAAAATAGAATTATTAATTATAAACACATAAAATTAACATAAATCGCCATATATAAAATACAATATAAAAGACTATAAAAAATAGTAAATATTCATTAATCGTCCATTAAATCAATATTTATGTTAACAAATAATTATTTTTTATAGAACATTATTACAAATATAACTCCAAAATATATATTAGTACACCCACATATAATATTTAAAAATATTTTTATTCTACATTAATATAAAAATTTCACTCACTCTCCATGTCACAATACAACGCCTACACTATCACCATCATAGATCTATGAATCACTTTTGATGATGAATAAAGGTTTCATATTCCCATTAAGTCCAGTTACATCTAAAAGTCCACTAAAATGTAAAATTAAGGGCTGAGTATAAAATCAATAGGATTTCCCAAATACTCTAAAATAAACCTAATCATGACTAATACAAACATTCATGGCCAAAATAAGTTTCTTTTAAACAATTCTATATCTTTTTTATCAAATCATATTCAAATAAAATATAAACATATTAAGTCAAGACATTTGGAAATAATAATTTTCAAATAAATCCAAATATCCCTATAATAATATCATAATTTATTATCCCTATAAGTAATAATAATTATCATTTTCAAAACTATTAATTAATAAATAGAAACCCCCATATATAAAAACAATAATATATTCACAATAACTCTCTTGTAATTAAACTATATGATCACCATGATTTGTTTTAAAAAATAATATTTCTTCTAGTCAATGATCCCTAATTTTTAAACCCACCTATTTAATCCCATTGGTAATCCATCCCATGCAGTCCAAAAAGATCACACATAAGGATTAATAATAAAAATTAGAATGAAAAAATAAATATTCTCATAGTTACAACCCAAAAAAAATTGAACACCACTCATAAAGTTAATTTTATGAAGAAATAAATCTCATACCTAGAATCATCCAAATGTAATATCATGATGTTTGGCCATATTATCAAGATTATAGATATTTTTCTCCCAAAAAATAAAAAAATATAATATTTTTCAAAACAATAAATCCCACAACATGAAATATGATAACAAGTTTTGAAAAAAAATTCAAACAATAACCTAAATTTTTTCACAAACTCAATCTTTAATAATGAAAACAAAGGAAAAAATTATAAATAATACCTAATTAAAATAAATTTCCAAAAAATAAAAATTTTGTGGAAAATAAATTTATATTAAATCATTATAAATCATGCCCACCTATTTTACCTAACGAATTCTGTTAATGAAAAAAATATTGGTTACAAAACCCCTCATTAAAACGTGAATTAATATTTTTTTTAAAATAATTATTTAATCCCCGCATATAATGATTCATCACAATTCATAAAAAGTAATAATGAATTATAAAGTCAGTAAAAAATATCAATAATGGATATAATATGATAGAAATATTTCATAAACGTTTAACTAATATGGTTTCCATTAAATTTACATGAACCCTAAATTTCCTGATTTTTAATTTTTTATTAAATAATCTCTATCATTGATATCCATTAATATATCATCATGAATATACTTAAATAATAACTCCTCTATATTGGAAATTTTTCACAACACAAGAATGTCTGGAACAACCCCATTTCATTGCGGTATAGCCTGTGTGACATAACATGGTGACCATGTTACCATATTTGATGTTTGATAATCTAAAGAGAATATAACATAAACTTTGAAACTTAGAGGGACCCATTGTGACTATCCATTTTTTAGTTTTATATAATGGTGACGTGAAAGGATAATCTTTAAGTGAGTGCAGAGACCCCCACTCCATATCAATATAGGAAATTCTAAATTGTATAAATCTAATTAGAATGCCTCAAATAAAATAAATTCATGTTTATAAATTTAATAACACTGAAACTTTTTCATGAAATGTTCATAAATCGTTTAAAATATATGGGGAAAATCATTTTAGAAACCTAAAATTTTGAACTACTCAGCAAATTCTTTTATTTTCAAATATTTAACCATGAAATCTATATAATGTAATTTTATGGAAATTGATATGAAGGTATATGAGAAAATAAAAATAAAAGGTTTATTAAATAGATAAGTCTCACCTTATATTATATTTATCTTCGCCTCTCAACACAATTGAAGAAAATAATTATTCAACCTCTACCACTCTCCTTCTATTAACTCTATAATTTCCCATAAATACTTACAATTCCACCACTCATTCATTTTATATCCACTAATACCCATAATTAAAGGAATTTTATAAATATTAATATTTTTAATTCCAAGAAAATATGAAATATCATATTTGATTTCAAGAGTAAATTTTATAAAACTCTCTATAAATGTCTTGTAATTTATACCTATATTTTAACCCTCCAATTTACTTCTTCTTAAATTAATTTATTTTTCATTAATAACATGCCAATATTTAAATATTTCATTACCATTAAAGTAATATTTCATACTTATATTTAATATATTCATTTTCCTTAATTTCTTCAACACTTCAATTAAGGAACTAAAGTCATAAACCATTTTATTAAATTAACACAACAATATGGGTCTTATATATTTTGTATTAATTTTTTTACATTAAAATTTTTTCCATGATTATTTGATACAAATGACATATATTAGATCATTTGAAGTCGGTTTTATTTGTAATTATTTTTTAAACCATTTTAGAAACTTTTAAATTTATAAATGTTTTTTAACCAATGATAGTTAATATTTCCACCACATTAACATTATTTATCATTGGGTCATGGACCATCTACCATTTAGAAATATAAATGGATTAATATGGAACAATAATCATGCACGTGAATAGAATTTTTGATGTTGAATCAATGGATTGGAAATATATCAATAAAAATATACTTTATAAATCATTTCATCAATCTCTATATACTAAAAAAATAAGGTTTTCTTGAGTTCCGGTATAAATAATGATTCCATTTCAACTTTTGAGTCTAATTTCATAAGTATTTCATGGTAAACCTCTATTTTTGTTATCAAATTTGATAATAAAATTGATATATTAATTTTTTTAAAATCCATAATTTTTTTTCTCTAAAATAGTTTTTATGTTATGAATATTTATGTTTATGTACTATTGAAATAGAGATATATTTATAAGAATGTTTTATTCATCACGTACACAAGAAGTGAAGGATATGGTTTCATATTTGGGGATCAAATGAAAAGGGACGTGGAGTCAAGAATATTGATATACACAAATGTAAAATATATGGGAAGAATATCCCAATGACCATCCTTATGTGAACTTAAAAAGGATTAAATTATGGAAAAAACATGGAATCAAACATAATATTTTTGAAAGGGTATGAAGAGAAAAATTAGTATGGTATTAGATTGAAAAGAATATATTCAATGCACCACACATGGATCTAATCTTAAACTAAAAACTAAATAGTAAAAATGTGATCTATTGTTCCAAAATTGGGTTCCTTGTGGATAGTTTATTCTAGAAACCACAAAATACAAGGGGATAGTTAATAACTTATACCATCAACACTAATGAGGCGATGTTGAAAAATTATGTCATGAAAGTTACACTAATTATTCACATAATAATTCTATGTTTTAGTTTATTATAGTTTAATGAATTATTTAAAATGTTTATTTTTTTCATCTATATGGTATCATATCCACAATTCCCTGGAGTTCATATAATTTTGAATACAATTATATGGGAAATTATTCCATACTATGTATAACAGTTCTCCATAGTTAATTTTTTTTGGAGGATTCTTATAGAAAATGTAATAATTCTTCCTCAAGAGGGATTTGATGCTATATTGGGTATTTACTGGCTCTACATAAATAAAGATCATGTAAAACAAAAGGAAATGGAAATCCCATCCCATATCCGAAACTATCCAATTTTTATATATAAATACAAGGATAATTTTAAATATACTTTAGCAACATCAACATAATTATGGGTTTTAATACCCAATGCAGAATCATATATTACATAAATTAGTTGATAAAATGGAAAATTTCAACCTTAAATATATTTATATAGTGGATTTATTTATTAATTTATTCCCTTAAAGAGATTATTGGTTTTTCATCATATCTTATGGTTGATTTCACAATTGAATATATACATAGTTCGACATATATATTAAAAATGATTTTAGAATATCCCTAACATTACTGGGGAAATTAAAAAAAATACAAGAAAATTTAGATTAAGTGATTATATTCTCTAGTTAATCAGCTATTAGCTTATCAATTCACATTATCCTAATGATTTTGGGTTAATATGACTATGAATAAAATACCAAACAGTCCAAAAGTTTATTAAAAAACATGTTTTTTCTACCATGGATCGATAAATTAATAGATTAATTTTATAGAGATCAGAACTTAAAAAATGTGTATATTCATTAGGGATATACTCAATGGAATATGAAAAAAGATATTTCAATAAAATGATATACTAATATTTAAAATATAAACACTATAAGTTCACAGTGATTCCATATGGGCATACAAATAGTTAAAAATCAATATTGATGAACAAAGTATTTTTATATTAAATTAATAAATTTTAGTAAGTTTTTATTAAATATATTCTCATATACAATATTATAAAGAATTTTGAAGGATTTAGAGGTAAAAATTATAAATGGAGAAGTTTCCCAAATGATTCAGCAATAGTGACATTTGAATGAATCAATTTACTTCCATATATAATAATATCACTAGAAATGGAATTTATATTGAAACATTAACGATAAATGTGTTCAAAGAATGTAATATTCGCAAAAGTTTCATATAAATTTTTAAACTTCTTTGATTAGTTGGGTACTATTTATGCTTTATGAGAAATATATTTGGGCTTTTGATCACATTTACCAAGTTAACCAAAAATTGGTTAAAATATTTCTTGATAGAAGAATATGAATAATGTTCCCATTATCTTAATGATGTATTCCTTAATGAACTTATATACACACTACCCATTTGTGGATAACTCCTAATGATATACAATGATTCCTAGAATAAAAGATTAGGTTATATACTCATTAAAATTGATAATCGATATCTAATATATCATAAAAATTGAGTATATATAGTAAAATGTATCTAACCCTTTCTTTTGAAATATTGACTGAATATTAAACCATAGTGTGGGGGTATAAACCACATAGTGGTTTTTGATAGTTTCATCCCCAAAATAATGAATGTCACTAAATCATATTTTATTGTATAATGGTTTATAAATTATGTGATAACATGAATTTATCCTATTGTTTGATATCATATCTTGTGTAATCATTAGTTTATTGTTATTTGAGGAGTTTTAATGTCCAAAATTAAAATTCAAACATCAAACATTTCTGATATTAAGGTTATAAGTGGTTGTAACATATGAAATGATCCATTTAATAAGATGAAAAATTTCAAAGTTTAGAGTATTATTAAAGGCCTATAATAATGGGAATATGGGTTTTTAATTGTATTGGAAAAGTTGTTAGTATATTATTTAATCACTAAAACTTATCTAAGAAAAATCACTTACTCCCCCTATCAATATTGGGATCTATTTCAATAATGTTCTAGTAGATCATAAGGAAGTGGGAATTCATTCAAAATGTTTGTATATTATCATAGGAAAATGAATTCATTCCTCAATTATTTCTATTATTAAAAAAATGGATTTAACTAATAGAAAAAAAAAATTTGTTAAATTTTTTGTCCTTGTGAATGTGTTGTCCCCTTAAAATCCATTTATGTTATCTGAGAATCCTCCCTGTCATTTGGATTTAATTTATTGTGAGAATAATAAATTGGGAAATTATTTTTACCAAACCAATAATTTTTTTTATTCAAATGGTCACGGTTCATATATTTTTACAATCTAAAACATGTTTAATGTTGAAAATAACCATTATTTTATAAATGATATGCCTCTGCAGTGTAGATTATGAAAAAACAGCATGAAAAAGTTTCAAAAGAAATTTATCATCACAAAATAATATCACTAAATAATATTTTACTAAGATAATTCTCATTTTTAGTATAGAAATAATATGTTGAAAATATATCCCGTATGTAGTAAGGTAAAACAAATTTTTATTTTAAAAAGTGTGATTTTTTAAGACTAAGATTTAAAGTTTATTCATTAATAGAAAATAGGGCGTTTTCCACTTTATACGATTTATCACCAAAAATAAACCATTATTTGGTTTATATATAAAATGGATGGTGTTTATAATTTTATAGAAAATATTTTTTTTGATGTTAAAGCTATAAAATTTTAACAAAAATTAAAATATGGTAAATCGCAATGGTGTTTATTTTTCATTATTAATTATTTCTTAATATATATTTTAATATTTAATATAAAATGATATTTTGGAAAATTATTTATACTATTACAAAAGTATTTTTTCATTAACAGATTAATTTTTCAAATAAAATTGATTATGTTTTATGTATTTTGTGTAAATATAAACATAAAATGTAAAATGTTTATATTATTATAATTTTTTTATAAAAAAATCACATATTAACAAAACAAGAAGGTGTTCATAAATAATTTGATATAACGTAACAACATGAAAGCATTCATATTTAAAAAATTAGAAAATGTACATGTTTATGTATGGAATTTCAAAAAAATAATATTAAATTATTAATTTTTTAAAGTTATTGTTTTATAAAACAATTATAAATGATTATTGAATATATAAAATTAATATATTATCAATAATTTAGTATATTTATAACCTCATTATTAATGAATGTAAAATTTATATTATGAATAGATTTATTATTTATTTTAAATTGTAAAATTTAATCTTATAAATTCCATACCATATATATAAGGAGTTACATTCTACATATATCATAAGATTTAGTCATATTCAATCACGATTGTGTTTTTATGTTTTATGAAATTTTAACATAATGCTAATTATGATTTCTTAATATTAGTTTATTAGATTGTATTAAAATTGAGGTTTATCTTAATTATTGATCCCTAGTTAGAGGGAATTCGAGTCAGACTACTTAAATTCCATAAGGGTTAGGATTTATTCAAAATTGTGTGAGTCAATAACCTATTTCACCATTACCTATCTTTTGAATATTTTTATTTCTTATTATTCCTATATATTATCTGAAATAGTTTCATATGGATTATGTAGTGTTGGTTTGTTAATGATATAAGTGGATTTAATTTTGGGGAAAGTAACACAAATAATGAGTTTTATAAAGAGTTATACATTAATATGTTTTTGACATGCTGATATAGTTATATATATATAATATACAATATTTCTATCAGTAGAGGAATTAATATAATAATATTAGATTACATTGAGAGATTAAAAGTACCCTTAAAATTCCAAGTGTTATATTGATTCTAAAAGAATTTTTTTAATAAATTTATCATCTAACCTAGAACAATTTTCCAATGTTGGGTTTCAGAGGATTATATTGTGTGTGGAAATAAATTCATATGGCACCCTAATAGGAATTGGTGCTAATATTTTCCCTTATATTTATGTTACACCTAACTATGAGATACTTAATGTTATGATAATATAAGTATATATTTGGAATATTCCATATGAAATATTTGGAAAAGAATTTGTTTGGTTCACATTCAATGAAGAATATGTGATATGATTATCATGATGTGCTACCTAAATAACTAGGTGATGAGGGAAATGATAATGTGTATTCCTTAGTGTAATATAGATCATGTAATAATAATGTATATGATATTATACTAAAATGGTGCATCGTTTTACTGAGGAAATATTTAGTCAATGTCATTATTAAATGATTATAAAATATGTTTCAAATTTAATAAAAAAATTATATTCTACAAAATATATCAAAATGATCATAAAACCAGAATTTATAATAAATTATGAAAAATGATATGTTTAATAGAAATAATATCATAAACTAGAATAGAATATTAAGAATAATTCTTTAGTAAGTGATAAAACTATATGTGTCTGAGCTACCCATTATTTAAGAGGGTACTAATGAATCTATTTCTAAAAACTATGATGTTTTCATGAGTTTTAAGGGATTTACTGGAATTATCCACTCTGATACTTATATCTAAATATTTAAAGATACAAAATCAATATGAAAACATGGATGAATTATCGAAAAAAATAACTTAATAAAGAACTATTTAAAATAAAATTTTCATTATAGGAATGAAGTTTCAAATGCATTGTTTAGAGGCAAGACGAACAAAGTAACTTTAATCTCCACTCCTATACTAAATATAATTTTATACATTAAGGACATGGATAGTATGGGGTATCTATTAAGGATTGATTTCAATGTGAAATTTGTTTTATAATTATTTTTATAAAAGTTTTAATAAATTCATGGAAACTAAAATATAAATGTGTTTTGCAATTATTTTATCAATCTAATAAATATGATGGGGATAGTTGAGTAAGGAATGGGAAGTATATTCTCTGATCTATTGTTAGGAGTATAAAGGATAATGTTTTAATCCAAAATAGAATATGGGAAAATCTCTTCATAAGCCTCAAGAATTTAATCCTAGTTGATGATTCCGGATAGAGTGTATGTTTTTCCATTGAAGAAATCTAGATCACTAGATGCGAAATTTTATTGAAAAAATTAAGGGGTAAAAGAAAATTAATAAATACTCTATATATTATTAAAATTATAGAAATAAATTATTCTAATTTGTATTTTTTTTAACAGTAATTATACATGAAATAACTGTTGTGAATTTGTATAGGAGTTCAAAATTGAATAAAAGCCGATGGCCAGTTCATAAACTATGAATTCAAGTGACAATGGAATGGTACTTACATCATTAATATTAATTCATTGGATTACATCAAATCATAAATGGATTTAAAAATTAAAAAAAATCATCTAATTATTCTTATTTCATTAATAAAGTAGTTATTTTAAAATTATTACTATTAATATATGAGATGATTATTTTTTACAGTCATGGTTTATGATGTAATCTACTATATAACAAGATTTAAAATAAGTTTTATCAACTGTAAAATTGTTTTATTCTGAATAATTATTAAAATATGTGGGTAAGAGTTTCCACCACCCACATGTGGAATATTTTAAATTATAAAATGTTCTTTCAAAAATATTACTAAAATAAGGATACCATATGAGATATGGGTTCTAATAATTTATTCTATAAAATACTCCCACCATAAGAAATATAATTATTTTGTAGCTAGAAAGAGTTTGTGTCTTAATTTTTTAAAATATTTTTTCTATGAGGATAATCGGAGTGTGTTTAGAATTACATATTTTCAATTGCTAACAAATAATTTATTGTACTAGTTCAGTCAAATTGAATAATAGTTTGTATTTTAATGGATTTTAGGATGTGTTGGAATAAAATAATATCAATATAAATGGTAAAATATACAATTTATTAACAAATGATATCAATTAAAAATTAAAATTTAAAATTTTAAATGTAAATTCTCTAAGATGATTATGGTGGGATTAGAAAGTGTTATAAGTAGAAAAAAATTATTAACATTTTAACACATGATGATGTGAAGTAAAAATAAATTTGAATACTATTTTCCAAGAGTCAAACCATAGGACTATGAATCCAATCTAAACATTTTATAAATTAAAATTATTTATCAATTTTACCCATTAATGAAGTAGAGTGGGAGGTCTCTTTAGATTCTCACATAGATATGGGGTCAGAATTACGTAGAGATAAAATGATTTGAAAACCCCCCTAAAAGTGAAACAAATATGACATCTCTCTGGCTATCTATTGTTCGTTATGTGATTTGATATGTGCATGTGTATGGTTTTTTAGTAATCTTGAAGTATTTATTAATATAATATATATCATTCTATAAAAAATAATTTCTCTACATTATCATTCATTTTCATGTTGGAGAATATAATCCTAATTTGAAATGACTATTAACCTCACAATGTATGTCTTTGATTTATCTCAAATTAATGCTCTTTGTGAAGTGTTACATTTTATTAAGATGTGAAAATATTATCATGGTTTGTGTTTTCTGAATAAATATGAAATTTAGTTATTTGTCACAAAATTATTTTTATGTATTGAATGAAAAACTATGTATACAATAATGAGTGGAAAAACTATGTTTTTAGTATTCTTGGGGTTAGATTTCATTGAATCCATATGCCTGAGGTTGAAATGATACTCAGTATGAGAACATTCATACGTTGATATCTTTATTATTTTATCCTTAAAAATAATATATTTATGGAGTGGTTGGGTATATTGTTTATCTTTTCATCAAATGAGGTTTAAAAAAGATGGAATTTTTCCTCTCTGAATATCAATATGACATTTGAGACCTTGATTGATAAAGACTACAAATAGTTCATCTCCATACATGGATAATCTATAAGATATTTTATTTCCTATTTGATGAGGTTCATGTGATGTGATCATATATCTAGGTGAATGACATGTGATGTGTTCATTCAACTATTTAGTGGATTCACAAAGAATCTATAATATAATATTTTTCTAGAATTGATTTTTGTATTCCCTATCCATTAGTCACTCAATGTAACAAAAAAAAGGATTATATGATTATGTATACATTTATTTGATAATACTAGTGGAAATATGTATAGGTATACATGTGATTAGTAGATATCATTTCATGATATTGTTTATCTTTAGTAGCATTGATTCTTTATTAAAGGCCTCTTTTTCCAACATTTATTGATTTGGAAATATATAATTATTGTCAACACTATTATAATACTAGTGGTTTAAAGAGAAAATTGAATTCCTTAGGCTATTAAAATATCATTCTCAAAAATAATTTCTATTCACTCAAAATAATTGAAATTAGATTGTAAAATATTCCAAAAAATATATGAATCAAACTAAAAGAAGTTTATTTAATCATAATGGAAAATTACAACAACAAAAACATTGAATCTATGTATTACATACCAAAGAATATTACATACCCTAGGGGAATAAGTCCCTTAGATGATCATAAAATTAAAGAGGATAATAAATAAAAATAATAAATCTTTTACAACAAATAAATCCCATAGATCATCTTCACCCTTAAGAATGTTCTATAGTAGAAAAAAACCAATAATGAGTGAACACATCATGAAATGATAAAGTATGATGTTAAATCTATAGTGAAAAATATAGGAATGAAATGTCTGATTTGTGAAGTTAAAATGGAATGAATTTATAATATTTGATGGGGCAATATATCTATTATTTTCTATTTATGTAATGGTATATAGACATTGGGTATTATACCAATATATATCTCACCAGATTATAATTATCGGTATCTAGTTAATATACATTATTATTATTTAGTTATTAATAAATACAATTATTATTTTGAAATTATTATTTTCAAATAAAATAAAATAGTTCGTAATATAATAAAAAGATACTAATGGATTTTCCAAAAATAAATTTCATCTAATGAAATTGTTTTAATATATTTTATTAACTTCTTAATTCTAAAGAATAATTTCAAAAAAAATGAATGATAAAAATTCATACAAAATAGTAATTTAAGTAAATTAAATCCCAGAAAAAATTAAGTAATTATTTAGAATACTAATTTAATTATTCTATGAAAATAAAATATAATTTATTTTAAAAAAAACGTTTTATTATATATTATATGTTTTTTATGATAAATGTTTCATATTTATAGTAAATAATTTAGATAATTCTATATTTTTAAAATATATAGAAATTAATTACCATTAAATGAATTATTATTAACTAGTTCAACCTGAAAATAAAAAAATTTAATGTCAAATCATTAATTTTTTAAGCATTAAGTATTTTTATCTTAACACATTAAATTAATAAATCTTAAAGGATGATTGTAATGAAATGTTTCAATGTATAAAAAATATATTAAAAATAATTTAATTATTGACTGAAATTAAATTGAATAAGGAACGCTTGAATTTATAAAAAAATTCAATATAAAATATTTTTTCCATTATATATATATATATAATTTTCAATTAAATAATAAATTTAAAATATCTTAAGATTGAAATATATTAAATTTTAAAAATCCATAACTTTTCTGGTGATGAATCTAGGTCATTTATAGGATCTTATTTCCATTTTCTTTTATACATTGATTGGGGAATGTATTGGGTGTGTTTGGGTGAAAATTCGACGAGTTGTTAGTGTTTTGGGATGTGCATATTTGAGAAAATGTTTTCCAAAACCACGAGCCTTATACTGAATAACCGTAAAACCCTAGAAATATAAATATTGAATGATTGGAATAATAATTTTCAAACTGTTAATCCTCTTACAAGTTTCTATAGTCCCCCTTATGAGAGGCGTACAATTAGGATGCATTGTTTGTCAAACTGTGTTCCACCTATTAGTAAACCATCAACTATGATTTTAATCAAATGAAAATTTATATTAAATTCCATCCCCCCCCCCCCAATATTATCCCTAAACACCCAATCTCAGGATAAAACAATTTATAATATTGTTTCAATGCTGCCACAATAATTAAAACTCATTCTAACCTCTATTCCTGACCAATGGATGATTTGATTGATGTATCTATACCTCTCAGGGTATGTGATTACTTCCCGATAAGATTTATTTCTCTCCTGTCTATATTTCCAAATGAAAAGGGAATTGTTCTCTATGTTTCTATTTTTTTAGGTCAATGTTTTCATTGATCTAATTTGTTTGATCATAGATATAGTTTTTAGATCAAGACCTCATTCTTCATTGTCCAATTGAACATTCTTCTTAAATTTGGGGATTTTTTGGCAATAATATTTCAAAAAGCTTCAGGTAGGTGGTATAAATTGAAAATACCACATTATTTTTTAATTATATTTATGTAATTATGATATTTCATTTCACATGATTTGGAAATTTCATTACATATTTAATTAGTTAAATTAAATTTAGATATTATAATCAATTGTGTTAAACATGGAGATATTTAAATTCATTGAATTGTGATCATGAAATTGATTGGATAATGGGACTGTTTATTATTTTTAACATATGTAATGTTAAATTGGTTGATAATGGGAATTGAGGGTTTTTTCATAATGTTGAGGAGTTAATGGGGTTTGATTAAATTTTGATATATGGTTTAATGGTGAATTGTGAAGGTTCCAGGCGTAGCGGAAGCGTGTTACTGGGTTTGCCCAACTTTAAATTTAACATTAAGCAACGTTCAATTCGAGATCCGTCACGATATAAAACGCCAAATCTTCGGAATATAATGAAGAACAAAAAGAAAAGAAGAGTCCCGGAACCCTTGAGGAGGATCATCATATGTTGATTATAATTAATTTAATTAATTCATAAGAATTACCTTGTTGGAATTCTTTCTTCGTTGATGTGTCTGGTCACGATTCGGTGATCCATCGTTGCATCGTAGAATCCAAGTGTAGGATTCCTCTAGCGGTGATCCACAGATCTGTCACGTATCTCCGGACGTCGCCAAAGGGATCTCCGAGTGCAAGCGCGGAAGATCCTTCGCTTACGATATCCGCCTTTGACCGCCTTGATCCGGTGGAGGATCTTGCTCTCGTAACTTGAGGTCGTTCTTGGTGGAAAGGGAATTATCTCTTGGCTTGAGAGTATTTCCAAATCCGTTGTGCACAACCAATGGCTCTTGAAAATGTTGGGGTTGTGAGGATATTTATAATCATGTTTGAGGTTAATAGAGTTATGACAATAAATAAATGTGTTACGCGTTTTATTTATTTCATTAACTCTTTTTGAAAACACCCCCATGTCGAATTATTAATTCCTTGACATGCACCCATGCTGATTATAATAAATATCATTTAATAAAATAATATTAAATCCTCAAAATCCCAACTGGAAAAACTACACGGCGTGTAATATTTAATACACGGGGTGCACTTGTTTTCCATAAAACTACACGGCGTGTATATTTAATATACACGGTGTGTACTTTTATTTTCCATTTTTCTCCACCACATTTATTAGACCTTGAGTAATGACTATTTATTTCTTAAATAAATTTAACTGCATTACTCTCTAACAAATATATTATTTCGTCCACAATATATTCTCTCGAATAACTAGTGTCAAAATAAATGCGATCAGACATCCTTAAATAATTATTAAACCACAGTCAGGAATAATATTTATTTAACTTGTTAAATTAATATTTAACTGAGATACACGGACACACTTAGTGCGTGACCCTCTAGGCCGCTTTCTCAGTGGAATTAGGCTGAGCCTTCCTATAGTCCAAGGATAGCATCTAGCAACACACCAAGGCACCCATAGAGAAAGAAGTTAACGCCGCAATGATGTGTTACCTACTATGAACGCTTACCGTGAAATATAATCCATTTGTCTCGATATCTCCAATCATGCGGGTTTCATGCTAGTGCCATCAACCCATGTGCTTGATTATTCTTTCTTTGACTTCCCGGAATTGAACTTGCCCATACCTTACCATGGCTATGGATTTATTTAGGCTATATCAATTCCATCAAAGGGCCTGATATATCTACTTCCTTTATGGAACGGAAGGGACAAATCCTTTCTCGCATTATCTATTAATGTGGTATTACTCGTGATGCACCCAACGTATCCTACCTCGCTGCGAACAGTGTGTCATCACAGTTTTCGTCAATACATCTAAGTGCGCGAGTTTTAATACCAATTAATAATAATCTTAAAGTCTAAGGATCAATACACACATCCGTAGATAGGAACATCCAATGACACTATGAAATGTGGATTTCCTACTGGCAGGTCTCGTTCTCATAATATCCTCCTGGATATTACCAAAGGCGCACACCATGAGAAGGTGCCTCAAAGGTTTATGAGTCCTCACCCCTAATGACCTGTATTATTTGTGTCCCTCAAATAATATCATCCGGCCATAGAACATACATTCAAGAATTGAGTTATGGAACTTCCGGGTTCTCATCATAGCAAGGATCCTCTACGACCCTTTAATGCAACAGTTGTCCTTAGGACATTATCACATGACATGTCACGCAGAAGAACAATCAAGATCTGATAAGGTTCTTATTTAATGAATAAAGTACAAAGTAGTCGGTTCTAGACCACCAACTCCAACAGACTCCCACTTGGACTAGAGCCAACTGCTAACAACCTTTAACCCGCTAGCTCTCACATGATATCCATGCTTCTTCTGAGATAGGCATTTAGTCATGGGGTCCTCCACGTTCTCTTCTGTGGATACTCTGCTCACTGAAACATCACCCCTTTGATATAAATCCCTCAAGAGGTGATACTTCCGGAGTATGTGCTTTGTCCGTTGATGTGACCTTGGTTCTTTAGATATTCTTACCAAACACATATCGAAGGGATCTTCTAAATAGGTATAGTGAATAGAATGATGTTTTTCAATTTTTATAGCTTTTACTGTAACACCCTGGCCCCTATCATGTGATCAATGTTGATGATGTTGATATTGGGACAGAGGAATAAATTGAAGAACATCCGATACATGTGTTGGGTTGTAGAGAGAAAATTTTTCAAGGAAAGACTGTGCAGATAGTTAATGTATTTAGCATCATCAGTGTGTTCGGAAGGAAACTAGGGAGATATTAAAGGATATGTAGGCTCAATAGCCAATTATTTTTACCTCAGAATCATGGAGATTCTTGGGAGTATAGTTATAGGATATTTTCTTATATTATAGGGAAATTTAAAGAACCTGGCCTATTCTGGTGATTTCTCCAACTCGTTAATAGGGACTCTGTTTTGTTGTTTCTATTATACATTGTTTGAGGCATGTATTGGGCGCATTTGGGTGAAAATTGGATGTTTTTTTATTGGTTTTGGGTAGTTCAAGGTTAGTCCATTGTTTTTCCAAACTAGGAACCCTACCCTAGAAAACTGTTCAACCCCAGAGAAAGAGTTAATACACATTTAGAACATTGTTTTTCCGACTTTGTGCCCCGTTAGGAGGATTCTTGGACCCCCCATAAGAGAGGTGCATAGTTCGGGTATACGGTTTGGATAACTGTACAACCCAGACCATGATATCATTCACATGGAATTTTAATTTTATGAAAATATATTTTAATTTCCCAACCCCCGAGTTATTATACGTAAACACCCTAGTTGAGGATAAACCTCTTTTTACATATTTTAGAGGCTATCATTTTAATTTCATGCCATTAAAACTAGAATTTATCATGAATAGAAGATATGATATATGGATATTTACCTCTTTTGGTGTGATTTTCTCTCATTTATATTCATCTCTCTTATATTTCTCTATATTAATGAAAAGTAAATGGTATTACTCTATTAGAGTGGGTTCTAATCTATGTTTTGTTAGTAATAATCCATTTGATCTTGGATCTAGTTTATTTAACTTAATATCATTCTTTTTTGTGCAGTCAAATGTTCTTCTTCAATTTAAGGTTTTCCATTAGATAGTGTCTTTCAAAAATATTATGGTAGGTGGAGTAAATTGAATGTCCCATAGTATGGATTTAATTTTGTGTATATAATTTTGATATTCAATTTCGATTATTGGGAAGCTCCATCGAAGATTGAATTGATTAAACAGAATTTCCATGTGCTTATAAATTGGGTTAATCATAGAGAAATTTAAATTATTTGAATTGGTATCATGAAATTGATTAGATAATGGGATTTTATAATTGGTTAATTGATGGAATTTTGAAATTTTGTAATAGTGTAAAATTATGTGTTTTTTTCATAAGGTTATGGAGTTAATGGTTATTGATTAATTGTTTTTAGATGGTTTAGGAGTGAATGGTTTATATTATTCCACATGATTAAAATAAACATTTATGATTGATTTGATAGTTTAAATTGTATAATATAATGTGAAATGTTGGTATGTGGGTTAATTAAATAATAATGAAATGTGATAACTATTTACATAATGCATTGTATATTATTCATTATAAAACCATTTATACAATTATTTATGAATATTTTTTCCATGTCATTTGTGGTGTCCTAAGGAGTTCTACTCACACCCTACTCAGGTTTCTTAACTGATACCTAAATAGACACCATGATTACAGTATAGGATAAGGGCAAGGTCCTTATGCTATATGGCTGAGTTGGGATGGAGAGAAGACGATAGAACCATAAACAGTGTTGAAACATTCTTGAGAGATTCAGTATGTCATTATTTTAGTTTCCCATTTGACACATGAAATGTATTTCTCATAACACATCTACTATTTTGGTTTTGATATTATATTCATTTTTGGCTATCATGTAATACAAGTTTCATCTGGGAATTTCATATATCATATGGTTTTTAGGATTTATTTCCATTATTTTCATGTTTTATGGTATATTATTTGAATCACATACATTCCCATTACCACATTTTAGACTATGGTATAGAGGGATGTGCGCTTGATGTAATGTAACCAACAACTTGGGGCACCATTGTGTGGAACCTAGGTCGGGATGTCATATAATGGAGATTAATTTTTTTATCATTTTAAATTTATATAACAAGGGAAATTTCTTGTAGATAATCTTCTTTCTTTTGGTGAAAAAATGAATTTGAGTATCTAAAATGTCATGCAATTCACACATTTGATATAACCATCTTCCAAATATTTATCTTTCCCCTTATTATATTTTTACAAAAATTATAATGACTATAATAATTCCACCCACTTTTCATTCATTAAACTCCCATTTTTTTTAAAATAGATAAATCTCAATTATTAAAGGATGTAGTTAGTAATAAACTAATTTGGTCTTAAATAATAACACAAATGATCTAGGTCTCTAAATGTAACATATAATTACTTATAATAGGTATTTTAATTCAACCAAAAATAATTCAAATTATCACTGAAATATGTAATTTGATTAATTCATTTGACGAGAAAATAAATAATCCCAACTCTACATGTATCATATTCCACATCAAATAAATTCTCCAAATCAGGTAATTCTACAATTGGTGATTTAATTAAATTATCATAAATGATTTAAAATATATCATTTTTTACCTTTAATTAGTAAATTTTGACATTTTTCATGTATTAGGTTATGGGTTCCATGGTAGTTCTAAAATTGGAAACAAAGTGATAATAACAAAATTATATATAAATGAAAAAAATTACTTTTATAATGGATTCTAGTGGTGTCCATGAATTTATTCCTTCCACTTTGATTGATCCAGCTTTGCGACTTATTTGGACACCACAAATCCTAAAACCCCACTTTCATTGAAATGAACTCACAATTTTCCACTTACCCATATATATTTTATTCCCAGAGAATCCCAAATAAATTTGAAATATGATCCACATGAATATTTACATCCTTACTATAAATCAAAATCTCATCTAGATAAAAAATTAATTGTATACCACTAAAAGGTTTTAGAACATTATTCATGAGTCCCTTGACTGTAATAGATGAATTTTAGAGGTAGAATGAAATGGACATCCACGTAAATAATCCATTTATGGTTTTGAAAATATTCTTCCACATATCCTCATCCATCATTAAAATATAATGGTATCCATTTTGAAAATAAACCATCAAAAATTTTGAAGACCCAAATAATTCACTAGTCATATCACCAAGTCATGGAATGGGATACCTATTTTTGATAGTACCGTTATTAATATCTCTAATATCAATATACATTTGATATTTAACATCATTATTTGGTTCCAAAAACACTACAACCAAACATTGTATCGTATATTGAATTATAAATCCATTATCCATTATTTCATCCATGTTCTTTTTAAATTCCTTTAATTTTCTAATATTACATAGTTATGTTGGTGTGAAATATGAATCTATTGTTCAATGCCTCTAAAGGGTAGTAATAAACCTTCAATATCATTACTAATTAAATAATAATTTTACCCAATAGAATAATGAGCTAATGGATGGTGATTACTCTTTTCCTCATGGTATGAATTTTCCTTAATCAATAAATAAAAAATAGGCTTCTGTAAGGAATGGTTTCTCCACATAAGGTTTACTAATTAAGAGGCTGCCTTTGGAATCTTTTTGATCAAATTTGATTTTAATAATACTAGATGTATTCAATGGTTAAAGTGGCATATTAATTTCCCAAGACTGGAATGAATATGTGTCCTTCCTCCCATCATATTTCACTTCCCGGTAAAACAGGCATGGCCTTCGAAAAATTAAGTGATAATCATACATATGAATAATATCACACAATAATTCATCGATGTACATCTTACCAAGGTGAAATAAAATCAAAACCTATTTTTGGACTTTGAGTGTACTCTCATTTTTCAACAATTACATTTCATATGGCCAAGGAGGATTCAATGTTGAAGGATTCAATTTCTCCACAAATGTTGTTAAATAGACACTTTTAAGACAACTAATATCAATAATCACCATGTATACTCACTAATGTATGGTGTAATGAGTTTAGAAAAGGTTTTATCATTGATCTACATTAGGTAATATTTGAGTTTACAAAAATATTTGTAGAACTAGTTTGTTACACACATCATCTTCTTTAATAATATAATCTTCATTTTCAGGTTCTTCTCCACCATTTTCATCATCTTTAATTAACTATTCAATATCTTGAAACTATTTTATATTATTAATAAAATATTCAGGGAAGGTGACCTGAAAATTAATATATCAGTGTCATTTTAATAACTTTCGATTTCCATGTTCAAATGAGTTGTATCATTTCTTCAGTTGTTCCATTGTCTTCTATTTCCCTTTATCCAGTATCTTGTTCCTTAAAAAATCAATCTCACCAACACTATATATTTTATAATAAATAAATTTATATAAAATATTTACCACAGATGTATTTATTGAGCACTGGTTATTTTTAGACCCTCTTTTATTTTCCACCTTTATAGCCAGCATACAAGAATCATCACATGGAAAAATGTTTGTAACTCTATTTAATGTAAAAAAAATGTATTCAAACAATTCAAAAACCTTGAAATCATTTCCTATTTGTACTATATAACATCACTTCATATCAATAAATAACCATAATCCTTGATGTAATCTTTAATGGATTTATGTCCATCTTTCAATCTATGCATTTGTAAATAAATCTCTTGCTAATAATTCTTAGGTAGAAATTTTCTTCTTAAATGATATTTCAGTATCGTTCATGAAAATATTTTTCCATTACCATCATACTCCTACTATTTCATGTGATTTTCCCACCATAGAGATTCATAATCTTCGAATTCTATAATTTCTACCATGTACTTCTTCTCATCAAAACAATTCCTAAATTTTAATAACCATTCAATTCCCATATCATATCATGAAAATTATCCAAATTTATGGTCCAATTAAAAAATATATAATGTCAATATTCTATCATATTTCAATGTATTAATAATATATTATTATTTGTATGTCCTTATCTGAATAACTAAAATCATCACCATTTGTATGATCTTCATATAATGGTTCATAATTTCTCCAATTATCTAGAGATAGATGTGAGGAATGCTACTACCGTGGATAGGAATTGTGTCTCCAATATCTGAAAAGTAGAAAAATTTTCTCACTAATTTCTCTAAATTTGGATGGTAGATATTTTTTAGATTTATCCAATAGATAATAAAGAGAATGACTTCAATTTTTTTATTCCATGGTGGATATTTTTCTGTGAAGAGTAAGAAGGAGAATATTCAAGAATGTACTAGTATGAACCATGGATCTGATACATACTAGATTCATCACCAAAAGAAATAAATGGGTAATTGAATATGAAACTATGAAATTTAGCCAAGTCACCAGGGGTTAAAGGTAATTACACCAACCAATGTTTCTACAAACTTAATTACGAATCCATAATTAATGGATATTCCCAACCAATTCTAGGAAAAGGTTAGTGGCTAAAGCAAGGAAGATGCAAGGCAAGCATCAAAATTTTTAGGATTCAAGTCTATCTCATAGAAATGAGTAAAAATACATTATAATAAAAAATTAAAGAGATATTAATGACCCAAATAGAATAACAAGTAATTTGGGAACTCAAAGTTCTACTAAAAATGCAAAAAATCACTTTACCTTGAAAATTAATGACATCACTAACTCTAGTAGATAAATTTGTTTTTATAGGTACTTTTCTCCAAATTTTATCTTCTCTGTAATTTCATTCTTTGAATTTCCTTGTTTTTACATTTGGATATGATAAGGTGGGACCAAAATAAGTGTTTTTTTTCAACCATTTTATTGGATGTCAAAAATTATGGGCTACTCCAATAGGAATAAAAATTGGCGTTATTAAACTCAAAATCTTATTCCTTGGGTTAAATTTGATCTCTATCAACATGAGATTGAATAAATATTTAGAAAAAACGTAATTGAACTACCATGAAAAATCATATAATAATAATGTTTTCACCAATGAACTAGTATCAACATATCCAATATGATACTAATATGAAATAATGAAAATTAATTGAATATGATAATTAAAGTAAATAATAACCAACAATATTTTTGTAATAAATCGTTATAATTTTTTAGTATAAAATATAATATATAAAATCAAGGTTCTAATGTAACTAAATAATATTATTATTTTTATTATACTATAGGTTAAAATATTTTCATGTAATTTAGAAATAATCATAAGGGTTTCTCATCTCAATTTCCCTTTTTTGAGAAATTATTCATATTTTCCACTTGTTTTTTATGTTTATAAATAAACATGGATTTATTTTATCATAATTTTTATTAAATACAATATATTTAAAAATCGATATCATTTTCAAATTTTAAATGGATTTTGATTCAAATGTTTCAAAATCGATAATGGTTTATTTCCAATCACACTTCGAAATAGAGATTGATTAGGAATAAATTTATATTTACTAAAATAATATGTTATTTCTCACTAAATCTAAATTTATTGTGTTCTCCTATAGTAATTTTTTGCTTGTAAATGTCTTCATCCAATTTCTTCTACCATGGGAATACAATTTTACTAAAAATATTTTTATAATAGGAGCAATACTTTTCTATTGTTTTCATTCAGTAACCAATCTCTTAAATTGAAAAAATTTTATATTATTTTATGGATGTCAATATCTATGATTATATGATTTTTTAATGTTATTTTCTTTTATAAATGACTTTCTTCACAAAATTTTGAATGTAATATTTTTAATAAATTACTATATAGGATATTTTATAATGAATGTATTTAGAAATCATGATAGGAATATTTTTTTTTTGTTACACAATAGTTTATTAGTGGATTGAATTATTTTTTTCATTATTAATCCTTATCTATGGGTTTTTATTGTTTTCCAAATTAATTTCTATTCCTATTTTTTCAAAAAAATTTAAAAAAATTATCAAATTTATATTTTATTTATTATTAGTTTTCAACACAATTTTATAATGCTCTTATAAAATTGAATTTTCTCTTTTTGAACATAATTTAAGGTTTTGCGTGACCCATTGTGGATATTTTGAAATTATACTATCCACCTTCTTTCTCTAGAGGGATTATGATACTTTCATTTCAATGTTTCCATGAAACATATTTTATTCTCATGGTAGAATTATTTTATGATGATATTATGATTTTTTCATGTTGATATGAATGAAATATGTATTTTTTTCATTACGTGATAATTGTGTATGTTATTGACCACTAATTAGTTGGTTAATTTAATATATCATTATAATAAAGTGGATGGGGAATAAACCTAGGACCCTATGATTCTTTGTCAAAGAAGGTGTTACTGGGTCAATTATATACCTATAATGTGTTGGGTAAAGACTTATATCTCAAGAAATAATATTTCAGGGACTGAGGAGAAAACCCAAACCACTATGGGAATCTATAAAATACGTGATTGTGGTCTTATTATTGATCTTCAACATGTGGAATGGTTATATATTCTTATTTATTTTCCATATTCTGGTAAAAAAAATATTTATCCAATATCATTATATCATGTTTCTATGGATTATGATAGTTGCCTCATGATTTCAGACTCTTATAATTCATGTATTATGTAATTCCAAAATAATTATATAATTAATTTCATTTTATGATCCTTGATTTATGATGTATGATTTTACTATAGTTTGTTTAGTCACCATGAAAATTCTCTCATACATAGGATTTCATATTATGCTCACTTATTATGATTGATTGATATCTCCTTTATTGACCCCTTATTAGTATACTAGGGTCAAATAATTCTTATCATTACATTACATGAGTAATAAAGAATGGAATAACATATTATATATCTAGAAGGGTCTCTATTTTGGGTTGACTATTGATGAAGTTTTGGAGTGACTTAAAATAATTTTATTTTGTATCCAATCTAAAAATACATAAAAAACTATAGTTGTGGGGGTTGAATTTGTTATAATTTTTAATGAATATTAATCTAAAATGATTTTATATTCATGTATGATATAATAAGGTTGTCTAAAATGGTATCAATTAATATATCTTTAGAATCAAATCCCAGAGTGTGAGTTTTTGGAATCATAAATTCAATTATAGTGTGTTTTGGTTATTTTTGGAGACTAGTTTGTGAATAATAAGTGGATAGAACATAAAACAAACTATGTTGAACCAAAAGTGAATTAGTATGAACCTATAATTTCATAAGTTTAAATGAATATTTCATACTTTTTAAAATAATTTTATTGATATACATTATTATATGATCTCTTACCCTGATTATTATTTCTTAATACACACATAGATTTTTTTATCTTTTTTCAATGGTTGTAACCAAGAGGAATAAAGTTACCAAAAACTATACTGGAAAATTCAATGATATTAAAAAATTAGTGACTAGATGGGATGATATATTGAGTGAAAAGCTTTCTAGAAATGTTATCTCGGGTTATAAAGAATAACCTGAACCATGTTTACCTCCCAAATAGTCCAAGGAAGAAACAACATTCTTTTGAGTTTTAACCGAATCAACCCCACCTTGATATTATTTGATTTATAATCCACTATTTACATAAATTTTTTATCAATAAAATATAAATGATATTTTATATTATATATTTCTAAGATAATGAAATTTTTTTATTAATCTTTTATCATTTAGAAGGTGATGAAACCCAATATTGGACCCCAATCAATAATACATGGTAAGAGGAAAAAATAAACTACATGTAATGAGTGTAGTATAAGGATGAATGTTTTTATAATTCTATTACTCAAACTATTAACACTAAAATTGAGTTATATATACTTTAGTTTAGGAAATGATATAATGAATCTGTTAGTTCATATGAAAAAACATTACTATAATTTCAAATATGTTTCTGATTTTTTCACTAACCCTAAAAGAACAATTGATCCTTTATTTACAAGATTATGACAATATTCCAAATATAAGTTATCTAAAAGGTACATTGAAAACTAAATTAAAATTTTTACATATTATCTCAAGGTAGAAATTGATATTTTATACTTACATTATTCTCATGGTTTTACTGTAAAAATTGAGTTGTGAGGAAACTAAAATAATAAAACCCATGGGAGAAAGAAAATTACTCTTCCCACATGCTGAAGATGTGAGAATAGTGATGGGGGAATTTTTAATATCCCAGTATTAGAAAATAAATTCGATGATTCATAGTATATTATATACTCAACACTAACATCGAAACCAACCACAAAATATTATTATTTAAATATGACTATTATTACATTTTCATTCAACTAGAGGGTATCAATAAGATTAAACTCAATATGAAAATCACACACACACACACATATATATATATATATATTTACATGTGTGTCATAATCATCACAAATTAACATTTTATTTTTTAGGAAATAATCTCTCAACATTTATTAGAGACATTTTATTTTTCAAAAAAATAAGTCTTCTTCAGAAAAATCATTTTTATTAATTATTGTAAGAAAATATAATAATTAATTTATTAAAATTTTTTAAAATGTATTTGGTAAAAAATATATTTATTTCTAAATAAGGATTGAAAAATTTTCTTAGAGTAAATTATTACGATTTTTCTAAAAATATTGATTTTTCACTGAATTGTTCAAAGTAATGATTTTTATTTAAAATTGTATTTCATCAATCATTTAAAAAGTTGATTTTTTAAATAGGGTATAATAAAAAACAGTTTAATTATATTAATAATTGAAAATAATTAATTTAATTAGAATCAATGTAATGGCTCAATTTCGTATAAAAACATTTTTACACTTAAAAAGGTATTTTTTATAAAAACTATTTTTCATTGTGTATTTTATTTCAATCGTAAATTATTTTCATCCAATTATAGAAATTGAATCTTGAAAAATGGATTCCTTATTTTGAATTAAGAGGTCCAAATATCATAAATATATCACTTTTATTTCTATTCATTATAATGAGTAACCATAATAAAATATTGTCATAACGGTATGGGTGAATTGGGTAATTAAGTATAAGAATATTATGATAAGGACTGAAATGCCACTAAAACATTACTTTATTATATTTTATGAGTTTATTTCTTCCATTTTAACCAATGTTTTGAAAAAATTTCATCTTGGTTGCATATTTCATTGATTTTGACCTTTATAATATTTATATAAAATTAAAAGTAAAAAATGTCACTTTATTGCTTCTAATATACATAATTTTTGTGAAATGGAAAAATCATATGTTCAATTATAAATATTAACTTAAAAAATATTTAGTTTTTTATTAGGATAATTTATTACTAATTTTTAATGACTGAATGACTGCCTTAAATTATTACATAATGTAGAAGAGTATTAATTTAATAAATATAAAAATAAAATGAGTCATTTTCAAAATATTAAAAATAACATAATTTGAAAATTAAAAATTTGATTTTTCTCAAAATTTATACAAATATAACATATTAGATATTTTTTAAATAATTATGTTAAAATTTTATTATTCTCATATTGTTTTCATAGTCAAATTAAATGAATAGTTGAAGAAATGACATTAAATTGTTTTTTATAATCCATAATATTTTATTCAATGATTTAAAATTCCAAAAAAAATCACTTAATACAATTGATCATAATATGGTTGAAAATATCAACAATGTTCCATTTATTTTCCAATTTTCCTTTTATAGTATATATGCTGACAACCTAATGTGTAAAAACCTTGTAATCATGATAATCATCAAAATGGTTAACATAGAGTTAAAATAAATATATAAGGGTAAAAAAATGAACTAATTTTTTCCAATATTTATTGTTTGATATTATTTCTAGTCATCCATATTAGATTCAAATTTTATAAATTTTTATCTCTTTTAAGGATAAAATTAATTTAAATGACATTAATACTTTATTAAATTCTAAGAATGAACCTCTATTAATTCTAAAAGGAAACCCCTATCCTCTTATGTACACACTTCAAGAGAAATTTTCATTAGTCTAAAACATATATTAATCCATTCTTAAAATATCTCCCGAAATCATATATTTATTGGTTTTATTATACAATCATTATAGGAATGATTTTTGTGGAAACCTTAAAAGGTTCTCCAAAGAAGAGGTGTAGTTTTTGACTAAGTGTTTTTATTTTATTTCTTCTTTTACCTACTTAATATCTTCATAAAACATGATAACATAACAAAACCAGTATATACAATATAATTATATTTTATATGTTAACGTAATACCGATATCCATATTCTTTTCCTTCAAATATGAAAAAGCCATCATTTTTGTGTACTACGGACTACCATATAGTGGACATATGTAATTAATTATATATTAATTTCTATCACGACTGGGTATAAGGATGGATTAATAAATATATATAATATTAATTACATTTTTATCATTCTGGAAAGGTAATATATCTTTCAATTTTTTTACCTTCCAATCCATTTATAAAAGATAAGGTCGTTCATGCATACATGTGGACTACCACCTCCACGAAGGGATGTAATTTTTTTCATCACCACATCTCAAGGATGATATATATATATATATATATTAAAAGAAATAATATATTATTTTTGATATATTGATCATTAATGAATTATAAAATCAATGTTATCTCTTTTTCATCATTATCGTTGAAAAATTGAAACATTATTCATGCTAATGTACAACATACCATCTCTATGATCATAACATACTTCATTATCATTATCCATATTTCAAGGTCTATTTAAATATTATAATATTTGTATAAAAAATGTAAATATTTTTTTATAATAGTTCTTTATGTGATGTAATAACGATTACTTCGACTATAGTCAACTTACCGAAGTCATTTTTGACACATGAGTTGAATATTTGTGAATCTTCTGAGATGAACATAAATTATTAAGTATTTGAAAAGAACATTGATATAATTAAAAAAATATAATAATATACCTGAAAATTTTATTAATAAATTAAATAATTATCATAGTTTTATTATTCTTGAATATAAGGAATTTACATGATGAGTGGGACTTGAGGTAAGGCACAATTTAGATTAAAAAAACCTTTTATTTTTTTTAAATGTTCATTTTCTTAATATTTATAATCCAAATACAATCCATAAAATTAATTTATTGTCACATTTATATAAACATGAATGAATTATAAATGTCATTTTATTTCTATTTTTTACTTTATATCAAATAATTTCAAAAAGAATCCTCTCACTTATTTAATATAGATGTTTTTGAAAAAAATATGAAATTAATATTATATTTTAACTCATACAGATTCAAAGGTACTCCCACCACCATAACTATAATTTTATGTTTTTATTCTTTATCACATTTTTTATTGGTATTAAACCCCAATTTTATATTTTTATGAGTATTTTAAAAAATTGTTTTGAATACAATGGATATTTAAATACCTACAAATGATTTCTTATATGTAAAATAAATATTTTAAGGAGGGTAATGTTGAAAATTTAAATCTTTGATGGGTTATTATTATGTTAGGGTTATTAATAAATATTTTTTATGATATGTTTTAATGTTAAAAGAACATTGATTAGTGGTTCTATGACAAATAAATCATGGGTGGTTATGTTATATACCATGGATCGGTGGATCATTGATAGCCCTCAAATTCAGAGGTTAATAATTATGTCTGAATTTTCTCATATTATTGAATTTAATATTGAGAGTTATTTTAGGGTTAATATGAAAATTATATACCTAGAAACCTATATGACTTATTTATTTAGGCTTTATATTGGTTTTCAGAGAAATATTAATATTTCGTAAGGGGAGAAAATGAGTAAGTTCTGAAAGGAAGGTATATATTACTTGATAAGAGTGAAATATATATCTTTCATGAGGAAGTTTTAATGTGTTTTTAATGATTTAAAAGGAACTTTTATTATTTTTATTTTACCTTTAATATTTCTTATCAAATGTTTTATGAAATTATTATGGCAGAAAACTTTATTTCTTTCATAAGAAAAATTTTACATTTTGCTAAATGTATATTTTTTAAATGGTGAAATTATTTATAAGTATTAAATAAATAATAGATTTATTTTTTATTTATTCCTTATAGAGATTCTTATACTCATCCCATGTTTTAAAATGTTTTTCATAATGTTTTATAGATGAGTGGTGATAAGTTTGTTATTATGATGAAAATTGAGATGAAATGTGTTGAAATGAAGACATGGTAAATAATAATTTTTTTGTTGAAAAAATGTATAATAATTTGAATATTTTTGAATGTGAATTAATATTAATTTATTCAATGGTGATGGAATATTTATCAAAATCTAAAAACCATAAATATCCACAAATATAAAAAAATTAATTCTTGACTTAAAAACTGATATTATGCAATGCCTAAGGTGGGGTCCTTTCAGTTGTCATCAAAAGGAAAGCTTAGAAAAAATATTGGATTATGATTCTTTATGAGTTATGTATACTATCATTGGTTTTTATATTTAATGTTGATCATATGTTAAAAAACAGACAAACAACTTTTTTTGGTTTTTAGGGATGTTATTTTTTGAGCTGATTAATGATATTTTGGGAGATTCTTTATAGGGTTGAGTTTTATATGACCCTTCGGTATAACATGAATGATAATTCCATTTGATTACAATTACATTTTTTATGTAATACAAAAGGTATTATATATCATTTAAGTATAAAAAATTCCATAATACCGAAGCTATTATTTTTATTTTAGGAGAATAATTGATTTATATTTTGTAGAAATAATTTTAAAGGAATTAACAACCTTTAGGGTCCATATTTTCTTTGTTGTTGAGGAAATTATTAATAATTACAATTTGGGACCATATAAAATAACTAAACCTAGGGTTAAAAACATTATTTACATACTATGTGACTGATTTTATTTTTAAATAAGTTCATTATTGTTGGGAAATTATGTAATTAATGTAAATAGATTTAATTTTGGGTAATATTTATTTTTTTGTTTTTGTAATAATTTTTTTTTGTCTTTTTGAATAATATATATTTTTATTATGAAATTATTTTGTGATATTTTATTTATATTTTTTAGAATATATAAAAATTGAGTATACATTTTGATATGATACTTTATGAGTGATTGATGTTACAAAGAGATAAATCTTAAATTTATCATTGAAGAATATATGATATAATTATTATTATCTTTGGGTTTCTATATTATTCTAGAAAATTTTGAATAATTTCAATGATGGTTATTTATGGATAAATCAATGTTGAACCTTTAGTGATATTGTCGACTTGTAGATACAATTATATTATTTCTTCTTATGAAGGGTTTTTCATTTTTTGAATTATTTTACCTTGTGCATACCATTTTTGGATTTGGATAATGTGTAAATAAAATAGGCATATCTTATTATCATTTTTGGAACTATGTGATCTGTTTAATGTTGATTTTTTCCCTTTGGGTATGAAATACTCATAATATGGAGAAAAAGATGAGATTGTGGTGGAAATTGATTAAAGGATGAAAATGAACATATTAATTAAGTATATTATATTATTTTCATAGTTTCCGTGGTTAAGAAATTCATTAAATCTCGTAAAAAGGATCATAAATTAGAAATTTTATCTTATTACCAACTTTTTTGATGATTTAATGGTCTTTTCTCACCTCTTTGGTTTAGGGATTTGTGGTCGTTAACATTATGATAATCATTAAATTTATTTTGTTCAATATTCTCAATCATCTCCATCACTAGTTAGAAATTATTTTTTCCTCCATGTCAATATTTTCACTTCCAACTATTTTTATTTTCAAATATGGTATCTGTTTTTCTAGATGGAAGTCTTATTTCCCTTTCTATATTTTCAAAAAGATGATTTATTAATTCTTTTTACGGTATAAGATTTCAACCAAATTATTTTCAAATTAGAGGAAATATATTAATGAAATAAAGATAAATTTTATAGGAAAAATTTTATTAAATTGTTTTATAATGTAGTATGTCGATATTTTAAAATAAAATCTATGTTCGACAAAGTACATTATATACAACACCGAGCTTAAGAAAACAATGAAAATTAATTATTTCAATATTATTGTTAAAACACACACATTTAATATGAAATTATGAATAGTATTAATCTCATTATGAAATATATATATATATATATATATATAAATACATGACCTATAAACAAATTTATTGATTAATTACGAGGAAATAAGAACCTAATTTTTAGTAAGTCATTTAACTCATCAAAAATGAATTTTCCTACAAAATGGATTTATTTTATTTTTTGAGAAAATATTATAACTCAATTATAGTAGGTGGGGTTTGGCTTGATGGTAAGCACCCATAATCCTACATGAAAAATGGGGGTTCAAAACCCATTGGGAGTTGGGTATTGTAGTAGTACTGTAGCAGCACTGTAGCAGCGACATCACTGTTCATCAGCGGGTACTGTAGTGGCGGTAGGGCACTGTAGCGGCGGTGGCACTGTACGGGTACTGTAGCAGCAAGTTACAATTCATAGAATGTGAATTATGCAAAAACTTTTGGCCTACAGGATATGTATTGGGCTACAATCCCACTAGGCCTTCGGGCTATGCAATGGGTTTCCCTCTACCCTGTTAAAAAGAGGTCTTTGCTTTGATTTAATAATAAAAATGAGGATTCGACCCCATCCTTTAAATTATAACTCACTTATAGAACATTAATAAATTTTATTTTTTAAATATTATATCATTTTTTGATATTAAAATTACAAAATTACCGATGTTTTATTATTCCAGATTTTAAATAAAAGAGTGATGTTTTAGTAAATAGTGAAAAATAAGGATAATTATAGAAAACTATATTTTTGTTTCAAGTATTTAAAAAATTTTGTTTACTTTTAGAATGGTTTTAAAGTAAAATTACATATATAAAATTTTTAATAATCCAATTAGTTTCATTTAAATCAATTTTATTATCAATGTTTTTATAGAAAAAGTTTTATACATAAGAATCCATTTTTCAAAAAATCCATTTTTCAAAAAAAATCATTACATTTTTATTTTTAATATTAATCTAATATATCCCACTTGTGGAAATTTCATCATGAAAAATAGATTAAATTTATGTAATTATGAGTTATGAAATTGTTAAATATGAACCTTTTATTTTTTTCATTATTTGTAGTAATCATAGTAAATAATTATCACCACAACAAGTGTAAGTCGGGTAATTATTGATAAAAATTTATTATAAGGACTAAAAATGTTCCTAAAATATACCTCAATACTATTGGATGATATTATTTCATAAATATCAATTCAAAATTTTAAAATATTTTAAATGGGTTCCATTTTTATTTTATTCTGACATATATAATAATTAGGTAAAAATAATGTAAAAAATTACATATTCTTTAATTTAATATCTATAATATTTTGGGAATGGGATAAAATAGAATTATGTTTTCTAATAATTTTTTCATGAAATATAAATTATTTTTTTTATCATGGTAATTTATTGGTAATTTTAATATATGAAATTGTTGTTTTAATATTTTACGCAATGTCGACATAATATTGATTCAATTAATATAAAATTAAAATAAATGATTTTAAAAATAATAAATGTAAAATAATTTTGAATGAATTATTGTTTTTAAATAATTTTATATAAAAATATAACATATTAGTGATGTTTTTAAAGATTTTATTTTAATTAATTTTCAATCATGTTTTTTTCAATGTTACATTAAATTAATATATCCAAATATGACTTTATTTGTATTTTCTATTAAATAAAATTTTTATAAATGGATTAATATTAATATTTATCATATATTTTAAATATTTATTTTTATATGGTTGAAAATATCAACCTTGTCCTATTTATTGGACAATAATCCCTTTGTAGTAAATATATTGACTTCTAAAATTTAAAAACACTTGTTGTCGTGGTAGTCGTCAAAAATGTTAATAAAGGGTTAGAACCAAATGATAAGGGAGAAAATATCACCTAATTTTGTGATTTTTTTGGATGTGATTATTTATACTCATTAAAATATTATCTTCAATTAATATAAATTTGTATCCAATTTAACATGAAAAATATTTTTTAAAATTAAATACTTTATGAAATTCCATGAATAGATTTTCTCATATTTTAAAAGAGAACCACATATCCTCTACTCTAGACATGCTATGATCTATTTTATTTATAAAATATATAACCAAATACCATCATAAAAAACCTACCCATTTCCTAGAGTCATTGTTTTGATTATAAAACTATCCTACAAATTCATTTTGTGAAAACATTAAAAGGTTTTCCGAAGAAGTGGTATAGCTTATAACAAAGATTTTTCATTTTATTTCATATTATACCTCCTTAAAATCTTCTTCAAATATGAGTAAATAATAACACTAGTATATAGAATGTACTTATATTTTTATATGTTATTTTTATATCCAATATCCTTCATCTTCTCTATCAGATGGGAAATGAAACTGGCATGTCTGTGAATGGTGGGAAATAGCCTTATAAACCGATATAATTCTTTTTATATCAGTGCCTCTGAAAACTGGCTATAATGATTTATTTAATGTATATATATGATATTCATGAAATGTTAAAAATTATATAAATGAAATATATCATGTAATTTATAACATTTCCATCAATTAAAAATGATAATGTTCTTTGGGCATACGTGTGAATTACCACCTCGGCGAAGCGATACAATTAATGTTTCCGAACAATATCACATATATGTTATATATATAAATATATATATTGAAATAATATTTTATTTATTCTATAATAATAATTATTGAAATGTTAAACAATACTTACCTTCTTTCCACCACTATCATTACAAAATAAAATTGTTACTCATACATGCATACACCATACCGTCTTCTTAGTTGTAATGTAGTTCATTTTTCATTACCATATTTCATTTTTGGTTTTAAAAGTATAAATATTTAATAAAATTTATAATTATTTCCTGATTATTATTCTGGATATTGTGGAATTGTGACCTATTTTATAATAGTCAACCTACCAATGACATTTCGGACACATGAGCTGAATATTTTTAAAATGTACGACATGAACATAAATGATTAAGGAATTGAATATAACACTGTAATAAGTGAAATTAAATAAATAATGATATATTAATTTTTTTCTTATGAAAGTAAATAATTATCATCATTTTATTATTCTATAAGATATGTAATGTTTGTAGTGGATCAAATTTGAGGTCAGGTACACATTACTTTAATAATATCTATTGGCATAGTCTATAAATACATTATTTTAAAAATAAAATATCATTTTTATGTTATTTATAAAATTCATTTGGAAGAAAATAAATTTTCTCAAAATTTATGAAGACATAACTATGTTTTTAATGGACCGTATGGTATATGGGATCAACCACATATCCACCTGATCAACTTTGGTTAATCCAAAACAAAGGACCCATGTGACCATAAGATTTGAACAACCGTATATTATCTTTGCCAAACATCATGGTAAAAATTTCAAAAGAACCGTATCAACCAAAAACTAAATAGATTAGCATCAATGATAATCAGTTTGACCACATAAACAATCATGTGACCACAATTCCAAATAAAATAAATTGTATATTGTGGACTTTGAAGAGAAGAATAAACCACAAGATCATGTGAATTGATCATTATCCAAGTTATTGAAATCAATAAAATATGAGTTCAACTGCAAGAACAATAAAATAAACCACAAGTCCATCTGATCAACCACAAAAACAAAATTATAGATTTTATGTTCATCCATTTGACCATAATAATAAGTGATCAATCATATTAAGTAGCATATAACCCATGTATAAAAGAAACAATCAATGCTGATGTGGATAATGATGTGGAACATCTGAAAGGGACCCCACTATGGAAGATAATAGAGAAAAATTTAATAAACCATATCAAAAAGTTATGTATTATACTTTTATATCATTAAATATACTAATATAAAAACATTCATGTGAAGAATTATATTTCATCAGATGAACTTAATGATCCTTATTTTTATATCAAAATTTGAGATTCTTTATAATTTTTTTCAATTTATAGTATTATTAGAAAATAATTTCAAAAACATAGATGCATGAAAATAGGTATGTGAACAAAGAGACATTTAATCTTTACCAGAGTAAGAACAAATAATAATTTCTCTATAATAAAAATATATGATATGTTATTCTCATTTAAACCTCAATAAAACATTTGGTAATATCTAAACATATTTGTACACCCATTCAAAATAAATTTCAAAGAATCATGGAGTTGAATATTTTACTGAACAACATACTATGCTTTATAGAATTCGTTATTTCACACACTCTATCGATTTTCATTCAAGATGTTTGTGTGTCGTGTATATTACATTTTAAAACCATCTCTTGAACTAAACTACAATGCGAAAGACCCTCTATACTATTTATTTTTCATGTGCTCCAACATATAATAGATAAATAGACTCTTTATCCTAGACTACCTATTTATAGTTCTTATTATATATTAATCTAAAATATAAATTTGGAAAATAATGTCTTGCTAGACATCCTGGTGTGTTTTTGTTTAAAAAAAATCTAGTTTGGGGATCAGATAATTTTATAACAGATGTATTGGAATGTGAAGGGGAGTAGTTTATGAAAAAAAATACTAAATCCATCTTTAATTCTACTATTTATCTATTTTTTTGTTTTACTCTATTTTTTAAAAAAAATGATTTCATTAATGAAAATGGAAATGAATCAAATATATATTTGGAATTAACAAGTCATTTATATATGGTATTTAATTCATGAAAACAATTTTTAAAATATAAAGTATTTTCTGTATTATTTAAACTAAGTTGTGATCGAGATTCTGAGATACTTTCTTAACGATAAAATTATATATAAATAGTATTTTTGTTATGTTTATTTGTTTTATAAATAGGGTTAATTCATATTCAAATATTTAAAAAAATAAAATGGAAACTAAATTCACCCCCACCCTTATTGTGTTATCAACTCTGACCAATATTTGATATCAAAGGAATTATAAATATCATTTCACTATGATCAAATTTTACAGAAGGATCAAATTTTTTTATTATTTATAAATTTTATTCTTTATGGATAATAATGGGAAATAAATAACAAAAACAAATATTCCTACATATTTTAGTGGAATAAATTAATATCAATATAAGGTCAAGATAAAAATTCATTTATATGGAATGGTATTTGATATTTAGACTCCTATTGGGGAAAAATATGAAAAAACCAATATTTGTAGAGTTTATTGAAGTGATTACACTAAGAATTTATATGATTGAAACTATAAATATAATAACTATTTATATTTTTCATTAAGAGAAAACAAATTTGAAAGAATCTCTTCTAGTTGAAATTCCATTGATGTTTGGGATACACATACTATATCTAAGTAAGGAAGATCAAATGTAAAAGAAAATAATTTATGTACATAAATAATTAAATATGATATATTTCAAATTAATCCGGATAAATCCATCTTTGATATTTATTTTTTTGATCGTTGTTATTATTATCATGATGTATGCACATGGGAAAACAATTATATATAATGATCATGAGATGTGACTTCTAATATATCAACCTAGTAGATATAGAAGAACTTAATTTCCAATTATATAATCATGTAGAATTATCCAATTACGTATAGAAGAACTCATTGTTAATCATATTGTGTTTTATGTGAAATTTATTGTAAATAATTAATTAATATGTGAACCCAAGAGTAAATCATATTATTTTAAGACATATAACTCAAAAATAAATTATAAGATCAAATATAAATTATCCAGTAATAATTAATCACCTACTAGTAGTGATGAGGAAATGGATCACTAAGATATACGGTTAAAAAAATTAAATTGGAAGAATTAATATATTTTAAATATTAATTATGGAGGTTAGTATGACAATAATTGAAGTTAGAAAAAGAATAATCATCCTAATGAAGTGACATTTTATGAGTGAAAATAATACATTTAAAAGTAAATTTTCCCAAGATAAAATATAAGAATAAGTATGATAGATAATGTAAAAATTTAAAAATTATATGAAATACACCTAGAGTGAATCAAAAGACAGTTCAAGTGACTCTATATTGAGTAGAGAAGATAGAAATGGTAGAGCGAATATGTTTTTCCTGGAAAACATATCTAAGTAACAAACTATTTTATGGAATCTCTTGAAATTATTTTGAGTCTTTATAAAAATTAAAATGATAATTAAAATATATTCATTCAGGATTTATTTAAATATTTTAATATTGTAAAAAAATATAATAAAATTAAACATGAGTATAAAAATATAATGAATTTCCATGCATTAATTATTTATTTTAAATCATATTTTCTTATAGTAAATGTTAAAAATATTCAATTATTTAAGTAAATAAATTCACAAAAAATGTTTGGTAAACAATTGAAAAGGGATCTAGAAATATTTACCTTTTATAGAGAAACACATACTACGATTCCTAGAAAATAATCCACAACTAAATATACCATTGCAATTATTTACCTACGTGGGAATATGATGATTTACAAAATTAAATGTGTTCTTGTATCTAGTTCTTCCATGTCTATAAAAACTTCTTATTATTTTGGAACTGACAATGTATTTATTTCAAAAATATTTAAAACTGATTATGGGAAACTTGTCCAAAAAAATTATGGATTCTGGAATCTCTTATGACTAACATTTCTATAAACAATAAAATATGGGCATGAAAATCATTTCTTATTTAATATTTTATATAGGAAACCTGTGTGAAGAGTACTGGGGATCATGTATGGTTTCTCGAATGTGGATTACCTATACCATTGACTAGTCATGATATGAGTTTCAAGAACCTTTTTAATGTAGATTGTGGATATGTCAATTTTTTTACAACTCCAAGGGAAAAATAATCGCACTCATATAAATTGGTAACTCTAATATTATTTTGTTTAATTTGTGGTTGGATTAAAATTGAAACTACATAGAATCTCATAGTTATATGATGATGGTGGTCATGTTATGTTTCAAAACAATGCGTGAAAAAATTATTATTATAATAATTTTTTTAATAACTTATAAATATATAATATTTATGTTATGTATTTAAATTCATTATAATCTCCAAATAATTATTTTCTATGTGTATTTAAAAATTAATATTAATTATCACATATGAGACTATTCCATTACAACCTATACCCACATACAAATATAGCTAATAAAGTATTAGTCAAAAATATACCAAAACTATAATTCACAAAAGAAATCATCAAAACCCATATCAAATATGTAATAAAAAAATTCAAACCAAAGAAATGATTTTCAAATTCTCAACCTCTAGAGTTGGTTTACACAGACATGTTTGTAACATTAATGTTTCTATCTTAAATGGGAATCACCATGATTATTCTCATATAGGGGAATTTTTTTAGATACACCAATGTATTATTTCTTTCTCACTAAATTTATTCTTATTATTTTTTTCCCAAGTATGAAAAATATATAGAAAAGCATATTAATCATAAAATTAAAGCCAAAAAGAGTGATCACAATCCTGACTTTTAAAGTCAATATTTTGAATCTCTATGCTCATAGTGTCACTATAGTAACAAATTTTCTACAACTAGGATCCCACAATATAATGGTGTCATATGAAGAAGAAATATAAACCTTAAAGAAATTTCTTTGGCCAAGCTCAATTAGTATTATTTACCAATTTATTTTTTGGTAGAGGAAGTGAATATATATCTCTATATTATTTAGATAATTATTACTAGATAACTTTTCATGAAAACCCCATATGAGTTACGAAATGGTAGGAAACCAAAAGTGAATAAAATTTAATTTTTTGATTTTAAATTATTTATAATCAATATAAAGGAGAATTTAGAAATTATTTCATACAAAAGTTATGAAGGAATTTTTTTTAGACACTCTATATTCAGAATATAATATAGTGTATTCAATAAAATATCCAAGATTGTGAAAGAAATTTTACATGTCCTGTTTGATGAAATAGATCCACGTGATCCTAAAATGAATCTAGATTTCCTTTCGGATAACCTTTAAAATTTAGATATCAATGAAAACCCTAGTGAAAATTATATCAATCACATTGTAGAAAAATTACCCATTTGAGAGTAACTTTTTGTACTCAATCCAGTAGATGATAATGTAATAAAAAGTGATTTTATTACATGATTTATTAGAAAACATATATTCTATCCCTTATATGTAGTATCTGAATACCTATATAGAGGAACCAAAACTAACACTTCTGTTATAAATCTGGTTGAACCGGAATATTTATTTCCATAACACAAACCTAAAAATGTAACAAATGAAATAAATAATGAGTAACAGGTAATGGAAATGAAGGAATAGAAAATTCATTTTTAAAGTAACAATGTCTAGTAACTAATAGAAAGACGTAAGGACTACCAAACAATTTTCAGTAAATTTGTGTTTAGAAATAAGGTAGATAAGTCAAATACTCTAATTAAAAATAAATAATTACTTGTTGGAAAAGAATTCAGTCAAGATTAAAGTATTAAATATGAGGAACCCTTGGCCATAGCATATATATTTAATTCTATATGAATTCATCATTAATATGAAACACAATTTGATTTAAAACTATTTAAAATAGATGTCAACATTGAATTCATAACTTTTTTAATTATTGAGGTTTTTCATGTGGTACAACCCCTAATATTTCAAAACCCTCATTTTTTAAAATCATATATTTATATTAAAAAATCATTATATTACATAAAAATATCTAAGATCTTGGTATGATGGTCTATGTTAGTTTTTAATTACAATTTTTTTTAAATATAATAGATGACCTTTTTATTTTTTAAAAAATAATTCGAAAAGTTTTTTTTGAATTAAAAAATCTATGTTTATGATATGTTTTGTATCATCCAGAAGCACTTTGTAAACAAAATTTTCAAAAATAATGCAATTGATAATGATTTTAGTATGATAGTTTAGTCAAAATTCATCCTTATTTTTAGATTTTTCAAAATAAGGAATGAATTGTTTTAAGTATAATAAATTATACTAAGGATATCATAAAAAACTATGTTAGGGATTGTACTAATGTAGTGATACTTCAATGAGTACAATCTGTAAACTGAATCTATGTAAAATTGGGAAACCAGTTGATAAAATGACATAGAGATATATTATTGGAAGTTTATTATACATAATAGCTAGTTAAATGGATATTATGTATACTGTGTGAATTTGTGCACTTTATCAATCAAATAAAAAATAATCACATTCCTATACACTTAAACGAATCAATAATATACCGTAAATGTATTGAAAACATAGTTTTTTTACCTTAAATAAAATATATTTTTATTGTTTTTTTATTCATATGAATATTTTTTTTGGTTTTATATTATAAATAAAAAACACTTATAGAACATAAAACCTTTTGGGAAAGTAATTCATTTCATGGTTTATTTTGAAATTGAATTCATCGGTATTATACACTAATGAAATTTAGTACAGAGCTACAGGATGTTGTTGTGCACAGATTATGTGGATGAAACAAACATTGTTATTGTTGGAATATGGTTATCAACATAAACATTTCCCAATATATTTCGAAAATAAAAGTGTGACAAAAAGTTAAAATAATCCTATATCATATTCTATAAAAAACACAATGATATAAATCATCAATTTTTGAAGGATCATTTAAAAAAGTATATATCACTCATGAAATTATTAGCATTGAGTATCATCTTACAGATGTAACTATAAAGCCATTAATGTTTCATATAATGAAATATATCAAACATTAATTTATTTGGATAAATATTATTAACAATTTTTTAGAGACAATTTAATAATATTTTATTATTTGTTTCCAATTTTATGTTCTACTTATGTTGAGTATTTTTTCATTTAAGTTATTTCCTTGGAAATATATTATGTATCTTTTATAAATGCATTAAATCTGTGTTTTTAATGTGATTAATTATATGTGTAAAATTTCAAAAGGACTAATCTATTAAATCCTAATCGAATTGTTTCACCTTTCCAACTATGACCAAACCATCGGTTTAAACCCTATTTCTTAAACCACCCATTCAAATCCCAATCTGTCATATATTAATTTCATAGACTGCTAATTATTAAAAAGATATATTATGGAGAATATTATCCTAAATCATCTAATAGATCAAAGTTTAGTTAAATAAATTTTATAAATAATTTGAAATGTCAAACATGTTCTTGTGAAGTCATAGCTAAAAGAGAAGTTAGATTTGAATGGTTTAGCACCAGCTGATCTTTTATATGGAGTGTTGTTCTATGTCAAAATAGGACAAGTTGGGTTTTTTAGGATAATTTACCTTTCTATTCAGTCCTTTTAAATATGTTTAGTCAAGACATGTTTTTTAGGGTTATAAGAATGAGTATATGATTCGAATAGTCCTGATGGTAATGAATGTGATTTTACATCAACTTCCAATGTCATCAATATGAGAGTCCCAGATATTGTAGAATATGAGGACTACCAGATCTATTTCCCAATGAATCATCCCCATTTTTAAATTGGATATGTTCTTGAAGAATTATCTATTGATAAATCCTTTTGAAGACCAATCATGTATGAACTAAGGGAATAATGAAGGATTTTGTTGATGTTAATTCAAAACATTGCACAAGAAATTTATATTTATGTTCTATAGGGTATGGGGACTTGTTATTTTTAAATATAATGATCCATGGAATTCATATTAATTTTCCTCATTTATGAATGGAACATATGGTGGAGTTGATTGAACCTTTCTATAGATTCATGAAACAACCTTATTAGAAGTTCATTTTTATTTTGTTGGAACATATAAATATAGATTCTTTATGTTTTTAAAAGGATTTCATTCCAAGTGGTGTATATTTAAATAACCCAACATGTAAGGGGATGAATATAATTTGGAATCCATATAACGGTATCTGAATATATGATATGGAAAAGTTATATTTAGGTAAATAATAACTCAAGGTAACACTGAAGTATTTTTTAGATAGAATATTTTTATTGACAAAAAGTTTTCTATGGTGAGTTATAAGGTTACCAAGATATTTTGGATAATAAATCATGAAAATTATTGAATATAATTGAATGGATACCTTGGAATTAGTATAGAAAATTTCATATACATTGTGGTGCAATTTCCCATTGTTCACCAAATTTTTTGTGTCTAAAATTTTGATAATGGATCAATCATCATTATTTTAGGATTTCCACAAAAGCCTCATAAAAATATTATGCAACCATGAGTTTCTAGAATACTAGGTTTTCTAAATTGAGTTTCCGGAAGGTGTGGATCATCATGAATGAGAATTGTGAATGTGCAAAGGTTTGATGGTAATCTATATGACTATGAAAAGTGGAAAATTGTTAATGCGTGAAGAGTTAACAATGACTCTCCATATCTATGAAAAGGTTCATCAATGGGTAAATTTCAATGGATCTTCATAAAAATAGGGAGAATCATGAACGATATTAGTCAACTATGTAAAAATGTGATGATAAGGATTTAAGGTTATGGAATCATAGGAAATGACAATAGATAGGTCTCTCCACACATAGAAATGTTAATATGAACTTAATTATGATTCAACAATTTTGGATCAAAGAAAGAGATTTTTTATGGTTGTTATTAAGAAAAATAATACAAATAAAGTATGGTCGTGAAGTCTATGAAGGCTAAATGAAAGTCATACAGATCATGAAAGTATTGAAGTTCACAAAGGCTATAAAAAGCCAACTAAATGTGTGAGCAATGCAAAGGGTATGTGAGCTTCGTAAAATTATTTTATCATCAATAATGGATGTTGATTCACAATGGATGTTATATATTAGTGAAAGAGGTGAGTTTTCTGAAATGTGTGGGCTTCTATAAGTCTCATTGATCGTTTCCATATTTGTGATATTTTGAAAATTCATTGAGCTTTACAAAATAATTTAAAATGGATTTCCCATTAAAAATATGTTACTGTGATATCTGTCAAGTGGCTGAAAGTTTGAATTCAATTGAACATCTACCTATATTTAAGAATGAATTAATTATAATTAATTAAAGGGATTATGTACCATAAACTGTGTGTGAATCCCTTAACATTCTATAAGAAAGGGAAGAGGAAGAAGGTGATCCTTTCCACTAGAAGTCAGGTATAGAAGGAATATTGATGGAGTGTCCCTTGGGGAGAAGTATACAATACCTAATCATTTTAAGGGTAGTTATCCCAGGTATATAAGTGATCTCGTCTAAACACTTTTTTTCAAGGTATCCTTAGTGGATTTTTTACATTGTTACATTGTCTTTGTATGCGCCTCAAATGTAGCCTTGTGATGGTGAACCATGTAAAAATATTTGTGTCCTTAGGTTTTCTCCCCTATGTTGCTTTCATTTCATCATCATCAGAAAAATAATGAATTAATAAGATCTATATAAACACTTATGTAGAATATAGTGACCCATATAACAAATAGGTGATGATCTGGTGGGGTGCGAATTGTTTGTAAAATAATATTCATACCCTAATTCACCCCCCTCCCAGGGTATCTAACCCCCTTTTGGTCCTATCGTTATATGATAAATTGAATCCTATATCTAATCCCTCTATTCCATTAGATTTATTTTATAAGGGTTTGGAACCCAATAAAACCATTTATACTAATTATTCCTCTAATGAAGAGGAATCACAAGCTATGGATATTGATGAATAATCTAGAATATATTTTTAGGAAGGAAAATACATGATTCTTATTCTTTAAGTTATTGATGGAGGAGATCCTATGAGAAAAGAAGTGACTTCTGTTATTGAAGCTCATATGATTCCTAAAGTTTCAGTTGAAGCTGTAAGAAAATATTAATTACATATTTAGTTGAATTAGTGTGAATGGATAGGCATTCTTCAGTGGAGTGTGTTCCAAGGCCTATTTTATTTTGACCATTCTTATGAATTCTGGAACCGATAAGGTGATAGATCCTACTACTATGGACATTTGACTTATGTTTGAGATTAGTGGAACTCCTATTTTTTTACTCACCTTTTGAAGAATAATTTCTCATAGATAATCATTTTTTTGATTTGGGTGTAACATAACCTCGATATATAAATGAAAATAAGGAGGAGGAGGATGAAAAAGAATCCAAGAAATACAATAAATATTATAACGATTGTGATAAAGATAGAAAATACAATGATGATAATTCTAAGTAATCTATAAGGATCTTGTGTTGTTTATGTTTCAAGGAAATAAGAATCAACAAACACAATGAATACTATAAGTCCTATTTTAAAGAGTCCACTGTGGCCTATCTCTGATGAAGGTCTATTGATGATGTTGGAAACCACCCATTCTACTAAATATTTTCAATCTAATATTCTCCAAGAAGAGCATGTCTAGGGATCTTGTCCTGGAACTTTGGTTGTGGCCATGGATGATTAAGATTAAGAATCTAAAACTCCTGGAATGAAATAAAAAGAAACAATGGAATCATTTTATCCAAAGGAAGAACCATAGAGAAATAATCTTTAGTTCAATGTTCATTATTCATATCAGAATGATAATAGAATCTTTACTAAATTTAATCCTACATAATCTCAATCTGCTCTATCTGAAGAGGTTTAAACTTGTTTTATCCATTATTCAAGCCTCACATATATTGATCTCATTAAATTTAACAACATCATTTTGAATATATTAAATAAAAGTTTCTTGAGTATTATGTTTTCTAATTATATTGACTTTGTGGAAGATATGTATATGTGGTTCAAAATGTTATTTCAAACATTCAGCTATGTTTATATCTCAAGTTATATTATCTTCACCAAGAAGTTTGATCTTTTAAAATAGACATTGAATGTTATTGAGGTCACATGAGAGATTTGTAATCAATCCTAGACAATATGAAGGCTACCACGTATAGAGGGTATCTATATGTGATTCACAATACTTACCATCCCTCAAACTCAAGTCAGTTCCACTTCTACCTATTACATCATTTTATGTTGATTACGAAATAATTTGTGGGCTGATCCATAAATATATTCATAATATTATGGATAGTGTCAAATATTTAAGTAATTAAGTTGAACCAGATATTGTTTCACATGGTGAGAAGATATTTTATTTCATTAAAAATAAATTAACCACATCTTCTAAATGGAAGAGAGAAATCAAGGATACCACAATATTTTATATTAAAAGGATTTATACCAAGTAAAACCTTAGGACTCAATTCCTATAATTGGAAATAAACATGATGATTCCGCGTATGATATATTCTTTTAATGCCACTATAAAGAATTTATTATTAATTACTCATTCACTAAATCAATTTATGTTATAAAAAATATGGGTTTCATCATGTGATGGAACATGTAAAAAGGGTTGTAACATATATTAAAATAATTTTGGAAACATATATATTACTAATAATCTTGTATTGGATCCTCCTTCCATTTCATTACCCAGACCTTCTTCAGTTTCTGTTAGTGCCTCAACATCAATATTTATTCCAACCTATAAATCACTAATACCTTCAATAGTACATATTGGTCTTACTCTTTCCAAACCACATGGCCTTTTTCATTCTTATTTCGAAAGGAATCACTCTTACTAAACCACGTGTTACACATTGAACTCCTACTCCACCTATTTTTAGTCAAAAATAGAAGGATTATATTGTCCCTTATAACCTTATATATCATTTAGATTCATATTTTTATTATATTATAACTGGTAAAATATTCATACTTTTAAAAAAAATAATATAAAATACTTTTTAATCTTTTTCAATATGTTTTATTTTATTTTTCTTATATTGTCCATATTTTAATCATTTATGATTTATTTTTTATAATCCCAAAGGGGGTTTAGTATGTATGGAATAATAATAAGATTAAAATTTTCCAATAATTTTTATCATTTTAACATGATTTATTATTTACATTCAATTATTACATCATATTATAATCTTTAAATATCTAATTTTTTATTCTTTTCATAATTATTTACGCCATTTTTTTTTATCATGAGGAAGGGGGTTATAGTTGTCTTCATCCAAAAAATACTTATTTTAATAATCAGAAATCCTGGGTCGGTTATTTATAATATATTTATATTTATTATGGAATAAAATTCATTTCTGTAAAAGTATGAATAGTTCACAAAATCTGGAATTGACCAAATGATCTATTTGATTAACTACATGAACAACTAATTAACCATGGTGAATTTGAAACAAAGTGACCAACTGACTACTTGAACTAAATGACCACATGTTGTCTCAAACTACTACTATGTTCAAAATGGCAAAGGCATTGGATTGAAAACATGCATAACAATGTGACCAAAAAGATAATTAGTTTGGAAGCATGTTGATTACTTCAATATCAAGGACAAATGAAATAAACTATAAGTTTTGTACTTTCAAGTGAATCATTTACCAAAAAATTGAGTGATTTGATAATGTTAAGTAATCTCAAAATCTCTAAATTATGGGATCAACTAGAAGAATTAAATGATCTGTCATATGTTTTCCCGTTCAACTACATGAAACAATGAGCAATCGTATGTTCATTTGATCGACTATTTGAATTATTTAAAAACAATAACTAATATCATAGAATCTCGGTATAGAGGAAACCATCTCTAATAATGTGGATACTAACATGGAAAATCTTAAAGTGGCCTCCTTCATTGATACTAACATGTAAAACGATAATCATCTATATCTAAAAGGTAATTATTATATTGTTATATCTTTAAATATATTAATCCAACTAATTTGTCATGAAGAATTAATTTTCATTATAATAATTTTTTAATAAATATTTCTCTTCAAAAATGTGAGGATATTCATGATAAATTCAAAATGGCTATTTTTTGGTTAAATACTATAAGATACCAAAGATGCATGGTATAAATGAACATATAGAGATTGTCGCATGAACACAGAAACTTCAAAACAATTCATTAAAAAGAAAAAAATACTCTATTTTCAATATAAATGGTATATTATTATCATATGAACCGTTAATTATCTTCTTAGAACATTTGAACATCTTCTCACACTCATTCTAAAAAAATGATGAAAATTAGTGGAGAATAATCTTCTGCAAAATAAGAAACAATATACTATTCTGTAAAAAAATTATGTTTTCATCCCACCCAATTTATTTTCTTTGGAATATTTTGTGTGTCATACATATTATATTTTATAACAAGCTCTTATGATGAATTTTAGAGTTCAAGAAACACATTTATTTCTTTGCCTGTACTCCCAAATTGAGTAGTGTAAGAGACGGTTTGGACTCAACTACTAGTGAGCAGTTTCAATCATCAAATTTTCAAACTTGAACTATCAGGAAGACTTTGTCCCTCACATGTTTTATATTGTGTAAACATTATCCATTTTGTGTTTTGGTTTCCCTTACAATAAATTACATGGATGTGGGTGATTTCCAAGTAGAGAAGATTAGGTTTCGACTTGATACAAAACCCATTATTTGACTCCATTTTGAGTTATATTTGTTTTCCTTTACTATATTTCACAATAAAATATATTCTGTTTTAAATCTGATAAAAAAATTACTTTCTTCACTAAAAAACGTTTTATATATGTTTTTTTATTCAAGTAATTATTTTTTAAAAGTTAATATATTTTATAAATTATTTTAACTATTATACGATTAAGATTCTAAGTAACTTTTCTAAACATAAAATTACATATTTGTACTATTTTAGTTACATGGTTATATTTTATTAATGGTTGGGTTTATGTTTTATTTCTTATTAATTTAAAATTGTAATTAGAAGCTCAATTCACTCATCCCCACTTCTGTTTTCCACTACAATAAATAACCCCAGTTTAAATGTTTCAACATTTTTTTTTCAAAATATTTTTATTCCATGTACATATTCTTAAACATAATTTATTTATGTGATTATGTAGATGTGAATGAATGATAGAGTAAATATTATGTTATTTTATAGTTTCGTCCAATTGTTTAAATGGGAATAGTTTTACATATTTTATTCAGAATGATTTTAGAAAAAAGAAAAAAGTAATTTTATATTTTAACACATACAAAGTAAATGGTTTTTCGAAATACAATAACTGTTATTTGATGTTTCAATTACATTATAATATTTCATTTTAACATACAAAAATCCTATTTAAATTATTTTTATTATTTTCAAAAAAGGGTTTTAAATTGATAATATATTTCAATATATATAAATGTCTTTTTATTGGTGTAAAGAATATTTTTATGATTATATTATTGAAAATTTCATGCTTTTATGTTTTATGGTAATGTTGGTTTTTTGGAATTGATTATAATATATGGTGGTTCTATTAAAAACCATGGACGGGTGGTTTTATTATAATATAATGATGGTTGGGTACATTATAAACCAAGGATGTGTGGCTCTCTAATAACCATTAAATGCATTGGTTAAGAATTTTTATTAAAATTTACAAAAAATTGTATTCTATTTGATAGATTTATTATAAGAGTGACATGAAAATTATAGTCCACATAACCTATATGATTTATGTATTATTTATATGGGGTTATATATTATTATAATTATTTTACAAGGTAATCTAATGATCTAATGTTTAAAAGAAATTATAAGTCACCTCATAATGGTGAAATATATAAGATCTTATGAATAGGTTCTCATAAGGTTTTCACGATTTCAAAGGAACCTTTCTGAGATATATTTTCCATTTAATATTTTTTATCAAATGTTTTATGAATATATTTGTCTAGAAAAGTTTATTTATGTGGTAAGATTTTTAATGTTTTGATTCAAATGTTTATATGTGAGAAGACAAATATTTTATAACTATTTATGAACTAAAGTGTTTCATTCCTTATTTAATAACCCTTGTAGTGGTTTTTTCACATCCCATATTTTATGAAAAAAATAAAAGGCTTTTATGGATGATTAGGAACATGCATTAGTTCAGGAGAATAATTGTGAAGATATTTCATAAAAAAAGAACATTTTATATCATATTTTTTTTGTGGGAAAATAGATAATAATTTGGATTGTCTAAATATTTTATGTAATATTTATTTTTTAAGGGAGATGGACTAATTATCTGAAACTCTGTAACATATTGATCCTAAAACATAAGATAATAAATTTTTTCCTTCAAACTAAATATTATATAATTTTTAATGTCATATCATTACTGTTGGTATGAAGGAAAGGTTTTAGATAAATTTATAGATTATGATGATTTAAAATGTATAGATACCATCATGGGTTTTCATGTGTAAGGTTTATTATAATTTAAAATTATTATACACCCCTTTTGAGGTGATTAAAGATATTTTGGGATATTTTTTTGGGTTCATGTATAGGTAACCAATAGTTTTAACTTGGATTATTATTTCAAAATAAACTTATTACATTTTTGGGATTTAAAATGAATGGAATGAGATAACACTTGATGTTAAAACATTCTTTAATATTAAATTGATTAAGGTTATTTTTTAGGAAAAATGAAATTATATTATTCGGAACTATTTTAAGGGTATCACTAACCATTATAGACTATATTATCTTTCATGTTGAGGTAAATATTGTTTTTTTACTATTAAAGAACATATGATAAAGCTAATCATGTTATTGAAAATTGACTTAGTGAATATGTGGCTACTGTTATTTTTGAGGTTCGCTATTGTGGGACACTATGTAATTAAGGTAAGTATAAATACTTTTGGATAATATGGGTTTTTTATTTTTTGAATAAATTATGATTGAAAATTTTTAAGTTAAAAATATTTTATTGTAAAATTATTTTGAGAAATTGTTTTATTGATTTAGAGAATATTTGAAAATGGGATAAACTTTTTGATATTATACTTTAAGAGTGACTGATGTTATTTGAAGATAAATGTTAAATTTGTCTAGGAAGAATATGTGATCAAGTCATTCTAATCCATGGGTTTCAATCTTATTCTTGTCAATTTTGGTGAATTTTTAGAAAATTTATTTATGGAATGATCAATGTCAAGACTTTTGTGATATTATCAAATTTTTGGGATAATTATATTATTCCTTCATATAATGATTTACTAATTTTTTCAACTATATAACCTTGTGATAACCATTTTAGTTTTTTTAAATTTCTAAATATTGGAGGAATAAATTTTTTCACTTAATTTGTTCTGTGATCTATTTTATGTTTATTATATTTCCAGAGACATGAAAAAATCATCTTGAATAATCATCATTCAGATAAAAATATAATATAGTTATTTATATTAAATATAGGACGGGATTATACTTTTTCAGTATGTATATTTCCAAATTTCCATAGTCTATATGGTAATGAAATTAATCAACTCTAGTAAAAGGATCGTTAAATAAAAATGTAATCATATTTCCATCATTTTATATGTATTGATGGACTTTTCACACCGCTTTGGATTATGGTTTTATAGCCATTTACATTATAATGATCTTTTATATTCCTATGATCAATTACCTATATCACTCTATCATTATTTGGAAGTTTATTTTTTCTCAATTTAGATGCTTTCACGTCCCATTATTTTTGTCTTATTTGGAAACATATTATGGGTTATTATAGGTTACCTTCTTATTTACCACTCTATCGTTCCATGATTAAGTGTTTCTAACCCTTTCTATGCTGTGGAATTTCAAAAAAGCTAATTTCAAAATTCAAAATGTTGATTACTGAGATTAATTTCAAATTGAGACGCTAAAATTTATTAATGCAATGTGAATGTAAAATCTATAGATTTTAAAAGAGATACATCTTATAGTTTATAGGATATGAAACATTTATATTTAATGAACCATGATAAATTATTATTTAAATATGAATACTATAACATAGATAGTGAATTTGAGTTCATGAATATGATTAAAATCACTCTAATATATATATATATACATCCAAAAAAATTAATAAAGTAATTAACTACTATGATAAAAGCATTGAATTGTTAGTAAAGTAATGTTTTTCTTCAATAATTCATTCTGATCAAAAATGCATTTTTTTTAAATGGCTTTTACTATTTTCTTTAAGAGAATGTTATAATTAATTTTTTAAATATTTAAAATTTGATTGGATAATAAGATTGTATGAAACACCCGAGACTTTTATGTTATATAAATCATCAAAGAAATCTTTTTCTACACACAACACTTGCTTGGCTTGCTTTACACGAAATCGCGAGCTTCCTCGATAGCTTGTGTCGTACGCAATTCCAAGTTTCACTAAACAACGATATACTATTAAAATATTATTAAAATTAGCCGTTATGAATAGTAATAACCACTTTTTGAAATTTTATAAATTTTATTTTTCAAAATTGACTTCATTTTTGGATTCGTAATATTGAAATTACCCTAGGGTGAAATTTTGGTATTTTTCTGAAAACTTTCAATTTTTGATGAATAGTGAAACCACTAAGTGGTAGTTAAAAAAACTGATTTTTTCATAAAACATAATTTTACCGCTTCTGTGAGTGAAATTTCGAAAATCCGGGAGACACGGTTAATATCAAGGACTAAAATGTGGTTCAATGAGATGAAAATAATTTTTGGTGAATAGTAACTTTTTACATTTTTTTACCACGGTTAAAAGTAAATAGGGTAATTAATGGTAAAAATGATATTATTATTACCCTAACACATGTCCTAATTCTATTGGACAAGTGTAATTAGACCAAAACCAACCTTAGGAATAAAATATGACCCTTTAGGCCCACTTTGATTAGATTAGGACATTTATTATTAATTTATTTAAAGAAGGGTTAAAATAGTTAAAATCAATGTTTAATAACTAAATAATTTTTTAATATAAGGTCATACATAAGATAAATTCGACTATAAATATTAATTAGAAATCTAAAAGGATTTCCTACATAATGATATTTTATTTGTAATTTTTATACTTTAAATAACTTAATTTATTTATGACACAATGATGATACAGTAATTACCATAATAGTGAAACATTAGAATAATTGATATTATAAATACCTAAATAAGTATAATTTGAGACTTTTTATGAATTAAAATAATTTTCTAGGTTACTATGACATGTTAGGATAGATTTAATTAACTTTGGTCGAAGTAATCATTCTGTTATGAATTTCAAAAAAATCAACTATTGAATAGTGTCAAAATTGACAGAAAATAGTTTTTAAAAAAAATATTATATTATTAATTGTTATTTTATTCCAAAAAATCTAAAGATCGGAAAAATGACTTAGCTAAGGTTATATATATTAATAAAACAGAACTTGGGGGTCGCTTGGATGTATATGGTAAGTTTATTAACTATATAATATAAAAATACAAAGTGACATGGTAAATGTCAATCTAATTAACTAAGAGTTAAAACTATAAGATAAGGTTAATATAATGACCTAAACATGTCTAAATTCTATTGGATGAGAGGATTTCGACCCATCCCCACCTTATGTTCTAAATAACTCAATTTGGAGCCATTTAAAACTGAACTTGAATTTATAATAAAATAATATTTTTAGTTATTCTAAAGGTGCCCCTCTCCTCCCTTATAAAAGGGAACCTCCTCCCTCACTTCCTCACACCACTTTGAGCCTTCAAGATCGCCCAACCCTAGCCACTATCTCCTCTCCACTTCCCTAGAGACATCCTAGAGGTCCTTTTCTTCTTCATAGACCAATTCTAGTGCCCTAAAAGAAGATCTCAAAGAAGCACTTCAAATAAGTGGTAATGTTTGTTACCGATTCTTTCATCTTTATTTCTTCTTCCACTTCTTCTTATTTAGTTGTTTAATTATTAAGTAATAAGATCAGTATCACTCATATACTGATATGTTATTATAAGTATGAAACAACCCTATTTCACCATCTATCCATCCTACGAAAAAAAGAAATCACCGCCCGTGCGTACGTACGAAATACCATCTCCACGTCATGGTGTAATCTATTTTCCACCACCACCTTACTTGGATAGGTATAATGGTGTCAATAATGACTATATATGACTATTATAAAGTTATATTGATTCTGAAATAGTATACATACACTCCAATACAATTCCACGATCATATGAACGATATCATCACTCATGCGTACATACGGAATACCGTCTCCACGATGTGATGCAAATCGTTCTACGTGATCTTCATTTCATAATGATTATATAAATGAATTGAATCAATGAATATGATATATATTACACTAATACCATTCTGGAAATGAGGTATCTATAACCTAAAGATAAGAATAAGAATTTATTCGACAAAACATGCATAAGAACGAAAAGTTATAAACACCCAAATAACAAGTCGCAATGAAATATTACTACTAAGAAGCTAAGAATATGACCATATATGATATCATAAAAATCATTATGATTCTGGAATAATTCAATAACAATATTCAAATCATTATACAGGAGGTTCGGACACGTACCAAGCATATCGGACCTAAGGTAAGGGAAATATCACAATCTCATTTTTATCTGAGATTGTTTATACTTTGGTATTTACTGGGGTGTATTTTATCATCCACATCCATGTTTCCTCAATATGTGATATTTATATCCTTATACAATAGTTTATATCATATTTTACCCTTCGGTGAGTTTTTAGTAAAAGATATGAAAGGAATCTTTTGTCATTTTTCGTATGAGGTAATTTTTGACTTTTCCGACAAAAGTACGAAGAATGTTTTTTAACTTATACGGCATGAATGGATTTTTAAAACATTATTTCCAATAAGCTTCCTTTAAAATTTTTCAAGATTATTTTTAATCAAATTCTTTTAGTTTAGAATTGTATGACATGTTAAGAAAGGAAAAGTGTTTTTGAAGCAGAAAGGATATTTTCCTCAAGAATGGAGTTCAAGTGTTTTATCAAAATTATTTTCCATCTTGGATAATAAAGGGTTCTGTTTTTATCCCTATTATTACATTGATTTGATTATTTTGTGATGGAATTATATTTTTATTAATTCCTTTATCTTATATGAATTGTTTTATGATGTCACGATTTTTAAGATTCCCATTTTTATTACATGGGTTATGCTATGATGTATGGTTTTCTGATTGTGTGGCACACATAAGAATGGTATCAATATGATATGGGTGGGACCTATATATCCCTCCAATGCATTGGGTAATGATTTTATATCTCATGAGATAGACATGGCTGGAATGGTAGGTTATACCAGTTCAGTGAAATAGGACTGAAACGAGGAGTGAACTCGGTTTAGAAATGGACATTGTCCACTAAGATAGTCATGGCAATGAGTCTTGACTAACAAGGAATGATTCTTTATGATTATGTGTGTATGCCACAAAGTTTCATGTTTTAAGTTATGATTATTGGGATTATATTTCACTTCTATGATTTATCCCATGTTATGAAATTATGATCTTTTTTGCAGGTTAAGATTTCCAAAAGTTATGTTATTAGGTATATGATGTGATTGATATTTCTTTTGTTTACCCTTACTGAGCATTTGAGCTCACCCTTTTGTATGTTTTATTTCCCCAGGTTAGGAAGAAGGTTATTAAGTAGGATATGCCATAAAGGGACTCTAGATATGAAGAAATAAATGGGAGGAAAAGTAGATGCTTTATGAACCAGTTGTTTATGTTTCCCAATTTCTAAAGACTCTATACCTATACGTTCCTTTCTTGGTTTTGTTATATGATGTAATAAGTGTGATTCAATTCTGATGTAATAACAATGTATCAAAATTATGGGTCGTTATAGTTGGTATCAGAGGAAAGGTATAGTCAATCTTTGGAAACTAGGATGTGAAAGCCTTAGTAAGAACCCTAAGGATAAGTATAAGCATAGAACACAATCTTAGTGTTTTACAAATGGCCATGAATAACCTAGGATAAGACCTTAAGTGTGAAATTTTATTCTTGATTATGTGGTTTTCCTATTATAATTATTGTTGCTCACACTATTCTTCTTGGTTTTAGTCAATGGCTGGAACCCGATGGAACTGTGTTAATGCGGAATGCGACGGGCAATGCAATGATTGTCCCCCTGAGCAACCAAACGTTATGGGAGCTGGAATGCAAAATCTTGTAGCCATGCTCACACAACTTTCTCAAGCTATGAATCATGCAGGGCTTCCAAACGAGCAAAGGAAGGAGCAAAATTCTGTTGAATCCTTCATGAGACAGCATCCACCTTCATTCAGTGTGTCTACTGATCCATTAGTTGCTGAACAATGGATTAGTACTACTGAAAAGATATTTTCAGTTCTTCAATGTTCTGAGCATGATAAAGTCATCTTAGCAGTGTATCGTTTGGAGGGTGATTTTGATCAATGGTGGAATCTTATTAAGAATATGTGTCAAAGGGATGAAATTGAGTCCATGGAATGGGACGAGTTCAAGAACTTATTTTTTAATAAGTACTTCCCTCGTATTCTCCGAACAAATATGGAGAAAGAGTTTCTTGAACTGAAGCAAAAGGATGATGAATCTGTTTGTACATATAAAGAAAATTTTACAAGACATGCAAGGTACACTTCTGGTATTATCATCCAACCTGAGAGTAAGATCGATTGATTCTTTAGTGGGTTAAAACCAAGTCTTCTAAGGGCCTTAGACATAAGGGACTTCAATAGCTACGACCAAATCGTTCGATGTGCTCCCAAAGTTGAGATGGAGATTGGAGTAACCCATCAGTCATATGGGTTTGATAAGAATAGGAAAATGGAATTCAAAAGAAAAATCTAAATAGCACACTGAAAAGAAGATGAGCTTTCCCTTATGCTCAAAGTGTGGAATGAAACATGGAGGGAGTTGTCTTAAAGTAACAAGTAAATGTTTCAAATGTGGAAAGGAATGTAATCGGGCATTTGAATGCCGTAATGATTGGAAGAATATTTCTAATGATGCAAACAAAGGTATGGATGCACAGAATTAACCTACTACACTTCAATGTTTCAAGTGAAAGGAGATGGGACATTATGCCAATAAATGCCCTAATCCAAGGGTTGATGATGATGGTCGACGTCAAAAAACTCTTAAGGCTAAAGACAAAGGTAGGTCACATGCAATTTCTATCAGCGATGTGGAGTACGATAACGATGTGGTGAAAGGTACACTTATCATCCACTCTAAAGTAGCAAATGTTTTATTTGATTCTCGATCCACCCACTCCTTTATTTTTGAAGAATTTTCTAAGGATATCATTGTATTACCTCAACAGTTAGATGTTGAGTTAGCTGTGACAACCCCTAATGGCACAAGAGTCGCATCAAAAGTTTATAATTCTTCTTCGATTGAAGTTTGTGGAAAGTGCTTCCTGCAAATCGTGTGATCCTTCCTATAGTGGAATTTGATGTGATTCTTGACATGGATTTGCTTTCTCTACATAGAGCTCATATCAATTGCCAAATAAGGGAAGTCACATTTCATATTCCAGATCAATCTATGATCGTCTATCGATGCAAGGATGAACATAACCATCCATTAGAAATTCATTCCATCTTATGGGTCTTGATTCAACTAAATGAAGGTTATTTATCTCAAATGGTTGGTGAGAAACTCACAATTAAGAATATTCCCATTGTACGGGAGTTTGATGATGTCTTTCCGGATGAATTACCGGGTCTTCCACCGAATCGTGAAGTTGATTTTTCAATAGAACTCATACCGAGTGCTTTGCCTATTTCAAAGAAACCTTATAGAATGGACCCAATTGAGTTGAAAGAATTGAAGAACCAACTCCAAGAGAATCTTGATAAGGGGTTCATACTCCCTAGTGCGTCACCTTGGGGAGCACCTGTTCTGTTTGTTAAGAAGAAAGATGGATCAATGAGACTCTGCATTGATTATCGAGAACTTAACAAGATCACTATCAAGAACAAATATCCTCTCCCGTGCATTGATGACCTATTTGACCAACTATGCGGAGCTCAATACTTTTCCAAGATTGATCTTTGTTCAGGGTATCATCAATTAAGGGAAAAAAGGGAGGATATACCAAAGACGGCTTTCCGTACAAGGTATGGACACTATGAATTTATAGTGATGCTATTTGGTCTTACTAATTCCCCTGCTATCTTCATGGATCTGATGAATAGAGTCTTTAGAGACTATCTTGATCAGTTTTTGGTAGTCTTTATAGACGATATTCTGGTATATTCAAAGAGAAAGGAAGAACATGAAGATCACTTGAGAATTATATTGAAGACCCTAAGAAAGGAGAATCTTTATGCCAAATTTAACAAGTGTGAATTTTGGCATCAAAAAGTTGCATTTTTGGTTCACATAATCTCAAAAGAGGGGATATCTGTGGATCTAGAAAAAATAGAGGTTATCGAAAGATGGTCGAGACCAACAACAGTAACTGAGATCCGAAGTTTTCTTAGTTTGGCTAGATATTATCGACGTTTTGTGAAAGATTTTTCACGATTATCAAATCCACTTACCAAGTTCACTCGGAAAGGAGTTAAGTTTGTTTGGACAGAGGAATGTGAAGAGAATTTCAAGGAGTTGAAAAGAAGGTTATCCAGTGCACCTGTGCTCACACTACCATGTAGTGGAGAATGGTTTGGGATCTACAGTGATGCATCCGAGAAGGGATTGGGGTGTGTTCTTATGCCAAATCATATGGTGATGGATTATTCCTCACGACAGTTGAAAATACATGAGAAAAATTACCCAACTCATGATTTGGAGTTAGCTGCGGTAATCTTTTCATTAAAGATTTGAAGGAATTACCTTTATGGTGAAAGGTGTGATATTTATACTGATCATAAAAGTTTAAAGTATATTTTCACACAAAAGGAGCTGAATATGCGCCAAAGAAGATGGTTAGAGCTGATTAAGGATTATGACTGCTCAATCCATTACCACCCTGGGAAAGCAAACAAGGTGGCAGATGCATTAAGTTTACAAGACCATGCCATTTTATCCATGATGAGGATCACAAAAGATCCAATATTTATGGGTTTATAAAGAATGGATCTTGGAATTATATTGGAAGGGGCAAATCTTATCTTTCTCAAATGAATGTTCAACCATGTATACATGTGAAGATTAAAGAGGCATAGAAAGAAGATGTCGAGTTACAAAAGTAGGTGAGAAATGTTCCTGAATTCAACCTTGATTGTTATGGGATAATAATGTTCAGGAATCGGGTTTGTGTTCCTCCCATCCCCGAATTAAAGAAGGAGCTGCTGGATGAGGCTCATAGTTCTTCATTCTCTATTCATCCTGGAAGCACAAAGATGTATAGGGACCTGAAAGATTACTTCTGGTGGGATGGCATGAAAAGAGATGTTGCTGAATATGTCTCTCGATGCTTAGTTTGTCAACAAGTTAAAGCTGAGAGACAGAAGTCTTAGAGGATGTTACCACCATTACCAATAGAAAAATGAAAATGGGAAAACATTACTATGCACTTTGTCACAGGACTTCCTAAAACATCCAAAGGCAATAATGCTATCTGGGTCATAGTTGATCATCTTACAAAGTCTGCACACTTCATTGCTATTAGAGAGGATTTCTATCTGGATCAGCTTGCCAGGATATATGTAAAGGAAGTGGTAAGATTGCATGTAGTACCACTTTATATTATATATGATCGGGATCCGAGATTTACCTCGATGTTCTGGAGAAGTCTTTAGCATACTCTGGATACAGAGTTGAGTTTCAGCATGGCTTATCATCCTCAGACAGACGGTCAGTCTGAGAGAACAATTCAAACTCTAGAAGATATGTTGAGAGCATTCTCTATGGATTTAAAAGGTGGTTGGGATCAACACCTTCCTTTGCTGGAATTTTCTTATAATAATAGCTTTCACTCCAGTATTCAGATGGCTCCTTATGAAGTTCTATATGGAAAGAAATGCAGGACTCCAACTTGCTGGGATGAAGTTGGGGAAAGAAAGCTATTAGGACCTGATCTCGTTGATGGAATTGCAGAAAAGGTCATATCTATTCAACAACACATAAGAGCAGCTCAGAGTCGACAGAAAAGTTATTCCTACAACCGAAGAAAAGACCTAGAGTTTGAAGTGGGTGATAAAGTGTTCTTACGAATATCTCCCTGGAAGAGGGTTATGAGATTTGGAAAGAAGGGGAAGTTGAGCCCTAGATATATCGGTCCATTTGAAATACTAGATCATGTTGGGAAGGTAGCTTACCGATTGGCGCTTCTACCGAATATCTCTCAAGTTCACGATGCGTTCCATGTATCTCTCCTGAGAAAGTACATACCTGATCCATCACATGTACTCAGCTCAGAAGTTGTACCACTGGAGCAAGATCTTTCTTATGAAGAACAACCGATAGAGATTCTGGATCATAGTGAAAAAGTACTATGAAACAAGACCACTCGATTGATGAAAGATTTATGGAGGAACCACCAATTAGAAAAAGCTACATGGGAGCTTGAGGATATGATGAGGGAGAGGTATCCTCTTCTATTTGTTAAAGATTAATGAATTTCGAAGGCGAAATTCATTTTAAGGGGGGTAGAATATAACACCCGAGACATTTATGTTATATTAATCATCAAAGGAATCTTTTTCTACACACAACACTTACTTGGCTTGCTTTACAAGAAATCGCGAGCTTCCTCGATAGCTTGCGTCGTACGCAATACTGAGTTTCACTAAACAACGATATACTATTAAAATATTATTAAAACTAGCTGTTATGAATAGTAATAACCACTTTTTGAAATTTGATAAATTTTATTTTTCAAATTGGACTTCATTTTTGGATTCGTAATATTGAAATTAGCCTAGGGTGAAATTTGTGTATTTTTCTGAAAACTTTCAATTTTTGATGAATAGTGAAACCACTAAGTGGTAGTTAAAAAACTAAATTTTTCATAAAACATAATTTTACCACTTCTGTGATTGGAAATTCAAAAATTCGAGAGACACAGTTAATATAATGGACTAAAATGTGGTTCAATGAGGTGAAAATAATTTTTGGTGATTAGTAACTTTTTACTTTTTTTTCCACGGTTAAAAGTAAATAGAGTAATTAAGGGTAAAAATGATATTATTATTACCCTAACACATGTCCTAATTCTATTTTACAAGTTTAATTTGAACAAAAACAACCTTATAAAAAAAATATGACCATTTAGGCCCACTTGGATTAGATTAGGACATTTATTATTAATTTATTTAAAGAAGAGTTAAAATAGTTAAAATCAAAGTTTAATAACTAAATCATTTTTAATATAAGGTCATACATAAGATAAATTCGACTATAAATATTCATTATAAAGCTAAAAATATTTCCTACATAATGATATTTTATTTGTAATTTTTATACTTTAAATAATTTAATTTATATATGACACAATGATGATGCAGTAATTACCATAATAGTGAAAAATTAAAATAATTGATATTATAAATACCTAAATAAGTATAATTTTGGACTTTTTATTAATTAAACTAATTTTATAGGTTAATATGACATGATAGGATTGATTTAATTAACTTTTTTCGAAGTAATCATTCTGTTATGAGTTTCAAAAAAATCAACTATTGAATAGTGTCAAAATTGATATAAAATAGTTTTTAAAACAAATATTATATTATTAATTGTTATTTTATTCCTAAAAATCTACGGTTCGTCCAAATGACTTAGATAAGGTTATATATATTATTAAAACACAACTTGGGGTCGCTTGGATGTATATGGTATGTTTATTAACTATATAATATAAAAATACAAAGTGACATGGTAAATGCCAATCTAATTAACTAAGAGTTAAAACTAAAAAATAAGGTTAATATAATGACCTAAACTTGTCTAAATTTTATTGGATGAGAGGATTTAGACCCATACCCACCTTATATTCTAAATAACGCATTTTGAAGCTATTTAAAACCAAACTTGACTTTATAATAAAATTATATTTTTTGTTATTCCAAAGGTGCCCCTCTCCTCCCTTATAAAAGGGCACCTCCTCCCTCTCTTTCTCACACTACTTTGAGACTTCAATCTCGTCCAACCCCTTCCAATTTCTCCTCTCTACTTCTCTATAGACATCCTAGAGGTCCTGGGCTTCTTCAAAGACCAATTTTAGTGCCCTAAAAGAAGGTATCAAAGAATCACTTCAAAGAAGAGGTAATGTCCGTTACCGATTCTTTCATCATTATTTCTTATTCCACTTCTTCTTCTTTAGTTGTTTCATTGTGAAGTAATAACATCAGTATCACTAATATACTGATATGTTATTATAAGTATGAAACAACCCTATTTAACCATCTATCCATCCTACGAAAAAATAAATCAACGCGCGTGCGGACGTATGGAATACCGTCTCCACGCCGTGGTGTAATCTATTTTCCACCACCACCTTACTTGGATGGGTATAATGGGGTAAATAATGACTATATATGACTATTATAAAGTGATATTGATTCTGAAATAGTATACATATACTCCAATACAATTCCATGATCATAGGAACGATATCATCACTCATGCGTACGTACGGAATACCGTCTCCACGATGTGATGCGACTCGTTCTACATGATCTTCATTTCATAATGATTATATAAATGAATTGAATGAATGAATGAATAAGATATATATTACACTAATACCATTCTGGAAATGAGGTATCTATATCCTAAAGAGAAGAATAAGAATTTATTCAACAAAACACGCATAAGAACAAAAAGTTATAAACACCTGAATAACAAGTAGCAATGAAATATTACTACTATGAAGCTAAGAATATGACCATATATGATATCATAAAAATAAGTATGATTCTGGAATAAGTCAATAACATTATTCAAATAATTATACAGGAGGTTCGGACACGTACAAAGCATATCGGACCTAAGGTAAGGAAAATATCACAATCTAATTTTTATCCGAGATTGTTTATACTTTGGTATTTACTGGGGTGTATTTTATAATCCACATCCATGTTTCCTAAATATTTAATATTTGTATCCATATAAAATAGTTTGTATCCAATTTTACCCTTCTGTGAGTTTTTAGTAAAGGATATGAAAGGAATGTTTTGTCGTTTTTCGTATGAGGTACTTTTTGACTTTTCCGACAAAAGTATGAAGAATGTTTTTTAACTTATACGGAATGAATGGATTTTTAAAACATTATTTCCAAGAAGCTTGATTTACAAGTTTTCATGTTTATTTTTAATCAAATTCATTTATTTTAGAATTGTATGACATGTTATGAAAGGAAAAGTGTTTTTGAAGCAGAAAGGATATTTTCCTCAAAAGTGGAGTTCAAGTGTTTTATCAAAATTATTTTCCATCTAAGATAATAAAGGGTTATGTTTTTATCCATATTATTACATTGATTTGATTATTTTGTGATGTAATCATATTTTTATGAATTCCTTTATCTTATATGAACTGTTTTATGATGTCACGATGTTTAAGATTCCCATTTTTATTACATGGGTTATGCTATGATGTATGGTTTTCTGATTTTGTGGCACACATAAGAATGGTATCATTATGATATGGGTGGGACCTATATCTCCCACAAATGCATTGGGTAATGATTTTATATCTCATGCGATAGACATGGCTGGAATGGTAGGTTATTCCGGTTCAGTGAAACAGGACTGAGACGAGGAGTGAACTCGGTTCAGAAATGGACTTTGTCCACTAAGATAGTCTTGGCAATGAGTCTTGACTAACAAGAAATGATTCTCTATGATTATGTGTGTATGCCACAAAGTTTCATGTTTTAAGTTATGATTATTGGGATTACATCTCACTTCTATGATTTATCCCATGTTATGATATTATGATCTTTCTTGCAGGTTAAGATTTCCAAAAGTTATGTTTTAAGGTATATGATGTGATTGATGTTTCTTTTGTTTACCCTTACTGAGCATTTGAGCTCACCCTTTTGTATGTTTTATTTCCCCAGGTTAGGAAGAAGGTTATTAAGTAGGATATGCCAAAAAGGGACTCTAGATATGATGAAATAAATGGGAGGCAAAGTAGATGCTTTATGAACTAGTTGTTTATGTTTCCCAGTTTCAAAAGACTCTATACCTATACGGTCCTTTCTTGGTTTTGTTATATGTTGTAATAAGTGTGCTTCAATTTTGAAGTAATAACAGTGTATGTAAAGTATGGGTCATTATATCTTAATTTTTCAAATCATCATTTTAGAATTATCTTAGTTCGAATATTTTTTATTTTTTTGAAATGAAAAATTAATTTTTAGTAAATAGAGAAAAATAGTGATTTTTATTAAAAACAATATTTTATATGCATTTAAAAATTTAAATTTGGTTTTAAAATGGTTTCAAATTAAAAATAGTTCTAAAAATATTTATAAATAAATTTAGTTATTTGGAATCAAATTTATGTTTTATATTGGTATAAAAATATTTTAATACTTAAAAAAAATTAAAAAATTGTTTTCATTGCATTTTGTTTTTTAATAATAAATTATCTATTATAACTTCAAAAAATTGAATCATGAAAAATGTATTCCGTATTTGGAATCATGAGGCATAAATTTTTTAAATACATCCCTTTTATTTTTTGTCATGATTAATAGTAATGTTATTAAATAATTTTCACCACATTAAGGGTAAACCAAATAATTAAGGTTAAAAATGATATTATAAGATTTAAAAAATAATCTTAAAACTTTTCTTGTATCCAATATGATGAGTTTATTTTGAATATATTCATCCTATTTTTGATAATATGGATACTCAGTGCCTCGTTTATTTTTATTTTAATTTTAAAATATTTTAATAAAATATAAATTTAAAATTAATAATTTATATATTTTTAAGTATATATTATTCTATGAAAAAGAGAAAAACAATTTACATTCAGTTTTAAATATTTATTTGGAATGTAAATTATTTTGAGTCACCATGGAAATTTGATTCTAATTTCTACAAACATTATAATGTGATAACCCAGTCGAATATTAATGGAATTTTTTAGCATTTTATAATTATTTTATAGATCATAAAACACCTATATATAATATGTATATCAATAGAAGCAAAATTTTCATGAATAAAGATGTAAATATGTAATATTCATAAAAATTAAGAAACATATACTCATGGAATTGTAACATGACACTTAGAGTAGTAACATGACCATTATAAATAGTGATCTGGCTAAAAGAGTAGTAACCTCAATTATTAAATTATAAAAAAAATTAGGAATATTATAAAAGAAAATATGATATAATCATATCATAGTATAAGTAAAAAATGATTTAAAAATGAAAACTTAAGTGTCAGAATTTTTATAACTCGTCACTGCTCACATAAAATATTAAAATTAATATTATAATTTAACAGAATTTTTTTCGTATAATTTATTAATAATTGTTTTCTTTGTTTTAATATAATATAATTTTATGAGACATTACATAGTTTTTCAAAATTTTCATAATGTTTGTTATAATATTAATACCATTATTTTTCAAATAAATGATGATTTTAATTAAAAATTAATTTTATCATAATTATAAAATTATTTTCATTAAAAAGAGTTTAGTTTTGAATTATAATTGTATAAAAATGGTTTTGTTAAATTTTTTGGAGTTTTATAAAATAGGTTCATTTTTTATGAATAATGAAATACATTAATTTACATTATTTGAAAATACATGAAATATTGCGTTATAGATTATGTATGGATTATTTAACCCATAATCTTGAACAATCCTTCATTATTTTAATATATTAGTGATATGGTTTAAACTATTGATATACTTGGTCCAAAATAATAAATTGGTGAATAATATAATGAAAAAACACCCCTCTCTAACACTATAAATACCACACATCACCACCTATTCTCCTACACCTCCAAACCCATGTATCTTGTCCAATTTATTCCCAATACCATTGTCAATACCCTCCCAAACTTTCATAGTCATTTTATATAAACAAAACATCCAATTATATTTCCCTAAGGATGTTCTCAATGACAAGAAGTTCATGAGGAAAAATACTCTTTCGATTTCTTTTAATTTCTTTTTATGTTTTTTATTTTATTATTCTATTCTCATATCCACTTATCAACATTTCTTGGTAAAAATATTATCTCATATATACTGAAATTTACTTATTTTAAAGGAATAATCTATCACCAAACCCCTTTCTTCTTGACCTTTTATTAAAAAATAGAAACGTATCCATGATGTGTTGACTTATCACCATCAAGGAAAAAATGTTTTCATTTGAAATTAATGCTCTCGAGTCAAGTCATAAAACAAATATAATGGTTGAAAATTATTTTAAAATTTATTTTATAGACATTTTTATGTTATGTAACTAACATATATATATGGATTAAATTAATAAAGCATATCCAGTTCGTTGTGATTGAATGCTACCAAAATTAATCTAAACAATTATATTTTACAATTTAGCTAATAAATTATCTGGATATATGGAATCGAACTAATATATATAGCCCATTAAACTTATTTTTGTTCACAAATAATTTATAATATTTTCTTTTAATTATTCTCATCATACATCAACATTTACACTTGTATACAAGTGAACAGATCATGAAAACCATAAAATAAACACTTTTGGAATGATTAGATTGAACTCTATAACTCATCCTAATGGACATAAATGAATAGTATAAAATTATATTGAGTAAATTAAATGTATAGGTGGTTATTGATTTATTGTTAAATTAATATAATTTGTCTATCCTGGTTTTTAAATGGGAGAAAACATTCGTACATAGGGTAAGGGGATTCTAAAACATCATTTCCTTCATCTGAGTTATTCCCATTTCATGAAAAATTTAAGTGTGGATGTGCATTTAATACTCCTCAAATATAATTTTATTTTTAATACTATTTTTTTTTGGGATATACATGTTTCTAATATGGATTTATGAAAAAATAAAATATTTTCCAAAAGGGATATTTTGTCTTAAAATACATCTTTTACTCTACTTAAGATCATCAATTCTTCAATAAAGTTGGTAATTCTTAAACTAATTTTGATTCCCATTTTGGAACACTAATTTTTTTCATGAATGTATTATTTGTGAAAATAAATTCATTCCATTCTATAGTTCATTTTTTGCCTAATATTGATATATGTTCTATGTGGAATGCATGATTATGTTATTATTATGATGTGATGGGTATGTAAAGAAATTTATAGTGCACCAATGTGTTGGGTAATGTGATGTATCTCATGAGGTATTGTGAAATATGTTTGATTATTATTATATGTTTTTTCACAATTATGATGTTATGATTTTTCACATATATTGTGAGTGAACATGATTCTATCTTTATTTGTAACTACGTGTGGTATTTGACCACTTACGCATGATGTTTCAAATTATTGAATTTCCACATTCCATTCATTTATCTAATGATTCATGTCGTGATTAAGATTATTATACCATTCTTATGTTATTATGATTATTGTTGTGCTCACCCATGTTATGTTAACTCATTTTCTTATCTATCATCTTACTAGGATTTTACCTCACCCATTTTTTTGATGTAAATCCTTAGGTTACTACTTATAATATAGAGTACATGAGGAACACTAAGAATATTAGAAAAAATTATTAATTAGGATTTGTGTTTTATTATGTAAAATTTACATATAGTCCTAATTTAACCATGATATTTTACCTTTGGAGCCTAGTTTTATAACACTACTATATTGTTTATATTTGATATGATGTAATAGTAATGTAAAAATAAGAAGGGTATTTATATTTGGTAATAGATATTGATTTAGGTAATTTTGGAATTATGATTAGAGAACATTAGTAACAACCCTTGGTATGAGACTAGGTATATTTAAGAACCTAAGAAGCTGTGTTTTAGTGAAATTATAAACATAGGGATCCTACAAGGTATTCCTTTGCAGTAAATTTCTCAATATAATAAATTAGTTATTTATTGCCTATTGACATGTTTTTTCAATCCTTTTCTATTTTAGAAACTGGTGGGAACAAAGAGAACCCAGGACAATAATCTGTATGATCTATAATGCAGTGAATTCCCAAATGAAATCTATAATTCCTTGGGTGGTGGAGATCAAAATTTCATGGCGAGGCTTACCTTGATATCTCATCCTATAAAAAAAACCAAAATAATGTTGAACATATTCCTTCCCCTTAGAGTGAGACACTAGATATTGAGTCTTTTATAAAACAATGATTGTCTACATTAAGTGCATCTTCTGATCCATTAGTCATGGAATGGTGATTCAACTCAATGGATAAGTTATTTAATGTTCTTCACTATTTTGAGACTAAGAAGGTGACTCTACCCATTTATCATCTAGATTGAAAGGATAAATAATAGTGTGTACTGGTTAAGAAAACTAATATGAATTCTGAAATTGAAGAGTTGGAGTGGTAAAAAATTATGAAATTATTTCTTTCCATGTATTTCCCTTGAACACTTCATATGAATGTGGAGATATAATTTATAGATATAAATAAAATGCAAGTTAAATATATCATTTCTTATTAATAAAATTTTACATGGATTGTAAGGTATTCCTCGAGTTTTGTTATCAAAAATAAATGAAAAATAAACATATTGTTTAGTGGATTAGAACTAGAAATTTAAAAGGATATAAAAATTAATGCCTTTTGGAGTTATGAATAATTTGTTATTTGTGCTCTAAAAGTGTAGATGGAGTTTTATAATGGTCTCATGCCTATAGATATAAACAATAAAAGAAAGAATATCAAGATGGGTGATCTAATGCTAAGTGTTGAATGAAAAATTAACACTCACATGTCAAGAAATTCGGAAAAAGAATCATTTTAAATTCCATAATGGGATAGGGAAATGAGTCATGTCTGTAAGATAAGGTCACAAGATCATGAATGTATACGAAACATGAGGAATCTAGGTAATTTTCTTGAAGGTAAAAATAACCACATATGGTTCACTGCTTAAGTTATCGGTAGAAAATTCACTTTGTAATCTAGTGCACTAAAGCATGATTCCTTAAGGGTAATCAGCTTTAGTAGAAAAATAGTTTGTTAAATCTATTTCCATAACTACCGATGAAGTAGAGCCCCATAATGATGTGGTGGAAATTCTATTGGTTATTCATTCAAGAATAATGAATCAATAAATTATTATTTTTCTATGAATTTCATAATATCTTGCATGTATAGTATAAATATTAAAACACCTCATCAAAATATGTAGGTTTAGTTATATATGAGAATATAAAATAGAGAAATTATTTCATACAATTATATAATTCCTCCATAATTAACTCTTTTGGATAGAACCTCCCATCAAATCTTGTCTTACTGCCAGTTTTGATGTTATATTGGGAAATGATTCTATATCATCATACAAATCCATCATCAAAAGTCAGGAAAGGGAGATCACTCAGCAGATCATAAGAAATCCGCCAATTCATTACAAGTATAAGGTGGAGGTTGAATCTCCTTCAGAATCTCTATCTCAATTGTGGATATTACTTCTTTATGAGGAATCATATCTATCTCAAATGATTGACATAAATGAGATAATCCTACTCAATGACATTCCCATTGTGAGGGACTACACTAAAGTGTTCCCTAAATAATTTTCTAGACTTATTCATGGTTGAGTGGTTGAGTTCTCAATTAAAAAAATTCATAGATCTATACCTATATCAAATAAACATTATAGATCACCGCATTTGAGTTGGAGTAACTAATGAAATAGTTACAACCGAATCTGGACATAGGTTTTATACACAGGTGTGTTTGACCTTGGGGTGCATCTGTACTCATTGTCATGGAGAATAATTGTTCTATGAGCCTTTGTATTGATTATAATGGGCTCCCAAAAATAATGATAAATAACAGGTATCTCATTCCATGGATAGAAAAACAATTCAGTTAGCTACATGGGGCCAAGTATTTCTCTAAGGAGGACCATCAGTCCGGAAATCACCTATTAAATATGAGGAATGAAGATATTCCTAAGACTCCATTTTAGAAAAGATATGTATACTATGATTTTATAGTGATTCCCTTAGAACTCACTAATGATCTAGAAATATTCCAGCACATAGTGAATGTAGTCTTTAGAGAATGTTGCGATTAATTTGTGGTAGTCTTTATGGGTGATATTCAAATAAAATATAATAGAAAGGGTGAACATATGAAGTATTTGATTAATGTGATAAATACTTTTAGAAGAGAGAAACATTGTGAATGTTATATTAAATGTGAGTTCGGTATAGAGGAAGTATCCTTCTTAGGGAATGTTATCAATAGAAATGAAATATTTGTTGAAACTTCCAAGAAAAGGGAAATGGAAGAGTGGTTGAAGAAAAAATATATAATAAATATATATAGATTCCTAGGTCTATCTTGGTATTAATATATATTTTTAATGACCTTCTCATGATTTTAAAACCAACAAATGATGCTAAACTTGTAGGGAGAAATTTTTTTCTCCGCTAGTGAATATGTGGAATTTTTGAATGATTTAAAAAAGAGTCTTATCACTATGCAAGCACTCACACTTCCAATAATTGGGGAACTCATAGAGTTATATAGTGATGATTAAAAAATGGATTTGGTTTTGTACTGATGAAAATTGATAAATTGATATTCTACACCACAGTCTAGTTGAAATTCCTAATAAAAACTATCCCCTGATTCATCTGTAGTTGGCAGCTCTGATCTTCGCATAGAAAATATAGTGACATTATCACTATGGAAAGAATTTTGAAACATATACTGATTGTAAGAGCCTCAAATATATATATATATATATATATATATATTCACACAAGAAGAGAATAATACCAACCATTTAATATAGTTAGTCCTCATCAAAGATTATGATAGCTAAGTCCACTATCATCCTAGAAAAAATGAATAATGTGAAGGAATATATAAGTAGAAAGGATCCTGAAACATTATCAAAGATGATAATTTTGAAATCTCCCATCATCTTACATATTCAATGGATTGAAATGGGATTCATTAAAGAAGTTACATCATCAATCGTTTCTAAAATTATTTCTCAACAATCCCATATGAAAAAAATAATAGATTCTCAAAGAAATGATGTGGAAATTTAGAAGAATATGTATGATTTTTAAAGATAAATCCTCATGGTTCAAAATTGATGAGGAAGGGGTTGTATAATTTGTTTCATGATTATGTGTATCATCCAATCCATATATAGATATTGATATTCTAGCTTATGTGCATAGCTTACCCATATGTGTTCTCCTAGGTATCAAAAATATATATCATGATCTCATATATCACTTTTAGTAGGAAAATATGAAGAAGGAGAACGTTTAATATACATTAAAGTTCCTGGTATGTTATAAATCGAAGGCTGAAAGGAAACATTATAAGGGGAAGGTGCAACCATTACCCCTAAAATTAAGGAAATGTAAAAATCAACTTGGGATTCTTCACTGCACATATGAGGACATCAAGAGGAAACAATGTTTTACGGGTTTTTATGTATCATCTTTGAAAGATAGCTGACATTATCTCAATTCAAGATGAATTATCACTAGATCAACTTAAATAGATATACAATAGATATTGGTAGGGCTTCGTGGAGTACCACTATTGATTTTATCTTATCGAGATATAAGATTTACCTCCATATTTTAGAAATGCCTCCAACATTTTCTAAACCCTGATCTCAAACTCAGTATGTCTTATCATCCTTAAATCATTATCCAAAATTAGTGGACTATTAAAAATTGGAAGACATGTTGAGAACATGTTCTATGGGTTTGAAAGGAGCTTCGGACCAACATATACTTATGGTTGAGTTCTCCATAAATAAAAGTTTCTACTTGATAATCCAAATGGATTTATTTGAATACCTTTATGGGAAATGATGCAGAACACCATCATGGTGGGATAATGTTGGTAAACGTAATCTACTATGACCTAAAATGGTCAATTAAATGGTATATATTGAGAAACCCATTCAAAAAACATCAATGAATCCATGATTTAACAAAATATACATGCATACAATCATTGAAGGTAATTAGATTTTAAGACTGGAGACATGGTATTCTTTCATATATCTCCATGGAAGTGGTTCATGAGATTTGGGAAGAAAGGATAGCTGAGTCCCAGGTACATCGACCCCATCGAGATTCTTGATCATAATAGATTTGGGGCCTAACAACTAGCACTTTCACCTACCATGTCTTGAGTACACTATGTATTCCATGTATCCCTCTTAAGGAAGTAAATAACAAATCCCTTCCATGTACCATATTCAGAGGTGGTACAGTTGTAAAACGATCTCTCTTATGAGGAGTATCAAGTGAAGATCTTGTACTATATAGATAACTCCCAATGCAAAAATACTTATTACATGCTCAGAGTATTGAGTCATAACCAAAAGTAAAAAATGGGCAACATGGTAATCATAGAAAGTGTTTAAGGATAAATACCCTCACCTTTATATGTAAAATGAATTTTCAAGGGTGAAATTTGAAAAGAAAGGAAGAATGTTACGACCCTAACATTTATCAATGATTTTTTCATTCATATAAATATGTTATATAGTATAAAATACAAACATATAATATAGATCCAAATAAAAACGTCATTTTCATGAATTAAGAATTAAATAAGTAATATTCATAGAAATTAAGGAACATATATTGATGAAATAGTAAAATGACCCTTGGAATAGTAACCTCACCATAATGAATAAGAATCTAGCCAATAGAATAGTATCTTCACTTAAGGAATTATAAATAATATGTATTCATCTAATGAAATAAAATTTTATATAACTATTTCATAGTGTAAGTAAATAATTTTTTCAAAAAATATAAATTAAGTGTGCGATTTTATATAAAACAAAATGTTTTACACACAATTTTACAATTAATATATATATTTAAAATATAATTTATTTTCATAAAATTTATTCATAAATAAATATTTTATTATCTTATGGTTACAATATCATTTTATGAGACCTTTATAAAATATTAAAAGGGTCATAAAATCAGTTATAATTTTAAAACAAATATTTTTAAATTAAATTATTATTTTAATTGAAAAATAATTTTCTCATATTTAAATAACTATCTTCATAAAATGGAGTTCATTTTTGAATTCTACATGTTCAAAATGGTTAGGGTTAAGTTTTTTGATTTTTCTAAAATAGATGATTTTTTGGTGGATAATGAAATACGGCAACATGTTGTATTTAATTAGTACCAGAATTGTTAAGTCATGGATGATGTATGGTTGATGTAATCCCATAATCATGGAATATACTAAATTATATTATTATAATTAGTGATATGGTTCGAACTATTAATATTCTTGATCTATATTAATAATATAATGAATAAAATAATAGAAAACACCCCTCTCCTCCCATATATATACCACCCCTAACCACCCCTTCTCCTCACACATCCAAATCCATCAATATTTTCAAATTTATGCCCAATTATCTTACCAAGATCATACCCCACATTGTGGATCCTTTTTTATCAACATAAGTCAAAATAAAATTTTCATAAGGAGTTTCTCACAGAGAAAATTTCTAGAGGTGACTATTCTATTTTTAAAACAACTAATTTTAGTTGTATTATTTTCATATTATCTCCAAATATCACCTTTTCTAAGTGGAATGATAACTCCAATATCACATATATACTATAACTTTCTTAATTTAATTCTATATTTTATCATCATACCCCTTCTTCTATCCCTTTTATTCCAAAAATGGAATTATTGTCCAGGAGGTGTTAATTTATCTTCATCGAGGAAAAAAAGTTCGCATTTTCTTTTATTTCCCTCAATGATAGTCAAAAAACCATTATAGTGGTTGAAAAATATTTTAAAATTTATATTATAGAATTTTTTATGTTCTATAACTAACTTATATGAATAATATAAAATAATTACAATAAACTTGTTCATTGTGATCAAAAGGTGCCAAAATTAATCTAAATTATTATCATAAAAATTTTATCTAATGAATAATCTTCATATATGGAATAATAAATATATATAAGAACAATTAATATTCATTAATTTCCTTAAAACATATAATTTCAATTATGGGTAATTATTATCATCATACACCAGATTCTAAATGTTTATACATGAAAACCGATCACAAAAACAAAGAAATGAACACTCTCAAAATGAATAAATTAAACAATATATCTCATGATAATTGATATAAATGAACATAATATAATTATATTGAATCAAGTACATGTGTATGAGGTTCTGAATTTATTAATTAAGGATTCTTATTTTATTATCTAGGATATTAATGTAATGAAATCATTTGGACATAAGGTAAGGGGATTTTCCAACCCAATTTCCTTCATTTTGGTTATTTCTTTTTCATGCCAAATTTTAGTGTGGATGTGAATTTAATAGTACTACAATATTATTCTTCTGTTCATACATTTTATTTTTTGGGAAATACATACTTATGATCTAGTTATATGAAAAATACAATGATTTTTCAAAAGATATCTTCTTTCAAAAATCTTATATTGTACTCCTCTTGAGATTTATTATACCTCACATAAGATTAATGATTCATATACTAGTATGTAATCCCTTTTTGGAAGCCCAAATGTTTTTTATGAATGATTTCATTATGAAAATAAACCCATTCCTTTCCACGGATTATTTTTTGTCTATTATGTATATACATTATACGTGAATTCATGATTATGTAAATGGTATGATGTGACAGGTGTGCCGAGAATTATATAATTCTCTAATGAATTAGTTAATTTGATATAAGTTGTGAGATAATGTTTCATATACATGAAAATGGTGCTAGTTTTTCACAATTATTTTGTTATAATTATGCACATATGGCCTGCATGAACGTGATGCTAGATTTGTTCACAATAATGTGTGGTATTTGAACACTAAGGCATGATGTTTAATTTTTATGAATTCCACATTCCATGCAAAAATATATTTCTTCCTCTCGTGATTGTTATGATGATATCATTCTTCTATTATGATGATGTAGATTTGGCTCACCCATGTTATATTGATTCATGTTCTTATCTATCCTCTTACTGGGATTTTAGATCACCAAATTATTTGATGTATATCCTCAGGTGACTACTTATATTAAATTGTACATGAGGACCACTAAGAGCATAAGTAATAAGTAATTAAATAATATTTGGGTTTTATTATGTAAACATTATGTATGGTCCTAATTTTCCCAAAACACTAAACCTTCAGATCCTAATTTTGTAACACAATTATATTTTCATCTCTAAATTGATGCAATAGTAATGTAAAAAAATAAGTGTTTCTATATATAATTATATTAAATTATTTTTTTATGTGGACATAGTATATAATCTATTAATTAAAATATATATTAACTGATTTTAAAAATATTAAAATTAATAAAATATTAAATAAATAATGTGTTTCATAAATTTTAATGATAAATATAACATATTAATTTTGTTTTAAAGGATTATATTTGATTTAATTTTATGTAATGTTAGTTTCAAAATTAAATAAAATAAACAGATCCAAAAATAAAATTACTGATATTTTATATTAAATAATTTTTTAATTAATTATTTTAATTTTGAAATAATTTTATAATAGTGCATGTTATTCTTATACAGTTCAAACTTTCATCCATGATCCATTTATGGTCAAATTTTCCTTTTATAGTTACTATCATAGCCCCTATAGAGGAACCATATTTTTTATTAGGATAATCATCTAAATGTTTTACAAAGGGTTAAATAAAAAAGATAATGGTGAAAACATCACATTAACCTATCTAATTTTAATTGTATTAGATTATTTAGACTCATAATTATATTATATTTAAATAAAATAAATTTATATCTATTTAATTATGGAAATAAATTTATATTAATTTAATACATAAAAATCCATTGAAATCTCATCCCATCATTGAAAAATGGTCCCCCCTCTCCTCATCTCTTAAAACATCATGAACAATTTTATTCAGAAAATTACTACCCAAATCCCTTCCCAATGTCCCTCCATCTATCTTTGAGGCATTATTTGTGTCATAATACCATCCTAGGAATTATTTTCTTGTGTAAACCACAAATGTTTTTCTCTATTATAAGTATACTTATTAACCAAGTGTTTCTATTTTATTTATTCTTATACCACCTTTAATGAATCTAAAAACATGTTTAAATAATAACACCAAAATATTCCATATACTTATGATTTTTTATGTTAATGTAACAACCTATATCCATCAAATTTTCCATCAAATGGGAAAGAAAAATTTCGTTCATGTGTATGGAGGACTACCGCCTCACGAAACGATATAATTCATTTTCCATCAATTCCACTAAAGACATGAAATAATTTTTTATTAATTTTATATGTATTATATTCATGAGATATTTATAATTTTGTAATTATAATATGTCATACAAGTTATTACCTTTTGTAAGATCCTAACCATTTTTGCAGATGTCTTGGGCTTGTTTTTTGGTACTCTTTTGCCTTGTTTTTAGTAATTTTTGTTTGGGTGTTACCCTGGGGGTTTTTTTGTGAATTTTTAAAATTATTGAGCAAGAGGGAAATTGAACAGTTGGTATATAGTTTTCCCAAACTGTGAACCCTAGCCCAAAAAACCTTATAGCCATAGATAGAGAGGTTTTTCATGGTTGGTACACGGTTTTTTATACTCTTCACCTTAAAATGAGAAACCATAACCCCCTATAAGAGGTGAAAAGTTGAAAAACCGTGCACCCAAAACCTAAAAATAATTTGTGGGTTTTAAATTAATTTAAATATTATATTTTAAAATACCTAAACCGCCATATTACCCCAAAATCGACCCTCGTTCATCAATTATTGTTTTCTATTGATTTTTTATTCCCTTAGACAATTTCCTATGGATCATGACATATTTTATTTTCAACTAGAATCATAGATCAAATATCTTAACCTCTCTAGATATGTTCATCAAATCCTGGTTGGTTTTCTATTCTATCTCTTTTCTTCTCTCTTTCTTTAATGGAAGTTATCTTCTATTTATTCATTCTTGATCTAGTTTTGTAAGATCTAGATCTAGGTTTTTTATATCTAGATATAGTTTTTATGCATCATGATTATTTTGATTATGGATTTAGGTTTTCATTCTAGATCTCAATCTTTGTCATTATAATTCTCAAATTGGGGAATATGTTGGAATGATTTCATCGTCAATCATGATATAGGTGGTCTATTATTCAATTCACAAAGCCTTGATTTTGATTAAGTGTATGTAACTATATATTTTTATATTGGTTGTTTATAAATTGGGTTGGGAGATTTAATTAATTAATTAATGGATTATGAAATTGAAGAAATTGAGATTGTGAATTGGAATTATTAATTTTTTAAATAATTATGTGTATAATAGGATTGTTATTTTGTATTAATTAACTGTTGAATTAATTAATAAATATTTTTTTAATTAACATATTAATGTCATTAAATAATTTTTTATTAACTAATAGAATCTATGTGATTTGTTAATTATTTCATTAAATAACTATATTGTTGTCACCAATTAATTGTTGAATTAATTTGATGGATTGAAAAGACTAATTAATATTTGAATTATTTAATGAAAGGATGTGAATATTAAATTGTTTTACTGTATTAATTAATTGATAAATTAATTAATGAGATATTTTGATACATGTTACTTTGTGACACATGTGATGTTCTGATATATGTGATATTTGTGATTGGTTGTCATACGAGTGTGGGAAACAGACTGACACTCCAAATACCCCTTTTTTATTCATTGATAAATTGAGGGACATAGACTGAGGATCCAAATATCCATACATTATTGATTTGTATATTATTGTGAGAAACAGATTGATGCTTCAAATACTAATGGGGTCCTAGCCATGATATTCTAGGACCTGAAGCAAGCATGAAAATTGTATGGGACATAGACAGATACACCAAATACCCATGATGTGTGAGATAGGGACTCCTGCTCAAAATACACAGGGGGATCTAGACATGGAAACCCATGCCTAAAATAATGGCATTGGACTATGGTTCCAATTATCCATTTTATAAATTGAAATTTAATTGATAATAAAAACCCCATCAATTAAATGAACTGTGATTTGAATTTGTGAAATGGTTCAGAAACCCACATGAGTATAAATATTTATTATGGTTTGGGTATTCTTAAGAACTCAGTGGATTATAAAGTCAAATAAATGAAAATTGAATATATGTTAACAGTTTACAATATTTATTATATTTTATTCTTTATACAACTACATACATTGTATTGATTGGATTTATTTTAGAAATCATTGGTGGTGACCTACTAAGTTCTACTCACACCCCACTAAGGATTTGTGACCCATACCTGTGTTGATCTTTTGTTGAAAAGGTGGGAAAAAGGGAAAATGCCGTATTTTAGATGGCTAATTGGAAGGGAGAATTGATGGGGGTACTGTTTTTGATTCGAGACCCAGTTGGGAGTTGATCGTGTCATTACATTTGATTTTTAATTTTGATACTTGGAACGTACTTTGGAATGGCATATTTAATGTACATCTTTGAAATTGTGTTTACATGTTTTGATCGCCTTGTGATACTACAGTTTTTTTATATTTTTATATTATAGGTTATTTATTATTTTTTTAGATAGTTTATTACTATAATAAAGAGGGTATAGTCTCCCCATGATATTTATTTGACCCTTGTTTCTAGTCGGCATCATCTATCATACGGGGAGGTCTGCCTGAGGTCATTTGACTGATTGCCTTATAGCATCGGTTTTTTGGAATTTGGTGTGTGATGTTACAAAATGGAATAATTGTGGTATACTATTCTTTTTCTATTGTCTTTCAATTAGGAAAGGCATATATGAGAATAGGATGAGTTTAGTATTGTTTAAGATCCCATGAATGGGAGTATCTAACCTATGTATATCAGTAAAATCCAACTACATTGGGTGATATTGTTTTTATTGATGTGTGTAGCTACATTTTACATTATTTCACCTAAACTTATATAATTATTTTGCAGTGTGATAATTGTTTTGGAGTTTTTCTATGATCTTACTCATGGCCTAAAATGGAACAAGAGTTAACAATGTATTCATTATTCTTTGAACAACATATTATTTTTGTGACATTCATCAATTTACACATGCACAAGAAAATTGGTTTGGTGTATGTTATTATACTTGATATTCTTCTATTTTCCTATATAACATAAATGGAAAATGGTTCCTCAATGTAAATTGAAATTGAATAATTATTCCATATGTAAATAAATAAATCACTAATGAGAAGATGAATATTGAGATGAGTTTATCTTTTTTCAAACCGTAACCAAGATTTATGATGGAGAAGGGTAGTGATAGTGCCTTTGTGTTGACCTTATGGATGAAAAGGGGGTAATGAATTTTTATGGCCTTGTGTGAATAACTCTTATTAAATGTTTTAATGTTCTGTTAGGTTCCCTAGTATGTGTGTTTGGAATTGTATAGATATTCCTCCATGATGAATATTTGGAAGAGGATTAAAGGGGGTCAAGGATCTATATGCTCCTCTTAATGTGGAACTTGTGGCATTGATAATGCCTGGTGAGTAACTCGGAAATTAATTTCGAGGGAACATTTCTCATTTTATGCAATTCATAGAAGGAGCCCAAGGGAGGGTTGTGAAAATCATGTCTAATCATACATGGGATTTTTAGTTACAGTGCCCTCTGATGTTCACTATAAAAGATAGTCTTAACGCAGCTGAGTTCTGGATTGAGTCCATCCAGACTATAATAGACCACATAGAGACTCTTTTTGAGAATGAGTAAAATTGGCTAGTTATCTATTACATGGTCATGAAAAGCATTGGTGGGACATCTAGAGTTGTGGTGATGAAATATATAATATGTAATGAAAGGAAATTTAAGAGATATTATTGGATCACTTTTATCATGAGACGCTCAGGAATGAGAGAGTATATGAGTTCGTTAGGCTGACTCAGAGGAATATATATGTGATGGACTATGCTGTAAAATTTACATATTTTCAATGATTTATTCCATAATTGGTATGTGATAAGTATAATATGGAAATGTAGTTTCAATAAGAGATTAATTGTGAGATAAAGTCTTAGGTGAATATCTTCAAGTAGAATATATTTTTAGAAGTGGTGAATTAGGATGTCATACAAGAAGATAACCTAAAAAAGGATTCAAATGGACGATAGGTGGTTATAGTTATACTATCTAGAGGTATGAATTCTATGAGAAGGAAGAGTCTCTACGATAATGTTATCTATAGTAGTGTGAATAAGAGTACCCATATATAGGGATCTATTACTCAGGATATCACTCAAGTGACCTATCCCCAGTATGGTTCGACAGGACACATTCATAAACATTGTTCTTGACCACCGATAGGGTGCTGAGACTACTTCTGGATGGTTCATTTATAGTTCTTCATCATGAAACCTCTGCATGCATGTAGTGATGGAGGAGAAAGGTAGAACATGGGTGTGGAAAGGGGATATTCTACTTCGTGACATTTTTGTAGTAGAAATTCTATTAGTCGTGGTGTTAGGGGTAGTTGATATGGAGCATTAGGGAAAGAGAACCCATGTCTACAATGTGATGCATCTTAGGGAGCTTAGACTGCATAACAGGAATAGGGTAAGTAAAATTACATTCCATTAAGCCTACTCTTGTGGATATCTTGGTTGGATAGTCGATAGTGAGTTGTACTATTCCTATAGCCTCAACAATAGATAGATCCTTATTTGATACAATTGACTCTCATTCTTTTATTTCTGCAGAACTTGTGAACGGATTGATCCTAGTGGTGGGGTTCTTTTATTGGGTGTTGACGATAGATTCTCCTTTGGTATTATGATCGAGACACGTATGTTTTGGAGAATGGTGTTTTCTCAAGTATGGTGAGTATCATTTTCTATGGGATCCTTATATTATAGACATTTCAAACATTTACATAATTTTAATTATGTATTGGTTAGTGTCATTCCAAGACCACATATATTGTTACCATAGGAGGGTGATGTTTACATTGCATATGGGTGAAAAATACATCTATTGTGGACAATGGGGTATCCAAGTAGGCTCTATAGGTCCAGTTCACTAGAAACTGGGGGAAATCATATACCCGGTTTCTAGTATATTATTGGATGAGTGGGGTGTGGAATAGGATGAATTTCCACCCATATTCAACAGGTTACATGATATGTTTGTTGAAGAATACATAGGTATTATACCTATAAGAGTTGTGTGCTTTACAATTAATCGTATGTTAGGGGATACGATAGTTTTTATTCCACAAAATAGAATTTCACCAGCAGATATTGAAGAGATCAAGACATAGTTGGAGGACTTTAGGGGTAAGGGGTTTATTCTCCTTAGTATTTTAACTTGGGTTTTACAAGTTGTTTTTCAAAAAAGGTTGATGAGAATATAATATTGTGTGTTGATTATGAAAAGTTGAACCCGATGACATTGAATAACCAGTATCAAATTTCGCATATCAACATTCCTTTTGACCAGCAATGGGGTGATTTTGTTTTCTCCAAGATCAACTTGAGATCAGGGTATCATCTATTGAGAGTTTAACATCAGATATACTAATGACTTCATTCAGTATAATTTATAGCTTATATGAGTTCATCATAATTCCATTTGGGTTTGATGAACACACCAGCAGTGTTTATGTCCCTGATAATCATAATCTTCTATTCATATCCTGATTAGTTTTGGTAGCATTTGTGTATGACATATTGTTGTACTCCAAAAAACATAATGATCTTTCCCAAAATCGTGACATTGTCAGTACACATAGGAAACATGGGATATACATAATGTTTTATAAGTTCTAGTTTTGAATTTATCATTTACACTTCATGGTTTACGTCATCTCAGAGAATGGTGTGTCAATAGATCTAGAGAAATTTTATGCATTGGTATTCATAGAGTAGCCCAATGAATATTGTCTATATCTATAGTATTTTGGAATTAGGTGGATATTATCTGAGACTCATTTGGGAAATTTCCAAATCTATTGTACCACTTTTGGGAAACCAAGAATGGTTTTCAAATTTATTTTTTGTGATCATGTGAGAATGCCTTCCAAGAGACAAAAAGGTGTCTAGCATCATCACCAATCTTGATCCTACTTGATCTATAGGAGAAGTGTATGCTAGGTTTTGATGCTTCTAGTATTTTTCATGTATAAATGATGATACATGGGGATTTAATTGAGATGTATGAGTCTTAGAATTTGGGCCACATGAATAGAATTACGATACACACAACCTCTAATTGGAATTAGTTTTTTAGTCTAAGATTTTTTGGAATAATTATTTATTGGGTGAGAAGCTTATTGTGTATAAGAATCATAAGATATTAAAGAATATCTCTTCACAATGGTATTTTAATCTCTATATATATTGATGGTATGAGTATATGTTTTCATTTTAGTTTGAGCTTAAATAAACATCTTGGAAATGAATCAGTTTTACTAATGGTTTGAAACAAAAGACTCAGACGTAGCCTATTCAAGAGTCTAGTTTTGAGTGGAAGATGATGACATTAATGGCTAAGATGGATGTTTTAGTTCATTAGAGTTAGGAAAACAAAACTTTTATATCATTTTTAGTTGAGTATACACACTTTAGGAGGATCAAGGATAGACAGTAAGAAGATCTGGAATGTTTGACCTAGAGGGAAAGCGTCACAGGTGGGGATTTTAACGATCTAAATGTTTACTAATGGACATTCCTATTGTTCTAATTAAATGTATTATTATCTAAAAATGTTATATAAAATATATTCACTTCCTTTCATTTATGTATTTTTATTCTAAAATATTTTTATGAATTGTTACCGTAGCTAATATAGGCGTTTAACAATGATCACATGATTACTATAAATATAGGGCTTTAACAAATCCAATTTACTTAGAAAGAGGAATAGATGGTCTCATCCAGTAGAATTTCTCTATATGAAGCCCATTTTTCAGAGCTCTAAGAGGAGGTAGCGTCACTGGGCTTCACTCTTGACCTAGCCCAAGATGAGATTCAACACGTTTTTCTTGAATAGAACCTCATACGAGAAAAGTGAAAGATGATTGAGATTACCACCGGAGCGATGTTATTCGAGCCAACCCAAGAGTCTATCCCCATGGACCACCTTACCCTTAGGTCATATTAGAGTGTTATAAGTGGTTATGAAACAAGAAAATAGCACTATGATTATGTCAATTATTTTTTTATAATGAATATACCTTAATTTTATTATTGTTATTTTGTAAATGGTTTTAAATGAAAAAAATGGTATTTTTAGTTAATATTTAAAATTCAATTAAGAAATATTTTTTGATGAATTAATGTATATTTGAATTAAAAAATATTTTAATAAAACATTATTACTATATTAATTTTAATTAAATATAAATGATCATAGAATTTTTATGAATACAATTTTAATTTTTATTATGGTTTGAAAGCTGTTTTTGTCCAAACACATGAATTTTCAATAAATTTTGGGTTTTTTAAAAAATTAAAAATTCAAATATTTACAAAATTATTTAGTTAAAATGAATATTACTTTTTGATTTAGGGCGTCGAATTTATCTAATGATGAATTTTTCATAATCTTCTGAGACAGTTGAATTTTTGGGTAAAATTTAAATAATGTTTAAATATATAATGTGTTTTATGACATAAAAATGACTCAATAGTGAAATAATAAAATACTATAAAATATATTATAGACCAATATATGTTTTACCTTTAAAATAACGTGATTTTAGAATTGTTTTATTAATTTCACGAGGCCTTAGTGGACCCTCCAAGACTTATGAATCATTTTATCATTTTAAAATGATTTCCCTAAGAATTTGACTCACCAATACATATGAAAGCCAAATAATTTAATAATATAATCCATTGGACTTATAAAATAATTTTTTCCACTCCCCTTTTTCAATAACTATGGGAAAAACCATGGTATGGTTTGTGGTTTTGGTTAGTTTAATGTGTAGTGTCCAAATCCAAAATATTAAAAAATTCCACTATATTTTCCAATATAAACACCCCCATGGTCTGACTTCTATTCATTAAAAACCTTTTTATATTGACCAAAATCTATCATCCTCTCTCTTTAATCCTCCCAAGGCTCCACAATATCCTAATAATCCTCTCTCAAGCCAATCCCAACCCTTTGGGATCATACTTCATTGTAAAGGATTTCTTCCACTCTAATTTTTTCCCAAGTATCATTATGTTTCTATACCCTTGTATTTTAAATTAAAAATGTTGGGGTATGATTTATCACCTATTCTATACCTAACTCCTTATTTTTTTAATGATTATATACCCCCTTATCTCTCATTAATGCCTCTCATTACACTTGTTACCATGCCAATATTCCGTAACATATTTCTTCCTATCTCATTTCTATCTAGGTTTATTTATATTTTTATACCATTTTCAATTTAATTATTAATATTTGGGAATGATTTGAAACACCCCAATACTTACTTCCTTATTTTGGAATTATTAGATAACCATTTTTCTCTCATTAATGTCTCCCAGGTACACTCGTTACCGTGCCGAATTTTCATAATGGATTTCCTTCCTTTCTAATTTTTTTCCACATTTATTTATGTTGTATTAAATTTTATTTTCATTTACTAATGTTGGGGTATGATTTTTTCACTCCCCCATACTTCCCTCCTTATGTTTCTATATTGATAGACCTCTTTCTCTCGAATTAATTCTTCCCATGTACACCTATTTCATGCCGAAATTCCGTAAGAAATTTCTTTCTTCTCATTTACATTTTAGAAATTCTTAAACATTATGCATCTAAATTCCATTAAATATGTGGTAAATATATCTATATGATCCCCTTACTATAAATTTCATGTTTATATAATGATATTCCCCTTTATTTTTCATCAACAAGTTTTTATAAATTCATATGTCGCATCATTATGCTGCTGAAATTGCATCATGATTCTCCAATCCAATGTCATTGTGTGGTGAATACCTTTCCCCTTTCTCTTTCAATGGTATTAACATTTATTCAAATTTACTTATTTATTATAGAGTTTCATGTATTAATTACACATTCCGATATCATGGAATAAATTATGATGTTTAATGAATCCATGTTGTATGGTCTATGTGGAATACTTACTCATTAAATGAAATAATTAAGAAGGGTGTGTCCTGATAGCACTCCAATGCATTGGGTAATGATTAGTATCATCATAAGTCATGTTCATTTAGGTTTTACTCATAATAATTCATGTTAAATGAGATTTTACTCATGCTCCATGGGAAATGTGCCTTCAATCATGCTAAAATCATGTTAAATGTTGTTGGAACATTTTCATGTTATGATAATCATTCTATATCATGCCTTTATATTCATGTTTTTATTGTGCTCAATTGATATGCCTATAGTTTAAAAGGGGATATATTCTTCATGTTACACCTATATTACTTATTTAATGGTCTTTATAACTTACCCTTTTCTTATGCATGTACTCAGGTTATCACATGAAATGGTAAGTACATAGGGATATTGTGGTCAAGTAAAATTAGTTTTATTAAAGATGATGGATCTTATGTTATAAATTGTTATGTAATGTTCCTAATTACCCAAGAATCTAGGCCTATTGACCCTCAGAGTTTTATTAAGTCATTTTTATAGTACTAAATCATATTTACTTTTGTAATAAAGAATAGGATTGTTACAGTTGGTATCAAAGGATAGGTTCAGTTATTTTGGGATTAGGATTAGAAAACCCTAGTAAAAAGGCTTTGGGACATGACTACGTATAATAAAAACATACCACAATTTTTGTGAGTATTGATTAAGTGGTTTATCCAAAAAATAAATCCATTTATATATATGAGTAGGTTGAGGCAGCTCCAGCATATATTTATGTAGGGGTAAAACATTAAAACACTTCTTTGAGCTAGACTCGATTGGAACCGGTGCACAAAAATGGGCCTTGCTGTACTCTTGGTTACGACACTCCCGGTGGATATTCTTTGGTAAATTCATAAGCATAGTTCAAACCATTATTAAGGGAATTAAAAAAAATTCCACTATGAATATATGTTGGGATGTATATCATGGAAAGCATAGATAAGTTAAAGAAAATAAATGTAATTTTTAAGTTATCCCTTTTGTCACTGGATTCCCCTTTATATGGTACCTCAAAATTTACTTTTATTCCAGTAAATGGCTGGTAATAGGACTCAGTCTAACAAATGATGCAAAGATCAATGTGATGACTATTCTAATGAGATTCCCAATATGATGGGAGTAGGAATTACAAACATTGTCACGATACTCTCTTAGTTAATAGACGTTTTGAATAATTAAATAGGTCAAGGGGAACCTCTATCCCTCCCCCCCCCATAAGAAGGAAAAATCCACAATTGAGAGCTTAATGTGTCAAAGGCCTCCTAGTTTTAATAGATCATATGATCCCTCAATTGTCAAACAATGGATCAAATCCATTGAAAATATATTCTCTATACCTCAATGTTACGAACAAGATATGTTTCTTCTGGTTGTAAATCATATAGAGGGTGAAGCTGATCAATGGTGTAAATTCTTTAAAAATACAAAGCTTGGGGTCGAAATCAAGGAATTGTAATGAAAGGATTTCTAGAATGTATTTTTTAATAAATATTTTCCGTGCACCCTCTGACATAAAATGGTAAGGGACTTCCTTTCCCTCAAGAATAAATTGAAGAATATTCCAGAGCATAAAAAGAAAATATTACAAGGCTAGCACGATATGCCTCCATATTTTTCATTACCCCCTAATGAAAGTTTGAATGCTTCTTTATTGTGTTAAAAACTATCCTATGGAAATCCTTAGTGATTTGTGACTTCAATATATATGAGGAAATTGACTAATTTTCCCTTAATGTCGAAATGGTTATCAGAAAATCTTAGGGGTATCATGAGGATAAGAAGCGTAAGGTGGAATTTAATTCTGGATGTCTAGTGAATAAATCCAATGTAGTAAGAAATTCCATCACCCCACTTTCCAATGTTGTGGAAAGAAGAAACCTGAAAATTTCCTAAAGGGGATGAGGAAATGATTTAGGTGTGAAAGAGAGGATATGTAGCTATTAAATATCGGCATGAGAAACCTATTGCAGTGACAGAAGAGATGAATGCTTCATTTGACCCTCAAGACATTGTTCATTACTTAAAATACAAAGAAGCAGGGCACATTGAAAACTAGTACCCAAAGATAAGGGTTTTCAGAGGCAACCGACATCCTCCAAGGCTACAAGGGATTGGTTTTTCTATTAGTACTGCAGAAGAAAACCCCAATAGTGAAGTGGTGATAGGTACTCTAGTTATTAATTCATGAATAGCGAACATACTTTTTTATTCTGATTCTACATAATCTTTTATATCCCAACTGTTTAGTAGAAAAATCCTAACACCACCAAAAATCATTGAAGTAGAGATTTCGGTGAGAAAGGAAAATGGGGAAATAATTGAGACCCATGAATATAACTCTTCCCTATCATAATTTTTGGATTGAACTTCCCAGAGAACCTCTTTATACTCCCTACGGTGGAATTCAATTCAATTATTGTCATGGATTCACTTTCCTTTTATAGAGCCAACATAAATTTCTGTGAGAGGGAAATCACTCTCTATATTGTGAATCGAACCACGATTCTATACAAGTGCGAGGAGGATGATGAATCTTCCTTAGAACCACCATCTAAAGTGTGGAAATTATTGCCCTATTGGAATGCGTATCTTTATCAGATGATTGAGTCTAAGGAATAAACCATCCTTGAATACATTCCAATTGTCTGGGAATTCACTGATGTATTTCCCAAAGAATTTCATTGTCTTCCACATAGAAGAGATGTTCAATTATCAATTTATATTATACATGGGGAATTTCCAATATCCAAGACGTAATTTCAAATGGTTGTTGTGGAGATTGAGGAGATGAAGAAACAAATATATAAGAATATAGACAATGGTTTAATATGCCCAAGTGTTTAACCATGGGGTGAAGCAGTCCTCTACGTCAAGAAGATGGATGGGTCAATGCGCCTTTGACTTGATTATTGTGAGCTCAAAAAAATCATGATAAAGAACCAATATCATCTTCCTCTAATTGATGACTTTTTCGATCAGCTACATTGAGCACAATACTTCTCTAACATGGATATGCAGTTGGGATATTTCTAATTATGGGTGGAGAAGGAGGATACCCCCAAGAATTCTTTTTGAACAAGGTATTTGTACTATGAATTCATAGTAATGCCTTTCGAACTCAATAATTCTCTAGAAATATTCAGGGACTTGATGAATAGAGTCTTTATAGATAACCTTGAAAAATATGTGGTAGTCTATATAGATTATATTCTAATATACTCCAAAACCAAGTAGGAGTGTTAAGAGTATCTAAGCATTGTACATGATACCTTGTGAATGGAGAAGCTCTATGAAAAGTATAGAAAGTGTGATTTATGGTTGAAGGAACTCTCATTTTTTGGTCATATCATCATAAGTAATGTGGTATTTTTGGATCCCTCCATGATAGCTGTAATAGTGGGATGACCGAGGAAAACATCGGTAAAAGATATATGTAACTTCTTGGGGTTAGCTGGATATTATTGCTGATTTGTGAAAAAATTCCCACGATTTTCAAACCCTCTTACCAAAATAACGCAGAAGGGAGTCATGTTTTCATTGATTGATGAATGCGAAGGTAGCTTCTAAGAGTTGAAAAGGAGGCTTATCAATGTTTCCATTCTCACAATAACCCCAAGTGGATAACTTTTTGTGGTATTTTTAGATTCTTCATAAAAGGTCATGGGTTGTGTGTTGATGAAAAATACAAAAGTCATTTCCTATGCTTCAAGGCAATTGAATTTTCATGAGAAAAAATATCCATCACATGATATGGAGTTGGCTGTAGTAATATTCTCTTTAAAAATTTAGAGACATTACCTCTTTGCAGTGAATTTTGAAATATATATGAATCAAAAAAAACTCAAGTATATATTCACATAGAAGTAGTCGAATATGCACCAACGAAGATGGATAGAGATGATCAATGACTATGATTGCACAATCCATTACCACACTAGAAAAGAGAACACGTTGGTGGATTCTCTATGTTGAAAAGATGAATAAATTATATCATGGATGAGAATTGAAAAGGATCCAATATTCTTAGATTTGATTAATATGGAAATGGTAATAATAATGAAGGGAACACCATCAATCCTTTCAAAAATGATTCTCCAACCACCTATTTTGGAAATCATAAAAGATTTGCAAAATTATGTTGTGGGAATTCCGAAGAAAGTGGAAACTATCATGAAAGGGAAATCCATAGAGTTCTATGTTAATGAATAAGGAATTGTGAGATTTGGGTCAATACTATGTTCCATCAAATTCAGATTGAATGAATGAACTTTTGTATGTTGCACATAGTTCGATTTTCTCCATTCACCCAGGAAACACAAAGATATATAAAGATATCTGAGAGCTTTATTGGTGGGATAACATGAAGAAGGATATTGATGAGTATAAATAAATATACATGGTATGTCAGTAATTTAAGGCTGAGAGGAATAAGTCTAAGGGGATGATGAAAGCATTACTCACACAAACATGGAAATGGGAAAAAATAACCGTGGACTTTGTCATCAGACTTCTAAAGACATCTAATGAAAACAATTCTATATGGGTTTTTTTAGATAATCTTACAAAGACTACACAGTTCAATAAAATTCGAGATGATTTTTCATTGGATTAACTGGAATGGATATATATCATAGAATTGGTAAGTCTGCATAGAGTACCGTTATCTATTGCATCTAATCTAGATCAATGATTCACATTTATATTCTAGAAGATTCATCAACATGCTCTGAATAATGGGATAAACATTACTACAACTTATCATCCTCAATTCATGTTTAATCTAAGAAGACTATCACAAAACATGAGGACATTTTGAGGACAAGCTCAATGGACATCAATGGAAGATGGGATCAACAACTTCCTATGGTTGTGTCCTCTTATAATAACAGTTTCCACTCAAGAATCCAATTGGATTCTTATGAATTCCTTTATGGGAATAGGTGTAGAACATTGACATGTTGGAATGTGGTTGGGGAGGGAAAACTCTAAGGTCCAGAAATGGTCGATGAAATAGTGTAGAAGGTTAAGACAATCCAACAACACGTTAATGATACATACAGTCAACAATATATATATAATAATAATAATTGATGAGACCTACAGTTTGATGTTGGAGACATGGTATTTCTTTACATATCACCATAGAAGAGAGTTGTTAGATTTTTGAAGAAGTATAATCTTACTCCAAGGTACATTGGTCCTTTTGAGATCCTTGATTGCATTGGAGTAGTGGCCTATCGACTAGCACTCCCACCATACCTATCTCAAGTACATGATGTATTCCATGTTTCACTATTGAGGGAGTACATACCTATCACAATTCATGTACTAAATCAAGATGTGGTACCATTGGATAATGACCTCTCTTATGTAGAGAATCCATTGTATAGATTAGATCGTATGAAAAAAGTTATGTGAAATAAGACCATACACCACGTGAAAGTGTTGTGGAGAAACAAAACGTTTTATGAAGCAACGTGGGAACTAGAGGAAGTGAGGAGGCGGAGATACCCACATCAGTTTTTGTGTGGGAAAATGAAATTTTGATGGTGGAATTTCTTATGGGGGGCAGATTGTAATCACCCAAACTTTTACTAATGAAAATTCCTCTTGATCTGATTAAATGTATTATTATGTCAAATTCTTATATAAAATATAGTTACTAAGTTGGTTTTATGTTTTTTTATTTTAAAATACCATTAGTAATTGTTACCATTTCTAATATATCCTTTTAATAGTGATAACATTGTTGGTATAAATATAGGGCTTTAACAAATCTAATTTACTCGGATAAAGGAAGCAATGACCTCATCTAGTAAAATTTCTCCATACGAAGCCCATATGTCAGATCCTGGAAAGGGGGTAGCACCACTAAGATTTAATCTTGACCAAACCCAAGACGAGCATCAATACGTTATGCTTGAATGGAACCAGTTATGGTAGAAGTGGAAGTTGATAGAGATTACCACCCAAGAGACATTATGAGATCCACCATAAGAGTCTATCACCATCACCCACCATACCCTTAGATCTTATGCAGGTGTTATAAGGTGTTGTGTATAAAGTCCCCAGAACTATTATTATGTGTATTATTTTTGTATAATTAATATAAATACATTTTATTACTATTACTTTGTATATGGTTTTCAATGAAAAAATAGTATTTTTGTTAATATTTAAAATTTAATAAAAAATATATTTTGATGCATTAATGGATTTTAGAAATAAATATTATTTCAATAAAATATTATTATTTAATTAATTTTTATTAATTATAAATAATAATATAATTTTATGAATACAATTGTAATTTTTATTATGGTTTCGAAGATGTTTTTGTCAAAACCCATGAGTTTTTGAAAAATTTCAGTTTTTATTTTTTAAATTGAAAATTCACATATTTAGAAAATTATTTAGATAAAATGAATATTATTTTTGGATTGATGATGTCAAAATTATCTAATGCTAAATTTTTCATAATTTTCTAAAAGAATCAAATGTTTGGTTAAAAATTAAATACTATTTAAATATATAATGTCTTTTATGACATCATAATGACCCAATAGTGATGTAATAAAATACTATAAATTGGATTTTCGGCCAATATATGTTTTAAATTTAAAATAAAACGATTTTATACTTTTTTATTAATTTTAGAAATCCTTTGTGGACCCTCCAAGACTTATAAAACATTTTAACATTTAAAAATGATTTCCTTGAGAGTGTGTCTCACCTTAACATACGCAAGCATAAAATTTTGATAAGTTTGGAAAATTTCATTATAAAATAATTTTTTTCCACTCCCCTTTGAAAAAAAACATGTGAAAAAACCATGGTATGGTTTATTGTTTTGATTATTTTAATGTGTAGTGTCCAAATCCTAAATATTGTAAAATTCCCCTCTCTTTTCATATATAATCCCACCCAATCTCCCACGTATCATCACTCAAAACTTTTTTAGATCTTCAAACCTCTTCCATACTCTATTTATAATCCTCTCAAGGTGCCCCAATCTCATAAGAAACCTATCTCAAGCCTCTCCCAATACTTTAGGATCACTCTTCTAAGTAAGGGATTTCTTCCTATCTCATTTCTATCCAAGTTTTATTATGCTTCAATACCCAAGTATTTTCAATTAAAAATGTTGGGGAATGATTTATCACTTCCCATATATATCCTTATATTTGTTATAATGATGATATACCCCTTTTTCTTCCATTAAATCCTCTCATGTACACCTCTTACCATTCTGAAATTATGTAAGGGATTTCTTCATCCCTCATATTTATTCAAGATTCTTTTTGTTGCTATACCCTTTTATAATTAATTAAAAATGTTGGGATATGATTTTACAACTCCCCTATACTTCCATAATTATGTTTTAGTTATGATATTCCCCTTTATCATTCATTAATTCCTCCCATGTAATAACTTCTTAAGGGATTTTCTTCTGTTTTCATTTTTGTCCATGCTTCTTTTTGTTTTTATTCCCCTTTATTATCAATTAAAAATGTGGGGGTATGATTTATAACCACCCCCCATAAATTCCTCTTTTTGTTTCAATATTGATACACCTCCTTCTCTCTCTTTAATACCTCACATGTACACCTGTTACCATGCCAAAATTCAGTAATGGATTTCTCTCTTCTCATTTACATTCAAGAAATTATTTTATATTATGCTTCCAAATTTCATTACATATATTTTTACGTGTATCAATATGACCACCTTACTTTCTGTTTCATGTAAATATTATTAGATACTACTTTTGAACTCATCAACCATTTTTTATGAATTCTTATGTCACACTGTTATGCTGTCAAAATTGCAATGTGATTCTCCAATCCTACATCATTGTGTAGTGAATGCCATGATCATTTCTCTATAAAAAGTAGTAAAATTTCTGCACATTTACTTATTTATTATGTAGTTTCATTTATTAATTCCACATTCCATTATCATGGAATAAATAATGATGTTTGAGGAATCAATGTTGTATGATCTATGTGGCACACTTATGCAAGAAATGAAATGATTAAGTAGATCATTCCCAGATAGCGCTTCAATGCTTTGGGTAACGATTAGTATCATGATACGTCAAGTGAAATGAGTGATTACAAATTCTAACTCAAATTGAATAAGGGGCTACTCATGCTCCATGAGAAATCATCCTTGTATCATGCTAAAAACATGTTAAATGTTGTTTCTACATTTCCATCTTATGATAATCATGATATATAATGCCTTTATGTTCATGTTTGTCTTGTGGTACATTGATATTCCTATTGCTTAACATGGAATATGTTCTTCATGTTATTCCTTGTTTACTCCTTTAGGGGGATTTATATCTCACCCTTTTCTTTTTCATGTCCTCAAGTTATCCTATGAAGTGGTAAGTACAAAATAATTTTGTGGTCATGTAAAAGAAGTTTCCAATAAAGATGTTGGGTTTTATATTCTAAGCTATTATGTAATGTTACTAATTTTCCAAGTCACTATACCTCTTGATCATCAGAGTTGTATTATGTGAATTTTTATGTAATAAATAATTTTTAAGTGTTTAATAAAGAGAATGGTGGTTTTTGGGAGTCACCTTCTCATTGGACCATATATGAGGATGTGACCTTCTTTTTCAAGAACATGGTCGTTGTTCCTATGAGTATGTAGGAGGATATAATGTTTGAGATTCATGACTAAAAGTGGTTGTTTCATTCATGTTTGAAAAAAATGTAATGTGACCAATGATGAATGTTTTAGGGCTGGTCTTGAAAATGGAAATAGTAGGGTTTGTTACCAAATTTTACACCTATCAATGGGTGAAGGAGAAGCATAAAATAGCTTATGGTATACTACAAATTTTTCTCAATATATAAAGGAAGCGGGGTGACATAACCATGGATTTTGTGGTGGGTCTCCTAAGGACAACTCAGAATAAAGATTCTATTTGGGTGTTTAAAGACTGACTGATGAAAGTAGCATATTTCTTTCATGTATAGGAGACTTTCTTAGTGGAGTTGTTAGTAGATTTGTATGTTTAGGAAATGGTCTATCTTCACATGGTTCCATGGAATATTACTTTATACAATTACATGAATTTTAATTAGCACATATGGTATGTCTTGAAAAAGGTTCTTGGTATACTAGTTTTATTGAGTATGACTTTCCACCCCCAGATATATGGGAAGTCAAAACGTCAAATATAGGTTCTTGAGGATATGTTTCGGGCATGTGGCTATCTTTGGTTTGTCTTGGGGAAATCACCAAGATTTTTTGGACATTACAAATAAAAATATTTATGAGGATACTATTCATATGGAACCATACAAGGCTCTTTATGGTAGGTCATGCTGATCACCTCTTTGCTGGCTGGAGGTAGGTATGTTAGCGTTATTGGGAACGAGTCTCATTCAAGATACATCGAACAAAATTCAGTTTATTCAAAAGAGTATGGATATTAATTAGAGTAGATATAATTAATATTTTGATAGATGTCGGTGACCCCTTTGATTTTCATAAGGATATTGGTTATTCATTTAGGTGTCACCTAGATTGGATCATTAAGGGATACAGAGGCAGGGACAGTTCGTACCTAGGTTCATTGGATCGTTTCAGGTTGTGGAGATAATTGGGTCATTGGATTACTTATTGGATCTTCTACAGAGATCCAGTGTTATGAATGGTTTCTTCATGTGTTACAACATGGGTGGTATCACACCAAACCTTCTCATAAGGTTGATGTAGAAGCGTTGAGCTTGATATAGCGGCACCCTTTTAGGGGAATATAATACATGTATAAGATCGTAGTGAGAAGTTGTTGCGGGGAATGTCTACACCAACAGTTCATGCATTGTGGAAAAATGGATATGTTCAAAAGGAAAATTAGGATAGAGGAGTGGAAATACAGGATCAGTGGACTGATCATTTTGACATCGAATCATGGAGATTCTCGGGAGTATATCTCGAGGATGATCTGTAATAAGGTGGGGAGATTGAAAGATCCTACCATTTCTAAAGATTAATCAGGATTGTGTTCAAAAAATATTTTTCAATATTTAGAAATTTTTTTTTTTGTATCCTTAGATATTTTTTGGGGGAATTATTAAATTTTGGGAGGCTAATGGAAAGTGTACGGTTAGTGCGCTATTTTACCAAACTATGTGACATGGCCCAACAAAACAAAAAACCCTATACATAGGGGGTTTTCACGGCTGGAACATGATTTTTCAAACCATGTCACCTAAATTAAGAAACCGTGACCCTCCCTCCTAAAATATACGCACATTTCTAGATCATGGTTTGGAAAAAATTTCTCTCCTACCCAGTAAACCATGTTCGGGTTTTTAGTTAATCTGAAAAATAGTTTTTAATATAATTGAACCCCTATAATAACACCAAATCAACCCCCATTTGTCCCTAATGTTATATATCAGTTTTAGAGAATCTAGGATGATTTCTTAAGGATCTCAGCATCATTTATTCATGATTGGAATCTCGGGTTGACGGTATACACCTTTCATGGTAAGTTAATCTCATATCAGTTGGTTCCATGTTCATTTCCCGTTATTCTTTATTTATATAAGGGAAGTTATCGTATGTATTTTTGGATCTACAACTAGTTTTTAAGATCTAGATCAAGGGTGGTTAGATCTATATCTATGATTTATGGAGCTTGATTCAATTGATTCTGGATTTAGGTTTCCATTAGAGATCTTGTTTTTCACTGTTATGTCAAAAAAATTGGGCATTTCTATTGGAGAGCGTTCATTTTCAATCTTGATGTAAGTGGTGTATTATTCAAATCCCAATGTCTTGATTTCAATTACATGTATGTATATTTTTTTAATTTTCCATTAACTAGTTAGAAATTGAGTTTCCTAAATTGAATTATTATTATTTTTATTAATTAATTTAGGTATAGATAATTTGGGATATTGAGATTGTGAATTGGAATAATAAATTGTCGAATTTATATTGGGTAAAACTAGATTGTGATTTTCGATTAATTAATTATTAAATATTTTTTTGATTGTGTGATTAGTTAAATGTGGATTAATTAATTGAATTTAAGTTATTAAATAATTTTTGAGTTAAATAATGGAAGTGATGTGACCAATTAATTGGTGAACTTATTGGTGGTATTGACCGGATTAATTAGTTTTAGAATTAATAAATGGAATGATGGGAATATAAAGATTTTTAATTGGATTAATTAATTGGTAAATTAATTTATTAAATATGTTGAAACATGTTAGGTTGTGATGCATGTGATGTCATAAAACATGTGATATGTGTTATTGGTTGATATATGAGTGTGGGAAATAGACTTATTCTAAAAATTCCTATTTGATATTGATAGATATTTGAGTGTGGGACAGAGATTGGCTCTAAAAATGCACCTATGTGATTGAATAATGTATGAGTGTGGGTTACATACAGAAGCTCCAAATACCCATAGGATCCTAGCTATGATGTTATAGTATCTCGGTCATGCGTTAAATTTTAATGGGACATGGAATAATACTAAAAATGGCCATGGGGTGCTAGAAATTATGATCTACACCCAAAATGTTGTAATTTTTCATTGATTGCAATTATCCATTTTTAAAAATAAAATAAAATGGATAATGAGATATCTATTGTTAAATGAATTGTTATTTGAAAATGTGAAATGGTTTAGACTCCAAATCTAGATGAGGCAAGTATTGTTTTTCTGGTGTCCTTGAGAACCTAATGGATTATGATGTTAAATAAAAGATAAATTAATAAATATAAAGTATTTACTTTATTGATTATTTTTTATTCTTTATACAACTTCATAGATTTTGTTGACTATCTTTGTTTTAGATGTCACTGGTTATGGCCTAATGAGTTGTACTCACATCCTACTTGTGCTTCCAGATCAATACCCAAATTGATTTCATGTTTTTAGTATTGGATAAGGGAAATGGACCTATTTTGGATTTCAACTAGGGAAGGAGCACGGATGAGGGTACCAGATGTTGTTTGTGACCTTCTATGGAGTTGTTAGTGTCTTTAAATTTTAGTTTTCATTTTGAAACATGGCACGTAATTTGGCATGGAATATTTACATATCATCTATAAAATTTTATTCCCAATTTTTTTCAGCTTTTGATACTAGTATATTGTGATATTGTTATGTTATTAGTTATATATTATTTATTTTCAGTTAGTGTATTTCTATGATAAGGAGGGTATAGTCTCTCTGTGACCGATATTAGACCCTTACTATTTTTCAGAAGACTCTTGCATATAAGAAGACATGCCTGAGTTAATGTGACTAAATGGATTGGGGTATCGGTGTGTGACACCTCGGTTAGGAAGTTACACCAGTCCATAAACTTAAAAATGATAATTTTATTCGTGTGTATGTGTGGAATAACACCTCAATGAAGTGGTGTAATTATATTTTCATCACCACATAAAATTGATGATATATATTACTTTATTTTAATATATAATATTGTATTTATGATAAAAATATCAACATGGAATGTTAAAGTAATACCTACTTAGGTTTCATCGTGATTATTGAAAAATAGAAACGTTAATCATGTGTAGGTATGACGTAACATCTGTATAATTATAATTTAATTCATTTTTATTAACTATCATTAATGGTTCATTTTAAAAGTATAATTTACATAGAAAATGATAATTATTTCTTGATTATTATTCTTGGAATGATGGAATAATGAACTTTTTGACTATTGTAAACATATCATAGACATTTTGGACCCATGAGTTTCATATCATAAAAATATTTTACACTAACATAAATTGTATGAACCAACCATTACATGATGTATATATCCATTTAATTTCAGTCTAATAATCATATTTTAACTTGGTGTGGATTCCTAATGACATCATGGAAGTTCTTTGGGTGTACAGGGCTTGTTCGGAGCCCAGAACGTAACTTTCGGAGAAAAGAAGATGGGTTGCACTGTTAGTAGAACCCATGTTCCCCAAGCCTCATGGTTGGGTGGAACTATGTGGGGTGGTCTAGGACTCGGTCTATAGGAGCACAATTTAAGAAGAAATGAATCATGGGGTTCATGTCTCTAAGGAAGCCCCTATAATTTTTAGAATAGGCATATGGAATGGTTTTCACATGGTTAGTCGAACATGAAAAACAACCCTGTGAGGTGACACTTGAAGCATGGAAGGGCACATAGTGAGCACATTTTATGAAAAAAAATACTTCAAAAACAAGATACTGAGATATTTTGGGTAAAATTACAAATTTTTCCATATAAATAATTAATTTGAAACCCTTCTCTAATTTGCATCATTATCTTTCATGGAGTGGGTTCTTACTCCTTTTGATCATTACATTGACTTAAGTTAGGTTTCCTGAAACCTATTTTATCCAGTGTCTGATTTTTCTTTTTTCAATCTCAATAGATATCCATAATTATGATCTTTATTCTTTTTTTCTTTGTCTTTCTTTCTCTCAATGGAGTAACCGAGGTTTTGGATCATATGCCCAATTTTCTAGGTGTTAATCCATTATTTATATTTCTTCCAATCTAGGACTAACTAGAGGATAATAATGGATGAGGAATTTTTTACAATAACACACTATAATTTTATAGTATATATCTTTTTAAATTTAATTTCTTTAATAGCTTATGTTACAAGCAACAATTGGATTAAATGAACTACAATATACTATTAAATATTATTATTTTAACAAAAGTTGTTATGTTGGCAGTTGTGAATAGGATTAACTAAAATATGAAAATATCATTTAAACATGTTTATAAAATTATTTAGTTTATTAAAAATTAATTATAAATCAAAATAAATATCAACTAAATAAAAAGAATGTGTTTTTATTAAAAAACTATTTTTATGCTGACAATGGAATTATATCTGAATAAATTAAACTAATCACAACTAATGAAAGATGTTAATGATATATATATGTGTTATATATTCAAATAATGTTTTTAAAATCATCCAATAAGTTGGAACAGATTCAAATAATAATAAAACAAATTTTAAGCATAAAAGGATATATTTTCTTTAAAGGTAGTTTTAACATAATTTAAGGGAGAACCTATTTAAAATCAAATTTTTTACACTATTTTATATTATATTAAAATAAAATAAATTTATTTTAAAAAAGAATATATGAATTAACATTGGATAAATTTTTTGTTTTTTTAATGTTTCATGTTTTGAAGAATAGTGATAAATTATTACATTTTAATTGAAACATATTTTTCATCTAAATAATTCATTGTGTTTAATTGAATTTTTAATTGGTTTTAATGTTTAATTAGATTAATATTTTATCATTAAATAAATTTTAGGTCAATTCAATAATTTTTACATTGAAAATCAATACAAAAACATTACAATCACTTGTACATTTTCACTTTAATAACTCAATTTCTCATTTGATCAATTCGGTTAATTTTAAATTAATCATGAAAACATATCTATTTTTAGTTATGAAAAATAGATTTAACAATCACAATAAGTAGGTCTAAATTATATAAATAGTTTTCTTTTATTTTTGGGCATATGAATAGTAACATTAGTAAAAAAAGTATTAATGTAGTTAAGGGTATACCTAGTAATTAAGAGTAAATATAATATTATAAATATTATAAAATTACCCTAAAACTGTACCAAAACACATTGGATAAATAGGTTTCGACTAAAATCATCTTTGTAAAATGATTATAACCTTTGTAATCCTATTGGATGAGAGAATGACAATTATTAAATTTTATTTAAAGAGAATTTAAAGATTCCATACACATGTTATTAATAAATGTTTCACTTTTCATATTGGTTTATAAAGATGATAAATTAGACTATAAATATTAATTTGGAATATAAAACTCATATAATCATAATGATAATTTTTTTTAATTTTTTTTAATAAATTATTAGAATAATGGTTTATATAATGATGATAAAGTAAATAATTATTTAATTGTAATATCAACTAAATGATATTAAAATGTTAAAATAAATATAATTTGATATAATTAATTACATCCAAGAATTTTATAGATGACCTAGACAAATTATGAATTTATTAGAAGTTAGTTTTAGAATGTATCAATTTTATTATATTTTAATAAATTCAACTAAAAAATAGAATCAAATTTAACAATAATTTTATATTAAAGAATATAATATTTTATTAATTTATATAAAATATATATAAATATGAAATTAGAGAATATGATTTGGATAAATTTAAAAATGTCATCCATGACTCATTTTAAATCATTTTTTCATTTTATAGTAACTATATTAACCCAAATGTAGAAAAAACACATGTTGTCGCGGTAAGTGTTAAAGAGATTAAATAATGGTTAATGAAAATAGATAAGGGTATGAATGTGATATAAACATGTCTAAAAATTATTGGTTGATTATATTTAGCCCCATACTCATATTATTATTCAAATAACTCACTTTTTTATATTTTCGTATAAAAATAAATTAATATTAATTTTATATTTTGAGAGTTTCCAAAACAGCCCCCCAACCTCAATTATAAAAGGTAATAGCTTCCATCACTTCTTCATAGTTATTTATTCCTTTTATATAGATTCAAAACATCTCATTTCTCCCAAAACCATTCTTATACACGTTATGGATCTTTTATTCATCTAAAAATGAAAACCCTATATCCCTTGAGAAGAGATCTAAAGTGATTCTACTGAAGAAGAGGTAAGCGTTTTTACACATTCATTATAGTTCTTTTCCTCACCAACATCCACTTCATGAGATTTTTCCATAATAATTTAATAACTAAATTATCATATATATGTTTATATGTTACTATTATTATGTTAAAACCATTTTCCACTTTTTATCCACCCTACAGAAAACAAAAACATCATGCATGTGTATGTTCGACTTACCGTCTCCACCCTATGGTGTAATATAATTTTCATCACCATGATACTTGGATAGGTATAATGTTGTAAATAATAGATATATATGATTATTAATGAATGATATTAATTCTTTAAAAATTAATATACCATCCACTTCCCTAATCTTTCACCATTAATGGAATGATATTGTTGCTTTTGAGTACGTACGACATACCAACTCCATAGCATGATGTGATTCATGTTCCATGCTAACCATTAAACAATGATCATAAAAATTTATTTAATGATTAAATATGATATTTAAAATAATAATATAATTATAGATATTTTGGATCTATATCCTATACAAAATAATTGAGGCATTTATGACAAAACATACATAAGAAAATGAAGTAGTGAACACCAAAAACAAGGGTAATAATGAAATATTATTACAAAATATAATTAATAATTTCTTATATGATATCATAAATATAGATATGGTCCATATATAATTTAATAACATGCGTTAAACCATTATACAGGAGGTTAAATCATGTTCAACTAAAGAAAATTACAACGTAAGGGTTAGTTTCGCAATCTCATTGTTATTCGGGCTTATTTTTATTAATGTATATATTGGGAATATTGTCAACAATTCCCATGACTCTTAAAATTATTTTCCAAAATAATTTTACAGTTATCCAATAAAAGTTTAAGGCCTTTTTATCCAATTTTTACTCTTCATAAAATGGTTTGAAATAAATATTTTTCTCATTTTCCAAATGAGGTACTTTGTGAATTTTTAAACAAATTATAGAAGGAATAATTATTTAAAAAATATATAATGAGAAGATTTTTACTTTATCAGGAAACCTTAACGTCTATATACTTCCTTTAAAATCTTAAAATATTATTTTCATTGAAAATATCTAATTTTTATGTTGTTCTTCCTTTTAAATAAATGATTTCATTGTAAAAAAGAGTATTTCAATCAATAAATTTTAATGATTTTATTAGAGTATTTTCTTTTATGAAAATATCTTTTTTGGATGTTATGCATGAATGAGTTTTGTATATGATACCATATAATATATTTTTAGGAAGGGCTTATGATAACATCTACATTGGATGTACTATTTCAATACCATTCATGTTTTATGGTTAAATAAATAAAATTTCATTTGCCCGTTTTTTCGTTCAAAATGATTATATTTCACCCTTTTCATATGAGGAATGAATTGGACAATTTAAGTAATGGGAGGTGCCCTTGATAGCCCCTCAATGAATCGATAAGTCCCATGAGACGAACAAGTATGGGTATTGGCTGATGTCTTTCATATTTATTTTTTGGTGTCTTTGATATATCCTTGACGATGTGTTTATGATGTATGGAATTATGTATTCCCTCATTATGAGATTAATTATCTATATTCCATGTGATTATTTTTTTATTATAATATTCATGTGATTATATATATGGAACTATATTATTTTTATTTATTCTTTTTGTCTAATATTTAGAATTATTTTTAAATGGAATATGTTTTAGTTATACATCTTTCCTAAATGTTTAATCTTATTATTTATAATAGATTCCATTGTATGCTTACCTTTAATGAGCATCTGATCTCACCCTATTCTTATGTTTTATTTTTCCCATGATTCTGAGATGTATATTGTGATTGCTATGATGGTTTGATCTTGGAGAATAATGGTTTTCTCAAATGATTAAATATTTTTTTATTGTTTCAATTTTAATTTAAGATTCAAGTATGTAATATGGTTTCTAAAATTGATAAATTGTTTGGTCCTTTAGGATTTGATTCATTGTATAATATTCCAATGTAATAAAGTAACCATTGACTTTAGGAAATGAGGTTTGAGGTAATTTCAGTTCTTATTAGGGGATGTTTAGTAAAATTCTTTATCACAACCCATCCCCTAGGGATCGAGCCATGACTACCCCAATCCCACCTTCCATAGGTCAAGGGTTGGTGAATAGCACCAGAAAAGTGTATCCCTAAAAAAGGGAAGGCATTTCCCTTAAACCTGTATGAACACATAGTCCAAGACCATAACAATATGTAACCAAAAAGTAAAACTACTGTAGTAAATCTATGTACTGAAAGTGATGGGGTCCGAATATAATCCCAAATGAAAAGATAAAACTAAAACTAAAAACAAAAAACATCTCATGAGATATTCCACTAGGGATCCTACCTGAAGGGTAGGTACGACTCATCTCCATGACTCTCAACATCAACCATCACAGTCAATCACCATCAGTTCCTTACTCTGTAAGTCTTATTCAACCCTGCTCATCATCTGTACAAGACACAACATGGTGTGGGTGATACCCGTGTTGCGGTGAGTATAACAATATCTAGTGGGGACCCTGAGTCCCGATAAGGTCTCTCAAAATTCTTCAGAGAAATACCACAAAGCATGATCTCAATCGAAAAGCACAAAGAAAAAGACTCAACTCCAAAAGGCTGGAATTACTAAAGTATAGAAGTATAGATGATTGTTCATAAAGCATGATCATCTAATTCTGTCTAGAGGAACTTCTGCTGAACATAAAAATTCTGAGTTACATAGGATCGATATATACTATCCCCTACTGACCCACACATGATATGGCCTGCCTATGATTGATAGGTACTCACTCCCGCAAGACCCACATAGGATCTGACCCACCTAGGATTGATTGGTACTAACCCCTGTAATTTCCACAAAGGATATGACCCACACATGATCAGTGTGTCAAGGATCCACGACGGGCCTCTCTTAGGATGGTCCTTATCAGGTCGTACACTACAGATCCATAGAGGGTCGCTAGAATGTTGATCCACACAAGTTCTCTAGAATGTTGATCCACATAGGGTCGCTAGAATGATGATTGACACATGGTCTCTAGGTGATGATTCACACAGGATCACTCAATTATGATCCACATAGGCTCACTAGGTGCTGATCCAAAAAGGATATCTATGTGCTGACCCACACAAGATCGCTCAGTACTCACCTCTGTGTGACCTATCTCCAACATCCATCTCATGGTCAACCAATGGATTCCCGCTCATAGTACGCTTTATTCTATTAGAAACCGCTACTCAAGCCATTAGTCATTTTTTAAACACCAATAAGTACCACTAAGGTCTTTCCCAATGATCTTTCATGTTATAATGGTTCCAATTCAACAGACGGAACATCAAGAGGACGCTTGGTCTGTATGTTATTGGAAATTTAGTGCCAAGAGCCCGGTTGGATTTTGAGTCCATCCAAGCTGTTCATACTCTAGTATTCTCTAAAACTCTCGTGGAGTATATTAAAAGGACCGTCTCACTTGAAGGACCCCATTTCCACATATAGTTTGTCAAACAGATGTCCGGTTCACAATATATATCCTTCTAAGAGTTTCTAGGCCCTAAGGGGGTCTGGGTCCAGTCGTACCGACCCAGCCTGGTCCAACCCGGCCTGGGCTGGGTCATGGCAGGCTCGACCTGGTTAGTGGAAGACCCTCCCAACCCACCATCTGGCATGACCGGTGAGGGGTTCGCATGGTCTCCCTTTCGAACGGCTCAAAGGAGTCATTCGACTCCATGATCAGCAGCTCCAGGTGGCGCTACCTACTTATCTACGATACCCACTACGATTGGGTCCCCTTATTCCTCCACCATGGATTCATGTTTCCCCCCCCTTCCCCCCTCGATCTCGAATGGCTCAAAGAGACATTTAGATATTTTAATTGGTGGTGCCAAGTGGAACCTCCTAGTCACCCGCAGGACCCACAGGGAGTAAGTCCATGCCTTCTCTGTGGCTTCAAGTCACGGCCTGTCTCACCTTGGTGCACAATGGTACACCTCCTCCCATATCCACGGCCAGCCATTTCCAACCCCCTATCCAAATGCCACGGCGCCACCCTCTTCCACAGTCGACGAGTGATGGCCGCCGGTCGCCAGTGTCACCACACTGACAGATCTTCCATGGGAAACTGGTTGATCTCCAGTGGTCCGTTCTTCCTTCCAGATGCGCCTACGGCTCTCCTGGGATTTTTCCGTCATTTCATTACTCTCGGTTTATGAATTCCATCGAGTTGAATGTTTTCCCATGAATAACGTATCAACAAACATAAACCCCTACCTTGATAACATGTGGCCCGCTCACTCCACGTTAATATCATAACATGTGGGAGTAATTTATAAATCAAATTTAAGAAAATGATAAACCCCAATTCAAATTTAAGAGGGTCTGATCCTTGTTGTACTGGCCCGCTCACTCCATGTGAATATCATAACATGTGGGAGTAATTTATAAATCAAATTTAAGAAAATGATAAACCCCATTTCAAACATAAACCCCTACCTTGATAATCATTGGAAACATCGCGGTGGATAAAAGAGAATATGTTCTTTAAGGAAGCTTCCAGGGTTCATCCAATTCAATCCCTTCGACAACGTCCAAGCTTTTATTCCTCATTTGTGGAAGATGTCGCGTAACTTCGTTAGAGGTTACTTGATCCAAGAATCCATGTCCAATAATTCAACTTCATCTGAATTAAACTAAAGGGGGGAAAGGGTGAGTAATGAACTGAAAAATTAATGAGGTTCATTTATTAATAAACCTCTCAATTACCAATGTGGTAGTTACAAATAATGGCGAGTCAATCCATTAAATGTCTTGGCAACATAGTGGTCCCACCCCTGCTGCCCAACCACTGGAGAAAAATAAAATAACAATTACAAGTTAATTTATTATTCATTTAACAGTTGAAAAAACTAACTTTTTCACCTGACCTACTGTGGTTGAAGTTAACCCTCCCTTAGGCAAAACCTGGTTCTGTGAATTCAATGGTTCACAAGGATTTTTACATAGATCACTGGTTCATAAGATAGAAAATTCCACCAGTGTGTTAACTTAATGTTCCTTAAAAAAGTTAAAAAAATCCATTCCAAGAACACCGGGCCTCGGAATTAAGTGACGTCAATTTTCTCAGACTCAAAATAATCCCAACTAATTTTAAAAAAATACATGGAATTTTCGAGTTTATAAATTCTCCCTACCATAGGTAATTTCTTCCCAAAAAGATACAACAAAATTATAGAAAAAACATGGGGTACTGATCATGTATCTAAGCTTCCCGCTGCTATGTACTCTCCTAGAGATTCTTGTGCTACCAATGAACTTGCATGAGGGGAATGGACCTCCCACTAAGGAACCACTCTTGTCGATCATCTATCTTCCCTGGGAACTCTGCAAAGGTCTCCCCATCATCGATGTCCCCCTCACCCCAGTTGATAATGTGTTATGTATCATGCATGTATCTCCTCAGCTACGACACATGGAAAAAATTATGCACCTGATTCATCTGAGGGGGAAGAGCTAGATGGTACACCACCTCTCCTACTTTTCTATGGATCTGAAAGGGTATGATGAACCTCGAAGATAGCTTTTCACTCTGTCCAATCCTCCATAATACTCGTCAGGGTGAGACCCATAGAAAGACATGGTCTCCCTCCTCAAAATCCAAGGGTCCCCATCTCCTATAGGCATAAGAATTCTGCCATTTCTATGGAGTCTTCATTCACTCCTGTATGACCTGAACCTTCTTTGTGGTTCCCTACAACATCTCTGGACCCATAAGTGCTGACTCCCCTAGGTCTATCCAGCAAAGAGGTGATCTGCAAGGTCATCTGTATAAACCCTCAAATGGATCCATGATGATGGTGGAGTTATAACTGTTGTTGTATGCAAAGTCTATCCGGGGAATGTGGCCCTCCCAAATGTGGCCAAAATTGAGGACACAACCATGAAACATGTCCTCAAGTTTCTGTATGGTATGCTCTGTTTGACCATCTGTCTGAGGATGGACAGAGGTTCTCAACCATATCTAAGTCCTAAATTCCTCCAAAAATCACTTCCACAATAATTATGAAAAACATATATCGCTATCTGAGATGATCATCGATTAAACCCCATGTAGTCACACAATCTCTTGCACTTAGAGGTGTCACAAGACCTCTATTGATCCCTGCTCTTGGATGGGTAGGATGTGGGTCAACATGGTGAGTCGGTCAACAATCACCCAGATGGAATCGTGTCCCCTAGACGTATGTGGTATCCCCATCAATAAGTCCATGGATATACCGTCCCACTTTCACTCAGGAACCTCAAGTTCCTAGATAATCCCATAGATACCTGATTCTTGGCCTTCACTTGCTGACAAGTGATGTATCGGAATACAAACTCTGCCACTGCTTTCTTCTTCACTGGCCACCGATACTGATGCTAGAGGTCTTGGTATATCATCTCCACTCTAGGTTGTACCTATAAATGGGTTTTATGGTACTCCCTCAACACCTCCTCTCATTGCATCATAGGCACCATGGTGAATTTTTTGAAGAGGACGACATTTTCCCTACCTTCATAAAATCCTTCAGAAGCCTATCCTAAGGAAATATGAGCATGTCGGGCCTCATAGTCCACGTCCCCAAGTTATTCCTTCCAAGATTGTTGTAGAAGTGGGGCAGTGAGAGTCTTATAATTGAGGTAAGCTTCTCCATCTCTATCCATGAAGTAAATCTACAACGCAGTTAGCTCCTTGGTCGCCTCACTCAGCAACTATAGACAAGACCTCTTATTGAGTGCATCTTCTACTACATTCCCCTTCTTAAGAGTATAGACTATCTCAAATTCATATTCCTGGAGGAACTCTTGTCATCGTTGTTGTCTCGGGTTCAGTTCATTCAATGATAAGATATACCTGAGACTCTTGTGATTAGATTAAATAGTAAATTGTTTCCCCATCAAGTAGTTCCACCACATCTTCAGTGCCAAGACCACTACTACTAACGCCAGGTCATAGGTAGAATAGTTTTTCTGGTATTTTCTCAGATATTGTGTGCCATAGGTGATCAACACTCGCTCCTACATCAGGACACAACCAAATCTAGTCCTTGATGTATTGTAGTGGACTACATACCCAACTCCCTCTTCTGGTATCCTCAAGATGGGGGCACTTGTCAGTCTTTGCCTCGGCTCATGAAAACTCTGTTGGCACTTCGCTATCCACAAGAAAGGCTTACCCTTCTTCGTCGAGGCTGAAAAGGGTGACACTACACTAGAGAAGTTAGGTACAAATCTCTGGTACTACCCAAATAATCCCAGGAAACTCCACACCTCAGTCACACTCCTTGGTGGATCCCAAGAAAGCATTGCCTCTATCTTTTCCAGATCCACTACGACTCCAGTCTCAAATATAAAATTCCCAAGGAAGTGGACTTCCCGTATCCAAAACAGAAACATTCAGATCTTTCCAAAATGTTGGTGCTCTCGGAGTGTATCCATAACTATCTGTAGGTCTGTGGCGTACTCCTCCTCCGATGCTGGGTATATCAAGATGTCGTCCATGAGGACCACCTCGAAGCAATCGAGGTATGGTAGGAAGATCTTGTTCATGATCCCCATGATCACTACTGGAGCATTGGTCTTGCCTAAATAAATCACCAAGAAGTATTAATGGCCATAGCGACATCTGAAGGCTATCTTCAGTACGTCCTCATCCCATACCCTAAGATGTTGATAGCCTGATATGAGGTCAATATTCGAAAACCAATGATCTCCCATCAGGTAGCCAAAAAGATCATCAATCCTCAGTAGAGGATACTTATTTTTCACAGTCACCTAGTTCAAGTGACGATAGTCCACACAAACCCTTATAATCCCATCTACCTTCTTGGCGAATAGGATCGAGGATTCCCATAGAGAAACACTATGCCTTATGAACCCCTTTCTCTATAAGTTCTCCAACTGTACCCTCAGGTCACGATGCTCCACAAGTTCCATTCGATATGATGGTGTTGATATCAGTTTTGGCCCAAGATATAGGTCTATGTGAGTGTATAACTCTTTGTGAGGAGGAATTCCCGAAACGTAATCAAGGAAAACATCAGCATACCGGTCCACCACTACATGATAACTCAGACTCCTTGCCTCAAGTTATATAAGGGTGAGGCTAGGAAACTGATGATTAATTGGATGCACCCTCCTCCAAGATACCCCATCCTCTACTAAAAAGGATTCATTCACACTGATTAAGGAAAACCTAATCCCATCCTAATGGACAGACCACACATGGCACCTAAAAAAGTTGACATGAGCATGGAATATGGATAGCCAATCCATTCCCAATATGACTTTGTAAGGCCTTGAAATTTCTAATAAGAGATCACAGCCGAATCTCTCGCCTCCTATAGTGATCTCATACCATCTTCACTAGTGTGTAATCATTGAATATTCTCCCGTAGGAGTCTCTAATCACAAGGATGGATCCAACGACTCCATTGGAATCCCCATGATCCGAAAGTGTGTCGTGGTAATTAAAGAGTTACTTGAACCTGTATCTATAAGTACTACAACTAGGGTGGAATAAAAACAAAATCATACCTGTAATCATCTCTGGAGTGTTGTGGTTGTAGGCCTTGTCTTCCTATAGTTGTTCCCACCCATGTCCATATGCTCCCTATGGTCGGGGTGGACCACCACGTGGTGGTGGTGGTAGAACCTCGAATCACCACCCACCGCATGTTATACAACTTATTCCTCTCCCTTGTATGCCGCCTTGAGGGCCTCCTCACTCAAATATTTGCCTCTTCCTTGGTGTTCCCTCGAATGTCTGCTCATAGATGGTATGGGGTTTCATATAGTCATGACCCATGTGTCCCTGCGTGTCGCACGTTAAGCAGACTCTTCCTCCCAGCTGACCTCCTCTACCTCACAAGCTCCACACCTCTGACCATGCATCTCGGGGTCAACCGCCATAGGGTATAGCCCTCTTGGACCACTACTTAATCTTCCTACTTCCTCCTGCAGATCACTCTGATACCTGTCTTCTAGTGGTGTCTCTCACCATCGATGATTTCTCAGATAAGAAGATCTCCACCAAAAAATGCTTGCCCGAGCACTCCAACCGGCGTTGGGATATTCAGCGATATCACTGACACTCTGTTCTCTCACCAGAGACCATGATCAAAGGTCTAGGACTAAATAATAAGTATTTTTCCATGTCATTTTAGTAGTGTGATATGTCAGAGAATCTCGCCAAGTACTGGGATAATGTCAGGCTGCCCTGTTGTAAGTGGAGCAGCTCTTCAATACACACATAGCGTAGTGCCTCTAGGATGAACTCCACCCTGTAGAGGCTCTCAAGGTTCATCCATGTGTGGGTCACCACATCATTTAATTGAAGTGGTAGGATCCACCATCTTCATGTCGTTCCAAGGGAAAAACTAGTATCTAGGATCACCATCTCTTCTACATTGGTCCAAACTAGGAAGAAAAATCATGTCATAGCCTCTAGACATTCCTTGACTGCCTGGGGATCTATCTCCCATCAAATCCTTTGAGGAATCTATCATTGAAACTCGTGAAACACACTCAGTCGGTGTGCACCATCTTCTAGTGGGGCTGGTGGAAACTACTACCCAACGGGCGGTGGTGCTATCGGTACACCACATGAAGGTGCTAACAGAGTAAGAGGGCCATGTACCAAAGCCTCATCACCAAGTGGTCCATCATCATATACTCCCTTGTAAACTATAGCTGGTCTTATACATGGCGAAAACCTAGAAAAAAAACCATGTTCCCCAGTCAATAAGTTACCCCTGGTGATCTGACTCAAAATGATCAAAAATAATACATTTCCAAAACACACGCAATTAGAATTTTCATGCACAAAGTAGGAAATCAGAATTCAGGGTCCTGGTGAATTGATGTGTCGACTGTTGCACCAACACTAGAATCCAAAAACTAAAAACCACACTTAAATCACTTGAAACTATTACTCTATTAAAAAGATCAGAGTCCTAGTTCTTTGGTAGAACCGACTACTCTGATACAACTTTGTCATGACCCATCCCCCAGGGCTCAGGCTTCCACTACCCCATGTCCACCATCCATAGGCCAAGGGATAGAAACTAGCACTAGGAAGGCATGTACCTAAAAACGGGATAGCATTTCCTTTAAACCTATACAAACACACAATCCAAGAATACAACAAGATGTAACCACGAAGTAAAACTATAGCATTAAAGGTATGTACTGAATGTATAGAGACTGGAATACATGACCAACTAAAAATATACAACTCCAAATGAAAATTGAAAATAGATCTTGAGATCGTATACTAAGGATCCTACCTTAAGGGTAGGTACAACTCGTCTACATAGCTCTCCACTTCAACCATCACCACCGTCTACCATCAGGTCCTAGCTCCCCAAGTCTCAATCAAGACTGTCTGTCGTCTGCACAAGACACAACAAGGTGTGGGGATGCCCATGAAGGGGGTGAGTAAAACGATACCTAATAAGGACCTAGATACCCCTCAATGTCTCCCATAATCCCACAAAGTAAAACCACAAATAATGTTCTCAATCACAAAACACAAATCCAAATACTTAGCTCCAGAAACCATGTATTACTAAAGTACAAATGTATAAATGATTAGTCATAAAGCATGATCATGTTATTCTTTCACGAGGAAATAATGCTAACTATACATAGTTTGACCCAAAAAGGATCAATAGGTACTAACCCACACTAACCCACATAGGATCCAACCCACCCAGGATCGATAGGAACTAAAACCCACATGACCCACATAGGATCTGACACTCCCAGGATCGATAGTTACTATCTCCCATAAGGCCCACATAGGATCTGACCCACACAAGATCGGTATGTTTATGATCCTTGACGGGCCACTCTACGGCTGCTCCTCTTCGGTTCATGTACTCTTGATCCACATAGGGTCTCTAGAATGCTGATCCACACAGGGTTGCTAGAATGGTGATCTACATAGGGTCTGTAGAATGATGATCCAAACAGGGTCATTAGGATCTGATCTACATAGGATTGCTCGATATTGATCCACACAGGGTCACTAGGTGCTAATCCAAACAAGATTTCTAGGCATTTACACTCATAGGATTGCTCGATACTAACCTCTGTATGAACTGTCTCCAACCTCAATATCACAACAAGCCAATAGATTCTCGCCCATAGTAAGCTTGATTCCCATAGAATCCACTCCTCAAGTCATCAGTCATTTTTAACTAGAACTGTGTCCCCAGATAATGTTACCCAATTATATGTTATGTAATAAGGGTTCCAAAGAAACAGAGAGTTTTCCAATCAGATGTCTGGTCTGTATGTTATTGGTATTTTAGTGCTAAGGGCCCGGTTTGATTTGGAGTCAATCAAACCCATCCATACTATAACATTCTAAAAAACACCTGTGGAGTATTTCAAATGAACCTTCTCACTCCAAGGATCACAGCTTTGAAGATTGGTCATCAAACGGACATCTGGTTCGCAAGATACGACCTTCTAAGCATTTCTGGGCCCAAGAGGGATTCGGGTCCGGTCTGACCCTGTCAGACCCACCCAGACTAGTTGTCCTGGTCCGTGATGGGCTTGGGCTGCTAGGTCAGGGACTGACCTGTCCAGACATGGTGGTGTTAGAGCATCACGGATTAGCCTGTCGGCAGGCGGGACCCACGCGGTGGTCGCACGGTCCGCCTACCGAACGACTCAAAGGAGACGTTTGAATACTTGATTGGCGGCGCCAGCTGGAACTGCATACCTATCCACGGGACCTAGTAGGATTTATTCCTCTTCTTCCTCCACCATATATTCATGTCGTGACCCCCCCCCCCCCCAATCTTGAATGGAAAAAAGAGTTGTTCGGATCTTTTAATTGGTGGCACCACATGGCGTCGCCTCATCACCCACGGGACCCACACATAGTGGGTCCCTGCCATCATCGTGGATGTGATCCGCAACCTATCTTACAGTGTCATGTGTTGGCATGCCACATCCCTTCTCTGTGGCCTTTTATTTCTGATTTCATGTCCGACCTCCGTGGCACCGAGTGGCACCTCCCTCCTCTGCGGCCGGCGAGCGTCAGTCGCTGCCTCCGCCGCCGACACCAGTCGATGATGCCGCTGCACTGGTGGATCTTCCACAGTCCACTGGGTGAGCTCCATCAATATATTATTCCTTTCTGATATGCCTACAACCCTCCTTAGATGCCTCTATCATTGTGCTCCACTCAGTTTCCGCTTTTTTGTCGAGTTGAAAATCATCCAATGAAGAACGCGTCAAGATACAAAGCGGCAGAGGTTCTAGGACTTTTTCATTGGGACCGATACCTCCTTGTTAATATTGTAACAGGTGGGAGTAATTTATCAATCACATTTAAAATAATGATAAACCACATTTCATACATAAACTCATACCTCATGAATCGTTTGAGTCATCGCGGTGGTGGAAGAAGAATCTGCACATTGAGGAAGCTGCTGGCGTTCATCATTCCCAGTTTGATCCCTCTGATGACGTCAAAACCACCATTCCTCATTGGTGGGAGATGTTGTGTCACTTCTTCAAAGGTTCCTCACTTAAATATTCTGTGTCCAAAACTCCAACTGGAGCTCCATTTAAATAAATGGGGAAAAGGGTGAGTAATGCACCGAGGAATTAATGAGGTTCATTAATTAATAAACCTCTCAAATCACATTGGTGAAATTACAAATAATGTTTTGTAAAGCCATTAAATGTCTTGACAACAAAGTGGTCCTACCATGGCCACAAAACCATAGGAGTAAAATAAAATAAAAATTACATGTTATTTTATTATCCTTTTCAAAGTTTCAAAAACTATCTTTTTCACCTGACCAACAGCTGTCAAAGTTGGGCCTCCCATAGGTAAAACATGGAACTATAAATTCAACATTTCCCTTTGATTTTTAGTTTGAGCACCAGTTCAAAAGATATAAAATTTCTCCCGCACATTTACTAAACGTACCATAAAAAAAGTTCAAAAATCCATTTCGGGCACACTAGGTCTCGGAATTAAGTGTCATCAATTATCTCAGACTTATCATAATCCCAAATAATTTAAAAAAATTATTTACATGGAATTTAATAGACATTAAACCATAGGAACAAGATTTAGGAAAACATAGACTAGTGAATAAAACTCTATGTTAAAATTTGGAAATATATCCAAATACAGAAAGCATATTCTTTAGATATTATTTGTAGATAAATTTTTAATTTAGTATATGTGATTCACTAGTTTTGTGATTATAAATTACGTTTCATAATTTTTTGATATAATCTAGTGTATTACATTATTTAGAAATGTCTTCTGCTAGAATTAATCGAATATCTATGAAGACATGTGATCCTTATAGATATTTAGCTCATATGCAAGATAATTATATTGTAGATGGAGCTGCAACTGGTGCAAAAAAACATATTACCATAATGGGACAACTGACTCATGTTTTGAGCAATAAATTTAGCCTTATGAAGTAGTTTTATCCATAATGTGGCTAAATAATGTTAGGCTTCATCATGAGACAATAACCTCCATTATTTAAAGTGAATACAAATCCATTTGTATCTGAGCTATGGATATGTACCATAAAAATTTTATTCCCCTAATTGGGATGTAATGAAAGGAAGAAGGTTATCAAGGTAGTTTATCATCTCCTAGAAGATTTAGATCAATAGTGGTCATTGATTCAAAACACGATGTAGGTGGAAGAAATTGATAACAAGGAATGGATGGATTTTATGGAACTTTCCAAGGAAAAATATTCCCCTCATGAATAAAGAGAATATATTGAGATATAATTATTAAATGTGAGACAAAAATAGGTAAAGAGTGTTTCTAAATATGAATCAATATTTACAAGGTTAACAAAGCATGTGGAGGAGAACATACATAACCCAAGTATTAAGATTGATCGATTATTTTATGGGTTAAATACATTCCTCTCAATTGAATTGGTCTCACAAAATTTCCCATCATATGAAGATATAGTCTTATGATATTCCAACATAGAGAAATGATTATCTAAGTCTATTTAATTCAAGGGAAATAAAGAGAATAAGAGAACAGTGGAGCAAGAGAAAAATAAAGGGAAAAGAGAACAAGGGATTTTACCACATCTGATAATTGCCAGAAGAAACATCCCCATACTTTCTTGAAGGGAATAAAATTTATAATATGTTCTGAGAAATGGATCCCCAGGAAAAAGAATGATATGGGAAGAAAGAAACGGCAAGTATTCATTGTTTCAATTGTAGTTAAGTGGAAAAATATGTAAATAAATTTCCCAACCATCAAGGGAATATATCATAGGAGAATCTATATAATCATTGAAAAGAATATTATCATACAATAGAGGAATATGAATAATTAATTTCATTATTAATGGATTAAATAAATTTGGTTGTTTTAGTATTTTATCAATGAGGTACTGGTTATTTGAATTAACAAAATAATTAGTAATTGAACTACAATAATTTTACTTTTAAGGATTTATAAGCAAGATAATTTTCTTTATGTTGCTTAAGGTGAACAAATATTTGTCATGTGACAATAAGAGAAACATTTTGTATGTTGGTAAATTTTATGTTATTATTGATTTTGGATATTTAGAGACCTTTTTTTACTGTTAATTTTGATAGAAGTATTTTGGAGATGTCTTAAGGTTGGAATGTATTATGTTGAAAATTGGATGATATTTTTTGAGTTTAAATTATTATTTATTGTATATCCTCTGAAAACCATTTTATTAGTAAATTTTTTTAATGTTTATGGAATAATTTATGGATTTTCTGATTTGTTATTGTTATTCAGGTATGGAAATTTCAACTTGAATATTCTTTTCCTGGTGTAAGTGATGAAGTGAAAATAGATCGAAGAACAACAAGAGGATAATATCATTGAATTAAATTATGTAAGATTATTTTCTAAACTCCTTTTCAAGATAGTATAAAAATACATCATATATATATAAGTAATTTTGAATGAAAACGATATTTGTTTAGATTTTGTGTTGTTAAATCAATGTAATCTTTAACCCATCATAGGTTTATGATTTTGTGTTGGTTTAGTTTTTTTTTAACATGTTCTCTTACACTCCCCATCGGAAAATTATGGTTTGATTTATCTTACATGTCCTAGTTTTCAATTTCCACTAATGTTATCATATTTTGAATCCTAATTTTTTATTGAACTTCATATTTCTATTTACCTATTATTAAGAGGTTGTTTTAATATCCATATTTCCAATTTCTATTTCCCACAAAGGAATTATAAAGTATCAACATTGGATTTTGGAAGTGAAATTTCAAATTGTGAGCATTTAATTTATTGAAGTATATAAGAATGTACCACCATAATATTTTATGGCTTGTATCTTTTTAAATTTAATCTCTTTGATAACTTACACTGATTGTAATATTGGGCTTAAATGAACCTCGATACACTATTACAATTTTTTATTTTAACACTAGTCATTAATTTCATTCCTATGAATTTTTTTAATTAAATTATGAAAATATAGTTTAACCATGTTTTTAAAATGAATTCATTGATTACAAATTAATTTGAAATGGAAAAAAACACCTATTGAATATAAAAGATGTGTTTTTATAAACAAAACTATGTTTATGCCCATAATGTAATTTTATCATAATAAATTAAATTAATTACTATTAGTGAAAACATTTAACGAATTATATATATTATATGTTCAAAAAAAATATAATTCGTCCAATAAGTTTGATAGGCATAAGATAAGAATAAATACAATTTTAAGCATAAAAGGTTATATTTTTTTAAAAGGATGGTTTCCCACCTTTTAATGGAGAACCTATTATAAATAAAATTTAGAAAATATTAATATATTATGTTTGAAAAAAAACTACTTATTTTGAATCATAATATAGAAATTTACATTGGATGTATCATTTGTTTTTTCTGTTAATTTTCATATTTTGATGTATAATGATAAAATATTGATTTTTAATTGATGAAATCATATTTGTCTTAATAATTTATTGTGTTATGTTATATATTTAATTGGTTTTAAAGTTTAATTATATTAATTATATATCATTTAGTACAATTTAGGTCATTGAAATTAATTTAACATTTAATATAAATATAAAAACATTACAATATTTTGTATGTTTTCACATAAATAACTTGTTCTCTCATTCCGTCAATGAGAATAATTTTAAATTAATTACTGAATTGTTTTTATTTTTTATTTTGAAATATAGATTCATATATGGAATCATAGTGTCAAAATTATGTAAATTAGTGTCTGTTATGTTTTCGTATGTTAATAAAAACTTTAGTAATTTTTTTATTAAAACAAATAATGGAAAATTAAGTAATTGAGGGTAAAAATAATATTATAAATATTTTAAAATTAACCTAATACTTTTCCAAATCTCATTGGATAAGTGGTTATTAGCCAAAATAATCCTTTTGTCATGATTATAACCCTTTAAATCCACTACGATGAGAGTATGACATTTATTATATTTTATTTAAAGACACAGGTGAAAAAACATTTTTAGTGTCAATTTTATTTAATTTTAACATCAGATTTTAACTAGAATTTATAAATGAGTATTTATAAATAACTTTTTCAATTTATGTTTTTTAAATGGAATCATAAACATTTCACTAAAATTGATGATGAATTTTTTTTGTATATATGTTGTCTGTCATAAAGAAAAACCAATGCCAATATTTCAATGACAGCATATCAGTGTCTGTTTTGTTATAAACTGATGTCGAATACCTGTTTTTATCATTGGTTTCTAAAATAATTGATGGAAAATACCTATAAAAAATTGGTCTTTGGTGTCATTCTTCACAAAAATAAAAACTGAACACCTTTGACAAATAAGTCTTCGGTGTTGGATTTTTTGGAAACTAACGCCAAAGACCTCTAAAATATTGGTATTAGGTTTCTATTTTAAAGGAAATTGAATCTAAATGTAAAAAAACAATTAATAAAATAAAAAATAGTACATCCTAAAAAGAACAATTTATTTCTAATAAAAAATAATATATAAAAAAATTATTTGAAAACTTAATTAGAAAAACATTTAATGATGATATATTTAATGAGAATTAAAAACACATACTTAAAAAATTATAACAAAATAATTTGAAGTTATTTTTGATGAATTCATTTGATATTACTAACATCAAACACCTATTTGAGACCCAAAATAACATTGAGATTTTTATGGAGTAAACCCTATTAAAGGAAAAAAAAAGATATTATACTATTGAAAATAATAAGAAGATGAAAAAAGTATCGATTATATTATACAATTATTATGATAACATATATGTGTAATTTATCAAGATGTATATGATTTTGAATATGATGTGAAATTGTAAGATTATTTTCCTAATGTACCAAAAATAAAATAAAAATTTAAAATATCCATTTGAATTATAGGAGATTCCTTATGATTTTATACTTACCACTAATCTCTAAAAAATATGAAGGGAATTAAAAAAATAATTGATCAAAATTTTGTTGATTTAAAGAACATACCATTGATTCAATATTTTCCTTAGTGATTCATATGAACCAATAATCCTTGTTAGTACCCTATTATTAGATATTAATGTCATCAGATTCAGCCTGGTTCTTGATCCTCTATACTAAGATGTATATTTTGGATAGTGATTCATCCCAACATTGTTTGTGGGATAAGGTGTATAAATTTTGGGATGTGTAATGGATATTATGAAAACTAGAACAAATTCTGTTTCCAAAGGTTGAATTTATATACACATAATGATCTAGTTCATCCACCATTATAATACAATGAATCAAATTCTTTTTTCTCCCTGACCATTTCATTAATTAATACTAGATGTGACGTTGTATGTTTAAAGGTGAATTCAAGTACTAGAAACCCAAGGAAGATAAGGGTTACCCTGTCAATTGTTCAATAAGAATAATATATCCCCTCAACCAATAAAAAATGATTATTCTCAAATTTTTTCCAAGAGAAGTCCAAAAATATTTTCTAGATATTGGAACCAGTGTTGGTTTCTACCCAAGTATTATAGCCCCAAAAAATATTGTACATGAAATAAAAACAAATATTATTCAATTCATCTATATGAGGAGTAAAAATTTATAAAAAAATTAAAACATAAATAATTTTTTTTACTTAATCATATTTTAAACATGAAATAAAAAACAGATACCTGATAAATTATGACATAATCATCTACAATTATTGTTAAAGTATTCTTTGGATATTATTAATTTAAAACACAAATTAAAACAAAAGTTTTAGTTCTTTAACACTTTGTTGGAAAACTATAATATTTAAAATAAATATTAAAAGAAACATAAATGTGAATTAAAATCACAACCATAATTAAAAAGAAGTTTATAGACAGGGATCAAACATGGGTAAGTTTGTCATATTTATACAACTTCGTTTCGTTGAACTCTTTAAATGACATTAAATTTTATAATAATAATAAAATAATATTAATAAATAAAAAATAAAATAGTTAATAAAATTAACCAACCTTATGAAAATAATTCATTACATCTGTTTTTATTATCTTATACATGAATCGTAAAATAGAAAAATTGCATTCTAGGTTTCCTTACGGATGATGGAACTGATTTTATAAAACCTTAACACGATATTAAAAAACAAAATCTATATATATCAAAAATAATAATATTTTTTCATATAAAAATATTTACACAAACTTCCAAAAATTGGATTAGAATTGGATTCTTTATCAAAAAGAAATATTTTTCAAACTATATCCATTATTAAAATTTTCATATATATCAACTAATAAAACATATATAGACAATAAAATTATAATTAATGAACTTAAAAAAATAATAAAACAAACCTGTCTAAAAAGGTGATAAATTTTTTATTATCATGGCCTAATATATAATATAATAATTATAATGTGCATTCACTAAGATAAAATACACCTAACATCCAATTCCATATACAGTACAAAATGATCACAATTATGACATTATAATGAAATTTAGTTCACATTTATATTATTTTTCTTTCCCATCATGGATTGACAAAAACAAATATCCAATCTCTTTTTTTATAATCTTTTCTATATATATTTTACACTATTAATAGACTTCACATATTTCACTATCATTGAAACGAATTTTGAATCCATAAGATAATAAATAGCAGTGGTGTAATTTTATATCAAAAGTGTGGATATATACCGAATTACATAAGTAAAATAGTAAGTCACATAAAATAAAAATTATTTAATTAAAATTTTAAACTCAAACAAAATTTTACATATGTAGAAAACAACTGAAACATAGACATATTGATCTCTTTCAACTATATCAGATCCATGATATATATTTTGAATGTTATTAAGGGATTGTCTCTTACACATATTTAAGTATTCACCTGAAACTCATATAAATTATCTTATGAAGAGTAATTCTTGAATAATCTGTTTATCCCATTGTAAATAGATTTATATACAGCGGTCGGTTCATAAATGTTTTGTTTTCATTGTATAATTTCTTTTGATTATAAGTAATACTATAAAAATTAAATGATAGATAATAGTTTATGTAATTTTATATCAAATTTAATTAATATTTAGAAACAATGCATACCTCATATGAAAAATATGGAAGAAGGCCTTCTGGCCAATGTAAAATCCAACCCATATAACCCCTACTCTGGTAACCTCCTCTATTGGAAATGGTTGTGGAAAATTATGATCAATAATATAATTCGTCATTACTCTGACCTAACCCAAATGCATATGGTGGTGGTGTACAGAATCCCCAAAAATATGTATTGATCTATACACTAAAATACATATATAAGTATCTCAAACATACAACTCACAATAAAATGTAATGTTATAATGAGGAGGTGGGGGATGTGGGTAGGAAGGAGTGTGGGTTGTGCCCTCTATGAAATATGTACAAGCTGTGTATATGACTGGGAAGGCTGGGAAGAATGGGTGGGCTGGGTAGGCTAGGGAAACTGGGTAGGTAGAGCATGATGAGTAGGTTGTGATTGTGTCATCAATTGTTCAAACATATCTAGTTTAGATTATTAAATTTTATTGCTGATGGAATGATTCATTTCATTCATCTCAAATTGTAGGGAATCAATTTCAGGATCTCTTGACTACTTACTTGGATTAACAAAAACATTACCAATACTAAAACTTATTTTATATCCTCTTACTCGGCCTGGGTGTTCTTGATTTCCTAAAATATTGGCTATAAGATCCATCATTCCCTCAAGTATAAAAGTGTTGTGGCTCTCTTTATCCTGATGGTCATCTGAAAATAATAAATGAAATTGTTATATTAATGATTTTAATATAAATAATACAAACATCAATGAGAGATAAAAAATATTTACTTATAATTATTTTAGCTACATCCTTATCTTTCTCTATAATATACATTTCATTTTTCTATCTTCTAGTTTATTTCCATTTTTCATGGTGGGGGTGGAAGATATGGAGGACCAAACTGAACCACATCTAAACCACTACTAGATCGAGCTCTTAACACTTCAAATCTTTCAGCAAAAATTTTATACTCCAATAACTGATACCCTCCAGATAATAAAGTATGAGGGTATACAATTTTAAAATCGGTCTCTTGATGAGATATCCTAGATTCATGTTATATAAAAGTAAAATAATATTTAATGAGATGAATATATTAGAAATTTTAAAATATAAAATAACTACCATACTTGATATTATTTATTTTCTGTTGTCAACAAATTTCATCCATGTATCAGCATCTAAAAATCATACTTTAGGCATGTGTTTTCCTTTTTTCTTTCCAAAGACTTAATTTTTTTCAATTTTGTTTTAAAATATCATTATCAAACTGCTGCTGAAGACAGATATTGTTTCCTAATTCCTTTCATTTACTCAAAATTAAATGTAAACTATAATTGAATAAATTAAACATTAGAATTCTAAAATATCTAATATTTAAAAAATTATATAAAATAAATCAATTGAGATATTTTACTATCATAGCCCCCCAAAGCTATTGTTTCACCATCCTGTCGATGAACTTATAATCAAGATATAAAATTGTAATCCTAAAACAGATCAACATTGATATATAATAAATAAACATAATTTCATTTCATCATGTTTCATTATTAATATCATCAAAATGAAAATATAGATGCTCATATTCATGAGAAAATGATATTTTTGGTAAACATGTAATATCATGATTACCAACTCGAGAACATGATTTCTCAATTGTAACTGGAGAATTTTCCTATACTGAAGACCCATCAGTATTCCAAAATACATTTTATTTAAATTCAATGTTTTCTTTCCTTAAATAACTATGTAACTAAATATTTAATAATATGAAAAAATTGGTATACCTCAATAAATGCTCCTCACCCTTTGTATCTAACATTGGAACAATCAAGTATAATGAAACTTTGTGTACCTACTCATCCATAGAAAACTAAATACATATAAATAGGAATGAGAAAAATGTGTATATAAGAAAAGAGTCATACATTTTTTTCTCAAAAAGAAATAATGATGTCATGATTCTTTTAAACAATGTATATGCAAACTATCCTATTAAAAATATAATTTTTACAGATGTAAATTTCAAAAAAGTAACATTGTATAAATTTTCACTAGAATAATTATGAGAGTAATTATTAGTTTTCCAATATCCCCCAATCTTTTTCATTATGTATTTCATGCACTATGTTTAAGACAAACTATTATTATCATTATAAAAATCTTGAAATCACATAATTGATGAATAAGAATCATGTAAAACAATAACATCATCATCATCATCCCCATCACCAGAATGGTATCTTTTCTATTGAAAATGATGGACCACTGAGTATTCAATGGATCACTGACATAAAATATCTATTTTTCATATGTCTTCACGATAAATGGTTCCTCACTGTAATTAATTTTATTTAAATCAGCTAGTGTAAACCCAAAATCATCATGTTTCACACCACTATTACTATCAGTCCTATTACACATAAATGATATGACTCAAAATTTTGCACAAACAATTTCTCGTATAACCACAAGAACTCCCAAATATGTTGATGAATCAATATTTGGGTTTTTGTATTTTTCACTCAAAAAATGAAATGCTTTAGTGATGAACTTCACGCCATTATTTTTAATGGTAATCTTATCATCCAGAGTTTTTTTGTAAAATTTGTACCCATAAATATCAAAACTAGACCACATTATACCTTTAATAGATGTCCCCCCTTCCAACCATTTTAATTTTTTTTATGCAGATATATTTGTGATCACATTCATCTAAACCATGAAAAAAATGTCTTTTATGCTCAATCATCTACCACTTTTGATTTCATTTTGGATATCGTATCTTTAATTAATCAATATAGGATGATATATATGATTGAACATCATCTATATTGATCAAAATGTATAAACGTTCCAGCATCCCATCATCAAATTGAATGAACATTTCCTTTAATCCTCGAATCCCTCTTCCTTCCCAATCAGCTATCAAATGTCGAGATATAGGGAGGCAAATATGGTGCAAATCATTCAAATAATCAGTACAGAACTCAATCACCTCTTCCAATACATATAAAAAAATAATATATGCCTCTAATTGAGAGTTATTTTTATCATATTCCATTAAAATATCCATATTCCATTCAAAAGGATACATCCAATGTAAATAAATTTTCCCACATATTATTATCTCATGCACCAGATGAATCACCAGCTGAACCATTATATCAAAAAAGGTATGTGGAAAATACACTTCTAGTTGACAATTTATCAGGATAGATTCATCCTCCAAATCATATATCAAATTTTATTCAATGAATTTTCTAAACATGGCATTGAAAATATTACCTAACTTGCTGATAGTCTTTCTGATAGATGGTGAAAATATACCATGCAATGAGACTAGTAGTAGATGTTTCTTCAATACCAGACAGACATGATATTTCATATAGATTAATTTTTGATCCTTCACTAACAAAAAATTATCCACGTTTTATGAATATCCATTGGGTAATTTTATACCGTATAAACACGGATAAAAATTCACCTTCTATCACTTTCTTAATGTTTTACAAGACAAAGGTAAATATTTCATGGTTCCTTTCATAGTGGGATATACCTCCAAACATATTTCCTTGGATATGAAGTCTAATTTACCATTCAATCTATACTTTTTATTTCCTTTTATGTCTATAAAAGTTCAAATTAAACTGGAATTTTTTTTTCAACATTCATAACATCGATATTATGTTCAATCTCTAAAAATATCCAATAAGGATGTTCAAAAAATATAATATTTCGTCCAGATATTTTTTTGAAGACCAAGATTTTATATTTTTTTTTCTAAATATCAAATAAATATTTTTCATTATGTCATAATATGCTACAAATGGTAATGGTTTTGGGGAAATTAAATTCCGTTAAACTATTAAATTCCTTATTATATCTAACATATGGATGATCAATTTGATAACATCTTTGATGTCCTATGAAATCTATCTTTATTCCATTCTGAAATTGATAATATGATGTATCCTCCTCACAAATTGGACATACTTTTTGTACCATATCACTATATCTAGACAATTTTTCATATGAATGAAATTTGTTTATACTGAGCATTATCGTAGCACACAAGATAAAATACTATTTTTTTATGAATCAAAAAAATTAACCCCTACCACTGATAGAAGTTTCAAATAATCAATAAATTGTGAAAAATAAAAATCAATATCATTTTGCGAATATTTTGGTACAAAAATCATCAAGCTCATCATAACATATTTTTTATTCATGCATATCTATGGGTATAAGTTTTCAACTACAAAAATAAATATGCTGCAAACTATGATGATTGATTAGACACTTATATGGATTCATTCCATCTATACACACCCCCATTCTTAGATTTATAACATCACTTCCAAAATCTGGAAATTTTTTATCAAATCTCATCCATTTTGATGAGTCAGTAGGGTCATGTAATTTACAACTGTACATGTGTTCATCTGATGAAATCATAACCTTTTTGAATTAATTTAATTTAAAGTAGATTCATAAAATTAGGAATTATTGAAACAAACCAGAAAACTATAGGAACAGATTTGATTTCGGTACCTAAGAATGAATGAAAGTTAATTTATTGGAATTATAAGAAGGGATTATTGGAAAGAATTATTTAATTCATATTGAGGATATATATCAGTACCTAAGAATGAATCTGAGTAAACGTTTTTATCCATATTATAGCATGATGTTCCATATGTATGACATTTTGAAAAAAATTCTTATTCATTCATATACAAAAAACATTCATTGGGTAAAGAATGTATCTTCTTATACCACAATCCCATTGGGAGTAATATTTTACTCACCTCATAATTAGAATCTGGAAGGCCATTTACTTTTGGAAGTTTCTATTTTCAATGCTCATGTAGGTTAGAGAATCATTTATCACTCCTACCATTTCTGGCATTCAAGTAAACCAATCTGAAAACTATTGATATCACAGTATATTTACTACAACCTGGGAATAATTGTTTCTAAGAATACCTATAAAAATGTTCTATAATTGATGTTTTTTCATTTATTTCAACACCAAAATCAAGAATTAATTCATTAATCCATTCCTCTATCTAATTATTTCATAATTCCCTTAAAACCCTAAAAACATTCCTCAAAATGAATTCATTTACATTCCCTAGATCCCCTATTAACCAAAAATTATCCTAATTTCCAAAAATCAAAGGTCCTCATCAGGAGGAAGTTCAAGGTATCCACAAAGGAATGATATATTTCTTAATATTTATTTCCAATCACCTAATTTCTAAATAAAAAACTTAATTATAATATTACCATAAACCTAAATATTGTGTTGATATTTTATTATAATAATTCTACAACCATTATTTTTTCTCTTCTGTCTACTAATAAAAACATGAATCGTCATTAGTGTGTGTACGCATATTTCTTCCTCTACAAAGACACTGTTCCATTTTTCATCACCACCTCCCATGGATGGTCATAATGACAGTATTTATGAATAAATTTGATTTATATAATTTATTTATGTTTTTTAAATGACCAATTAAAATCCACCTTCACCCGTCTCATTTTATGAGTAACAGGAACACTAATCGTGCATTTTACGGACTAACACCTCCATGAGGAATTGTTTTTTCATTTTTATTATAGTTATTTTTTCTTTATCCCAACATACTAAAATATTGTTCACCATAAAATAAATTACAATGTAATATCAATATTTTTCTATCATAATCATATAATGTCAAAATAAACACCTCATTAACCATGTTAACTATTCTCATTAAAGCATATTCACGATTAGGTTAGTTTGACTACCTACTTGAATAATGCTAAGAAATTATATCATGGATGATTCTGATTTTTTTTTAATTTTTATAATATGACAATAATATGTAAATAATTTTTTTTTATTTTTTACCGAAATGATAAAAAAAAATATCTCATTAATTACAAAAACATCCTTCACAGGTTGAAATCACTAAAAATGTACACTGACGATTTCATCTTCTTGGATAATGATTAATGTAATCATGTAAGGAAATTAAAAAATCATAAAATAGTATAATTAATTAATTAAATTTAAATTATTTAAAATTTAATTATGATCTTTTGAAGAATACTGAATGTTGAAATCTCTCCTAAGAAACTGTTATAGTCTGTCAAAACGTTAAACACCATATGTTGGAAAAAAGGGATAACCTAACCAATATAGATAAGGATAATAATTATAAATGAAAAAAATAAATATTTTTAGGTATTAATATGGTTCTCAAATAGTATATTAAGATATTTATTTTTTTGGGATAGGATTTTAGTGTGCATTCGAATAAGCTGGGAAACAGGTTAAGGGTTTCATTATATCAAATTTGAATCCATTGAGACATGTTTAATCTATACACCTTGTTTCCTTTTAAATAGTGTAAATATTTATCTAATAAAATCTTTAATAAATATTTAATTATGTGTAATGATATTAAATTTTCTTTTTAAATTTATACCTATCGTGGTTTTTTTATTCAAATATTTTAATGGATGTAAGGGGTATTCATGACTAAAATCCACTCCTTGGGTCATAATCACTCCGCCTAAATAAAATATATATTAATTGATATATTACACACTATGATGATATTATTTGGTATTAAAACTTGCATTCTTGGGTAAGTAATGTTTCACACTAAGGTATTCTACTTTTCAGATTCTATAATTTTTTAAAATGTGTATTTTAAGAATAATTCACATTTAGTTAATGGATTTTCCTCAATATTCTGGTTGTTACATCATGAAAAATGTTCATGTTTCCCTAGTGGGAACAAAAGTTGTTTTTATCTCCAATTATACATTTATTCTACTTTATTTATTTTTTCAAAAAAAAACATAATTTTTTAAATGATTTATGAACTCAAAAAGGTTATTTGAAATTGATCAAATGGTTTTTATTTCCTTTCAAAATAATATTTTTTTGATCCACAACACATTCTATTTTGATAAATTTTATGCCTTTTTCATGGTTCCATTATTAATGATTCTTCTTTAAACAACCTGTTTTCCTAGTATTTTCACATCCCATTTTTAAAACATTATTCCATTTTTATGTTTTCATTATTTAATATTCTTTTTAAAAGTAAGGATTTTAAAATTATTTTCCATATCTATTTTTGAAAAATTATTTATTTTGATGGATATTTTATTCATAATTCATTACAAAAAAGTTTTCTAAAATTAGTATCCTATAACATCCCACGTAATTAAAGAATAATAAATTGTAATATTTATTAATATTTTCGAATTAAATATTAATTTTACTTTAAAGGGTTTGCTATGTTCGATAGTGTACCCGATAAGCAACAAAGAGTTTCTTTGAAATCTTACGTTGCACACTAGTAATAATATAATATTATTTTAAATGGTAGTTAACACATAGCCATTATATTGGCGGGATTGGATAGAAATAACTAAAATATGATTATATATGTTTTTAAATGTTTTTACTTTTATCTAATAAAATATAAAGGCTTAAAATACGGAAAGAATTCAATTTTAGGCGTATATGCTCTAGTATTCACTAAAGGTTCACTTATCGCCTTTTGATGGCGAACCGTCGTTAAATATAGTTTTGTTCACTATTATACATTCTATTGGACGAAATAAAACTCTTCATTAGAATCAGGACATCAAAATTTACTTTGTGTAAATTTTTGGTATTTTCCGATAAAGATCATTTTTTAATGAAAAGTGCAAAATGTTGTATTTTAATTCAAAACCTCTTTTTAATCTAATTTATTTATATGATTAGATTATCTTTTGAATTGGTTTCAAAGTTAAATTAGAATATTTTTTTACCACTTAATCCAATATTGGTCGTTGGAATTAATTTTATCTTGAAATTTGACTTAAACTAGTGTCAATCTTTTGATACTTATTATTTCATAAAAACACGCTATTTGCTCTGACAGCGGGAATTAATTATTAAATTAATTAATGAAACTTATATGTTTTGAATTTTTTAAAATGGACTTCATTTTTGAATTCAGAATATCAAATATATCTTAGTGTGAAGTTTTTTTATTTTTCTGAAAAACTTCAATTTTTGATGAATAGTGAAACCACTAAGTGGTACTTAAAAAACTGATTTTTCATTTAAATGAAATTTTACCACCTCTGTGTTTTGAATTTCAAAAATACAACATACATGGCTGTCATTAACAAGTAAAATGTGGTTCAATGGGATTAAAATAATTTTTTGGTGAATAGTAACTTTTATGTTTTTAATCGCGATTAGAGGTAATTAATGTAGTTTAAGGTAAAAATATTGTTTTAATAATATGGAATGACCTAGACACATGTCCTATCCTTATTGGATATGTCATGGACCACCAACAAAATCCATGGTTCAACTTGGGAACCCATGGAGCCACTTTGGAAGGAAAATTACATTAATACCTTTTTATTTAAAGTTAAAATAAAAATGTCACTAACATGAGTTATTTTACTAAAACAATTTTTACATGGGGTTATAAAAATCCGATTTTTGACTATAAATATTCATTGGAAAGGTAAAAAGATTTCATACATCATAGTATTTGTTTTATAATTTTTAGACATTAAATAAATTAAATTAGGTATGACACCATGATAATGTAGCGATTACCTCCTTATTTAATGATTTAAAGAAAATGGAAAGATAATATAAACTATATGACCTAAAAATGTCCAAACACTATTGGATGGTTGTATTTATAACCCTTATCAAATTATCCTCTCAAAAAATCAATTTGGGACCATTAAAATCCGAAAAGAATTCTAAAATAAAGTAACATTTCCTTACTTTCCAAGAGTGCCCCTTCTCTCCTCTTATAAAAGGCCACCACCTCTACCACCTTACCCACACATACAAAGCCTTTGGCTCGTCCAACGTCTGCCCATTTTGTCTCTCCTCATCCCTATCGTAATCTTAGAAGCCTCACATTGGGGAGAAGTCTTCCCAAGTAATCCTTTGAGCTCAAACCAAAGGGAGTTACCCGATTTTAAGGTAATGTCTCTACTTGAGTCCTTTTGTTTTATTTTGCTTCTCCAACCCCCTAAACTCTTTTTATTCAATTATTTTGTAACAATACCAGTATCTTCCATATACTAAGACTTTTTTATAAGAATTATTCGAGCTAAACTTACACACAACTACATCTAATGGTTAAAGAACATATTGTTTCTGTGGATGGAGAATTTATGCCTCACGAAACGATGATTGTTCAAAACTCATGTAACATCTTCAAAGGTGTCCATTAAAATGTCACTATATTTATATATGATATATAATATGTTTAGTTTTTCCTTAAGCTTCTGTATTTTTTATTTATGGCATACCTTTATGGCTTCCATTATGGGTATACGCGATATCTTCATTTTAGGAAGTGCGGACTACCGCCCCCTCAAAGTGATTTGATTCGTTAACACCATATGTGGTATGTATAAAGTATAAATTTAATGATATTATATATGATACCATACTGGAATTATAATACTATTATTTATCATTATGGTTCAATTCCATTAAATTATGATATAGAAATTAAAGTAGCGTTCATGCGTACGTACGGCTTACTGTCTCCATGAACGGTGCATTTCATTTATTATCCCCAAATGTAATGTACTATTATAAGTACATATATATAATGGATATATATGTTGTATGTTACATATAAATGATGAATATAATTCTAGAATTAAAATATACATGTCTCTCATTTAGTTTTACTTCCATTAATATGACAAGGAAATAAAAGTAGCATTCATGTGTACGTACGGCTTACCGTCTCCATGAGCGGTGCATTTAATTTCTTACCTCTAAATGATTATGTAATATTATAAATACATGTATATTCTGGATATATATGATATATATGATATCCAAATCATGAATATCATTCAGGATATAATGAACCTTTGACCACACGAACAACATGTAATTGTAAGAAGTTCACTTTTGACTCAAGTACCAAATATCGACAAGCGACCGTTATCAACTTAAATGGATACATAAGGATCATAACAAGGTAATAAGTGATATAAAAGGAATAATGAACTTGAAAAAGGTTCTTAATCAAGTATAAATTAACTCAAGTTTATTATTCTGGACGTTAATGAACGATCGAGTCAAGTCGGACCCGAGGTAAGGGACTTCGTCTCAATATCCTTTCATTGAGGAAAATTTCGTTTTGTACGCAACTTTCTTTTATATGGTGTATAAAACCCTTTTAATTTTACTTTTATACAAAAGGAATCTTTTTCTATAAGGCGTTTTACTAAACGACAAAAAGGAATGTTTCTTTTAACGTACGCGGTGACAACGACCTTTTCCGTCGCCGCGAGTATTATTTGGCCTTTGGCTTCCTAAAAAAGTCCTAATGTTTTTTTTAAATGAAATAAATACCATATACTGTTTTATGTATTTTGGTATTGAAAAGGGTTTTTTATAATGGATTTTTTATCTCAATATATTTAAGTGTTATATTGTGATCAAAGTGTGGAAATGTTTTCTTTCCATTATATTTGTTGTATGTCTTATGATTTTATAATGGTACTTGGACATTTTACGGGTGGTTACGTGATAAACCATATGACGGGTGGAGTCGTGAATACCAGGATGTGTGGTATGTTATAACTTCCAATGCATTGGGTATGGAAGTCGGCCGTATGGCTATTCCATTAATAATGCATGGAAGTTGGCCGAATGGCTATTCCATTAAGTGATATGTGTGGAAGTCGATCGTATGGTTATTCCACTTAAGTATGTTTATGTCCCAAGATACCATTATATGTTATGTGTTCTTTATATGGGTTTTATGGTAATATTTTGGATATAAAAGGGTAAGTAATGATCTTTTATTCAATGAAGAGTTTTTACTACTTCATAAAGGTGAAAAGTATTACATTGATAAAGTATACATGGTTTACTTTTTGTTTTGATAAACTAACAGTTTTTATTCTTTGTGTATCCCTTACTGAGCTTTTTATGCTCACACCAAGTTTTTTTGAATTTTTTTTCACAGGGCTTAATGTGGAATAGGGTCAAGGATGGGATCAAGGGAATGTCACGGTATATAAAACATGGAACTAGACATGTTTCTTTTTAAGAGTTTTTTTATTCTATGGAAACATAGTAGAAGTGTCTACATTGTAATCTTTTCAGATGTAACAGTTATGTCCTAATTCTCTAAAACACTAAACCGGAAAAGATCCTCAATGTGAATTATATATTTAATTCAATATTAAGTAATGTTTAAGGCTGGGCCTTATAGTTGGTATCAGAGGTCGGTTTAGACAACTTTAGGAGTTAGAAAATTGTTTAATTATAAGTTAATTTATGGTATGATTGAAATGATATAGCATTTAAAGATTACCATGTTACTTCACCTAAGATATTTATGTGTTAAGAATGGTTATTCATAGAGGAAACAAAACATATTTTCTGGGAAGGTATACACAGGGAAATAAACTTTCAAATCAGTATCCTGAGATGGTTAGAATCAGAACTATACAGTTTGTTGCAGTGATGGCTCAGTTGACTCAGGTGAAAAATGTTGGTTGTTTTTATTGATGATATTTTGGTGTTTTCTAAAAGTAAAGAGGAGCATGAAAGTCATTTATGGGTTATCTTACAAACCTTAAAAGAAAAGAAAGTGTATGGAAAATTCAGAAAGTGTGATTTTTGGTTACAACAAATTTCCTTCCTTGGTCACATTGTTTCAAAAAATGGAATAACTGTTGATCCTCATAAAACAAAGGTTGTGGAAGAATTTTCCTTGGTTTGGCAGGTTACTACCGAAGGTTTGTTGAAACTTTTTCATAGTTATCTAGTCCAATGACTAAGCTAACTCGGAAGGGTGTTAAGTTTATCTAGACAAAAGAATGTGATGATTGTTTTCAGGAGTTGAAAAGAAGATTGGTGAATGATCCAGTTTTGGCACTTCCTTCCAGGAATGGTGAGTTTGTTATCTACAGTGATGCTTCGTTGAAGGGACTTGGTTGTGTCCTTATGAAGAATGATCTGGTAATTGCATATGCTTCACGTCAGTTGAAAACTCATGAGGTAAATTACCCTACACATGACCTAGAATTAGCTGCTGTTGATTTTTCTCTAAAAATTTGGAGGCATAATTTGTATGGAGTAAAGTGTGAAATATATACAGATCACAAAAGTTTAAAGTATATATTCACTCAGAAAGAATTGAACATGAGACAGAGTAGATGGCTGGAATTAATCATGGATTATGATTGTACAATTCATTACCATCCGGGAAAATCAAATAAAGTGGATGATGCTTTGAGTCAAAAAAGTAATGCTTCATTAACAATGCTACATTTGGAACGAGATCCTTTGGTTTTTGATTTGATGAACTTTGGCATTGAATTTGTTGGTGCAGGAAGATTTTCTATTTTGTTTCAGGTATCAGTGATATCATCTCTATCAGACAGAATCAAGTAAGCACAGAAGCAAGACTGTGAGTTGCAGAAAAAGGTAGAGCTGGTTCAGAAGGGTAAGTTGCCTGAATTCAACATTGATAATGATTGTGTTTTGAGGTTTGGGAAGAGATTATGTGTGCTTGGTGATTCACTGTTTAAGAATGAGTTGTTATGTGAGGCTCATAGTTCCCCGTTTTCAGTTCATCCTGGTATTACTAATATGTAAAGAGATCTGTGGGAGTATTACTGGTGGGATGGAATGAAAAGGGATTTTGCTGATTTTACTGTGAAGTGTTTGACTTGTCAGCAGGTTAAAGTAGAGCAACAGTTACCAAAAGGGATGCTTCAGCCTTTACCAGTGCCAGAGTAGAAATGGGAAAATATATCCATGTAGATTGTTGTGGGATTACCGAAGACATCTCGAGGTAATAATGCAATATGGGTTATTGTTGATCGATTGACTAAATCTGCTAATTTCCTTCCTATTCGAGATACTTTCTCCCTAGATCACCTTTCTCGATTGTATCTTAATGAGATAGTCTGGTTTCATGGAGTTCCCCTCTCCATTGTATCTGATCATGATCCCAGGTTTACTTCTAACTTTTGGAAAGGCCTTCAGAAGTCATTGGGTACTGAATTAAATTTCAGTATAGCTTTTCATCCGCAATCAGATGGGCAGTCAGAACGAACAATTCATACCTTGGAGGATATGCTATGATATTGTTCGATGGATTATCAGGGAAGTTGGGACCAACATATTTCTTTGGTTGATTTTTCTTATAATAATAGTTTCATTCTAGTATACAGATGGCACTATTTGAGGCCTTATATGGGAAGCGGTGTCGAACTCCAGCATTTTGGGATGAAGTGGGTGAAAGGAAGATGATGGGACCAGAATTGGTAGAAGAGATGGCAGAAAAAGTTCAGTTGATTCAGAAACACATGAGAACATCTCAAAGCAGGCAGAAGACTTATGCAGATAACCGGAGGAAGGATCTATCTTTTGAGGTAGGTGATCATGTTTTTCTCAAGGTTTCTCCATGGAAAAGTTTGATGAGATTTGGTAAGAAAGGAAAGCTGAGTCCAAGGTTTATTGGACCATATGATATTCTAAGGAAAGTTGTATCAGTTTCTTACCGAGTGGCTTTACCTCCGAGTATATCTCAGGTACACAATGTTTTTCATGTCTCCATGTTAAGGAAGTACATGCCAAATCCATCTCATGTTTTGAGTTTAGAGGTATTTCAGATGGAAGAGAACCTATCTTATGAGGAACAACCGGTCCAGATTCTATCCAACGGGGAGCAAGTGTTACGGAATAAAGAAATTAACCAGGTAAAGTTTTTGTGGAAAAACCATATGGTTGAAGAGGGAACGTGGGAATCTTAAAATTCTATGAGGGATAAATACCCCCACTTATTTTCATAAGTGAATAAAATTGCGAGGACGCAATTCCCAAAAGGGGAGAAGGATGTAACATCCCAAGTAAATAAAGAATAATACATTTTAATATTTATTAATATTTTCAAATTAAATATTAATTTTACTTTAAAGGGGTTGCTATGTTCGATAGCGTACCCGATAAGCAACAAAGAGTTTCTTTGAAATCTTACGTTGCACACTAGTAATAAAATAATATTATTTTAAATGGTAGTTAACACATAGCCATTGTATTGGCCGGAATGGATAGAAATAACTAATATATGATTATATATGTTTTTAAATGTTTTTAATTTTATCTAATAAATGATAAAAGCTTAAAATACAGAAAGAATTCAATTTTAGGCGTATATGCCCTAGTTTTCACTAAAGGTTCACTTATCACCTTTTGATGGAGAACCATCATTAAATATAGTTTTGTTCACTCTTATACATTCTATTAGACCAAATAAAACTCTTCATTAGAATCGGGAAATCAAAATTCACTTTGTGTAATTTTTTGGTATTTTCCAATACAGATCATTTTTTAATTAATAGTGAAAAATTTTGTATTTTAATTCAAAAACTATTTTTAATCTAATTTATTTCTATGATTATATTATCTTTTGAATTGGTTTCAAAGAGAGATTAGAATATATTTTAACCACTTAATCCAATATTGGTCGTTGGAATTAATTTCATCTTGAAATTGGACATAAACTAGTGTCAATCTTTTGATACTTATTGTTTCATAAAAACACACTATTTTCTCTGACAGCGGGAATTAATTATTAAATTAAATAATGCAACTTATATGTTTTGAATTTTGTAAAATGAAATTCATTTTTGAATTCAGAATATCAAATATAGCTTATGGTGAAGTTTTTGTATTTTTCTGAAAAACATCAATTTTTGATTAATAGTGAAACCACTATGTGGTACTTAAAAAACTGATTTTTCGTTTAAATGAAATTTTACCACCTCTGTGTTTTGAATTTCAAAAATCCGACATACATGGTTGTCATTAAGAAATAAAATGTTGTTCAATGGGATTAAAATAATTTTTTGTTGAATAGTAACTTTTAAGTTTTTAATCGCGATTAGATGTAATTAATGTAGTTTAAGGTAAAAATAATGTTTTAATAATATGGAATGACCTAGAAACATATCCTACCCTTATTGGATATGTCATGTCCGACAAATACAATCCATGGGAAAACTTGGGGATCCCATGGAGCCACTTTGGAAGGAAAATTACATTAATACCTTTTTATTTAAAGTTAAAATAAAAATGTCACAAACATGAGTTATTTTACTAAAACAAATTTTACATGGGGTTATAAAAATCAGATTTTTGACTATAAATATTACATGGAAAGGTAAAACGATTTAATACATCATAGTATTTTTATGATAATTTTTATACATTAAATAAATTAAATTAGTTATGACACCATGATGATGTAGTGATTACCTCATTATTTAACGATTTAAATAAAATGGAAAGATAATGTAAAATCTATGACCTACACATGTCCAAAACCTATTGGATGGGTGTATTTTGAACCCTTATCACCATATCCTCGCCGCACATCAATGTGGGACCATTAAAATCCAAAAAGCATTCTAAAATAAAGTAACATTTCGTACATTCCAAGAGTGCCCCTCCTCTCATCTTATAAAAGGCCCCCACCTCTACCACTTTACCCACACATACAAAGCCTTTGGCTCGTACAACCTACGCCCATTTTCTCTCTCCACATCCCTCTATTACTCGTAGAAGCCTAACTTTGGGTAGAAGTCTTCCCAAGGAAGCCTTTGAGCACAAACCAAAGGGAGTTACCCGATTTTAAGGTAATGTCTTCACTTGAGTCCTTTTGTTTTATTTTGCTTCTCCAACCCCCTAAACTCTTTTTATTCATTTCTTTTGTAACAACACCAGTATCTTCCATATAATAGGAATTTTTTTATAAGAATTATTAGAGCTACACTTTCACACAACTACATCTAATGGTTAAAGAACATACTGTTTCTGTGGATGGCGAATTTATGCCTCACGAAACGATGATTGTTCAACACTCATATAACACCTTCAAAGGTGGCCATTAAGATGTAAATATATTTATATATGATATATAATATGTTTATTTGTTCCTTAAGCTTCTGTATTTTTTATTTATGTCATACCTTTATGGCTTCCATTATGAGCATACGCGATATCTTCATTTTAGGAAGTGCAGACTACGGCCCCCTCAAAGTGATTGGACTCATTAACACCATATGTGGTACGTATAAAGGATATATTTAATGATATTATATATGATACCATACTGGAAGTATAATACTATTATGTATCATTATGTTTCAATTCCATTAATGTATGAGATATAAATGAAAGTAACGTTCATGCGTACGTACGGCTTACCGTCTCCATGAATGTTTCATTTCATTTCTTATCCCCAAATGTAATGTACTATTATAAGTACATATATAAAATGTATATATATGATGTCTATTACATATAAATGATTAATATAATTCTGTAATTAAAATATACATGTCTCTCATTTAGTTTTAATTCCATTAATATGACAAAGAAATGAAAGTAGCATTCATGCGTACGTACGGCTTACCGTCTCCATGAACGGTGCATTTCATTTCTTACCTCTAAATGATTATGTAATATTATAAGTACATGTATATGCTGGATATATATGATATATATCATATCCAAATCATGAATATCATTCAGGATATAATGAACCTTTGACCACATGAACAACATGTAATTGTAAGAAGTTCACTTTTGACTCAAGTACCATATATCGACAAACGGTCGTTATAATGATGAATCAATGAATGATAAAATGTTTTATTTCATTCTTGGAACCTGCTCTCTATCCTCTAATTTCCTATGATTTATTTTTCGTTTTTAGGGCCGATTCCACTGCAGCATGTTGGAATCCACCTAGAACGACGGCCCTTTCTTTTGGATGGTGTAGAGAAAATCCATAGATTCTATCTATAAGACAACCATTATCATTTTTATCAATGTGATCCACCTACCAATATTTATTTAAGGTTTTTGATGAAATTAGAAGAAATTGATTCTTATTGCTTGTTAAATGTTAGGGTTTTCATGTGGGTCGGCGTTGAGGGTGTGTTGTGGACCTCTTATATAATTGGATCCAACATGCTACGGGTGTTTTTCCGGGGAGTTGGAGATCAAATATGAATATAGAGTTCATAGAACATGATTACTTAGGAAGGACCCTGGGTATTTTGACTAGGATCACTGATGGACATCATCATGTATAGACTGTACCTAGTGGTCCAGGTTGTACAATCCCTCATGTTGAGATATCAACATAAGGTTATGGGTTTCATATTGTATTATCGATGTCAGACCAATATGGGTCTTTAGAACTTAGTGGATTACCTAAGGGGTGGAATGATATGTTGTTATGATGATGGGATATGTTCGATTGATGAGCACATGTGGGAGGATAGCCATGAGCTAGTTCTATATTCTATGTGAGGATAGATTGAGTGATGGGTTGTGTCCCTATGTACTTTTTAATTAGGGATCTTTCCATGAGTATTCTTGGTTTGGTGTGATGAGGTGACCTCCCTAGAGTTTGGAGGGATGGGTTTGTTTAATTTTTTATCTTACAGTAGAGTCTTGGGTCGATGGATGATAGTTCCCTATTCATTTGGTTATTTTCTCGAGGAAATTACTATGCATATCTAGGGTAGGAGTGAAGGCTACCCCATATTCTATAATTATTCCTTTGTGTTAAGGCCTCCATAGAGTCTGTAGGGACTGTTCGATGTAATGGAACTCCCTAGTATGTGAGGGGATGGTTCAGTGGATGATTATGCCCTGATGCTTAGGTATTAGGCTGAGAACCTTTCCATATGTGTCCTAGGTTTGAGAACATGATTACAACCTTTCCATGGTTTTCTTGGGATAAGGATGATTCTAGGGGATGTTTCATGTTATTAGGTGAGACCGATCGACCTCCCATAAGTATGATGTTATGGTTTGAGGCTTGTGGATGAAGGACCATGCATAGTATATGCAGGTATCAGGTCAAGGTTTCAGACAACCCCCTACAATGATTCCTTAGGTTCATGCTAGGAATCATCACAAAGGAACAAGTAAATGACTTGATTCTAGCATGGTTTCGACACTGTAATGGTCAAGCATTATGGTGTCTGGGTTAGCATAATGTGGTCTGACATGTGTTTCTGTGCTCTTTGGGTGGCATGGCGTCCTGGTTAGAACACGATAACTCAAAAACAATATTTAGTATTATATTTATTCATATCTTGAGTACACACTCATATAAATGTATATATTTTGTGTTGTTGGATAGAACCTATAGTTTAAATTCTCACACCATGCATGATAATCTCAGTCCACATGCAGACCTTATTTTTAATGTTTAGGTCTGGGCATATCATATATTTTGGATTGGGTTGGGGTAGCTCCATGGGTTTGGGGATGCTGGGTGTTTAAGTCATAAATATGGTATTATGGATAGGTTTTATGTGTTATCATTTCATTTTCTTTATTTTGGGTCAGTCTAGTGGAATATAAATCATATTTTTGTTTGAAAACAACGGTTATGTTATTATATATCATTATTTATTATTTATTTTTACTCTGATGTTTATAGGTGTGTATGATTATTAGTTATTTTAAAATATTTCATTATCTGATTTGTGGGTATAGGGTACTAATGAGTTGATTGGGTTGGGGAGTTATATGGAGGAATGCATGAGTCCGGGTAGTGACCTTATCAATCTTTACTGATGAGTGGAACCGGTTGGGGCGTTACAAAGTGGTATCAGAGATTGTTGTGTTTTATGATTTTGGGAGATGGTAGGCAGGTAGTCTCGGGATGTGTTGATTCATGTGATTGTACCAGACTGGTGTGTCAAGAACATCAATTCCAATATGATGTCTTGGTTTTTAGTTTATGGGATTTCATTTCAGGGTCTACTAAGTTACAGTTGATTAATTTCACCTTGAGTGACACATATAGATTTTTAAGTTTATGATTTCTTATGGTCTTGATCTAAGCATGTTGGAAAGAGGCCCACTTTTGGATCTTGTCCCACGGGGATAATTTATGTATGTGGATCATAGTAGGATCATATAGTTCCCATGGAATACATGTGCTTTCTGATTGTTGTTCATATATAATAGGTATAAGTTGTATAATGTTTCAATAATAACTTATATAGAGTTTTATTATATATCATCTTAGTGTAAATATACTCAATTAGGATGATATATTCTATTTCAATGGAATTTCATTTGAATATTATGGTGGGATGTGTCCCAATGATGGAAATGAAATCCCATCATCAATGGAGTAATAGTGAACCAATTTGGTTCCGTATAGGAATTTGATACCACGGTGATGGAGCGATGATAGCAAGGATACTCGAGAGGTGGCTCATGGATGGGCTTGTGTTACCCTATGTGAGCAGAACCTTGTCGGTTTGTGAAGTTAGGCATGGGATATATGCCTTGGGATTTCAGTTGAGAAACACTTGTCTATCAAGTATGAAATTATATATGTATCAACATATATACCATTATATGGTTGATCAAATCTTTATCCTTTTTAATATTTTTTAGGGAGGAGAGAGTTTTGTTTTACCTGAGGGACATGCATGTAGTATTCAGACCTATTTTGGTTCATCACTCAATGTTAAGTATAATGGTATCTACAAGTTGGGGAGAAAGTCATTGGTTGTTGGAGGGTGTGACCCAATTTTTGGAATAATTTTTTTTGTTACATGGATATTTTCCCTAGTGAATTTGGAATGATTAGTGGTTGGGTATTAGAGTCAGTGTTGAGGTTTGATTAAGTTGTTTATGTCCTATCATTGTGTGTGGTGATGGGTAAAGAGTCGTCCCTGGAGTTGAGGTAGTTGGTTTTCGGTTGAAGATAATGTCACTCCTATGTTGTGTAGCAATGTATCTTTCATGGGGGAACAAGAATTATATTAGACAGATCATGGTTTTAGTGAGTCTATTCAGGGATGATGAAGGTGGCATTTGGTAACTAGTGCACAATAATATCTAATGATTTTTGGTTCTTGAAAAAATAAAAGATTTGAAATTAAGATGTGGTGTTAGTAGGATTTGATGCATTGGCATCAGGATCAAGGTGGTTATGGCATGATATAATCATTTCTCATATTAGAGGTGTTTCGATTCTTAGGGTAGGAGAATTTAAATTGGAGAGGGATATTGGTGATACAACAATGGAATTACACAAGGAATTGAGTTAGGACTTTTTTGTTTGGTCCAAGAAAATTTTGTGATTCCCCTAGTTGACTATGAATCTGGATTCAGTGTTGAGGTAGCACATTGGTGTGAGAAACCTTGTGTTAGGGGAAATGTATATTGTAGTTTTGACTGGTGATTTTGAATATAATTTTATGTAGTGATATTAGAATAGTTTCAGTAGAATTTTATTAGATATAGTCGGCGTGGTTGGGGTATTAGACCAAGATTTTTATATAAAGATGGTTTTTCTAGGCTTAGTGATGGAGTTTTGAAGTGGAATCATGATGGACATTCAGAGTTGGAATATGGAGAGTTATTAATAAATGGATAATTGAGAAAAGTTACTTGAATGGGTTTTAAGTTTTACATTGATTATCATGGACTATAAGTATTATGGTGTGGTGTTTATAATACCTCATGGATTTTGGGTCCTTATATTTGACAGGATATTTTAATTTTCCATTCCATGTGTGGTTTGTTTTGAAAAATTGTATTCAAAAAATGATTATAAGAGTTTAAGAATCCAAAAATATACTTTTGGTTATATTTTGAGGCTCAAGGGATATCTGGGATGTTTATATGAGAATTGGAGGAATCTGGGAACTGGAAGGAGGTGTTCTAAAATTCGGCATCACCGATCAGCAATCTGGTGAGCTAGACAGAACCCAGCGGTTCATCCTAGGAACTCTAGCAAGTCGGCGGCACCCCGAACTAATAGTGGGCTGAATGGGTGTTTTTTCTTAATTAAGGGATTTACCATCATTTCTATTTTAGTTCTCCCCCAGATTTTAGTTTTTTATAGACTCTGGAAAGTTCGTTATAGGAAAAATTCCACCCCCCAATGCCTCTCATTAAATCACCCATTAAGGGTACAATCTTGGATTCATCGTGAATATGAATTGAACTGAGACCATCCATTTTAGTCCATTCTTCCCCTCCCCCGTGTTTCCCTCTAATTTCATCTATTTTTCAGGTTTTGGTGTTGATTCCATTAAAACACAGTGCAATAGACCTAGATCGATAGGAATATCACATGGAATACAAAGAGGGTGCCCCCCAGATACAATCTAGAGACCATGCATTGTGGTTCTTGTGGATTTAAGACACATCACTATTTTTATTTATCGTTTTTAATGAAATTGGTGGAAATTGATAATTTCTAGGTGTTGAACATTGGGGATTTCATCCCAGTTGGTTTTGTGGGTAAATTTTGTACCCTCTATAGGTTTTTGGTCATAGGTTTAATGTAATGCTCATTCCTGGTGAGTTTTATAAGGCCCAAGCCTTAAACATTACATAATCTTGAGTTACTTCAAGAATACATGTTGATGATCTTTTCAGGTTTAGAGTTTTAGATAATTAGATCATAAATCATGCATTACATTCCACATTTAAAAAATTGGTTACATAAAAGATAGTACACATTTTTCCCATTAACGGAAACATATTTAAAATAAAACATGGATTCTTTATTGACACTTCCTTGACACTATCATCACATCATGTACCTTTCCCTTGACCTGTGAAAAACATTTCAAAAACATGGGATGAGCATAAAATGTTCAGTAAGGGATATAAAAGTATCAAATGAAAAAATTAGTCCATGAATGAAATCATACTTTACTCATAAAACAGAAGCATTTTAACATACCTCATCAAATCATGAATAAATCATAGAAATCATAAGACATAAAGTTAACTTGAGGCATTCATAACATTCTTATGTAGGGAGTAACCCTCGTGGTTACGTTTGGAATACCCATCATAGTATATTCCCTAAATATCTTCGGAGAAACCTTAAAGTTTAACCCCTTCACGTTACCCAATGCATTGGAGAGCTATATCAGGCTCACCCACCCTTATTTTATCATGGAACCACCCATCATCATAACAATGCCCTAGAACCATAACATAATCGTATCACATAAAACATGCATAAAGGAAACATAACATTTCCACTTTTAAATCACAAGATATCAATACAACACATTGATATAGAAACATTATGAATACCATTTTTCATACCAAAATAATATAAAAGTAAATCATGGTATTTAATATTCATTAAAAAAAGTTATGGCTTGTAGAGGAAGTCGAAGCTCAAATAATGGTCACGGCGGCGGAGAAGTCATTGTCGCCGCATACGTACGACAAAAAAACATTCCCTTTAGTCATTAAGTAAACGCTTCATATAGAAAAGATTCCTTCTGAATAAACATAAAAGTAAAAGGGTTTTATACACCGTATAAAATAATGTTGTGTATAAAATAAAATATGCCTCAATGAAAGGAGATTGAGACGAAGTCCCATACCTCGGGTCCGACTTGACTCGATCATTCTTTAACATCCTGAATAATAAACTTGAGTTAATTTCTGCTTTATTATGAACCTTTTTCAAGTTCATTATTCCTTTTATATCTCTTATTACCAGGTTATGAACACTATGTAATTATTTAACTTAATAATGGTTGTTTTGTCGATCATTGGTACTTGAGTCAAAAATAAACTCTTTATAATTACAAGTTGTTCATGTGGTAAAACATACATTATATCCAGAATTATATTCATAATGTAGATATCATATATATAATATATATCTAGTATATACATTCATTTATAATATTACATAACATTTAGAGGTAAAAAATGAAATGCACCGTTCATGGAGACTCTAAGCCGTACATACGCATGAACGCTACTTTCATTTCTATTTCCTATTTAATGGAATTGAATCATAATGATATAAAGGTATATTATAATTCCAGTATAATATCATATATAATATCATTAACTCTATCCTTTATATTTCCCACATATGGCATTAACGAATCAAATCACTTTGAGGGGGAAGTAGTCCGCACTTCCTAAAATGAAGATATCGCGTTTACCCATAATGGAAGCCATAAAGGTATGCCATAAATGAAAATTACAGAATCTTAAGGAAAATATAAACATATTTTATATCATATATAAATATAGTGACATCTTAATGGCCACCTATGAGGGTGTTATAAAAATACTGAACAATCATCCTTTCGTGGGGCAGAAATTCTCCATCCAAGGAAACAGTATGATATTTAACCATTAGATGTAGGTGTGTGTAAGTGTAGCTCGAATAATTCTTATAAAAACATCCTAGTATATTTGACAGACTGTTTTTGTTACAAAATAAATGAATAAAAAGAGTTTAGGTGGTTGGAGAAGCAAAATAAAACAAAAGAACATTAGAGAAGACTTTACCATTAAATCGGGTAACTCCTCTTGGTTTGTACCAAAAGGGTTTCTTGAAGGGATTCACTAGTGCAGAAAACGTTTTTTACGTCACCATTTTTTATGTCGGTTATATAAAACCGACGTCATAGTATGTAAAACGAGGTTTTTTACGTCGGTTATTTAATAACCGACGTAAAAACCTGTGTTCGGTACACCTTTAACGTCGGTTATTTTTATAACCGACATTATTAATCGCGCGACTTCGTTTTTTACGTCGGTTATTTTTATAACCGACGTAAAAAACGCGGTTTTCGAAGGCCTTTTTACGTCGGTTATGGAATAACCGACGTAAAAACGCGGATTTTGAACCCTTTATAACGTCGGTTATTTTATAACCGACGTAAAAAAAGAATCGGAGGAAGGTTTTTACGTCGGTTATTGAAATAACCGACGTTATAAATGTTTTTAAAAAAATTATCATGTTGGTTATTGAATAACTGACGTGATAACTCATTTAAAAATTTACCCAGACCCGTGGATTGTCATTCGCGAGTTTACCTTCGACAGTCGCGGCTCGTCTCTCTCGCGCGTAAACCCGAATCGGCTCGTCCATTTCGTTGGTTTAGATTCGTTTTGCGATCATCGTTTCTCATATTTAATCTCCTCGGATCAATCATCTAAACTCGCAGCACTTAGGTAATCCTCCCACTAGTTCGTTTTTTTCGCGGATAGTATATATATATGTGTTGTGATTTTTTTGTTGAAACTAGCTAAGATTCTTCGATTGCGAACCCTTTTAACTCATTTTGGCACCATAATCTTATTTATCATCCCTAGATCTATTTGTTCGACTTGCAATATTGAGTAATTTTATGATTTCACTAATTTTTCATCGTTTTCTATAAATCCCCGAGAGGGCTGGGGCGTGTCCATTTGGATGGGTTGCCCTTTTACAGTTGTTACTACTTTATTCACACACAACCATGGCATAGGTGCATGGATTTGGGGTCGGGGGGTGTCCAGGGGGATTTACAAGGGGGTGGGTGGGTGTGGGGGGCTGTCCAAGGGTGTGGGTGGGTGTTGGGGGGTGTCCAGGGGGGTGTCCAAGCAGGTCGGGGGTGGGTGGTTGTGTCCAGGAGGGGTGGGGGTGCTTTCTAGAGGGGTCGGGGGCTATCCAGAGGGGTCGGGGGGTGTCCAGGGTGGTGTCCAAGGGGATGGGTGGGTGTGGGGGGCTGTCCAAGGGGGTGGCGGCCTGTCCAGAGGGGTCGGTGGGGTGTCCAGGGGGGTGTCCAAGGGGGTGGATGGGTGTGGGGGGCTGTCCAAGTGGGTGGCGGCCTCTCCAGAGGGTATTTGGGGTTGTCCGGGTGGGTGGGGGGCTGTCCAGAGGGTTGGGGGATGTCCAGGGGGGTGTCCAAGTGGGTAGGGGGTGGGGGGTGGTGTCCAGGAGGGGCGGGGGGCTGTCCAGAGGGGTCGGGGGTGTCCAGGGGGGTTTACAAGGGGGTGGGTGGGTGTGGGGGATGTCCAAGGGTGTGGGTGGGTGTTGGGGGGTGTCCAAAGGGGTAGGGGGTGGGTGGTGGTGTTTAGGAGGGGTGGGGGGCTGTCCAGAGGGTTGGGGGGTGTCCAGGGGGGTGTCGAAGTAGGTCGGGGGTGGGGGGTTGTGTCTAGGAGGGGTGGGGGTGCTTTCTAGAGGGGTCGGGGGCTGTCCAGAGGGGTCGGGGGGTGTCCAGGGTGGTGTCCAAGGGGATGGGTGGGTGTGGGGTGCTGTCCAAGGGGGTGCCGACCTGTCCAGAGGGGTCGGTGGGGTGTCCAGGGGGGTGTCCAAGGGGGTGGATGGGTGTGGGGGGCTGTCCAAGGGGGTGGATGGGTGTGGGGGGCTGTCCAAGTGGGTGGCGGCCTCTCCAGAGGGTATTTGGGGTTGTCCGGGTGGGTGGGGGGGCTGCCCAGAGGGTTGGGGGATGTCCAGGGGGGTGTCCAAGGGGGTAGGGGGTGGGGGTGGTGTCCAGGAGGGGTGGGGGGCTGTCCAGAGGGGTCGGGGGGTGTCCAGTGGGGTTTACAAGGGGGTGGGTGGGTGTGGGGGGTTGTCCAAGGGTGTGGGCGGGTGTTGGGGGGTGTCCAGGGGGGGTGTCCAAGGGGGTAGGGGGTGGGGGGTGGTGTTTAGGAGGGGTGGGGGGGCTGTCCAGAGGGTTGGGGGTGTCTAGGGGGGTGTCCAAGCAGGTCGGGGGTGGGGGGTTGTGTCCAGGAGGGGTGGGGGGCTGTCCAGAGGGGTCGGGGGGTGTCCAGGGGGGTTTACACATCGATTTGTTTTATATTTCAAAATTGTTTACATTCAAATTATGATTTTTTTCATATAAACATATATTTGTCTTATCATAAAAATATATATATTTTTTCTATTTGTTATAGGTAATAATGAGTCGAAGTTGGATTACGGCACATCGAATGAGCAATGAATATGAGGAAGGTGTTGATGCCTTTTTGGAATTTGCTAAACGAAATGTTCCAAGTAGTGACATTTTTTTCTGTCCATGCCTGAAATGTATGAATATGAAGAAGTTGAAAAGTAGAGAGATAAAAGATCATCTGATTTTTCATGGTTTCAATCCGAGTTACAACCCTTGGATTTGGTATGGCGAAACTGGACAGAATGTCACTGATGATAATGAATCGCAAGATGGTAACTCCGATGGAATTGAAGAAATGATTCGCGATATTGTAGCAGAACAAATTGAGATAGAACCGACAGTTGCACGTCTATATGGTGATGCCGAAAAACCATTATATCCTGGTTGTACAGATTTTACGGTTTTGTCGGCGGTGTTAAGATTGATTAACCTGAAGGCGAAACATGGATGGAGTGACAGAAGTTTTACAGAGCTGCTACAATTGATGAAAGACATTCTTCCAAAAGATAACGATCTTCCAGATTCACATTATAAGGCCAAAAAATATTATGCCCGATGGGATTGGGATACAGGAAAATACATGCATGTCCGAATGACTGCATTATATATAGGAAGGAATATGAATTTCTGAAAGAGTGTCCTAAATGTGGGACATCACGGTATAAGGTGAAAGAAAAATCACAAGCTGATGTAGAGATTACAAAGCTCCCTTCAAAGGTATTTTGGTATATTTCTATAATTCCTTGTTTCAAACGTTTATTTGCTAATTCACATGATGAAAAAAGGTTAAGATGGAATGCTGATGAGCGGGTATGTGATGGAAAAATACGTCATCCAGCTGATTGTCCACAATGGAAGAAAATTGATTCCAAGTACCCTACATTTGGAAATGAAATTAGAAATCTGAGACTAGGCTTGTGCATAGATGGAATGAATCCATACCGAACCCTCAGTAGCACACATAGTTCATGGCCTGTTTTATTGGCAATTTACAACCTCTCTCCTGATGTTTGTATGAAGCGCAAATATGTCATGTTGAGTATGATGATCTCTGGTCCAAAGCAACCCGGCAATGATATTGATGTATACTTTTCACCGCGGATTGATGATTTGAAACTGTTATGGGCTGATGGTATTAGGGTGTATGATTCTTATAAAATGGAATATTTTCAACTGCATGCAGTGCTTCTATTCACTATAAATGACTTCCCAGCATATGGAAATTTGTCTGGATACAGTGTTAAAGGGCATAATGCATGTCCAATTTGCGAACAACAGACGTTATATTGTCAATTGCATCATGGGAGGAAAACAGTGTACATGGTTCATCGAAAGTTTTTGCCTATAGATCACCCTTATAGAATACTAAAAAGGCATTCAATGGCTCACAAAAATTTGATACTGCTCCAAAACCTTTATCCCCAGAATTGTATTTTGAGAGGGTGAAAAACCTTGATGTGACATTGGGAAAGACACAGAAATTTGGTAATGATAGACATATTTGGAAGAAAAGGTCAATATTTTTTGAGCTACCATATTGGAGGTTTCATGAAGTCAAACATAATATTGATGTCATGCACGTGGAGAAGAATATCTGTGATTCTTTGATCGGAACATTGCTAGATATTAAAGGAAAGACAAAAGATGGGTTGAATGCAAGGTTAGACCTACTATCAATGGGAATACGTTTGGAGTTAGCTCCCACTCCTAAAGGAAGACGAACATTTCTTCCCCCGGCTTGTCATACATTATCGAAGAGGGAGAAAAGTATCTTATGTCAGTGTCTTCATGATATCAAAGTGCCTCAAGGTTATTCTTCATATGTAAAAACTTTTGTCTCATTGAAGGACTTGAAGTTGATAGGTATGAAATCACATGATTGTCACATCATGATGCAACAAATTCTACCAGTTGCACTACGTGGAATATTGCCCATCCGTGTCAGAAAGACTATAATGAGGTTGTGTTATTTTTTCAATTCAATTTGTAACAAGGCGATTGATGTGAATGCTTTGAACATTTTGGAAAAGGATTAAATTTTTATACTTTGTCATTTGGAAATGTATTTTCCTCCAACTTTTTTTGATATGATGGTGCATAATGATTCATCTGGTTCGAGAAATAAAGCTTTGTGGACCTGTATATCTTCGTTGGATGTGTCCTTTTGAAAGGTATATGAAAATATTAAAGGGATATGTTAAAAATCCATATCGACCTGAAGCCTCCATTATTGAAAAGTATATTTCTGAGGAGGTAGCAGAGTTTTGTACGAGCTACTTGGCTACGGCGCAACACATAGGTTTGCCTCCATCTCGCCATGAACGGGTTAATAATGAGGGAAAGGGGATTTGTGGCTTGAAAGTCAAATCACTGTCAGCTGAACAGATGAAGAAGTTAGAATCATACATATTTAATAACATAGCTGACGTTCAACCGTATATCACATTGCATATTAATGAGTTGAAACAATGTCATCCAAAGAAGAAAGAAATGTGGATTTTGAATGAGCACAACAAAACTTTTTTGCCATGGTTTAAAAAGACCTTGCTTGGTAGATCAGATGTATCAGAGACATTAAAATGGATAGTGGGTGGTCCATCATTAAATGTGATAACATGGTCCGATTGTGACATTAATGGCTATACATTTCATACGAAAGCTCAGGACAACAGAAGTGCAGTTCAGAATAGTGGTGTATTGGTGTTTGCAGAAGTAATGCATTTTTCAAGTGCTAAGGACAGAAACCCAATTTCGGCATCAAGTGCATATTATGGAGTGATTGAAGACATATGGGAGGCTGATTACTTTAAAATTAAAGTTCCTGTTTTTAACTGTAAATGGTTTATCAGTAACAACAGTGTCAGACACGATGAATTTGGAATGACACTTGTTAATCTGAATAGATTGGAAGACACAGCTGATTCTTTTATAATGGCAACACATGCCAAACAAATTTTCAATGTAGTAGATCAATCAGATATGCAGTGGGCTGTTGTTTTACAAGGGAAAAAATAATATGTTGGTGAGGATGAATTTGATGAAGATGCTGATTTATGTGAGATCCCTACTTCCATGGAAAGATTAACAGAACATAATGATGAGTATGTTGAAGACATGGTTTGTGCCATAAGGAACGATCACGACGAAGGAATTTGGGAAAACAATCCAACTGTACATTCCTAAAATTATAGGTAACACATGTTTATTTCTTGTTTACATTTAGTTTTTTCATATAATGTTAGATATTGTAAATTTTTTACTTATTAAAACATGTATCAAACAAAAATGATAAAACAATAAAAACCGTAAAGAGGAGAAGTCCTGGGCGCACCGGCCGGTGGTCCAGACAAAGAGGAAGGCTCTCTGTCTGGTCCACCGGCCGGCCGGTGGTGATCCAGCAGCCGGCCGGTGGTGATCCAGCGGCCGGCCGGTGGTCCAGACAGAGAGGAAGGCTCTTTCTGGTCCACCAGCCGGCCGGTGGTGATCCAGCGGTCGGCCGGTGGTGAGCCAGCGGCCAGCCGGTGGCCCAGACAGTGCAAGGATCTGGTCCACCGGCCGGCCGGTGGTGAGCCACTGGTCGGCCGGTGACACCAGGCAGTGGGCAAGTCTACTGCCTGGGTCCTCCGGCTAACCGGTGAGCTCACACCGGCTGACCGGTGGACTCAGTGAGTCCACTTTTCAGCTTTGTTGGGCCAACTCCTTGACAACCTTTTTCCTATCAACAAAAACACTTGAAAACAAGTTAGAACATAATAAAAGTGATTGTGATCATTAAAATCCAAGAGAGAGGGTTACAACAGACTGTGTTTACCATGTTTATCATTGTTTAACATGCTTACCATATTACCAATGTTTACTATTATGTAATTTAGTACACTTTTCTATTTTCTGATTAAGTAGTATTACAATATTTGAATTTGTATATTTGTGAACTAATGTTTTTTTTTTGATTTGAAGGAAAATGACAGATCAATCAGTTGATCAGCCACATGATTCTGGAGATGAGCATATTGGTCATACATCTGGGGAGGAACATTCACATGCTCCTATTACGAAAAAGAGTTCAAAGGTTGGTAAGCGTGGGTGCACACGTTTACCAAAATTATCACTTTCTCATACGAAGGAGGAGAGGATAGTCGTGGAGTTTGATGATGATGATCTTCCTAGAGGTACAAATGCTAAAGATTTTAAGGGTTTTGTAGCAACTCAGGCTAAGAGCAAAGTAAGCATTCTCTATGATTATTGGAGAAGTGTGGATAAGGCGATAATTTCTCATCTGTGGGAGACCATTTTGGTAAGATCTTTTGCTATTTTTTGACTGTTGTTTAAATGTTTCTAGTATATATAATATTTTTAACCTCTTTTTTATCAGATGGCATTTGATATTCCTGACACTGGAGGAGTCAAGAAGAAATGCTTATCGTTGGCTGCTAGGAGATGGAGGGATTTCAAATAAACCCTCTCATGTGATTTCATTTATGGTCATAGGAGTCGTGAGAATCCATGTCGTATATATCCTTTTATAGATGAAGAAACATGGAGACAATTTTTTGAAAGTAGAAGAAAAGAATCATTTTTGGTAAGGGCAATGTAAACTTTTCTAATCTTTCTTATATAAATGATCTTATTATTGTTTTGTTAATGATTACTTATTCTTAATTTACAGAAAACAAGGAAAGCTCATCAAGAGATCCAATCTAAAAATGTATACCCTCGTAGTTTATCTCGGGGAGGGTATGCATTATTGGAAGAACAAATGATGGCAGAAAAATTTCAACAACTAAGAGCTGAGTCTTCAAGCTCTGGAGAGGTGGCCCCTCCATCCCCTCCATCTAGACATGAGAAATGGAAAAGAGCTCGGAAGGGAAAAAAAGGACAATATCTTTCGGAAGAATCGAGACTCGTAGTTGAGAGGATTGTAAGATATCTATTTTATTTATTTAAGTTTACTATTTTCGTCATATATTTCCAATAATTATAGAAATGTTCAATTAATTATTACAGGACTCTCTTGAGGAGCAGAGTTCACAGGGGACATTTACACCATCTAGGAGGGAAGATATTTTATCTGTGGCATTGGGAAAGCCCGAACATCCTGGCCGTGTAAGAGGATATCTGGAAGGTGTATCGGTAAGAAAAGTGTTGCCACGTTCCTCAACTTCTAACGTTGAGGGAGTTTATAAAAAAAATAGAATCCTTGGAGGCTGAAGTCCATAATATTAATGCGACAACGGAGGACAAGATTAGAGCATCAGTGCAGTTTATGTTTGCAGACTTGCAAAGACAATTTCAGGGTGCAGCTCCCACTCCACCTCTCCCAGTAGCTCCCACTCCCCCACCTCAGCCTGCGGACCCCATTTTTGATCCTCCTCCTCCGCCGCAGCTACCTACTTATTGTGAGTTGTATTTTGATGATCCTCAACATCATATAGTTGCATATGGGATGGTATATTGTATAGGAGATACAGTTCATCATCAACAGTTAGAGGTAGAGAATCAGAGGGTCACTGTACAGGATATTATAGATAGATCAGCTCGGATACCATTACCTACAGATGAGGTGACGACAGTTGGACATAGTATCGGCCATTTTTTACTTTGGCCATCCAGACTTCTTTGACTCATTACCATAGAGGTATGGATGTTATATCTTTTATTTTATATTTTTATTAATGTTTTATCATTTGAAAACTAATATATTTTTCAATTTATTTTTACAGGAATACTTCAAAGGTAAATAAATACTGTATAGACAACAACAAAGACAGATAGTTATGACATCAGATGCAAATACTAGCAGTCTTGACAAATTGTCAAGATATTCAAATTTGTTGGCGGATCATTATGACTTTACAATGGAAGCTCATGTCTGTGGACGTGAACTAAGTGTGGGGATTATGAAAACTGATATCATGGAGTTTGTCACTGGAGATAAGTTGGGCATCAACGTGGTGCAAATTTTTATCATGTAAGTCTTAACACCTTTTCCTTGCGTTATATTTATTAAAAATGTATACTTATGTCTGCTTTGTATTAGGTATCTGTATAAAATTTGTGAGAGGAATGAGCTGACAGATGTATATGGATTCGTGGACCCACAATTGATTTCCCCTGAAGCATGTGCATTGGATGAGGAACAAAGAATGATTTATATTGCTGATAGATTTGAAAAGAATGTAATCACACAGTGTTGGATGATGCCTTTTTGTGAGAGGTATGAAACACATCCCTCTCAAAGAGTTAATTATCTTTTAACATAAAAAACCACTAACGTTAAATTTCCTTTTATCAGGGATCATTGGATGTTAGGGGTTTTTTTCCCTAGGGAGAAAGCACTTTATTGGATATGCTCTCTCCATGATGATGTGCGAGAAAGTTTTAAGAATATATTGGAAACGTAAGTTTCAATTTCACAATAGTTTTATATATTATAATGAATTTTAAATTTACCCCATTCGTATTATTTTCTAACAGGGCATGGGTCCACTTTCGAAAAAGCGCAAAGAAAAGGAATTTCAAGATCAAATATGTACATGCGAAGGTAAATATCCATTTATAATTTGTACATTTTGATTTATTACATAAAAATAATATATTGAATTTACACTCATTCAAACAGAAATGTCATGAGAAACAAGGCATCATCGAATGCGGATATTACATGTTAAGAATTATGTATGAAATAATAACAACTGGGACAGTTCTGAGTTTTGACCTGGTAAGATTTCCTCTTTCTCATAATATTTCAATTGGATTTATTCATTATACACGTTGACTACTATCATTTTCCTTTGTATCTTTTTGATGACCCTCAACCCTTTACTTCTGAAGATATCAAACACTTACAAGTGGAGTGGTCAAATTATTTTACAGGTTTGATTGACTTTTAGTTGTTTGTAATGTAAAATGTAATTTTGAATATTGTCAATGTAATTGTGTATTTCGTAGTCGTTTAGGTTGGATTTAGTTTTTTTTAAGTTGACAGTGTAAGTTTTGAATGTTATATAAGTGAATGTTTAATTTTTCTCTACTTCTTGTTTTGGTATACTGTTGATGGTTTTTATGGTCTCAATTTTGGTATGGGGGGAGAGGTTCCAAGGGGGTGGGTGGGTGTTTGGGGGGTGTCCAAGGGATATGGGAGGGGTGTCCAAGGTGTGTTTGGGGCTGTCCTAGGGGTCGGGGGGTGTAAATGAGGGTGGGGGTGTCCAAGGGGTGGGGGTGTCCAAGGGATATGGTAGGGGTGTCCAAGGTGTGTTTGGGGCTGTCCAAGGGGTCGGTTGGGTGTAAATGAGGGTGGGGGGGGGGGGCTGTCCAAGGGGTGGGGGGTGTCCAAGTGGTGGGGGGTGTCCAAGGGATATAGGAGGGGTGTCCAAGGGGTGTTTGGGGCTGTCCAAGGGGATGGGGGGTTTCCAAGGGGTCGGGGGGGTTTCCAAGGGGTCGGGGGGTGTCCAAGGGGTAGGGGGTGTCCAAGGGATATGGGAGGGGTGTCCAAGGGGTGTTTGGGGCTGTCCTAGTGTTCGGGGGGTGTAAATGAGGGTGGGGGGCTGTCGAAGGGGTGGGAATGTCCAAGGGGTGGGGGGTGTCCAAGGGATATGGGAGTGGTGTCCAAGGTGTCTGGGAGTTCTATCCAAGGGGCCGGTTGGGTGTAAATGAGGGTGGGGGGCTGTCCAAGGGGTGGGGGTGTCCAAGGGGTGGGGGTGTCCAAGGGATATGGGAGGGGTGTTTGGGGCTGTCCAAGGGCTCGGGGGGGTGTCCAGGGGTCGGGGGGGTGACCAAGGGGTCTGGGAGGGCTGTAAAGGTGTGGGGGGGTGTCCAATGGGTGTTTGAGGCTGTACTAGGGGTCTTGGGGGTGTAAATGAGGGTGGGGGGGGGGCTGTCCAAGGGGTGGGGGTGTCCAAGGGGTGGGGGTGTCCAAGGGATATGGGAGGGGTGTCCAATGGGTGTTTGAGGCTGTACTAGGGGTCGTGGGGGTGTAAATGAGGGTGGGGGGGGGGCTGTCCAAGGGGTGGGGGTGTCCAAGGGTTGTGGTGGGGATCCAATGTGGTGGAGGAGGGCTGGCCAGGTTGTTAGGTGGGTATAGATGAGGGTGGGGTTCAGTTGGGGCTTGGGGGAGGGATGGAATGGTTATTTTTGTTGTTTGGTTTCTGGTTGCTTTTTGGTGAGAGCAGTGCAATTATTTAAAAAAAATATATCGCTATCACGTCGGTTATAAAATAACCGACGTGGTAAATAATTGGTAGGGGTTTATCACGTCGGTTATTGGATAACCGACGTGCTAAAACGTTTCCCAGGCCTTTTTATCACGTCGGTTATTTAAGAAACCGACGTGATAATAGGCCAGGGGAAGGGTTAATCACGTCGGTTATGTCATAACCGACGTGATAAACGATATCCCAGGCGTTTTATCACGTCGGTTTAGGAAATAACCGACGTGATAACCCCCCCCCCCCTCGCGCATATTTATCACGTCGGTTATTATATGAACCGACGTGATAACCACCGTGATGTTAGGGATGTTACTTCGGGTTTTAAATAACCGACGTAAAAAACGTTATTTATAACGTCGTCCGTATTAACGTCGCCTAAAAACCGACGTAAATAATGAAAAATAACCGACGTAAAAAATGTTTTCTGCACTAGTGATTTCTACCTAAGTTAAGGCTTAAAGGATGAAGAGAGGGATGTGGAGAGATAAAATTAGTAGAGTTTGGCCGAGCCAAAGGCTTGATAGGTGTGTGTAAAGAGGTAGAGGTGGGGGCCTTTATAAGAGGCGAGGAGGGGCACTCTTGGAATGTTATAAAATGTTACGTTATATTGAAATGTGTTTTGGTTTTAAAAGGTCCCAAATTGATATATTTCTAGGATAAGGTGATAAGTGTTCGAAATATATTTATCCAATAGGTCTTTGAAAAGTGTAAGTCTTAGATTTTACATTATCTTTTCATTTTATTTAAATTGTTCATTAATGAGGTAATCGCTGCATCATCATGATGTCATAAATAATTTAATTTATTTAATGTCTAAAAAATATATAAATACTACTATGATGTAGGAAATATTATTATCTTTCCAAGGACTATTTATAGTCCAATTGATCATTTATTTAGGAAAAATTAAAAATATTTTACTCAGGTGATACATTCCTTGTTATATTTAACTTTCATTAAAAATAAAAAGATAAAAAGTCATTATCACAAAAAAGTGATTCCATGGGGTCCCCAAGTTTGGAACAAGGCATCCCATGGTCGTCCATGACACAACCAGTATCATTAGGACACATTTTGGGGTCATTTTTTATTATTATGATATTATTTTATTATCCTTAACTACCAGATTACTAATTAATCAAGATAATTAAAGATAATTACTGTCGTTACTATTCTTAATGTCCAAAAACAAAAGAGTATGGATTACATAATTTGGACCATCCGATTCCAAATATATAATCCATTTTACCAAATTAAATACACACAAATTGCAATAATAAATTTAAAAATAATTCTCGTTTTCAAAACAAATAGCGGGTTTTTTAGAAACAATATTTATGAAAAGTTTGGAACTTGTTTATGACCAATTCCAAAGTGAAATTAATCCCAATGACCACCATTGTATTACATGGTAAAAATATATTCTATTTACACTTTAAATCCAATTTAAAAGATAATATAACCATATAATTAAATTAGATTAAAATGCATTCTTGATGTAAAATGCAGTATTTTTCACTATTCATAAAAAAATGAACATTGTCCGAAAAATACCAAAAATTTATGAAAATTAAATTTCAATGTCCAATTCATAAAGAATAAGTTTATTTTGAAAAATAGAGATTATAAAATTGTCAAAAGTTTGATTTAAAAAATGGTTTTCCATAAAAAGGCAGTAAATCAATCATTTAAAAATATTAGTGTATTTCATGCTTATGATTGGATTTATTCTCGTTTTAAGCCTCTAAAACACTATCTAATTCATAAATAGACATATACAAGAATATCTATTATTCATTACTTACTGGTGATGTTACATCCTTCCCTCCTTTAGAAAATTGTGTCCCCGTAATTTATTTACTTATCGAATAAGTGGGGGTATTTATCCCTCATTGCATTTTCAGATTCTCATGTTGCCTCTTCACTCATATGGCTTTTCAAAAAAACCTTTACTTAATGAATCACCTTATTCCGAAACACCAGCTCCTTGTGGTCAAAAATCTGGACTGGTTGTTCCTCATAAGATAGATTCTCTTGCAGTTGAACTACCTATGGACTCAAAACATGAGATGGATATTTCATTTACATCTTTAACATTGAAACATGAAAAAAATTGTGTACCTGAGATAAACTCGGAGGTAAATACACTCAGTATACAACTGATCCAACTCTCTCCAGAATTTCAAATGGTCCAATGAACCTTGGACTCAGCTTTCCTTTCTTACCAAATCACATCACACTTTTCCATGGTGAAACTTTGAGAAAAACATGATCAACTACCTCAAAAGAGTGATCCTTCCTCATGTTGTCCGCATAACTCTTCTGCCTACTCTAAGATGTTCTCATGTGTTTCTGTATCAGCTGAACTTTTTTGCCAACACTTCTACCAATTTTGGTCCCATCAACTTCCTTTCACCAACTTCATCCTAGAAAACATGAGTTCGACACTGTTTCCCATATAATGCCTCAAATGTTTCCATCTGTATACAGGAATGAAAACTAGTATTATAAGAAAACTCAACCAAAGAAAGATATTGGTCCCAAATTCCTTGATAATCCATCGAAAAAGAATGTAGGATATCCTACAAAGTCCGAATTGTTTGTTCTGACTACCCATCTGATTGAGGATGAAAATCTGTACTAAAATTTAATTCAGTACCCAACGACTTCTAAAGGCCTTTCCAAAAGTTATAAGTGAACCTAGGATCACGGTCAGATACAATGGAGAGAGGAACTCCATGTAACCTGACTATCTCTTTAAGATACAAACAGGAAAGTTGATCTAGGGAAAACCTATCTCGTATAGCAAGTAAATGAGCAGATTTAGTCAAGTGATCAGCAATAACCCAGATTACATTATTACCTCGAGGTGTCTTTGGAAATCCCACAATGAAGTCCATGGTTTTATTCTCCTATTTCCACTCTAGAACTGGTAAAGGTTGAAGCATCCCTTTTGGTAACTGCCTCTCTAATTTAACCTGTTGACAAGTCAAACACTTCACAGTAAAATCAGCAATATCCCTTTTCATTCTGTCCTACCAGTAATACTCCCAAAGATCTCTATACATCTTAGTACAACCTAGATTAAATGAAAATGGAGAACTATGAGTTTCACATAACAACTCTCTCTTCAACTATGAATCACAAGTCACACACAATCTCTTCCCAAAACTCAAAACACAATCATTATCAATGTTGAATTCAGGCAACTTACCCTTCTGAACTAGGTCTACCTTTTTCTGCAACTCGTTGTCTTGTATCTGTTCTTTCTTAATTCTCTCTGATAGAGAAGATTTCACTGATACCTGAAACAAAATAGAAGGACATATTACATCAAAAACTTCTATTCCAAAGTTCATCAAATCCTTAACCAAAGGATCATGTTCCAAACGCACCATTCTTAATGAAGCATTACTTTTTCGACTCAATGCATCAGCCACTTTATTTTCTTTTCCCGGATGGTAATGAATTGTACAATAATGATCCTTGATTAATTCTAGCCATCTCCTCTGTCTCATGTTCAATTATTTCTGAGTGAATATATACTTTAAACTTTTGTGATCGGTATATATTTCACACTTTACTCCATACAAATTATGCCTCCAAATTTTTAAAGTGAAAACAACAGCAGCTAATTCCAAATCATGTGTAGGGTAATTTACCTCATGAGTTTTCAACTGATGTGAAGAATAATCTATTACCCGACCATTCTTCATTAGAACACAACCAAGTCCTTTCAATGAAGCATCACTATAGATAACAAACTATACATTCCTGGAAGGTAGTGACAAAACTGGAGCATTCACTAATGTTCTTTTCAATTCCTGAAAACAATCATCACATTCTTTTGTCCAGATAAACTTAACACCCTTCCTAGTTTTCGTAGTCATTGGACTAGATAAACGTGAAAATTTTCTAACAAACCTTCAGTAATAGCCTGGAAAACCAAGAAAACTATGAATCTTGGTTACATTTGAGGGTCTTGTCCATTATTCAACAACCTTTTTTTGTAGGATCAATAGTTATCCCATCTTTAGAAATAATGTGACCAAGGAATGAAATTTGTTGCAACCAAAACTCACACTTGCTGAATTTTCTATACAATTTCTTTTCTTTTATGGTTTAAAAAATAACCCTTAAATGTCTTTCATGCTTCTCTTTACTTTTAGAAAACACAAAAATATCATCAATCAAAACAACCAAAAACTTATCCAAGAACTCATGGAAAATTCTATTCATAAGGTCCATGAATACAGTAGGTGCATTGGTTAGCCCAAAAGGAATTACTACAAATTCATAATGGCCATATCTTGTACGAAACACGGTCTTCATAATATCTTATTCCTTTACCCTCAACTGATGGTACCCCGATCTTAGGTCAATCTTTGAAAAATACTGAGCTCCCTGGAGCTGATCAAACAAATCATCGATATGAGGCAAAGGATATTTGTTCTTAATAGTGATGTTATTCAAGGCTCTATAATCAATGAAAAGTCTCATTGAACCATCTTTCTTCTTAACAAATAAAACCGGATCACCCCATGGTGTTGTGCTAGGTCGAATGAAACCTTTCTATAATAAATCTTGCAATTGATCCTTCAACTCTAAAAGTTCAATTTGAGCCATTCGATAAGGGGGTTTCGAAATTGGCATAGCATCAGGAACTAAGTCAACAGTAAACTCAACTTTCTGATCTAGTATTATTCCATGCAACTCATCAGGAAAAACACCAGGATACTCATTTACCACTGGCACATCATTAATCTGAACATTTCCCTTGTTTTCAACAATATGTGCAAGGTAACATTCATTTCCATCATTTACAAGTTTCTCGGCCTCTTGATATGTTATCAATCATAAGGGTTCATTCTTTTAAAAAAACTAAAGTTCTTTTTGAATAGAAACTTCTTTAGATCTATATTCAATCTTAGCATGGTAAATAGAGATCTAATCTATACCCATGATTACATCAAACTCTACTAGAGGTAAAACAATAATGTTTTCAAGTAGGTTCTTTCCATGGATAAGGATAGAAAGATTCTTATAAATTCTTTTTGCTTCAACATTTCCCCTAGGTGTGTTTACCACAAGTTCAGGAGTCATTTATTGAGATGGTATTCCCATTTTACTAGAAAAGTTTTCAGAGATGAAAGAATGTGTAGACCCCGAATCAAACAACACACAGGCATAATCTGAAAAAACAAAAAAAAATTACCTGATACCACTTCATTTGATGGCCCAACATCTGCTGAAGTAGTTGCAAAGGATTGCACCACCCATTTCTGCTTGTAGTCTAACTGCTTTAAATCACTCAATCTCTTTGTCGGACACTCGTTTGCATAGTGACCCATCTCATTGCACTTAAAACATTTCACTAACTGTAATTCAAATTTGGTCTTACCATCACCCTGATCTTTTTCAGTGCAATCACAAGCCTTATGTCCCATCTTACCACATCGGTAGCACTTTACAGATTTCATAAGACATTCCCCAACATGCCTTTTACCACAATTATCACAAACTGGAAACTTAGTTTTCTTACCATCAGACCTTTTTGAAGAATTCTTCCCTTTCTCCTGTTATCTTGGTCTCTTCTTCTACTGGTTGTTATAGAACACTTGATTATCGGAAAACTCCATTTCCACCTTCTCAGCACATCTAACAGGCTTTTCATAACTTTTTCACTCACGAGAATCCAATGCCCTTCAATATTTTGGCTTTAATGCTGAGTAAAAATGATTTATTTAACTATCAAGGTCTTATATAAAATTTGGAGCATACCTTTCCAATCGAGTGAACCTCTCTTCATAAGCAGCCACTGAGTCATCCTCTTGCTTCAATTCCAAGAATTGTTTTTCCATCCTAAGTCGAACAGCCTTAGGAAAATACTTCTCAGGAAACACACCTTTGAATTCATCCTAGTCGAGAGCATCAATCTCATCAGCGTCCCTGATATTTTTAACCATCGGCCACCACTAATATGCTTCACCCTCCAAACAGTAAATTGCAAGACTAACCTTTTGATTGTCTGAACACCCCATGACATCAAAAATATTCTCTAGTTCTTTAATCCACCCTTCAACTAGCATAGGGTCAGATGATCCTCTGAATGATGGGGGATGTTGCCTCATGAAATGTTCCACCACTGACATGTTCCTCTGCAGTTGATCTGGCTGAACTCGTGCATGGATACCACCACCATTTATCGCTTGAGTTAGCTACGCCATTATTGTAACAAACTATTCAGTTCCAATTCTGACCATCTCTGGATACTGATTTGGAAAGTCATTTCCTTCTGTATTCCTTCCTAGCACTGCTTCCCTTTTTCCTCTGTGGATAATAATTCTAAACAATCATGTCTTAGATGAAGCAACATGGTAATCTTTAAATACTATATCATTTCAATTTGAACATAAAAAAATATTTTTGGATAATAATTTAATAGAATTATAACTCTTAAAGTTATCTAAACTGAAATTTGATACCAACTATAAGGCTCTGGCCTTAAACATTGCATAATATTGAGTTACTTCAAGAATACATGTTGAGGATCTTTTTAGGTTTAGAGTTTTAGAGAATTAGATCATAAATCATGAATTACATTCCACATTTAAACAAAGTGGTCACATAAAAGATAATACTCATTTTTCCCATCAACAGAAACATATTTAAAATAAAACATGGATTCATTCATAACACTTCCTTGATACTATCATCACATCATGTACCTTTCCCTTGACCTGTGAAAAACATTTCAAAAAATTGGGATGAGCATAAAAAAGCGCAGTAAGGGATATAAAAGTATGAAATGAAAACATTACTCCATGTATGAAATCATACTTTACTCATAAAACATAATCATTTTAACATAACTCATCAAATCATGAATAAGTCATAGAAATAATAATAGATAAAGGTAACTTGAGTCTTTCATAGCATTCTTACGTAAGGAGTAACCCTCATGGTTACGTTTGGAATACCCATAATAGTATATTCCCTAAATATCTTCAGAGAAACCTTAACTTTTAACCCCTTAGCGTTACCCAATGTATTGGAGAGCTATATCGGGCTTACCCTCCCTTAGTTTATCACGAAACCACCCGTCTTCATAACAATTCCCAAGAACCATAACATAATCGTATCACATAAAACATGCATAAAGGATACATAACATTTCCACTTTTCAATCACAATATATCAATACAACACATAGATATAAAAACATTATGAAAGCCATTTTCAATACCAAAATAAAAGAAAAGTAAAACATGGAATTTATTTTTCATTAAAAAAATGTTATGGCTTGTAGAGGAAGCTAAAGCTCAAATAATGGTCATGGCGGCAGAGAAGTCATTGTCGACGCATACGTACGACAAAAAAACATTCCCTTTTGTCATTAATTAAACGCTTCATATAAAAAATATTCCTTTTGAATAAATGTAAAATCCAAAGGGTTTTATACACCATATAAATGAATGTTGTGTAAAAAACAAAATATGCCTCAACGAAAGGAGATTTAGACGAAGTCCCACACCTCGGGTCCGACATGACTCGATCATTCTTTAACGTCCTAAATAATAAACTTGAGTTCATTTATACTTGCATAAGAACCTTTTTCAAGTTCATTATTCCTTTTATATCACTTATTACAATGTTATGAACACTATGTAATTATTTAAGTTGATAATGTTCGTTTTTTCGATCATTGGTACTTGAGTCAAAAATAAAATCATTATAATTACAAGTTGTTCATGTGGTAAGATATGCATTATATCCAGAATTTTATTCATGATGTAGATATCATATATATCATATATATCTAGTATATACATGCATTTATAATATTAAATAACATTTAGAAGTAAAAAATTCAATGCGTCGTTCATGGAGACTGTAAGCTGTACGTACGCATGAACGCTACTTTCATTTCTATTTCCTATTTAATGGAATTGAATCATAATGATATAAAAGTATATTATAATTACAGTATAATATCATATATAATATCATTAACTCCATCCTTTATATGTCCCACATATGGCATTAACGAATCAAATCACTTTGAGGGGGCGGTAGTTCGTACTTCCTAAAATGAAGACATCGCGTTTACCCATAATGGATTCCATATAGGTATGCCATAAATTAAAATTACATAAGATTAAGGAAAACATAAACATATTATATATCATATATAAATATAGTGAAATCTAAATGGCCACCTTTGAAGGTTTTATAAGAATATTGAACAATCATCGTTTCATGAGGTAGAAATTCGCCATCCACGGAAACATTATGCTCTTTAACCATTAGATGTTGGTGTGTGGAAGTGTAGTTTGAATAATTCTTATAAAAAATACTAGAATATTGAAAATACTTATTTTGTTACAAATTAAATGAATAAAAATATATTATTGGGTTGGAGAAGCAAAATAAAACAAAAGAACATTAGAGAAGACTTTACCTTTAAATCGGGTAACTCCTTTTGGTTTGTACCAAAAGGGTTTCTTGAAGAGCTTTCTGCATAAGATAAGGCTTCTAGGATTAAGATAGGGATCTGGAGAGATAAAATGAGTAGATTTTGGCTGAGCCAGATTTTTGAGAAGTGTGCGTAAAGAGGAAGAGGTGGGGGCTTTTTATAAAAGGAGAGGAGGGGCACTCTTGGAATGTTATAAAATGTTACTTTATATTGAAATGTATTTCGGATTTAAAAGGTCCAACATTGATATATTTAGAGGATAAGGTGATAAGGGTTCTAAATATACTCATCCAATAGGTCTTTTACATGTGTAACTCTTACCTTTTACATTATTGTTTCATTTTATTTAAATCGTTCATTAATGAGGTAATCGTTGCATCATCATGATGTCATAAATAATTTAAATAAATTTAATGTATAAAAATAAAAAAAACTATGATGTAGGAAATATTTTTAGCTTTAAAATGACTATTTATATTACAATATATCATTTATGTATACAAAATTAACTATGTTTTACACATGTGATACATTCTTTGTTATATTTAACTTTCTTTAAAAATAAAAAGATAAAAAGTCATTATCACACAAAAGTGATTTCATGGGGTCCCCAAGTTTGGAACAAGGCATCCCATGGTCGGCCATTATATAACCAGTAGAATTAGGACACATTTTGGGGTCATTTGATATTATTATGGTATTATTTTATTATCCTTAACTACCCGATTACTAATTAATCAAGATAATTAAAGATAATTACCGTCATTGCTATTCATATTGTCCAAAAAACAAAAGAGTATTGTTTACATAATTTGGACCTTCAGATTAAAAATATTTAATACATTTTACCAAATTCCAAATAGAGAAATTTCAATAATTAATTTAAAAATAATTCTCGTTGTCAAAACAAATAGTGGGTTTTTTAGAAACAATATTTATAAAACGTTTGGCACTTATTTATGCCCAATTACGAAGTGAAATCAATCCCCATGACCACCATTGGATTACATGGTAAAAATATATTCTATTTAAACTTTATAAACAATTAAAAAGATAATATATCCATATTATTAAATTAGATGAAAATGTAGTTTTGATGTAAAATGCAGTATTTTTCACTATTCATAAAAAAATTAACATTGTCAGAAAAATACCAAAAAATTATCCAAAGTAAATTTCAATGTCCCATTCATAAATAATAAGTTTATTTTGACAAATTTAGCTTATAACATTGTCAAAAGTTTGATTTAAAAAATTGTTTTCCATCAAAAGGCAGTAAGACAATATTTTAAAAATATTAGTGTATTCCATGCTTAAGATTGGATTTATTCTCGTTTTAAACATCTAAAACACTATCTAATTCAAAAATAGACATACATAAGAATATCTATTATTCATTACAAACTTGGGATTTTACAGTTTTCTATTGATAATTCCACATAATTTTAATTTAATTAATTAATTATAATTATTTATAGTTAATTAATTATGAATCTTATCATGTGAAAGGTTTCTGAGAGCATGGGAAAGGTTTGGTGGTCATGGAAAAGTCTTTATGATGTATATAGAGGGGTTTCTCAATATTCTATGTATGTGGGCTCTTTATTATAATTTCAAATGTATATATATACATGATAATGATTTCTTTCATTTTTTTCATCAGTTTGGGTACAAGCTTTAAAGACAAATTGTTCCTTTGGATGCTGTTATTGGATGGAATGTTTTCTATAATGCATGGAATAAGTGGCCTTGGGAACTTGAATGTTTTTTGATCACCTAATTAATTTTTCACCAAGGGGATAAATGTATCATTTGACTTATCATGAGGCCTTGGGATAGTATCATGGTGCATGTTAAGACAAGAATTATTTAGGTCAATTTACCTAGACCTAGTGTTAAAGTATAAGGTTCTTGTAGAATAATGACAATAGGAGAGACCTTTATATGTATTTTGGATGATAGAAACTCCCTCTTGAGTCTAGAGGTGAGTCTAGGTGTATATTATTGGTAGGGAATGTCCGTTGTGTATTGGAACAAGATGATAATATGAGTTTCATCTAGGTGAAAGACTGAGGGATCAGCCTTTTGAATTGTTATAGAAGACACAATCCAGGCTCTCATGAGTTTTTTGACGCTTGGATAGTCATTATAAGGGGGATTTTTTGGCGAGTGTGAACACGCCGATGAGTAAAAGTTCACGTGAAACCAAATAGCATGGTAAAATGTCAAGGAAGCATGATATAGAACACTGAGGGACATATAAAAGGATACACCAGACCAAATGGTCTAAGTTGGAGGAGACTTTAGGCTACGATGTCACCTTATGGTGATGAGTTGAAGGTAGTATTAGAGAGGTGAAATTAGTATTGGTATGGATATCCTAGTGGAGGACCTGATGGGTTGATTGATATTTTCTTATGATAAGTGGTTAGGTGAAAGTGAATTGTGCATATGCAAGGCTATACATGGGTTAGTCTAGGATGTGATGATCAGATATATTGAGGGATGAGTTTTGTACTTGTGTTGTTCACAGGGGACCTGTCTTTGGGAAGACTTATATAACAGTTTAGAACGTATGGCCCATTACCTTATAGAAATTATAGTGTTGGAGCTATCTGAGGTGGTCAAAGTAGTTGGGGATTAGGAGGTGGAGTGTAGCTAAAAAATTAGCGGATTGGAGTTATTTGGCATGGGTTATGCGGTTATTCCATATGTAGGGTCATTGTGTAATAGAGAGGAAATTCATGTCATAGGGGGCTCATACGAGGAGATTGGTGCAACTTAAAATATTTATATAGTTGTAGAACGAAGACCCTGGTCAGGACATGGTGTACCTAGGCTTAATTTTTGTGGTTATATTAATTTTGGGTTAGCCACACTATATATTTGGGTTTTGGTGTTGCCCCGTCCTATTTATAGATTCTTGTGATGTAATGGCCTTGGTTGCGCCATATTCTTCCTCCAATTTTATTTAATTTTTGGTGTCGAGAGAGACATAATTCATTAAGGAATTTTTTACTAGCTTGTTTGAACCATGTTCATTACCTTTTTTCAGTATGAATATTCATTTCAAAAACTCATTGTTGTGGTGAAGGTAGATACATCAGGGTCTTATATTTTGTAGACTACCAAAAAAATAAAAAAATTCCCACAAACCCCCCCATTCTATGGAATTCTCTCTCGGTTATTTGGTGACCCATATAAGTCCCAAGTATTTATTTCATCCCCCATTCAGTTTCTTTTAACCCCATTCTTGGGAGATTAATCCTTATAAGTTCTATGTACGTTTCCTTCGTCTATTCCCCCAATTTTATCCCTGTCTAGAAAATGGATAATTTTTCTATAATATAAACCATTGGATTTTGTGATTCTTTGGTAATATGATGATGTTGGATATTGTGTTCAGATTGATTAAGGTTCCATCTCTCATTGTTGTTCTTTGTGATGGTCTCCCTCTCATTTTAACATTGTTTGACTATTCTGAATTCATCATTTGAGGTAGGGGACTCTTTGTTTCTTATAGAGTTATGTCATGTGATTGGGGTTATACTCATGTTATCTTTTGGGAGGATATTTTGAACTAAACTTATTAAGATAATGAATTTTTCTAATTGAAATTTAAGGTGAAGGATAATAAAATTTTAGGATTTTTTACATTTTATAATTTCAATGTTGTGATTGTACGGGCTTGATTCCTTGCTAAAAATCATGTTCATTGGGGTGTTTTTTTATTCTATGGATATTTTGAATATGGAACCCTTTTGTGTGGATTTTTTTTATAACCATGAAATATAGTACATAATCAATTATATCAAGAAAATAAATTGGTTGGACATGGAAACTCTAGTTTGTGTGAGAATACACATGAATAGTAAAGTGGAATGTTATGAAACCCCCTTGATAAATCTAAAATATGTTATGTTATGTAATGTACCAACTTCAGTTACCTAGAGTCAGTGCATTATTACATAACATTACCATGATTACAGAAGATTAAGTCCATATATACTGATCAGTTTAGTAGCCTTGGAAGTACTGGATACATAGAAAAGTTTTACATTACATTATGAAATGAAAAAGAAACATGTGATCTCATTTGAACAAACTCATATACCTTATTCTATCCCTAAAGATAAATTATAACATACTTCATCGCATCCTAGGAAAAATAAACCATAATAAATGGGTGGGCTCAGATGCTAAGTAAGGATATCAATATAGTGGAAACTATCCTAAGTAAGCATTAAAATTTATAACAATGTACAAGACTAAAACACAAGACTTTTAAACATTAACTTTAGTATAATATGGAAATGATAAATCAAATAATTCCATTTACTTATTCACATGGATATTCTACAAGTTGAATAATCACATGTAAGGCCAATAGTTAATCTCATAATGATGGAATGCATAATGACAGACCTTATAACCACATATTCAAAGCATCATGCTAAGAATGAAAATAAATATATTGTAATGGCCATGATCCAAGACACTAGTTTGTCCTATTGGACCTACAAATGAAATGAAGGGCTATAGCAGTCCCTACCCATCCCTTTCTATGTCCAATGCATTCCTTGTATGAAAAGGGTGAAACATAGCAGAAACATTCTTATTAAACTAACCTAAAAAATGTTAATACTTTAACTATAAACCATTAATGACATAAAAAGTAGAACATACAAAGTTAAAAATAACATAAAACTATCAATACAATAAGGAATATTGTATCATAATAAAACAACTTTATTTAAATATAAAATCTAGCAATAGATGTTGACATAGATGAAATCAATACAAATAACTATTTGAGAAAAATATATCTTTCTACATTGAAATAATTTAAATGTTGGATATTTTTAAAATAAAAAATATATTTTGAAAATATTCCTATAAGCTTTTATAGGAATCTTCGAAGGTATTATAACATCAGAAAATAGATTCACCTGTGGTATAAGTTAAAAAACATTCTATCCTAATTTTTCGAAAAGGTCATAAAGTACCTTGTTTGGAAAATGACAGAAAGATTCATTTAAAAAAATTATAAAAAGTAAAACATGGGTATGAATGAATTTAACCCATAGTCTAGGAAATATTAAAAATGTTTTGAAATTAATTTTTAAGAAACACAAATGTGAATGATAAAGAATTCTCAGTAGATAATTGCGTATAAACAACCTCAGACAGTGAAGAGATTGAAAAATTACCCCTTACCTTATAATTTTCATTAGTCGAGGGTACATTAAACTAATTTATAATAGTTAAATAATTGTTTTTAAATTATAAAATAACCAGATACATAAATATGATATAATATATGACCCTCTATTATTATTTTGTTAATAATATTTCAGTAGTATCATTGTTTCTTATGTTAACTGATTCATTTTCCTTGATATGTTTTGTTACATAAGTAATTTTTTATGGATATTATTTATTTGATTAATATCTAGAATGATATTTTGTTTATAAGCATTAATTTTTAATATTCATATGAAAATTATTCTTGAATGGTTAAGATGGGGAATGAAATCTAATCGCGTCGTGGAGATGGTAAGCCGTACGTATGCACAACTGGAAATATCATTCTATTAGTGGTGAAATCATATGTAATTGTATGGTATATTATATATACAGTATAATTAACATGTTATATTTATTATTAAATCAATTATACATCATTATTATACTCATCCAAATAATGAATTGTTGAATAACAAAATACACCACGATGTGGAGACGGTATGCCGTACATACGCATGTATCGTGACTTTGTCATTAATAGGATAGATAGATTAATTAATATGGTTTTACCATATTTATATTAACATCATAGTTTGTATAAGGTACTAGAGTTATTATTTTGGTAGGGAAAAAAATAAAGAGGAAGTGAAATAAGAAAATAAATTTGAAAGAGGTGATGAAATAATTACATCTTCTTCAGGTTCTTCCTTTTGATTTGTACAAATGGGATCTGTATGATGAATTTATAATAAAAATACTGACTCTAGGATGAATTGTGTGTAGTTGGGATAATAATTTAGCGTGGTGTTTCCAATCTAAATTGCTTTGGAGATGAAAATTTGAGAGAATAGGAATTACCCTTTTATAAGAGAGGTGAGGGGAACATTAGAAAAACCATGAAATATTCATTTATTGTAAAATTATATTCAGTTTATAATAGCTCCAAATGAATTTATTTAGATTATAAGGTATGTATGGGTCACAATGCACTAATCCAATATGTTTTTGATAAGTTTAGGTTACCATATTAACCTTATCTTTTATATTTAACTCTCTATTAAATAGTTTAACTTTTACAATGTCATCTTGTATTTTTATACTACATTGTTTATATAGTTACTATAAATATCCAAGAAAATATAAAGTGGTTAATTAATTATATATATAACATTAACTATGTCCTTTGGCTGAATATTATATTTTTAGGAATATTATATATTTTAATAATATATTATGTTTTTAAAAACACATTTATGTGAATTTTGACACTAAAGTCATAACAACTTGTGTATTTCAAAGAAAATAATTTTAATCAACCCTAAAATGTCATATTAACCTAGAAAATTTGTCTACGGCATAAAAAGTCTCAATTTAAATTTATTTTAATATTTATAACATCAATTATTTTAATCATCATTAATAAGGTAATTACTACATCATCATTGTGTCATAAATAAATTTAATTATTTATTATCTGAAAATTAAGAATAAAATACCATAATGTTGTAAATATATTTCTAATGAATATTTATAGTCGAATTTATCGTATATATAACTCTATATTAAAAATTGTTTAGTTAATAAAATTTGAATTTAACAATTTTAACACTTCTTTAAATAAAATATAATAAATGTCATAATCTAATAAAATTAGATAAAAAAGGATCATATTTTTTCCTAAGTTTGATTTTGGTCAAAATACACTTATAAAATATTATTAGTACATGTGTTAGGGTAATTATAATATAATTTTTACCTTTTATTACTCTATTTACTTATAACCGTGGTAAATAAAATTAAAAAGTTACAATTCACCAAAAATTATTTTCATCCTATTGAACCACATTTTACTCACTCATGACAACCTTGTATATAGTAATTTTGATATTCTATTCATAGAAGAGGTAAAATTATATTTTATTCAACTACGCAAATGTGTCTAGAATGTGGGTAAAATACGTTAAAAAGTTCAATAAAACATTATATAACTAATCTTATTATAAAATGACTCCAATGAATTAAATTGGACTAATATATGTATTATGTGTCTATTTTTACTTTAAAATAAATTTAAATTTAAATCTAATTATTTAAATAAAATGTCAGTTTTAAACAGTAATGCAGTGTTTTTCATTATTCATCAAAAATTGAAATTTTTTAGAAAAATAACAAAAAAATCACCCATAGCTAATTTTGATATTCTAAATCCAAAATGAAGTCCATTTTGAAAAATAAAATTTGTCGAATTTAAAAAATTTGGTATTATTATTCATAACTTCTTTTTAAACAGCTTGTTTGATTGGTCGTGGGGTACTAGAACTCGAAGTTACATACAATGCTAGTTATTGTATTGTTCAAAGAGAAGTGTATTGTGGAAGCATGGGGTGTCACATTCTTCCCTCCTTAAAATAATTTCCTCCTCGAAATTGGTAGAATATTACTACAAAATTTTATTTAGGTGGTTCTTCATCATAAGTTCCTCAGGTTCCCATGTTGCCTCTTTCATTTTAAGGTTTCTCCAAAGAACTTTTACCAGATGAGTTATCTAGTTTCTCAACACTTGTTCCGTAGTATCAAGAATTATGATAGTCTCTTCACAATAAGGATGATCATGTTCTAGTTCTATTTTTTTATTAGTGAGTACATGTGTTGGGTATGGCATGTATTTTCTAAACAGTGATACGTGGAAAACATCATTACCTTTGTAGAGACATGGCATAATTTCCAAATAGTAATCAACAACTCCAATTTGTTCCAGAATTTTGAAAGGTCCAATATACATGGGACTTAATTTACCTTTCTCACTCACACATATAGCACCCTTCCATAGAGATACATTTAAGAAAACATGATCTCCTACTTGGAATTCCAAATCTGTCCTTTGTTTATCAGTATAGCTCTTTTTCCTACTTTCAGCTACTTTGATGTGGGTTTGGATAATCTTCACCTTTTCCATTGTTTCCTCAACATGTTCTGGCCCTATGAGTTTTCTTTCACTAAAATCATTCCAATAAGTTGGTGTACAACATCTCTTTCTATATAACTCTTCATATAGTTCCATCTGAATACTTAAAGGGGTGATATTGTTATAGGAAATTTCTACCATAGGTAAATACTAATCCCACATACCTTGAAAGTCAATTGTGAAAAATCACAACATGACTTCTAATGTGTGAATAGTCCATTTTGATTGTCCATCAGTTTGAGGGCGGTAGGCCGAGCTCAAAATAAGATCAATATCTAGGGCTTTCTTATGTATTTTCCAAAATCTTGATATAAAACAGGGATCACAATCAGAAACAATCGATAGTGGTACACCATGAAGTCTTAAAAATTCATTAATATATATTATTTCTAAATGTTCAAGTGGTAAATCATATCTTATAGAAATAAAATGGTCAGACTTGGTAAGACGATAAACAATGACCCAAATTGCATCATTCCTTCTAAGAGTATTTGGTAGCCCCATGAAAAATATCATCGTAATATCATCCCATTTCCACTCAGGTATGGGAATAGGTTTAAGAACTCTTCTAGTATATTTTATTCTAACCTTATCCTATTGAAAAATGACACATCTTGACACATAGTATGAGATCTCCCTCTTCATTTTGTCTCACCAAAAAATTTCCTTCAAATCCGTATACATCTTAGTGCTACTCAGGTGTATAGAAAAATTGGTGCTATGGGAATCATTGAACAATTACCTTTTTAGATAAGGTATATTGGGAACACAAATAATTTTCTCAAATTTCAAAATTCCTTCTTCATATACAATGTTGATCAATATCCCATCATTCACAGCATTAATCTTCTTTTGAAACTCAACATCATCAGTATAAAAACATTTTTATCCTTTCTAGTAAATATGGATTGGCAACAATTTGAAAATGTTTAGAGGTTTAAACATCCCTAATTATTACCATATCAATCTTTAATAGATCCATCAACATAATATCCCTTTCCACTCTCATCTTGTTCAGAACTCCAGGTTCCTTTCTTCTTAAAGCATATGCCACCTTATTTGGATTCCTCGGGTGGTAGTGTATTGCGTAATCATAATCCTTGAGTAGTTCAATCCATCACCTTTGTCTCATGTTTTGTTCATTCTATGAGAAAATATACTTCAAAATCTTGTGATCATTATATATAAGAAATTTTTCACTAAAGAGATAGTGTCTCCATATCATCAGATAAAATATTACAACAGCTAATTCAAGATCAGGAGTGAGATATTTTTGTTCATGAATTTTAGATATCCTGATTCATAATCTATAACTCTCTCATTCTCCATAAGGAAACAACCATTTTATTTATTTTAAGAATAAATATAAATAAAAACCCCATCATTCCCTAATGCTAGAGTCAAGATAAAAGCATTGAATAATATTCCCTTGAATTCATCAAAACAGTATTCACACTCTTTTTTATAAACAAATTAAACCCCTTTATGTGTGAGATTGGTTAATTGGATACCCAATTGTGCAAAATTCTAGACAAAATTCCAATAGTAACCTACTAAACCACTAAAATGGTGTACCTTAGTTATACTTGTTAGTGGAGGCCATTCCTGTATTTCCCTTCTCATTGAAGGATCTATAGAGATTCCATCCTTAGAGATAATATGGCCCAGAAATGAATTCTCCTGAATCCAGAATTCACACTTTCTAACCAACAAATATAATTCATTTATTTTAAGAGTCTTTAGAATAGCGTGCAAGGTATTTTCATTATCTTTGTATCTTTTGTATTATACCAAGATATCATCAATGAATACCACTACAAAGTCATCAATATATTCCTTTAAAACTCAATTCATTGGATCCATGAAAACAGAGAGTGAATACGTTTTTCCAAAAGGCATTACTTTAATCTCAAAATGCCCATACCTAATTATAAATATTTCCTATATAATGTCTTCCTTCTTCACACAAAACTGATGGTATCTAGATCAAAGGTCAATCTTTTGAAAATATTGAGCTCCATGAAGTTGATCAAATAAATCATCAATTAGAGGTAGGGGATACTTATTCTTTATTTTTATTGCATTGATCTCCCTTTAGTTAATGAACAACCTCATATATCCATATTACTTCTTAAAAAATAATAGGGTATCCCCCTGGAGAAACACTAGGGAGAATAATTCCTTTATTACTTAATTGTTATAGTTGTTTCTTTAGTTCCACAAATTCCATAGTGCCCATTTTATAAGGTTTCTACGATATGGACCTTGGACTGGGAATTAATTCAATGGGAAATTCAATTTCTCATTATAGAGGATGTCTAGGTAAATATTATGGAAACACATCAACATATTATTTAACAATATAAACATCCTGTATTTGAACATTTATTTCCTTTCCCATAGTTATTTCACTCCCTTCCTCCCCAATAATTGAATTTAGTAGAGATATTGGGGGTGGATCTAGATGGGAATCATATGGTGATATTTATACACTAATGATGATTTATTCCTTATCATCATAAAAAATTGTAACCTTTGTCTTCTTAAAATAAATTTTCACATCAGGGTCTCTAATCCAATCCTTACTGTGGATTATATCAAATTCAATCACGATAATGGCAATACGATCATTAGATAAAGCATGTTTATATGACATGATGTTAACTGGTTGAAAAAATATGTTGCTAGGATACTTCCATTAGGATTTTTGACTTAAAACTCCCTGAATAAGACGAATTGAAAATATCAAATTTTCTTGGAAAATTGGGAATATATGAAAGAATGTGATGATACGGAATCAAATAAATCATTGGATAATACTTAGGAAATGATTAAAGATCCTTTCACCACATCATTAGAAAAATAATCCTCAAAAATAGTGATCACATAAGCAGGACATTGGTTTTTTGGCATTTTTTGAGGTATGATTCCTAGAATCTTAGGAAATTCATTTGCATAATTCCCCATTTCTTTACAATTGTAGAATTCAACATTTACAACCACATTCTTTCCCTTGTAATAACGATCTTGGTGGACTTTTTCTCCAAATTTGTAACAAACTCCCTTCCCCTTTGGGCATATACCAGGATGTTTCTTCCCAAAATTACTACAGGATGGAAATTCAACTTTTTCTTTCTTTCCCTTATTTCCTTTTTTAGTGTGTTTAGAAGATCTATTCTTCTCTTTCTTCACTTTAATGTTATAAGACTTAGAGAATTCATTTTCTATCTTGGTAGCACATGAGACAATATCTTGGTATGATGAGTAATATTGAAAGACTAATGATCGAGGGAGAAATTGTTTTAACCCATCAAAGAATCGATCATCCTTACTTCTTGGGTTATGTATATAATCTTCAGAATGCATTTCTAACCTTGTAATGTAAGCCTCATACTTTCGACATTCTCATCATATTTCTACCTCAGACTCAAAAATTGGCTTTCCACATCCCCTTGTTGTTCACAAGGAATTTATTTATATAATAAAATCTCTTTAAACTCCCCTCATTCCATATTTGATACATCTTAATTTTCTATTGTGTTTTTAATTCTTGACTAGCATTGATCTGCATCTTTTGAGAGGTGATAAATTTCCTTGAAACCATTTTCCCTTTCCCTACTCCCCAAAGCATAGAATATTTTCTCTGAGGAACTTATCCATTTCTCAGCTACAAATAGATTTTTAGTCCCATTGAATGTTGGTGGTTGTTGTCTCATGATGCAGTATAAAATTGATCCTCCTCATTTTGGATTAGGGTGCTCCATACGGGCAAGGTTATTATTCATAACAAGAGTGAGTTGTCCCAATATGGTTATAAACTATTCTGTACCAGTTGCATCACCAGCTCCGCTATAATAATACTGAATATGAGGGAAATCCCTACATTGATTATGTGAGTTGATACAGTTTCTTTTACTTCCAATGGGAACCATTTTGAAACAATGGAATACACAAAATAACTTTATGAATTGCAATTCATAATTCCAAACATGTCAAATACAAAACATAAATTGAACATTTTTTGCGTATAATCCATAATCATAAAATGTTTTCTCTGGGAAAGTATTTACTTATAAATAATTCAAAATGTTTTGTAAAAGATTGTGTATTATCCAAAACATATCCCCAGGGAGTGTCAAACCAGGTGCGCAGTAAGGCACGTTATCGTGTACCTGGATTCCCCGGGTCAAGTCTGAAACTCCTTGTGTGATTTTTCATTCCTATGAACATCTATGCCAAAACCATGTCCACTTTTAATATCCATACATGGATTTATTTCTTGGAAAACCTAGATATTATCTTTATTACCAAATTTTTTTTATTTTCTTCCATACTAATCCAAAAATTCTATCATAGGGTAATGGTCTCTAATCAGAGTTTTTCTAAATCTAGTTTCCATGTTTTGTAATAAAATTTCTCTAATACCAACTGTAATGCCCCAAACCCAGTTACCTAGAGTTGGTGCATTATTACATAACATTGTCATGATAACAATAGATCATGTCCCGAAATACCAATTAGTTAAGTAGCCTTAGAAGTACAAGATACACACATAAGTTTTCCATTACATTATGAAATAAAAAACAATGTTGTGTCTCCTTTGAACAAACTCATATCCCTTATCTTATCCCTGTAGGTCAATCAAAATATACTTTTTCGCATCCTGGAAAAAATAAAACATAAGAAAAGGGTGAGCTCATATGCTCAGTAAGGATATCAATATATTGGAAACTATCATAAATAAGCATAAAAATTTAAGTCAATGTATAAGACTAAAACAAAATCCTTTTAAACATAAACTTCATCATAATATGGAAAATATAAATCAAATAATTAAATTTAAATATTCACATGGATATTATACTAGTCGAATAATCACATGTAATATCAATTTCTATTCTCAGAATGATGGAATGCATAATGTCGGACATCATAACCACAGAGTCAAAGCCTCATGCCAAGACTACAAATAAAAATATTGTCAAGTTCTTATTCCAAGACACTAGTTTATCTCATGATACCTACCAATGAATTTAGGGGATATAGCATTCCCCACCCATCACTTACTATGTTCAATGCATTCCTCTTCTGAAAAAGGTGAAACCTAACATAAACATTCGTATTAAACTGACATATGAAATGTTAAAAATTTAAAAATAAACCATTAATTCCATAAAAAAGGTACATCGATAGTCAAACATATCATAAAAATACCAACATAATAAGAAATATTGTATCATAATAAATCAACATCAAATAGACATAAAATCCAATAATAGTTGTTCACATAGATGAAATCAATACAAAAAATATTTGAGAGAAATTTCTCTTTTTACATTGAAATCATTTAAGAGTTGAATATTTATAAAAGAAAATATTTATTTTGAAAATATACTTATAATATTGTAATTCAAGGTTTGAAGGTATTATAATGGTGAAAAATAGCCACACCCACCATAAAAGTTAAATAAACATTCTTTCCTTAATTTTTCAAAAAGGTCATAAAGTGCCGAGTTTGGAAAACGAAGGCAATATTATTTTAAAAAAATTATAAAAAATCAAATTATGGTTTAAATGATTTTAACCCATATTCTAAGAAATATTAAAAAAATTAAATAAAATTTTAAGAAACACGTATGTGGATGATAAATAATTCCTAGAAGATACTTACGTATAAACAACCTCAAATAACGAAATGATTATAATAGTAACCCTAACCTTGTACTTTTCCTTATTTTAGGGTACGTTAACATCCTATATAATAGTTAATTAATTGTTTTTAAACTATAAAAGAACCACATACATGAATTTTATATCATATATGTCCTTCTAGAATTGTTTTGTTAATAATATTCCAGTAGTATCATTGATTTGGGTGTTAACTGATTCGTTTTACATTATATTTTTTGTTACATAAGTCATGTTTTTTTTAGATATGATGTATTTTATTCATATACAGAATGATATTAAGTTCTGAAACATTATTTTTTTAATAATAAAATGAACATTATTCTTTAATGGTTGAGATGGGGAATGAAATCTCATTGCGTCATGGAGATGGTAAGGCGTACGTACTCATGAGTGACAATAAAATTCTATTGATGGTGGAATATAATGAAATATGATTGTGTATTATATATAGAGTATCATTAACATGTTATATTTATTATTTATGAAAATTATATGTCTTTATTATACACATCAAAATAATGAATTGTTAAGTAACAAATTAAACCACGACGTGGAGACGGTAAGTCTTACTTACGCACATATGATGAATTTTTCATTAATAGGATGGATAGAATAATGAATATTGTTGAATAATATTAATAATAAATTACCATTATGTAGAAGGTACTGGAGTTATTTTTTTTGGTATAGAAAAACCAAATAAAGAGGGAGTGTAAGAAGGAAATAACATTGAAAGAGGTGCTGAAATAATTACCTCTTCTCCAGGTGCTTCCTTTTGATTTGAACCAAATGGATCCATAGGTTGGATTTATGATCAAATTAAATACTCTAGGTTGATTTGAGGTTAGTTGGGAGGATATTGGAGTAGTTTTTTGTCCATCCAGATGGTTATGGAGGTTGGAATTTTAGAGAAGGGGATGTACCCTTTTATAAGAGAGTTGAGCGGCACTTTAGGAAAAGCCTGCAATATTAATATATTATAAAAGTATTTTCCATTTATAATTTCTATTAGTGGATTTATTTCAAGTATAATGTGGTTATGGGTCGAAATATGCTCACCCAATATGTTTTATTCAAGTTTAGGTCCCCATATTAACCATAACATTTAGATTTAACACTAGGTTAAATAGTTCAACTTTTACTATGACTTCTTGTATTTTTATACTACATGGTTAATATAGTTAATATGAAATTACCATAGAATCTCAAGTGGTTAATTAATTACATATATAAAATTATCTATTTCCTTTGTCTGAATCTTATATTTTTAGGAATATTATATCATTTAATAATGTAATATTTGTTTTAAAAACTCATTTATGTCAATTTTGAAATTATTTAGTACTTTTTTCATTAAAGTCATAGAAACATTATTACATACAAATAAATAAATTTAATCAACCCTAACATGTCAAATTCATCTAGAAATTTTTTTATGGCATATAAAGTTTCAATATAAATTTATTTCAACATTTATAACATCAGTTATTTTAATCTTTCATTAATAACATAATTATTGCATCATCATTCTGTCATAAATAAATTTAATTAGTTAATGTATAAAATTATAAATAAAATACCCTGATTTAGTATATATTATTATCATTATAACTAATATTTATAGTCTAAGTTACTTATGGAAAACACTATATTAAAAATGGTTTAGTTAATAAAATTTGGATTTAACACTTCAAACACTTCTTTAAATAAAATAAAATAAATGTTATAATCTAATCCATGGGGATTGGAAAGGATCATAGTTTTGTCCTAAGGTTTATATTGGTCGAAATAAACTTATCTAATAGAATCAGGACATGTTTTAGGGTAATTATAAAATCATTTTTACTGTTAATTACCCTATTTACTTTTAATCGTGGTAAATAATATTCAAAAGTTACAACTCACCAAAAAATATTTTCATCCTTTTAAACCAAAATTTAATTACAGATGACATCTGTGTCTATAAGATTTTTGAATTTCAATTCACCGAAGTGGTAAAATTGCATTTTATGAAAACATTCAAATGTTCCCAAAAGGTGGGTAAAAGGCGTTAAAACTTTCAATAAAATTTTATATATCAAATATTATTATAAAATGATGCTAATGAATTACATTGGACTAATATTAGTATTATGTGTCTATTTTGAATTTAATATAATTTTTATTTTAAAATTAATTATTTATGTAAAAAAGTCAATTTTAAACAATAATGTAGTGTTTTCGCTATTCATCAAAAATAGAAGGATTTCAGAAAAATACAAAAAACTCACCCTAAGGTAATTTTGATATTCCGAATCTAAAATGAAGTCCATTTTGAAAAATAAAATTGATAAAATTTCAATAATTGGGTATTAATATTCATAACTAATTTTTAAACGGCAAGTTTTATTGGTCGTGGTGTGCCAGAACTCGAAGTTGTATACATCGCAAGTTGTTGAATTATTCAAAGAGAAGCATACCGTGGAAGCCTGGGGTGTTACATGTTAGTTATTTTTTTTGTATTGGGAAGCCATGATTTGTGGTTCTATTGTGTCGTGGGGATGTGTGGTTTTCATGTGGGGGTAGACATGATGTGATATGGTTATGATATGTGGAGAATGTGGTGGGAAGTGGTTATGATGGATCAGTTGTGATTTGAAGTGGTGGTGATGTGAAATTAGGGAAATGTGGGGATGGTTTTTTGTTTTTTTGTGTGATTTGTTATTCCATTTTCTTAGTTAGTAAATTAATCCCATTGAAAATGATGAATTTAAATGGAATGGGTTGAAATGATAAATGAATTCTTGAAATAAGATGGTATGTCTGGTTAAATGTGATATATGTTTAAATGATAAATAATAGGGTTTTATTAATTGAAATTAGTTGTTAATAGGAAATTGATAAATTGGAATAACTTAAAATTAAAGGAATAATGTGGTTTGAGGCATAGGTATTTCTTGTGCAGTGTAATTAATTTTATATTGGTAATGAAAGGGGTAGATTGTTTGAGGCTTGGGGTGATTTTTTGAGTTTTGGAAGTACTTTTGTTGTGAATTCCTTGGTTTTGATTGTGTGTTCCTATTATATATAAATTATATTTTCCTTAAGATTTCTATTTGCACCCCATATATATCAAGTACTTTGTGTCGATAACCAAATGTTTTGGGGTTTTTTTTCCAACACAATGATTGTGAGTATGGATGTATGGATACCTACTCTTCGTCACTCTCTCTTCTATGAAATGTTGACATACACATGTTTTGATGGACATAATTCAAAATTGAACTGTATTGGTGTTTGATAAAATTGCTTATGGCGGGGGTCAATCATTGTAGGAGTAGAGAATGAGGTTTATTTCTTTAATGTTTATAATAACCTACTATACTATTCATGAATGTGGTTATGATGTGAAGTGAGGATTAAGTTCGTGATATTTGATGTGATGTTATATTGTTTGATGGACCTAGTGTCAGAGGAAGAGAAGTAATGTGAATTCACAGTTCTCTTCATGTGATATGTATAGTGAATTCCTAATTTTCTATGGATAAGATGCTACAATAGAGAAATGGGAGCACCAAGATGTACTTCAATGGAATTTGATAGCAGAAAATATGTAGTAAAGTGGTACATAGTACCTTATTTATCGATATACTTGTTATTATGTTATTATATTTAAAAATGTTATTTGGTGAGTGTTCCATTGTGATGATTGTATTGGTTTTTTAACATGTGTAGCTATTATAGGTTTATATGTTTTCTCATAGGTTCATATTTATGCTTCTTTCCCATGTAAAAGAGATACTTTGGGAAATACCCTAATGATTATACCTATATGATCACCCCATGTATACGTAAATATGTTTTACATTTCTCAGAGGAATTTATTGACCATGATATAAATTTCGAGCTTAGACATTGGGGTTGTTGATGATTTGGTGTTATTAAGCCATTATTTTGGAAATTTAGTTAGAGATAGTTGTATATTTTTATTTTATTCATGCATTATGGGATGGTTTTTAGTTCTTAGTTATTTCATGGAGTTTGTTGTAGTTGATTTATCTTATCTCTCAATCATATATTATAGAGGGTAATTCCTTCTATTTATGTGATAATTTTTATATACCCTTGGATCTTGTCACAAACTTGGGGCCTACTAGAGGCGGGACTCATGAGGTTCATTATCTATATTCCTTCCTTTTTAGCCCAGGGGTACCATTTGAGGGTGGGTTCATGAAATAGTGGTTTCAGAGGGTATAGTTGAGGGATGTACTAGATTTTGGAGTTAAGAATAGTTAGAATTATATGGTTTGGTATGTCAATGATGTTTTTTAAACATGGTGTGTGACATAGGCTAAGTTAAAACATTTGGGACTTGGGATTTTAACCCCCCCCCCCTACCCCGTGATATGATGCAACGACACTAAGCCTAAAAATGACCAAGTTAGGTGAAAGTTTTTTGTGGGTGGAGACTTAGGTGAGGTACATTCATCATTATTTATTGTATTATTTATTTAATTGGTTGTTTTGGGAATTTAAAATGTATTAAATGAATATTAATAAAGTTCGATAATACTAGAATAGGAAATGTTTGTTTCCACTCATCTATGTATCTTATTCATCATCTTTATGTAGTTTAGGTAGTAGAGGTTAAATTGGATTATCTATATTATCATTAGAGGGTCGACCCAATAGATGAGGATGAGAAATATATGAGGGACTTGGATGCCTTCCAGTGGAACAAAAAATGTAAGTATGAGGTATTTTTCTAGGAAATTGAGATAGAGTTTTGGTTGGATGAGATTGATATCACCTTCAATTTGATCTGTGAATTAGTATAGTGATAGGTTTTGTTGGATGTTATACTGATACAAGGTTTTATGTGTTAGTGGTGGATGTTGTAAAATGTTGAAACAAAGGAGGAAGATGTTTTGTGGGTTTAATTTCAGAAGTAGTACCATGTTGAGTTTATCAGATAACCCTTGAAGGAAATTAAGAGGCGTGATTTTATATCTCTTTATAAGGGGAGAATATTTGTGTGGAATTTTGGGATCATGATTGAGGATATTTTGTGTTTTTTACCTTGATCTTTTACCTGGATAGGAGTCTCAAGGATAGTGACCTGAGGATCCCTTTTTTCCTTCTATCGTGTATGTATTTTCTCCGTTTACATTTCTAATATATCTAGGGGTTATGATGGTGTATAGTATCGATTATATTCACTCGTGGGTAGGTTTAACATTAGTAAGGAACCATCATGGTTCCTCGAGGAGAAACCATTTTAGCGGTTGGTCTATAGAGACCCTATATTTTCATATATTAACATTCTATAAATTTTATAGAATACTTAAAACATTATACAAATTGATTCCAAAAGACCTTACTTGAATAGTTCTATTGGAAACAAGGAAACATAAACACTAGTACATAAATGATATACATTGTCTCCAATGTTTTCTTCTTGACTGGAACCCTTATTAAACACATCAAACATAATACATATCATTTTAACCTAGGAAAGGAAATATAAAATGGGGTTTGATAAAATACCCGATAATCTTAAAAAATAGATATATGTAAGGATAATCTTGAGCATAAGGTTATGAGAACTTGATCAGGAAAATATAATATCATACCCTACATATTAAAGATCATATACATGAATCATGGAATAAATCATGACATCTCTTAAGACATCAACCATAAGGAAATAACGAGCATAATCCATGAAATCAAAACATAATAATAAAACATAGTGTTATGGAAAACCCATAAAAATATAATATTATTTACAAAGTATTCATGGAATTTCTTCCAAGGCTATATTAGTAGAAAATGTCATTTACTGAACTGGGTTCACTCTCCATTCCAACCATATATTACTGAACTGAGTTCACTCCCAATTACAACCTTATAATACAAAATTATTTCACTCCTCATTCCCAATATGACTATATCATAAGATATAAATCTTTAACCAATGCATTGGAGGGAGTTATAGGTCCCACCCTTCTCATAATGAAATCATATATACATGTTCCACAAATTCATAAATAGTCATATCATAACCCATGAAATAAAATTGTTGTCATAAACATGTAATCATATCTCAAACTACATAAAAAAATTTTTCATAGCCATTTCATCATAAACATAACCCATCAAAATAAGTGGTTCTCAAAATAATATATATCTTGAGAGAGAAACACAATGCATAAACATTATGACATCAAAACATAAACCATTCATAGATAGAATATGAATGGAACCATTGGATAATTTCTTATAAAGGCATGAAGTACATCAAGATATTTCATCTGAGATGGAAAATAATTTTTAAATATCATTCAAAAACATTTCTTGAGTAAAATAACCATTCTAATTAAAAAATTATTTTTAAAACATAAAACCTATGGAAACCCATTTCCTTTGAAAATATAATTAAACCTTATAAATATGGTTTGAAATCATTTTGAAAACCATTTTCCTTGATAAAATTTAAAAAATGATAACCTTTTGAAAACCTTTTTTTAACATATTAAATAAACTTCAATACATTTTAGAAATCATTTTCTTTGAAAAAGCTTTGAAGACATATAAAGAAATATCGAAAATGTTTTGAAACATTTTATACATGAAAACTTATTAAAGAAGCATAAAAATGTTTTGAAAATTATTTTCCATGAAAATTACATAATAAGAATGAATTTTTTTTGAAAACTATTTTCCATAAAAACTTATAAAATAATCTTAAAACCTTTTTAAAAACACATTCTATGAAATTACCTTTAAAAAATATAATGAAAACTTGAAAATGTTTTGAAACCGATAAATTTGAATATTAATTTTCAAAAAATATTTATTAAAAATTAACCTTTTAAACATGAAAATTATGTTTAATATAAATTAAGGGGCATAAATCCATACATGTCATACGAGGAAAAAAGAAAATTCTTCTTTATGGTTAAAATATTTGAAAAATGCATTTTTTGGAAAGAGACAATAATATTTCCTTGAAAAAATTGGTAAAATAGAAAAAAAAATTATTTTGATTATTATTTGATAATAGTATAATATTCTTGTAAACCCATTTTTTACAAAACATGGTATTGAAGGAAGACAAATGGTCTACCGAGGAGAGGGTAACATCATGATTTATTAAAACCACTTTTTAATTTTACTACTTTCTAAATTGTGGAAAAATAGTACAAATACATGAATATATCATGAAAAAATAGATTATAAGAAACATCATGAATGTTCTTGAGAGGTGGATCATAATATTTCATCAAATAAGGATAAACATAAACAATATCGAAAATGTGATGAGATTATTTCAGTAAACTTTTACCACATAAAATAATTGAACTGTTATCCCCATGTAATAATGGTAAATTACATAAATATTAAAATATCAGGAAGATGATAAAATTAATGATATAAAATATCAAACATAGTATATATACCTCATGAAAAAATATATGTGCATAACATGAAATGTGACTTAAAGAAAGAAAATTGAGATGACATTACTTTACTAATTTCATGACGATTGAAAAATATATCCCATGACATAAAGATTTTATAATGGATATTAAAATACCAATTAAATGAATAATTATAGTCATATAATCCATTCATGGGAATTATATACACCATGTAAGAGAAAATATCGATGAACATGGAAGGTATCTCATGAATATAAAAAGTGAGATTAAATTCTATTACCTTATGTATTAACTCTCATTTTACTCCTTAAAAATTAATTTATAATAAATATACGTAAATTGTGAATATATAAAAGAACCATATTCTTATATATAATACCATATATGGTTTTATTATTTATTTATATTACTTTCTTGTTAACAATTATTTGTAAAGGTTACGCTATTGTTAATATTCGCTATCTGTTTCGCATGTGTCTTAATTTGTTATATATTTGGTCCTTATACTTATATAATGTTTTAAAAAATTTGATCCATGATATATGTAACATATATTCAGTATATTTTAATTATAATAATATCTAGAATAAAGAAGTATCAAATTGAATGCACTATTCAGTGAGATGGTAATCCCTATGTATTCTTGAATGTTGTTTCTGTTTTTTATTATTGTATTGAATGAAATAATGTACATGGAATATATGTATATATATATAATTGTTATAGTGTCATGATTATATTATATATATCATATAATATCACTAAACACATCCTTAATAAATTCTATGTATTGTGTGAATGAATCACATTGCTTTGAGGGGGTGGTAGTCCAGACTTCCTCATCTGAAACTATCATATTTACCCAAGATGGAAAGAATAAGAATATGTTATAAATTAAAATTACATAATCCTCAATACATTATAAATATAATATATATGATGTATAAATATATCTTTCATCATAATTTAAACCATAATATGCAGTAAAGGAAAAATGTACATTCATTATTTCATGAGGCGGTAGTTCATCGTACACGTAAAAAGTCTATTCGTTGCCCATTAGATGGAAGTTTGTGTATGTTCAGGTATAAACCTTATTGTAGAAACATCCTAGTATATTTAGGGTGCTGCTTATATTATAATATCATTTAATATGAAGAAATGAGTGAGTGGATAATGAAGACAAAATAAATGAGTCTTACGGAGGGTGTTTCCTCTTAATAGGGTAAATCATTTTGGTTTGAACCAAAGGTCTTACAAGGAAGAATTTAATTTAAAATGGAGTCATCAACGATTAAGGGAGGGTTTTGGAAGGATGTCTGAGTATATCTTGTTTGAACCTATGTGGGTTGAGTGGGGTGAATAAGTGGGACAAAGGATGCCTTTTACAACTATGTGGGTTGAGTGGGGTGAATAAGTGGGACAAAGGAGGCCTTTTACAACGTAGGGGGAGTGGCACTTTTGTAATATTTTTTCGATGGAATTACATACACATTTTTCACATTTCATGTGGATAAAATAATGTACCCAATTCTATCCATGGTAATATATAGTATATATATGTAAATAAAATGTCTCTTGTACAACTTTATTTGGTTTTTGGATCTTAAATTTGTGGTTTAGTCATTAGTTAAACTTAATATTACCTTAATAGATGTAATTAATTTTAATTACTTTCACTAATATTTTTTGAAAAAAAAAAAATTTGACTTTTTTAGACATTATAAATTATTCTCTTTTGAAATATAAAATACATTTTTCAAAAATTCCAACCACATATGTTGTATAAATTAATTTAAAATTTATCCTACAAACACGACGACATTGCGGGTTCTTAATGTAAAAAATGAACAAAAGTTTTCTAAGTTTTATATATCAAATTTCAACGTTAAATTGGATCCAATGACATAAATTAGATTTATTTAAAAAATATTATCACAATAAACTTTTAAACTATGTTAAAATATAATTTAACATTATAAATGAATTATTTGAAAAATAATATTGGAATTAAAATTCATTACTTTTAACTATTCATTAAAAATGAATCCTTAGAGAAAAATATAAAAAAATCTCCTATCCTAATTTTTATATTTTTCATTATAATATAAATGTTATTTTATCATATTAAATCAATAAAAGTTTCAAAATTTTAATTTAAAATTGGTTCACTATTAAAATTAGGTAAAACTACTTTAATAAAAATATAGGTTCTTAATCATAAAATTTGGTTTGTTATTATCAAAAGTCTATAAAATTTAAAGATTGAATGTAAAAAAATATTTTGTTAAAAATATAACATATATATTACATTAATATCTCTCACTAATTTTATTGAATTTAATTTATTAAGGTAAATATGTATTGTGACTATAAAAAATAATAATATTTCATTTTATATTCAACCGTTTTTCATATTAATTCATAATTAATTATTAACCTATGAATTCATATTTTATTGGAAAGAATAATATATTTTGATAAATTATGTAATACTATTCGTAACGTTTAATTTAATAGTTATGTTATATTATATTTTATTTAATAATATTATTTTAATGATATAATTTTGATTGGTAAAACTCAATCAAGCGTGTTACACAAGCCATTGAGAAAAGTCTTTGTTCTACAAATAACATGATAACCTAGGTGTTCTGTGTCAAGCAATGTAAAATTTATGTTGTTTGTAGTATATGATGAAATTTTTGTTGCTCACAACGTAATCCAATCAGAGTTATTTAATATAAAATAAAATATTTTCAATGTCGATTGAAAACCAAAATATCTAAATGATTCAAAAAAATCAGATAATATTGGGGTATTGCATTTGACCCCAATTAAAATGATTTCTTACCTCAAAATTTTTCTACATTATCAAAGGTTTAATAATTTAAGGTTTCGTTCTTAGAAACCAACATCGTAAAAAGGAACAGTTAAACTTCCATTAAAAATGGTTTGTTATAATAGTTACCCAAAATAAAAAATAACAAGGTTTCCACATTAGAGAACATTGGTTAGGAGTGAAGATTGAACATGGAGGGAAAGAATAAATATTTATAGGGAGTGATTAAGTTCAAAAATCAAAAATAGGTTTATGATCAAAGAAATGTTGAGGTCCTCGAATTCATAAGTTTGTGATGATTTAAAAGGTTGTCAGTTTAATAAAAATTAAGCTATTATGACAAAACATTTTCTTATAATTATCCAATCTTTGAGTAATTATTTTATTGACCAAGAAAATATGGAAATATACATACTTGCAATATTTTTATAAAAAAATTCATTCTTTGGTTATTCTTTTACTTATTTCTAATTTATCCATTACTTAATGAAATGGATTCCAATAAATTAAGTTTGATGCTTGAAGTACTAAAATTCACTTTTAGCTGATCTTAAGGACCAATACATAATTAAAATTTTAACTATTTTCTCTAATTACTATTAAAATATATATTTGTAATAAATTAATCCTAAATATAAATAGTAACTTTACTGGTTCATCATTAATATATATTCATGAAAAATAACTACACATTAAGTAGGACATTGCGTAGGCAAGTGGTAGGTCTGAAACCCTTATCATCCATTATTCATGGGTTCAAGACTCATGGCCTTTCTGGACAATATTGGTTGTCAAATGATATAATGATGTCCTTTTATAAAACTAAACTAATATAATTACCAAAATAAATAGGATGTACATCCATGAATTAATGTTAATCACTAAATAGCATTTTAACTATGGTTTTAAATAAAACATCGACACTAAAATACTTCCGCTAAATTTTAACATAACATTTTCCTGAATGGTTAACATTATAACACTTATGAAAGATGAAAATCCAAAAAAATTGAAAAGAAATTCAAGAAATTATCTTAATATTAGTCTCATGTATATAACATTGTATATCATGGTTGTCACATTCCAAATATGTGAATACCCTCATCATATATTATCTTGAAATAGGGTAATGATATGAATTACCATAAATATTTATTGAAAACATGCATGTTTCCATATTTTAAAGTATATAGGATCTATTCCTCAATTGTAAAAATGTTTTAAACATCATTAATGATAAAATAAACCACCTGTCAACAAGTACTTAATTATTTCCATGGTAATCACTACTATCTAATTTTCATATTCATATCCAAAATATCTTTATCCAAAAACATTATCTTAACATAAGGAACATATTAAGGGTTATATTTCCCTTAATCATGTGTCCCATGGACATCACCTTTCCATTAAATCACATTTCAATTCCATCAGAACCATTCAATGTGTTCTTGTAAATCCATAGAAAAAAACATAAAATGGAAAATCCTTATATATTTCACCATTAGTAAAACATAATTATTAAATACAAATACATAAATAAATTATTATTTCACTTAATCCTTAATCTATTGTCCATTTTACCTCATCATGTTACAAAATAATGCTTTACTTTAACATTTCTTCTATATTTTGGTCATAAACATCAATATAACTATTACTTGTACCACCATGTTGATTCTCTTTATGGGATTTCTTCTTGGGACATTGAGCTTTATAATAACCATTTAATCCACACATAGAATACTTAACCATTGATGATGAAGTAGGGAGGCCAATATTATCAAACATTTCATTAACTAAACTCTTCATTATTCCTGTATAGTCACTTTCTTTATTTCCTTCTTTTCTATAGTCAAAACATCTTCTTGTTCCTCTAAGACATTCAGTTATCCATTATTTCAACATTATTGACATGAAGGATACTAAATCTTATTTCCCACATGGTAACAATTTCCCAAAAATTCTTCAAAATCCTTCATTCTCTTCCTTGGTGAGTCTGAGAGTTTGTTACGGAACACATTGTTGATCATGTTCCTTGAAAATTAATTAGGCTTGATATAATTACCCAAAAATTCACATTTTCTTAAGAGTACAATGATTCATTAAATTGCCTTATGTGTCATACTCAAGACTCCAAATGATAGAAATAAATTCTAATGGTTTTCAAATAAAGGTGGGAGACAATTTAACATTTAATAAATAAGTTATTAAACCAACAAACCATAACAACACCAATCTGTAAATGATGTATGAATAGAAGAAAGACAACATAACCACTATATTCACATCATAACCACTCCTAGGTATGAAAAGGCGGAATACCAAAAAATTATCAAGGTAAATAGTGGAAGAATTACTAAAGACTCCAAAATGACCAGAATAATACTTGCTCTTCAAGATCCAAGCTCCAAAATCATCTAGCACTCCATATACCACGATGTGGTGCTAAAAACATTTGATACTTTCCATTATCCATGTCCTGGAAGATAAAATATTCAAATGAACCATAGTGCCAAAGAATGTGTGAGTATAACACTTAGTAGGTTTTCCCAAGTAACATATCTACTCTCACCACTAGGATAGAAGAGTTTGAAACATTTACATAAAATAGAATATATGAAAAAAATTCTCCAAATAGTTTACAACTAAAAACAATAAAGTTTCCAATACAATTTATAGTCGAAAGAGTACAAGGGAAATTGAAACCAATCTTCCCGTAAGTTATTTTCTAGAAAATTAAAAAAACAAATATTTAAAAAAACATATAAATATTCCTTTGGAATACACAATCCCTTCCACACATCCACACAACCAACCATGCATTCTACATGATGACAGTTCTATACTCATGAGAGGTTTCTCGCCGATTTACCAAGTTGTCACAAGGTTATTGTATCCCATGATCCATTGACCCTTTGGCACCAAAAACAAGGTCATATTTCAACCAAGATCGTTATATGAAACATTAACACACACACCACATAAGCCCAAAGATCATTCCTAAATAACCCTTTCAATAAAATCACCTTCTTTTTGAAAACTGTTTTTCATTAAAACCATTACAATGCCAACAAAATTAAATAAAATAACTATTAATTTATAACCCCATCACAATCAAACCATTTAAATGTTCCATCAAATCCACCATTTAAAATCACATTTTATTAATTTAGGAAACTAAAATAATTTGCATAATAATTTATCAAGATTTCACAAATCAAACAAAAATGATAAATCCTCCCTAAAAATATTTATTAATTGTATAAAAATAATATTAAATTGTAAACCTTATCCAATTTACTCAATTTAAAACTAAAACAATCAATTATAAAAATATGAGATGAGATTGAAGCCACCAACCTCAATTGTTTTGACGAAAACCGACAACAGATGGAGAACTATCACGCAACAAGGATAAAACTCCCCAATAAAATCTTTGTATCTCTTCTCCTACCATCAATGAACCCAAATATCATCATATTCATAATCCCCCAACAAGGATATATCAATAATAGAATCATATCTGAAAAATCGAGAGGAAGGAGAAGTAAATCTAAGAAGAGAGACAAGAATGGTGAAGAAAATCATTTACTGTGAGAATCAGGCTTGAAACACAATGGAAGGGCTCTAGATTGGTTCAAAAATTATTGGGAGAGGTTCCCCAACCTTCAATGGAGGGAAATATCAAATTAGGGCCATTTAGGAGAAAAAATGATCATGAATGAGGGAAAAAATTTTGAGATCCCCTTTTTAGGACCTCACATAAAACATGTACAAAAGTAGTTTGCATGGTTAGACAATCTATGTGCTAACCATGTGTTAGGTACTTCCTAGACGGACCCTCACACATCCTCCTTTCATGGTCTCCTTAACCATGTGCACACCGTGATGAAGCTATCTGGCACAAACCAACTATTTATCATGGTTTATCCTAATATTTCGGCAAGGTTTGGATAAACCGTGTGCAGCCAGTAATCCTCTCCTTTAGCCCGCAAAACTTATTGAAAAATCACCAAACTCTCCCATATTTCCCCCTTATACTTTATAACCATAGGGAAACAATGAAAGGGTTACGTACTAGAAATCAAAAGTACTACATTCCCCCAACCATCTATCTTTCCATCCTAGGATAGTAGAAAACCATCATTTCCTTAAAGTAGTTCTGTCTATTTCTCTTTTATTTCCTTCTCACGTAACTAAGTCTCTTCTTGAATATGACCATGTTTCCATAAATCCCAAACTAGACTGTTGATTTTTCTATGAAAAAATTTCACCTGTCTATACAAAATCTACACCACGATATTTACCACCAAAGCATTCGTCTCTAGGTCAACATGATCCCATATGATCACATGGTATGTATAAATCTGGTACCTCTTCAATAAAGATACATGGAACACATTATGCTGTGAACTAAACTATGGTGGTTGTTCCAAATGGTATTCCACCTCTTCAATCCATACTAGTATCTCAAAGAGGAATATGTATCAAGGAGATAACTTGCTCGGCATCCCAAAATGATGATGTCCATGCCTTGGAGAGATCCTCCAGAACACATTATCACCCATGGAAAAAGACAAAGAATGTAGATGATGATCCGCATAATATTCCTAACATCTGTGAGCCATATCCATCCTCTTTCTGATCAGATAAATCTTTTTTTTTTGTTTCATAGACAGGGCTCGGCCCAGCCTGTGATGTTTCACTTATTTCCACCTAGAATAGTGGAAAATGATTAGGACGCCCATAAAATTTTTCAAACTAAGACATATGTATCGAGGTGTAATAGATATTATTATATAAGAACTTTAATAAGGGTATTTGATCCTCCCAGGATCCACCAAAATCCACTACACAATCCCACATTATTTCTTCCAATGTTTTTATGGTCCGTTTCGATTTCCCATTCATCTTAAGATGATACACCATGCTCATATTCAACTTTGTGCCAAGGGATATCTATAAAGATTTCCAAAAATAATATTTGAACCTCAAATATATGTCTGAGACTATTGAAACTAGTACTCCGTGTCTCATTAAAAATGTTTGGACATAGATTTTGTATAGATCCTCCTCTATATGAGATTCACCAATTTTAATGAAATGAGAGGAATTGGTAAAAAGATACACTATCACCCATATGGCATCGTGTTTCCAACCCATTCTGGGGAAATCTATAACTAAATCCATCACTATTTTCTCCCATTTCCATAGTGGGATATGTAAATACTGAAACATACTCATTGTTCACTGATGTACTATTTTAACCTGCTAACAAGTTTATCACTGTGAGATGAACTCAGCAACCTTCCATTTCATGCCTCTACACCAAAACGACACCTTCAATGCCTTATACATCTTTTATGTTCATGGATGTACATACTATATCGAATGGTGGTAAGCATGAAACAGTTATACCTGAAAAGAAAAATGTAAGACCATTGAACCTATGAAACAAATAATTAAACTCCCATTAAGATTCCAACCCTCAATGGCCTCCCCACCATTGAGTTTTGTACTCATTACCAGGAATTTGGAAACATATGTTTGTTCCTCTTTCACCATATTTACAAAATCCAAAATAAGAATAGCAGAAAAGAAAACTGAAACATCACTTTGGTCTTCACATTGCATATTCATGTCCAATAGGACCAACATAAACTATCATTCATCTGATGCTTCTTTCACCAACTGAGTATATTACTTTCTTCTCAATGCATGTTCCACAACATTCCCTTTTCCCAATGTATACATCATGACAAAGCCAAAAATTTGGAGATACTCCGTGTATCTCCTTTTCCTCAAATTCAAAAATCACTATGAGAAAATTTGTTTCAAGATTTTGTGAAATGTGAACACAATAATGTTCTCACCAAAGTGGTAATGATGTCATGTATTCAGGGAATGAACAACTTCTATTAATTCAAAGTCATTTGTTGGGTAATTTTTCTCATGCACTCTCAACTGCCATGAACCATAAGCCACAACATGGTCTCCTTGAATAAGAACACATCCCAACCCTGATCCAGAAGCATAACAGTGAACCACATATCCCCATCCTAATTCTGGAAAAATCAAGATAGGTGATGAAGTAAGACTAAATTTTAGTTCCAAGAAATATTTCTAGCATTCCTCTGTCCATTGGAATACAGCATTATCATTTTTCAATGTTGTCATTGGTGAGGCTAGTCATGATAATTAACATAAAAAGAGTAGGTAATAGCCATCTAGATCAAGAAAACATTGTATCTCAAAGACATTCTTCAGTTTTTCCATGAGATCACATCTTCTATATGTTTAGGATCCACCAAAATACCTTTTTCAAAAATCACATGGCCAAGAAAGCATACATCCTATATCAAAAAATTAAATTTAGATAGTTTTTCATAAAAACAATGATCTATCAATATTTTTAACATTGTCGCCCGGTGTTCCTCACAACAAAATGTCATCTATAAACACCACAACAAAAGATTCCACATGTTTCTAAAATATTTGATTCATCAAATCCATGAATATTGTTGGTGCATTTGTGAGACCTAAAGGCATCACTAAATATTTCCTTTGGTCATATCTTTTTCTAAAAGTTACTTTTGGAATAGCTTACTTCCTAAATCATAATTGATGATACCCTAATCATATGTCAATTTTATAGAACCACTATTCTCCCCAAAATTGATCAATTTGATCATCAATGCATGGAAGTGGACACCAATTCCTTATCATAACTTTGTTAAGCTTGTGATAATAGACGCATAGCCAAATAGTTCCATAAAATTTATTCATGAACAAAATTGGGGCTTCTCAAAGATATGTTATTGGTCAAATAAAACATTTTAATTCCAAATCCTCCAATTTCACTCTCAATTCCCTTAAATCTATTGTTTCCATCTTATAAGATGGACGGGAATTAGGACTGGTCCCCAGAAGAAGATCATCGTAAACCATACTTCCCTTATATCTGGTAACCATGAGAAGTTCTCAAGAATGGCACCTGAAAATTGGTCCAACACATCTATAAAACTGACATCATGGATATCTTCTATCGATGGTAAATTCAATACAACCAATTTGTAAGGGAACCTTCCAACTACTAGTTCCAACAATCTTGTTGCACCCTTCTTCACTACCTTCACTCCTATGAAGAGATGGTTAATTTATTTCTCATTCATGAAACTAACTGTCCTTCTACAATAGTTTATATCATCCTTAAACATTATTATCCAATCAATACCTAGGATTACATCATAGAAATCCATATCTAATAATGATAATCCCCATTTCAGCTCAACTCCATCAACCATTATAGAACATGTTTTACAAAAAAATAATTACATTCTCTTTCACCAAGAGGAGTTTGCAGTTTTATCAAAAAGGTTATAATTTCATGTTTTAAACATAGTAGGTCAAAAATATAAGATGTAATGAATGAATTAGATGCACCAGTATCAGACAGTACTTGCACGAATGTAAAATTCAAAAGAATTGTACCTCTCACCGTAGATGGTCCTACCCGATAATTCACAATCATCTTCTCAACTCTATATAGTTCCTTTATTAGTGTACTTTTCTCTTTTTTTTTCCTTGATGAGATTTTCTTTACTAAGGAGTGATGGTATTATGAGAATCACCATGGATAGATTTTTTCTGCTAATGAGGCTGATTTTACTGGCCCCATCCTGTCGAAGTTTATGATGCTTTCAACGCCATAGAAGTGTCTCGAACACCCAACCTTAAATCACTATAACAAAAGATTTTATGGGGTCCCATATTGTTGCAATTATGGAATACTCTTTGTGGTGTTGTAAACTCTCACTTTTTGTGGTCAAATAAACCACATTGGTTTCATCCCGCTTGGCGCTTTTGTCATGGATGAAAATTTACTGGTCCAACTTTCTGATTCTGATTCTCACTCCCACCTAGGAAATATGAATATTTCATTATATTTCTCCAAACATTAGATATTACACTATTTCTAGTATGTTTCATCTTACTTCCTCCTCCCATAGCTCCTAAGATGTATCGCTCGGCCACCACCACTCTATTCACCATCTCTTTATAGTAATCAATACATATCACCGCAATCTTTGATCGAATTTCATGCCTTAGAACTTATTTGAAGATGTATGCCTTCAGGGATGCACTCTCTGTAACTTATGGTGTAAAGCATACTAAATTAATGAATTTATATACATACTATGTGAATGATATGTTATCCTACTTTTGTCTAAAGAAGTCTGTCTTCCTATGGATCTTGAATGTGTGATTTAGTATTGTTAATTAAAAAATACCTCAAAATCCACCCATGTAAGGCCTTGATCCACTTTACCATGCACTACTAGTTCCCAACACTGGAATGAAAGATCCTCAAGCATATATTTCACCATCTTGACTTTTAGCTCCACTAGTGTGCTAATGAACTCGAAGATACGATTCATCCTACTGAGCATCACCTTCACCTTCTCTAGATAAGAATCACCCTGTAATATAAGTGGATTATTCCTATTAAACTAGATAGAATGGTCCACATTCCATGGAACATCCCTCCGGTTCCCCTTGTCCATAGCCTAAAACACATGGATGATGCTCTGAACTAGCTCTTGATTCACCTATTTCTCATGTTTAACTAAGTTCTCTACAACTTCTTCTATTTGGTGTATATGATTCCTATTAGGTTCCATTTTCTAAAAAATCAACAACTCTGTAAGTCTCACCCTCTACCAATTTATTGCTTAGTATTTCAAATTATATCACATCAACTATCACAACATTGTTTCCCAAAAACATCATTTTTCATGTTCAGCCATTTTTTGAATGAAATCCAATCTTTCTTTTGAAAATAAAACAATTTTGAAAATACACCCAGTATTCTCTTTTCAAAATATTTCATTTGAAAACAAATTTTACATTTTTCAAAAATTTACAACTTTTCAAAATATCATAAATCATTTATCAAAAAGAAATTTGACATCCTATTTAGAATCCATTCCTCTAATGATGGCATGCTCACCTCATTGGATAAACACATGAATATGAGATTATGGTATCCTATAAGATTCTCTAAAACACATATGTACCCAACACCCTGGTAACATGAAGTTACGAATAAACGGGTTAGCTATGCCCTTGTTTGCTATATATTTCAAGTAATAATAATCCCACTCGTTCCAAGGATCACAACCCAATGAATTGAAAATAATGAAACAACTCCAATACTAAGAAATTACAAAATTCTTGTTAGGAAAGGACCAAACAAGATTATACTATTTGTAATGACCCTCAAATTCTCATTGTCTTGAGAGTACAACGTGTCATTAGTTGTCCTTAAGAAAAATTCCCAAGACACGAAAGGTTGAAAATATATTCCAAAGAGCTTAGAATACAAAATGGTATGATTTACCCTTTATAAAATAAACCATTAAACCAACAAACCATAACCAAAATGTTCACAAAATGATGAAAGAAAAAAAATCAATACAACACAACTACCTTATTGATACCAAAACCACTCCAAGGTATGAAATAGTGGAATACCAAACAATTATCAGAGTAAATAGTATAATAAAAACTAAAGACTACCAAAAGACCAGAAGAATCCAAGGTCCACAAGTTCAGAGCTCTATAATCATCAAACAGACCAAATATCATGAGGTGATGCTAAAAACATGTGATACGTTACCTTTTCCCATGTCACGGAAGATAGTATCTGCAAAAGCACCAAAGTTCCAATGAAGGGTGAGTATAAAAATTAGTAGGTTTTCCCCCAAATAATTCCCTATAATGCCACTAGGATAGAATAGTTATAAACACTTACAAAAAACAATATATGTGAAACAATTTCTCAAAATCGTTTATAACTAAATATAATCAAGATTACAATACTATTTAAAACCCAAAGTGTACTAGTGAAATTAAAACTGGTCGCATAGAAAGTTATGTTCCATAAAATATCTAAAAAAGGATTTAAAAAAATTTCTCAATATTCCTTTGGCATACCCAATCCATTCCACACATCAACACAACCAACCATGCATGCAATGCAATGATAGTTCCATACTCATGAGCAGTTTCTCTTTAATCTACCAATTCATCACAAGGTAATTATTTCCCATTTGAGATTAAGACTTTGGTGATATGAAAAATTTCCTATTTCAACCAACCTTGTATATGAAACATGAACACACACACCACGTATGCCCAAAGATCATTACAAAATAAACCTTTCAATAAAATCACCTTCTTATTGAAAACATTTTTTCATTAAAACCCTTTCAATGCCAACTCATTTCACTAAATACATATTTTTGTTGAAAACCCCTACATAATAAAACCATTTTAATGTTCTAGAAAATACACCATTTAAAATAAACTTTTTTAAATTCAAGGAACTAAAACAATTTCCACAATAATTTATCATGATTTCACAAATCTACCAAATATGACAAATCTTCACTAAAGAGAATTATTCGATGTATCAAACAAAAATTTCACAATAAATATTATCCAATATAATCAATATAAAAAAATACAAATAAATTATAGAAATATTATATGAGATTGAATCTACAATCCTTGATGGTTTTGATGAAAATCGACAACAGACGGAGAACGCTCATGCAACCCGGTTGAAACTCCCCAAAAACAGCCTTAGATCTCTTCTCATACCATCAACAAACCCAAATATCATTATATTTAGAATCCCACAACATATATCTACCCATAAAAGGGGTATATCTAAAAATTAAAGAGGTTAGGAGAATTAGATCGATGATATGAAACAAAAACAGTGAATAACATCACTTACCATAAGAATTTGGCCTGAAAGCACTAATGGGAGGTCGCCGGATTGATTACAAAATTCTTGGGAAATGTTCCCCTACATTAAATAAATTGAAATATATAATTAGGTCCATTTAAGAGCATAAATGGGATGTTATTTCCAAAAACATATGAGATACAATTTTTTAAGATCTCACTTAAACCATTTGCATGGTTAGACAAATTATGTG